>OY726530.1:45728473-46928473 GCA_963383655.1 Bathymodiolus septemdierum | reverse complement strand
CAAACTTTACGTTTTTTGTTCCGGTATGAAATTCAAAATGGCGGCTACGGCAGGACTTAGTTTAACATTGGACCCTATGGGAAAAATGTTTCAAAACGCTTCTTCTCTGAAACCACTTGGACAATTGAAACCAAACTGCCCAGGAATGATCATTGGAAGGTCCTCTACAAATTTTATGTTTTTTATGTCGATCGGAAATCCAAGATGGCCGCCACCGCAATACATAGATTAACATTGGACCCTATGGGAAAATGTTCAAATGTCTTCTTCTCAGAAACTACAAATATTATTAAAGCCAAACTGTACATGAATGTTCATTGGATGGTCCTCTACAAACTTTACGTTTTTTGTTCCGGTATGAAATTCAAAATGGCGGCTACGGCAGGACTTAGTTTAACATTGGACCCTATGGGAAAAATGTTTCAAAACGCTTCTTCTCTGAAGCCACTTGGACAATTCAAACCAAATTGCCCAGGAATGATCATTGGAAGGTCCTCTACAAAGTTTATGTTTTTTTTATGTCGATCGAAAATTCAAGATGGCCGCCACCGCAGGACATAGATTAACATTGGACCCTATTGGAAAATATTCAAATGCCTTCTTCTCAGAAACTACAAATATGATTAAAGCCAAACTGTACATGACTGTTCATTAGATGGTCCTCTACAAACTTTACGTTTTTTGTTCCGGTATGAAATTCAAAATGGCGGCTACGGCAGGACTTAGTTTAACATTGGACCCTATAGGAAAAATGTTTCAAAACGCTTCTTCTCTGAAACCACTTGGACAATTGAAACCAAACTGCCCAGGAATGATCATTGGAAGGTCCTCTACAAAGTTTATGTTTTTTATGTCCATCGGAAATCCAAGATGGCCGCCACCGCAATACATAGATTAACATTGGACCCTATGGGAAAATGTTCAAATGCCTTCTTCTCAGAAACTACAAATATTATTAAAGCCAAACTGTACATGAATGTTCATTGGATGATCCTCTACAAACTATACGTTTTTTTTTCCGATATGAAATTCAAAATGGCGGCTACGGCAGGACTTAATTTAACATTGGACCCTATGGGGAAAATGTTTCAAAACGCTTCTTCTCTGAAACCACTAGGACAGTTGAAACCAAACTGCCCAGGAATGATCACTGGAAGGTCCTCTACAAATTTTATGTTTTTTATGCCGATCGGAAATCCAAGATGGCCGCCACCGCAATACATAGATTAACATTGGACCCTACGGGAAAATGTTCAAATGCCTTCTTCTCAGAAACTACAAATATGATTAAAGCCAAACTGTACATGAATGTTCATTGGATGGTCCTCTACAAACTTTATGTTTTTTGTTCTGATATGAAATTCAAAATGGCGGCTACGGCAGGACTTGTTTAACATTGGACCCTATGGGAAAAATGTTTCAGAACGCTTTTTCTCTGAAACCAAACTGCCCAGGAATGATCATTGGAAGGTCCTCTGTTTTTTATGCCGATCGGAAATCCAAGATGGCTGCCACCACAGGTCATAGTATTAACACAGGACCATATCGGGAAAATACAGAAATATCTTCTTCTCTGAAGCTATTGCACTGATTGAACCTAAACTGTGCATCAATCATTGGAAGGTCCTTTACAAACTGTGTGTTTTATATGTTGATCGTAATTCCAAGATGACTACCACTGCAGGACATAGTTTTTACATAGGACCAATTGGTTTTTTTTATAACCAGGTGAACGATACAGGCTCTTGAGAGCCTCTGGTTTCATAATCAGTCCATATATCCATTCCTGTGCCATCTTTTATACCTAAATGAATGATGATTTACAGCTTGTAAACTCGTTTTCATCAGGAATACTGCTATCTTTTATACTGCTCACGTGATCATAATATCCAATCAATCAACCTAGATACTATAACGACTAAAGAAACACTGGTATCAGATAATGTGTTAGTGACAGACACTTCAATGACCATATAAATATGGAACAAAGATAAAAACAAAATAAAATTTCCCATACACAAAAATGTACGATATTTGACTGGAACCGGATACCACGACCCATAGTTTTGAGCTGCTCGGTTGAACCATTCAAGTCTGCTGTCTCCGCTTTTAAGTACTAATTTATGAAACATGAATAGTTTTAAAGACATATAGGCTGTCAGAATTGAATTTTTTTGTTTATGTTAAATGTTGCCAATATTCGATGTTTTATACTAATAAAATGTTCTGAACAAGAAGCCAGGTTTAAAAAAAATATGTTATAATGTCGTAATTAGTGAAAAGAATTCGAATGTCTGTTGGTAAAATCGCCATTAACACGACCTAATTATAAGTCGGCTGCTTTCCGAAGTTTGCCGAATACTGATAACTGCTATAAATAACCAGGAAGCATGTTGCATGTAAATTCGTTAGAATTAATATAATTTAAGAAATCTATCTATGAAATTGGATCCCAGGGTAATCAGTTAATATTATATAAAAAATGGTATTTAGTAAGAATGACACTTAAAATCGGAAATACGTGATGAAATCAATAAAAACAAACCCAAATTCTGCAAAGGGGCCCGATAAAGGGAAAATTGTAAACAAATTGTATTGCATATTATTGACAACACTTGAATTGTCTTGATTATATTATTTTAGAAAAAAAAACAGACATGAAGCTCATTATTTTAGTCTCTAATTTAAAAGAGATATATCACCTAGCGTTTTCTCCTGAAAAAAAGAATATATAAAAAAAAACTACGATGCAATTCTACTGTTAAAATATGATTCAGCCGAAAAAAGATACTAAATTATGCTTACGGGTTGAAAAATATAACATCTTTTTTTTAATTCTTACACAAAGTTTGCTGAATCCTCCTTTTTGTGTCGTTTTCGTATAGAATCCGTCAATGTTTTTGTTCAATTCCACGATCCGATTTGTGCCATGTTCTTTCTTCATCAACAAACAATTTCGCACATGCGCAGACGCTTTCCCGAATGAGTTCACTGTCAGTTCGTATGAATATTGCGCGGGTAAACATTTGATTCTTTACTGGATTCAAGAAAAGACGTATTTCCTTCGTTCTAGGCTATTTACGTATGATATTATGAAAAATTTCAACTGCAATTATTATAAAACATCGAATATTGGCAACTTTTAATATAAAAAAAGAAAATTCAATTCTGACAGCCTTTAAAATTTGTCATTGTCATAAACAGCCTCTGACATAATCTTCAACTTGTTGAAGGTGGTGAATATTTGGTAGAAGTAAAACATATATTTTGAAGCATGAATGACAGCATATTTCTTTGTTTCCGATCTTTATAATGTTTGTGTTTATCTTTCAGTATAAAAGAAGAAGATGAAGAGTTAATCTCTACACGATACTTACCAAAGTTGGCTCACAAACATTGTCAGGACTCGGATGTAGAATCGGAAGTAGAAACAAGTGATTCTGAAGACGACGATGATAATGTATCTGGACAACGCCGCCACTCAAGGGACTTGACACAGGGGAAAGGGTGGCTAAGTTGGTGTAATATAATTTAATATATAATAAACTGTTCTGTGAACTGTCATATGATATTATGGTGGTCGGGACAAATAGTGGAGGAGATTAGAGTTACCACTTCCGCCCGGAATAGGTTCCGGGTTATATCGTAGGTCATATCTGACTTACACCAATCTCATTTGCATGTTTATTTACAATAGTAAAATGCAATTCAGGTTCTATTTTAATCTTGGTGGCAGTCGCAATTCTAGAGTTATTCCCCTTGTAAATATGAATAGGATCAAATAGTTCGATCAATATTGGGATATCTTTAATTACAATAAATCAATCTGATGTAGTATGATCACTTCTTATAACAACTTAGAAGTGAATTCAATTTTCACCATGAGTTTTGGTGATATCTATCACTATTTCAGTTGTGTTGAATTTGTCCATCTGTCCAAAGCATCTTTGTATTCTAGACCTACACTGGGATAATATTGCATCATTTACAGAATGAAGCCTTGCTCAAAACTCTCCACCATCTATGCACGATTTCAGACAGGAAAGAAATTCAAAAAGACTAGGCCTATTTGTGTTTTTATGTAATAAATGTGGAAAAGACTTACTAGTATATTACTCAAAATCATCAAATAAGTACTTGTATTATGTAAAAAAATCCATTATTTGGAGTAGTAATATATATATATATATATATATATATATATGTGTGTGGAAATATGTTCCTTTCATTCTTTTGTATTGAGAACAAAGTGAAAAACAAAAACTACCATACAGTCATACTGTCAGAACTGTTCAAAAACTACCATACAATCATACTGTCAGAACTGTTCAAAAACTACCATACAGTCATACTGTCAGAACTGTTCAAAAACTACCATACAGTCATACTGTCAGAACTGTTCAAAAACTACCATACAGTCATACTGTCAGAACTGTTCAAAAACTACCATACAGTCATACTGTCAGAACTGTTCAAAAACTACCATACAGTCATACTGTCAGAACTGTTCAAAAACTACCATACAGTCATACTGTCAGAACTGTTCAAAAACTACCATACATTCATACTGTCAGAACTGTTCAAAAACTACCATACAGTCATACTGTCAGAACTGTTCAAAAACTACCATACAGTCATACTGTCAGAACTGTTCAAAAACTACCATACAGTCATACTGTCAGAACTGTTCAAAAACTACCATACAGTCATACTGTCAGAACTGTTCAAAAACTACCATACAGTCATACTGTCAGAACTGTCCAAAAAGTTCCATACAGTCATACTGTCAGAACTGTTCAAAAACTGTCATACTGTCAGAACTGTTCAAAAACTACCATACAGTCATACTGTCAGAACTGTTCAAAAACTACCATACAGTCATACTGTCAGAACTGTTCAAAAACTACCATACAGTCATACTGTCAGAACTGTTCAAAAACTACCATACAGTCATACTGTCAGAACTGTTCAAAAACTACCATACAGTCATACTGTCAGAACTGTTCAAAAACTACCATACAGTCATACTGTCAGAACTGTCCAAAAAGTTCCATACAGTCATACTGTCAGAACTGTTCAAAAACTGTCATACTGTCAGAACTGTTCAAAAACTACCATACAGTCATACTGTCAGAACTGTTCAAAAACTACCATACAGTCATACTGTCAGAACTGTTCAAAAACTACCATACAGTCATGCTGTCAGAACTGTTCCAAAATCTAATTAAGAATCGTAGAAACAGTAGCAAAATCCCTACACACATGTGTGACCGCTGACTCTCCTGACACACATGTGTGACCGCTGACTCTCCTGACACATGTGTGACCACTGACTCTCCTGACACATGTGTGACCGCTGACTCTTGACACATGTGTGACCGCTGACTCCTGACACATGTGTGACCGCTGACTCCTGACACACATGTGTGACCGCTGACTCTCCTGACACACATGTGTGACCGCTGACTCTCCTGACTTGGTACAGGCACTTAATAGATAAAAAGTTTTGGAGTCTAAAGTGGTTGATGCAGAACAGTTCATGTTTCAAAACAATTGCCAGGATTTTCTGAAATTAGTAGCATTAGGAGACCAAATTGTACCAAGTAGACACTTAATACATTTCTGATGCTACAAACGTGGAACATGCTTCACAGAAATGTACTTACTGGCATTAATTTCTTAAATAGTTCCAGCAAGCGGTCAAGTTCTTATAATGACCCAGTCTTCTTTAACAGATTAAATCAAAACCAGCTTCACTTGACCACATCATATTTCTCAAGCCATAGCATTTCAGTAATAAAAACTTAGATATTAACTTCAGTGTGCATTTTGATGCCTGACATACAACATCCTTGTAATAAATGGATGATGGATTCTATATATAGAAGGTAAGTGCCGAACAGGTGAAAGATCAAATGGAATTAACTTACTATTAACATTTTGTAAATAAACGTTGGAGAAATACAATCCAGAGAAACTGACAACATTTGGTGCACAACACTTAGGAGGAAGACAAACAAATAAAAAACACAACACAGAAAATCAAAACAATGAGTAGCACAGACCCTACCAAATTCCGGTGGGCGAACCTAGGCGCCCGCCAGGGCAAGCAGTCCCTGCCCTTATAAGACACTCACCATGTTACTCATATAGTCAATATCGACAATATGTGTTGGACACCTCTATGCACAAACAAACACAAATAACGTAAATAAGACATGAGCCCTCCTACAAACAACTGGAGGTAAAGACGAACCGAACATCGCTTGTTATGCGGACATCACAACACGGAACTCCGAACGTAAAGACATATGTTAGGACAAAATATGTTTTCCTTACGCTTGTTATATGTATGTTTATTCAGTGAGCACTTATTTTCAAATTGCTTTTCCCTGATGCAAGAAAAATTTGTAGATACAAAGGATCAAACAGAAACCTTAACTCGAAGGACACGACGATATAATGGCTAAAAGAAAAAGGACAAACAAATTAAAAAAAATTATCCACAAAACACTAAGCAACAGATAAAGACTGAGTCACACGAACCCCACATACCGAGGTGGGCTGGGCTCCAGTGTTTTGTGCGGATAATTAGCCTCTGTTCCACATGTGCTAAAGTTTGTCAGTGACTTGCAACAGGTGGGTGGTTTTCTCTGGATACTCTGATTTCCTCCACCAATAAAACTGACCGCCACAATATAACTCAAATATTGCTGAAATTGGCATTAAGTACCATTAACCTGTTCCACTACTGACACCCATCGCGTTACTGTTTAACGACAAAACACTACTCAAAAACAGTATATCTGATTTATTTATGATGCAGACGTATAATGGACAAAGAGATGTTGGTCCATCGAAATATTTTCAATTGACTAAATATTTGAAAGCTAAAACTTAAAAGGAAATTAACCGCATCAACACGTACCACTCGTCTTCCAAACTAAAAAAAAACACAAAGCCGACGAAGGTCTAGTGTTTGTCTTTGAACATGCACACAAATATGGTTCCCTCCTCTCTTGATAGCAATATCACTAGCGGCCAAAATATATATAATAAAATACACGGATTCGCTTTAGCTCTTTCAAAGATGTAAGTAATAAAAACGTAGATATCTAATTTAGTGCTGACGACGCCTCTCTGGAATAACCTTCACCAGGTACGTTCATAGTCAAAAGATTCGGAAGACAAATAATTTTAAAATCTTTTAGAACAAATAAAGCAAAAGACCTAAACAGAGCATCCAAAATCGTATGATATTTACGTCTGAATGAGATTGATCTGATATTTACGTCTGAATGAGATTGATCTGATATTTACGTCTGAATGAGATTGATCTGATATTTACGTCTGAATGAGATTGATCTGATATTTACGTCTGAATGAGATTGATCTGATATTTACGTCTGAATGAGATTGATCTGATATTTACGTCTGAATGAGATTGATCTGATATTTACGTCTGAATGAGATTGATCTGATATTTACGTCTGAATGAGATTGATCTGATATTTACGTCTGAATGAGATTGATCTGATATTTACGTCTGAATGAGATTGATCTGATATTTACGTCTGAATGAGATTGATCTGATATTTACGTCTGAATGAGATTGATCTGATATTTACGTCTGAATGAGATTGATCTGATATTTACGTCTGAATGAGATTGATCTGATATTTACGTCTGACTGAGATTGATCTGATATTTACGTCTGACTGAGATTGATCTGATATTTACGTCTGACTGAGATTGATCTGATATTTACGTCTGACTGAGATTGATCTGATATTTACGTCTGACTGAGATTGATCTGATATTTACGTCTGACTGAGATTGATCTGATATTTACGTCTGAATGAGATTGATCTGATATTTACGTCTGAATGAGATTGATCTGATATTTACGTCTGAATGAGATTGATCTGATATTTACGTCTGAATGAGATTGATCTGATATTTACGTCTGAATGAGATTGATCTGATATTTACGTCTGAATGAGATTGATCTGATATTTACGTCTGACTGAGATTGATCTGATATTTACGTCTGACTGAGATTGATCTGATATTTACGTCTGACTGAGATTGATCTGATATTTACGTCTGACTGAGATTGATCTGATATTTACGTCTGAATGAGATTGATCTGATATTTACGTCTGAATGAGATTGATCTGATATTTACGTCTGAATGAGATTGATCTGATATTTACGTCTGACTGAGATTGATCTGATATTTACGTCTGAATGAGATTGATCTGATATCTACGTCTGAATGAGATTGATCTGATATTTACGTCTGAATGAGATTGATCTGATATTTACGTCTGAATGAGATTGATCTGATATTTACGTCTGAATGAGATTGATCTGATATTTACGTCTGAATGAGATTGATCTGATATTTACGTCTGAATGAGATTGATCTGATATTTACGTCTGACTGAGATTGATCTGATATTTACGTCTGACTGAGATTGATCTGATATTTACGTCTGACTGAGATTGATCTGATATTTACGTCTGACTGAGATTGATCTGATATTTACGTCTGAATGAGATTGATCTGATATTTACGTCTGAATGAGATTGATCTGATATTTACGTCTGAATGAGATTGATCTGATATTTACGTCTGACTGAGATTGATCTGATATTTACGTCTGAATGAGATTGATCTGATATTTACGTCTGAATGAGATTGATCTGATATTTACGTCTGAATGAGATTGATCTGATATTTACGTCTGAATGAGATTGATCTGATATTTACGTCTGACTGAGATTGATCTGATATTTACGTCTGACTGAGATTGATCTGATATTTACGTCTGAATGAGATTGATCTGATATTTACGTCTGAATGAGATTGATCTGATATTTACGTCTGAATGAGATTGATCTGATATTTACGTCTGAATGAGATTGATCTGATATTTACGTCTGAATGAGATTGATCTGATATTTACGTCTGAATGAGATTGATCTGATATTTACGTCTGAATGAGATTGATCTGATATTTACGTCTGAATGAGATTGATCTGATATTTACGTCTGAATGAGATTGATCTGATATTTACGTCTGAATGAGATTGATCTGATATTTACGTCTGAATGAGATTGATCTGATATTTACGTCTGAATGAGATTGATCTGATATTTACGTCTGAATGAGATTGATCTGATATTTACGTCTGAATGAGATTGATCTGATATTTACGTCTGAATGAGATTGATCTGATATTTACGTCTGAATGAGATTGATCTGATATTTACGTCTGACTGAGATTGATCTGATATTTACGTCTGACTGAGATTGATCTGATATTTACGTCTGACTGAGATTGATCTGATATTTACGTCTGAATGAGATTGATCTGATATTTACGTCTGAATGAGATTGATCTGATATTTACGTCTGACTGAGATTGATCTGATATTTACGTCTGACTGAGATTGATCTGATATTTACGTCTGACTGAGATTGATCTGATATTTACGTCTGACTGAAATTGATCTGATATTTACGTCTGAATGAGATTGATCTGATATTTACGTCTGAATGAGATTGATCTGATATTTACGTCTGAATGAGATTGATCTGATATTTACGTCTGACTGAGATTGATCTGATATTTACGTCTGAATGAGATTGATCTGATATTTACGTCTGAATGAGATTGATCTGATATTTACGTCTGAATGAGATTGATCTGATATTTACGTCTGAATGAGATTGATCTGATATTTACGTCTGAATGAGATTGATCTGATATTTACGTCTGAATGAGATTGATCTGATATTTACGTCTGAATGAGATTGATCTGATATTTACGTCTGACTGAGATTGATCTGATATTTACGTCTGACTGAGATTGATCTGATATTTACGTCTGACTGAGATTGATCTGATATTTACGTCTGACTGAAATTGATCTGATATTTACGTCTGAATGAGATTGATCTGATATTTACGTCTGAATGAGATTGATCTGATATTTACGTCTGAATGAGATTGATCTGATATTTACGTCTGACTGAGATTGATCTGATATTTACGTCTGAATGAGATTGATCTGATATTTACGTCTGAATGAGATTGATCTGATATTTACGTCTGAATGAGATTGATCTGATATTTACGTCTGAATGAGATTGATCTGATATTTACGTCTGACTGAGATTGATCTGATATTTACGTCTGACTGAGATTGATCTGATATTTACGTCTGAATGAGATTGATCTGATATTTACGTCTGAATGAGATTGATCTGATATTTACGTCTGAATGAGATTGATCTGATATTTACGTCTGAATGAGATTGATCTGATATTTACGTCTGAATGAGATTGATCTGATATTTACGTCTGAATGAGATTGATCTGATATTTACGTCTGAATGAGATTGATCTGATATTTACGTCTGAATGAGATTGATCTGATATTTACGTCTGAATGAGATTGATCTGATATTTACGTCTGAATGAGATTGATCTGATATTTACGTCTGAATGAGATTGATCTGATATTTACGTCTGAATGAGATTGATCTTATTTTATTAAATAATACTATTTAGGAACTGAAAATTTTAAACAAAAATACCTAATAAACCATTTCAGTGACGACGCACTGACTACAAGATGGATGATGCCCCCGGGAGGACTAATAGTCCACCAGCAGCGGTATCAACATAATGATAGTAATAAAACGTAGATTTAGTGGTCTTTAAAAGCAAGTAAACCAATTGGCCTAAACAGGAATGTGATAAAGTTTATCAATGACTTACGACAGGTCAGTGGTTTTCTCTGGTTTCCTCCACCAATAAAACTGATTTCCACGATATAACTGAAATATTGTTGAAAGTGGTGTTAAGCTCCATAACTCTTAACATTAAACAGTCAAAGTCGACTATAAGGACAAGATTAAATTGTATAGTGTAAAGGAAGGGTCAGTTAATACTAAATATGCATATTGATTAATTCGATTTTCAGCGGACACGCTGTACATTTACAGTTCTCAGTCTTCGCAGTCATATTCGTCCACTAATAGTCGAGGAATAGTGCTGTTTTTTAGTTGCTATGCACGGTCTCGAGCAATAAAGTGCTAAATCCAAAATGTAATTACTTTCTGAAGATTGATGCTTTTCTGCAAGCTTGTTGACAAAGCAGGAACATTTTTCTATTTTATTGATCAATATGTTTTAGCCTTGACTTCCCAGTTTTTTTCTCTCGGTTCCAACAATTATTTCTATCTCACACGGTATTCTTTTTAACTTATCCTCTGCAGTCCTGTATTTTTTAATTCTTTAGTCGTACAAGAACCAAGTTTTTTTAGATTTTTAAAGATTATATTTTCCAAACAAAAAGTATTGAAATAATGAAAGGAAGAACGTAGATTCGCAATCCTTAAACAATCCTTAAAAATTCATAATGACATTGAGAATAAGAAAATACATAATCCAATTTGACAAGAGAGCATTACATAATAACATAGAATTACAATCTGGATTGACAAGAACATAGAATTACTATCAGAACAGACAAGTAATAAATTCATTTCCGGATAACCAAAAACATTGAATTAATATCAGGATAGACAAGTATTAGATTCAAAATTCAGATACACAAGGACATATAATTACAATCCGGAAAGGCATGCACATAGAAGCATTATGCGGATAGACCAGAACACATAATTACAATACAGTAAAAAATAACGTAGAATTACAATCTGGATAGACGAGAACATAGAATTGCAATCTGGATAGACGAGAACATAGAATTACAATCTGGATAGACGAGAACATAGAATTACAATCTGGATAAACGAAAACATAGAATTACAATCTGGATATTAATAAACAAAAATACATATAATTGAAATTCGGGTTGACAAAGACAGAGAATTACTATCTGGATAGACCAGAACAGAGAATTACAATCTGGGTAAACAAAAATACATATAATTGCAATTCGGTTTGGCAAGGACAGAGAATTACTATCTTGATAGACCAGAACATAGAATCCTTTTCCGGAGAGAAAAGAACATATAATTGTTTAAATCAAGATATGCAAAAACGCAGACTTACATTCCGACATACAATACCATATATAATTTTTGTAATATTATCTAAAATTAGGGTTGCAAGTGTGTCCCTTTCTAGGGGAGACATATTTTGTTTTCGTGATGTTAGTCCTTCCGCAACTCATACATTTTAAAAACTGTGCATGCTTGGTAATTACGATATGAAGATTTGCATATCGTTACTGCAGGCTAATCGGATCATTTTTGAAGGTGTTGTTGCCCTTTATCATTTAGTATAGTGGAACCTCTACTTAATTTTAAATGAGAATATTTCAAAGCTATGCATGTTTGATTATTACCTTATGACTGTTTGTTTATCGTAACAACTGTTGATAGGGACATTATTGAAAGATTGCTGACCTTTTTTACTTAGAATAGTTCACCAAAAAGTCTGTACGTGCAACGCTTGCTATGTTTTAAATGCGATTTCCTCAAAACTATGCATGCTTGCTTACTTTCATATGCATTATTTCCCTGCTTTTATATGTATGATGCTTTGTTCAGTGGGTATCTCTATTCAAGTCGAGTTTTCCTTATGTTGACACGAAAGGTTTGAAGATACCAAAGGGGTAATCAGAAGATACCAAAAGGGTAATCAGAAGATACCAAAGGGGTAATCAGAAGATACCAAAGGGGTAATCAGATGATATCAAAGGGGTAATCAGAAGATACCAAAGGGGTAATCAGAAGATACCAAAGGGGTAACCAGAAGCCGTAAATCAAAGGGCAGACAATGCAATGACCAAAAGAAAACAAAACAAAGGGACAAACAATGATTTACAAAACACAGAAATTTAAATATTGAGAAGCACAAGCCTGACAAAGAACCAAAGTGAACGCATGTGTTCCGGAAGGGTAGGCAATACCTGCCCCACTAGTGGCAGTCGTATTATTTATGTAACCAATTAGTAGGGGTCTATTTCTATTTTTTTTATTTTTAATTCCACAATCATGTATTCCTAACATTCACCATGTTTTAACGTTAGGACAAATACGGTTCACTAAGAAAAGATCCAGATCATCACATTAATTTTTAAACTCGATTCTAACTTATTATTCCTATGCCATTACAAATCATGAAATGTTTCTAATAGAAAGCCTTTTGACTTGAAATTATTTTTAAAACTAAAGACCTGATTTTCATATCATTTGAAACAGTGAGGACGTGTAAAAAAATAGGCCTGGAATTTTCCATTAAATGCGCTTTGTTCACATTGCTAGACTATTGAAATTGTATCCATTCAAAATAATGTATATTCTTTGGAAAATTTATTATTTCCTTATATTTGTATATACATTTTTTATTATTTTTCTTTACAAATATTTTTTTAGGTTTTTTTTTTTAATTCATCTCTATTATTTATCGTCACGTTCTAGACATTTGATATACAATCTTTCATTCATTTTTTTTTCGGTTTTTTCCCCTAACAATTATTAGTCCAGTGACAAAGCGATAGCAAGTCGCATATTAACAGAGTTTAATTTCACTTCATACTATACGGCTGAAAATTGGCATATGAATAGCTAAATGCATCCTCTTTCAATTTTGACTTGTCAAAAATTCGTATGGTCCCATTTTTGGGAATTCGACTTTTAGTTACGACATTTCATATAAAATCAAATAGAACATGCGCTAGATAAATTGATTCCCATTTTGATACTGCGTTGACAATATATTTTATTTTACCGTATGCAAATTCTATAAACCCTATATTATTCATAATGTATGAAAAATAAAAATTGTAATACTTTATTAGAAAATTATATCTAAAGAAAACTTGAAATGTCGCTTTATTTTCTAGCTCGACTAGGTTTCAATTCTATTTAATATAAAAATATCTATCAAATTGTTAAAAACTTGACATACAATAAGCATTTAATATATTATCTCAACAGTTATAATCATTAAAATGTTATTGCCGCCCTCAAAATAATCATCGGAGACGATTAAAACACACTACAAAATCCTGGATTTAAGACGTCTTCCGGAATCTCACTACCGCCCCGACTCGATTCGTAATTTACGGTGACTATATTTTATCTTGATCAGTCGATTGCACCAAATTGTCGAATTCATCCTGCGCAATATCTCTATTTTATTTTCATTCGTCTGTATTTTTTATGTTAATGGGTTTTTATGAGTTGTCCTCGAAGATTTGAAGAGGTAGTAGGATTTTATAATCGTAAATAAACGAAAGGTTAGATTAAAGTTACAAAATGTAGTTTAATTATAGATAATTATAGGTGTGCATAATTTTTGAAACTAATATCGGATTAGGTTCTGAAGAAAATTCGGAAAATGTCAAACTGAAAAAAGTCTATTAAAACTCGGTCCTAGTTGTTCAAAGCAGCCTACTCTGTGGTTTCTTTTCGAGAAGTGTATAATTTGTCAGAGAAATTGTGAAAACGAAGTTAATATATTCACTCATAACAGCAAATCACGCTTTCTGAAATCCGATGAAATTTGCAATAAATTTATAGATGAGTATGGATCTTTGGATCAAATACAAACTGGTGATATCCAAATGGTTTACCACATAATTTGTTGTAAGTCGTACACTATCGAGTATAACAGTGCCGTCTATGTCAGTAGAAAATGTGGTACAACGGGCTCGATCAGGACAGTACTGCCTCTACTATTCTAACCCGCTCGCAAACCATGAAATTGAACATATCAATGGTGATCGGTACATTCCTTCTGGGATTCGTGCCATAGCTCAAGATGGTCATCTAAGTCAAGAGGGTTCAGATAACGTTTTGACATTAACACAGAAACAGTAGACGGAAAGAACACGTTCTACTCTTTAGCAAGAATTGTCTTTCAATTCAAATCTGTGGACGAATTAGCGGTATGTGCAGAACGCATTAAACGAGGTAGAGACAGTTATTGATAACACTACGCCTCGCTCACCGATGCTTTATCCTTCACCAAGCCAACATCTAGAGTAGAGTCACAACGGCGTACAAATGAGTTTGACAAAATTAAATCCTGTAACAACGGAAAACGTACTACGGAAGATAACATTCGGATCATCAATAGACTTTTATCCAGAGATTTCCCATCCATTGTGAAATCATGACCCGAACAATACCTTTCTGGAGAGGATTCCTTTATTTGTTATCGGAAAAGCGACCCGATGTTACTGTCGTTGCATATCCTCAAACTATTGATGCAAAACCGACAGATATTGTCCACAGTACTTGCGGCTATGAAAAAAATGTCTTGATATGTCAATGGACGCTGGCCAAGAGCATGCTATATCTATCCAAGCATTTGGTCAACAACTTTATGCGATAGCCCAACAAGTAAAATGGTCAAGGCCTGATATCTTTGAATCCCACATCCTCAGACTAGGTGGTTTTCATGGTCTCTCTACTTTTATTTTCGTATTAGGTAAGGTGTGGGCAGATGGAGGGCTTCACGACTTGCTGGTTGACTGATGTTTATGCCGGTAACACAGTTGAACAAATGTTGAAAGGAAAACAATTCAACAGGGCTGTCAGGGGATCCATGACGTGTTCTGGAACTGCCTGTTTGATTTCCATACTAATTTCCGTGAAATATTTACATGATCAGGAAATTTGTTTCCATGCTGTATGATCAAAGGAAAAACTCAAACGTCTCATCATGGCATGAACAAATTGCGTGTGATAGTTGCTACAAGTCGAGATGCAAGTTTGGTCAGATTATCCCCATCTGAAGCCGCACTGATACAGCATAGTCTTCGAGCATTCCTTCACAACCCAAATCTGGACTGCCTCGCATGTTGCAAAACCCCATATTCCACCACCATTAGAATACAGATGACAACAAGGAAAGGATTCGCTACAACCGGTATACTTTGAAGGACCGACGTCAGCAGACCTTTTGCAAGATCTTGTATGTTCATGTAAGGGAAAATCGCCATGCAAAAAATCATATGTTTGCTTAGAGGAAATCCTTGCATGTACAGATTTGTGCTTCTGCCAAGAGTCAGAATGGTGTAAACATGCACAAACGTATACATTGAGAGAGGACACAAGTCAGGTAACTGAACAATAAACGTTTCTTAGAACATACTGAAACTACTCTTATGTTTATTTAATTAGAAGCAAACTTGTTGTTACGTGACTGTGTAAGACAGATACAAAGACTCATCTCGAAAAATAGTATATTAGTACCATTCATGTATGCCTACTGTTCAAACTACCCATGCTCCAGTACAAAAATCGTCTTACAAGAATCTGTTTACCCTTTCAGTGTGCCTTTATAATATACAAGCAAGCTTATTTTGGGGTAGGTGTTGCTCATTTGCTTTTAATTTTCAGTGTAATGTTTTCTTTTGTTTTTCGTCCATCGTCTCATTGTGTCTTGTATTGACGTTGTCTCTATATTATCGTTCTTCATTTTCAATTCGTTTTTTTAATATTTTATTTCATGTAATAAATGAGAGAATGTACATAGTGTATTAAATCCACTCAAAAATACTTCAGTTGATTGGATTTCACACAATGCTTGATGCTTAATCAAGTTGTTTTATTTTGTCCCCTTCCCATTACTCAGCTTATGTTAAGTAAAATATGTTTTGATTTTTGATTTGTTTACTTTGTATACCATTGTATTTCAATAACATTTCAACAGTAGAATTACTGATAAAGTTGATAATATAATTCAAATGCAAAAAAATGTTATAAAACGTAAAAATCAGTCGACGTTCTGTAAATAGATTTTTAGCTTTCGGACAAATATATCATTATTCAACAGGAGAAATTGAAATTTAAGGGAAAAATCTAGAAAAGACTGCAATTTTGCTTTCTTTGTCATTAATATGTAAAATACTGTTAAAACTGGTTGATGACCTTTGACCTCATAGTCTGTTTGGTGACTCAGAAAATAGGGGAAACAATTATTTAAAAATCAGAGATTTGCTTTCTATTGCTCTTTTTAACATTTTAGGCACACATTATTCAATACATATCTGAGAAAAAGTTGTCAAAGAAATAATTCAAATAATAAATAAAATCTCCATAGGGCCCAATACTATTTTTATCAGATTGTAAGTAAAGGAGGCTGCCATTATAATGAACAGTCTTACCTGTTCTTTCCTGTCCGATGTTATGCTAATTTCAGTCACATGAGAATGCCATATTAGGTTAAAGATTCAAGATGTTTTGAATAATTGATAAACAGATTGACCATATGATATTTGTTTGTAAACTATTAATAACTGTTGATCACATGAGATCCTTATATGGACATTCCCTTGTTATTCACTCATGCTGATTTATAGCAAATTTTAAATTAACACTTAAAAAAATGATACCAAAGTCAAATAAATGTTAATTTCGTGAAAGTATAATTTATATAAATATATAAATTAAATACTATTCTTGTTTAATACTTGTTTTCTTCCAACAATTAAACAATTCATATACAACGTTAATTTCTTATATGCAAATTAGATAAACATTTTTTTCATGATTTTCTTGCTTCAAATTATGTTATATAAAGTTTATGTACATTGTAAATAAGTAGTGAAAATGCCTGTGAAAGCTTCTGCTGAAAAAAGGGAATTAATTTTGAAAATTTACAAATATTTTGGGGCCGAAAGTAAACGAAAAGCTCCATTTTATGCATGGAAAAAAGTCATTGATAGAACTGTACAAGCTCTGGACATTAGCCGTTCATTTCTGAATAAGATATTGAAAGAAGAACATGTGTAACTTAATGAAAAATCTGTGAATAAATGCAAACATTCTTTGGATAGTTTTGATAAAGACTTAATAAGGAGAGTAGTAGTTGGATTTTTTTTTCGAAAAATTAATATGTTTCAATTAGAAAATTGCGTGTCACTTTGGAGAAAACCATTCTTTAAAAGTGTCAAAATATAAACTTTGGAAAACTTTGCATGAACTTGGTTATATGCAAAAATAAATAGAAATAAAAAGACTCTTGTTGAAAGAAAAGACCTCGTTAATAAAAGAATACATTTTTTACGTACAATTAAACAAAAACGAAATGAAGGATATAACATTGTTTACTTGGACGAAACTTGGGTTGATTACCCACCATGCAGCATCCCATCAATGGACACCACCTAACCCTTCAGATGCCCGAAAAATTCCCCTTAATAAAGGACAAAGATTTGTAATTTTACATGCAGGATGTAAAGCTGGTTTTTTACCTGGACGTGAATTAGTTTTTAAAACTTTAAGCACAGATGGAAGAGATTATCATTCCGAAATGAATTCTGTTATAGTTTAATAAATGGGTAGAAGAACAGTTAGTTCCCGCACTTCCACCTAAAAGTCTTGTTGTAATGGACAATGCGTCTTACCATAGTGTAATAAAGGAAGGTACCAAAGCACCAACATCAGCTACAAGAAAGGGGGTATGCAAAAGTTAGCTGCAATAATGTAGCTCCTGTGACAAACTTGTGTCTCGGCAGAGCTACAACGCGTCTCAATGGAGCAAAAAAAAAGTTGCAGTTGAAACATAAAAACTCCCTATTTACGCTTCAAACATTTCATTATAACTATTACTGATGATCCCAGTCCTTGTTAAATCGGTTTGGCTGAGAAATATATGCTTTTCAAAGGTAGCAACCACCTTGTTCAAATTTATCGATCGTTTTCCATAACCGGAAACTACGGAAGGCGGAGCTTTTCTAAATATGGTATTTCTGATGTAAACATTCACGCCTAAATCGCCAAATATGGTATCGACATCCAAATAATGAGGCCGGAAATGACGAAATTCAAAATGTTCAGAGAGTGAAAGTCAACATGGATTTTTATTTTGTGGGAATTACATTATAAAATACTGGTAGGTGATAAAAACTTGTTATAATAATGGACAAAAGAAAAGGTTATGTCTTATTATTGATAAATGCAGGCGTCAGAAGCTCTGTAAGCGAGCGCAAAAAATCTCGGCGGCTGCTCCATTACGTGTAATGGCATCCCGTTATAACCCTTGCGAGTAAGCGAGCATTTAGGGTTTTATTATTAGAACTAGCAAAAGTGGCTCAAAGACAAAAAAATCCTTTTGATGGTAAAATGAAAAAAACTGAATTGTATGAAATCATTAAACTGAAGAAACCCGAAGCAGTTTATAAAACAGATGATTTTTTACGTGGGAAAGGTCATGATGTTTTGCGCCTCCCTCCATACCATTGTGAATTTAACCCTATCGAAATGGTATGGAGGGGGGAGTCAAGGGTTAAGTTGGACGGGGAAATAACACTTTTAAAACTAATGATGTAAAGGACTTAATAATAAAAGGATTTAGAACCATAACCCCAGAAAAGTAGACTAACTTTTGTAATCATGTTGAAAACAAAATAGAACCACAATATTGGAAATCTGACCACATTATAGAGGAAATTCCAAAAATTATTATAAATTTAGACAGTGATAGTGACACAGATTCAGAGGTGGATCATGACAGTGAGGGTGAAACTACTGATATGTACTGGTCAGAATAAACAACGTTTTCAGGTAATTTTGTTCTCTAATATTAACCTCTATGCACATAAAGGCAATGGGTAGTTTGCATGTACTTTAAATGCTCCACAATCAGTTATGTAATAATGTATCATCATTATTGATTTTTACCTGAACAGGTGTATTTTGAATAATGTCCATATTTGGTATGGTCAGTATGTAAACATCTGATATAACATGATATTGATGAAATCAGCTGACTTGCTGTTTGTCAATACTGACCACATGTTGCTGTTCATTTCAGTAGTACTTACTCCCATGTTTGTTACATGACAAAATGACAGAATTTTACAATTAAGTTCTATGGCAAACTGTTTTATTCTTTAATGATTTTTTTTTTTAAATTCATCTATAATATGTATTAATCAGTCCTTAATATAAATATAATTAAAAAGAAAATCTGACAACTCGTCACCAAACATTTGATTTTGACCACATCCATATTCTGAAAGTACATACTTTGACGAATCGAATGGCATATAATATAGCCGTATAGTATTTTTGACGATTAAATCTTTAAAAATCTTACCCTGGTCACCGGGCTATATGTTCCATTATATTACAACCATAAACTTTAAAATTGAAAAAGAATGAATTATTTTTTTTCACTTTATTATTAGATCACATGACCATAAGATTATTCTTTTGTATAACTTTTGCTGCATTTTTTCAATTTGTCATCAACTATCTTATAAGGAAACATTTTCTGTTATCTGTTGATTTTTTAACCATCTTGCTCTCATTTCAAGGTTATGGTAACTTTAACAAACACTATTTTGCACGTATCAATTGGCTCCACAACAGAGACTAGACTAAGACCATACTATTACCACGATTTCTAAATAAAATCGCGTCTTATGACTGCGTTTCCTACCGCACAATAAGCTTAACTTTGAGTCAAGCCAGCCCTGAGTTCATCTCCCGTGGGGTTCGTGTTCCCCGATAGTTAGTTATCTGTGTAGTCCTTTGTAGATTATTGTTCTATTGTCCTTTTTCGTTTGGCCATTGTAATGTCTGTCCTACATTTACACGACTTCTGATTACCCCTTTGGTATTTCTCTTTATTTTTCTTGACCTTTCTTACACTGCATTTATTTCACAAAAACATTATCTAGTTTTTGCTTTTGTTATACAATTGTTCAAGAAAACCTACAAGACAAACATCAACATTTTGAGACAGGACTTTCTATTTCTCACTATCAGACTAGACAGTAATACAGCAGACACGTTTTGTCATTATATACATCTCTCAATGGTCAGTCATTCTGTTTGTCACGTATACCATATTGTCTTTGTGTCTCACCTAAATGACAATAATCTTACTATTTTGTGAGAAAATAGTATAACAATACCCAAAAATGATATTAAAAATAACAAAAATATTTCACATACATATTTATTCCCTGTGATATGTAATTTAAAAAAATATATGACCACTATGCACTGTCTCAATGTAATGTCTCCAGTTTCAGTTGGAGACACATTAATCTTCTTATGTATGGATGATAGTTATCATTTCATTAAGAGGAGAGGTTTGGCACCATGAAACTAGCTTAACCCCGCCACTTTTTATTGAAGTGCATGTACCAAGCCAAGAAAGTGAGCTATAATAAATATATATATATATATATATGTATGTGTGTGTTATCCATTTTGCCTCTATTGCAATGATTTCTCGGTAAGATTTTGGAACTGTTCCGACAGTGTGGTATTCTTTGTTTTTCTATTGACCTTTGAACTGCTCCGACAGTGTTGTATTATTTGTTTTTCAATTGACCTTTGAACTGTTCCGACAGTGTTGTATTATTTGTTTTTCTATTGACCATTGAACTGTTCCGACAATGTTGTATTATTTGTTTTTCTATTGACCTTTGAACTGTTCCGACAGTGTTGTATTATTTGTTTTTCTATTGACCTTTGAACTGTTCCGACAGTGTTGTATTATTTGTTTTTCTATTGACCTTTGAACTGTTCCGACAGTGTTGTATTATTTGTTTTTCTATTGACCTTTGAACTGTTCCGACAGTGTGGTATTCTTTGTTTTTCTATTGACCTTTGAACTGTTCCGACAGTGTGGTATTATTTGTTTTTCTATTGACCTTTGAACTGTTCCGACAGTGTGGTATTATTTGTTTTTCATTTTATTACCATTTAACAATTTATCTCTTGAAAAAAGTGACGAACACAAAAATGAAATGGTTTTTGAACTAAAGTATTTAGGACTTTGACACATTATTCTTCCATTTGAACTGTGCAATCGCCTATTCGTAATTAATCGCGCAATTTTCCATTTTTTCTTTTAAAATGCATACAGATTATTATTTATATGTAAAAACCCTTGAAAATGTAAATCTGGCTTTTTGTTGAATATTTTAATATTAATAGCATTCTTTCTGCTTTTTTTTTGTTTTAATACTAGAGCATTATTACTCTTTCAACGTAATACATAGATTATCTTATATTGATGAAAGTCAAACTCTTTTCGTTTTTACATTTATTCCGATATTTCCACAGGATTAACCTTTCTCTTTTTCTCTTGTACGGGTTCGATCTTCGTACGAGTTGCTAAGATACAACCGAGTAATTATTTAGTTAGTGCAAGAAACGTAGCAATCCCAACGTATCTTCAGTATGAAAACATCGATCGGTGGACGAGATTAACCAATATCATCCAAGGTTATTTCGAATATGCAAAGTCTCGCGTACTTTTGTATCATTGATGTCAATATAACCCAGCGGATGGTTGGTTTATTTCGTATTTCATTAGTAAATGGTAAGCTGGAATTATTGACGTATCGGAAAATGATGGCGGCTTAATGATGTTATATAAAAAAAAAAGCTCAGACAAGAATTTAGATGAATTTGTGGTTTGAAATATTTATATGGTAATTTTCTTCAGCAATGATGAGATATAGTATTGCTATTAGAAATATTAATTGAAGAATTTTTTTTCTGCGCAGTCACGCTGTATATGAGAGAGAACAGAATGAGTGAGTGATTGTTGTTTAACGCCAAATGAGTAATTTTTCAGCTATATCATGGCGAGAACAAGTTACATTAAATGAAATGATGATAGTGTCTTATTTGTACTAGACCAATATGTTTAATTAGATCTTTATAGCGCTAACTCACTGAAACAACAGTCCTCGGGTAAACATGTCGCTCTACTCGGAAACATTATCCTGATTCAGAGCCAACCAGTATTTGCTCTTCTTAAAGCCTCGTTTTGAGCGGAGAAGTAGCAAATACCAATGCTATAGTCTTTGGTTTGTTTAATCTACACAGTCGTATTACATATGGGAGCGAACAGTTATTAATAGCAGTAGATCGTGGGTTCGAGCCCCGGTCGGGTCAAGCCAAAGACTATGAAATTGGCATTTGTTGCGTCTCCGCTAAGCACGCAGCATTAAGGGGGAAGAGAAAAGACTGGTTGGTTCGGAATCAGAATAATGTACACGTCCGAGTGGAGCGACATGTCTATCCGCGGACGGTTGTTTCAGAGCTAGCACTATAAAAATCCAGCTCCGCGTGTTGGTCTAGTACAAAGTGGATCTCATCATCATCTCATTGATAATTAACTTGTTCTCGCCATGATATAGCTAAACAATTGCTGAATTAGCGTTAAACAACAATCACTTATTAATAGAAAAATATTAATATTCCCCTTATAAGGCCACTCCCACGAAAGGTCACTCTTCTTATCAGTCCAAATTTCAGGTTAATTGAGATAGTAGAATACTAGTAAATTCACCCTTTTTAAGAAAGACCACCCCTCTTATAAGACCACATTTTCATTGCAAAGGGGGTAGCCTTATAAGAGAGGGGCTACTGTGCATTCATGAATAAGATCTCATTTTTTTGTTAAACCATATTAATTTAGTATAATATTGAATGAAAGCTGGATACCTACAAGGAAATATGATATAGCACTTTGGAATCATCCGGCCAAAGATATGTACAAAATGTACCACCTGAATTTAAAAGTAAAAATACATTTTCTGATGATCTTAATTTCCGGTTTATCAGACGCTCAAGTGGTTCACCTGATGTCAGAATAATTCGAGCTACAACGTGGTATATTTTCTATTAGTACCATATAAGCGATATAATTTGGATTCTTTATAATGGCATGGCCTTTTTTTAAATATGGAAAACAATCTAATTATAATAAAAACATTGTATTTCGTACAAAAAATCGGATTCAAACCTGTAAAAATATATAGTGCAAAAATTACAATATCATAAAGGACAAAGCAATACATTTATTTTGTGGGAGGATATGGACTGGCGCAGACTTGATTATAAAATAGACATTTTCTGATCCATTTCGGTTGTCTTTGTATCGCTAATCATAAGAGATAGTTGAAATCCGTCGACATACTACCGTTAGCTCTTGTCTTAATAAAGTCAATAAAAAAAATATAAATTATATATGCCTTCAAAATGTATGTATGCGATTTTTTTTAAATTCAGCCACTTTTAGTATTGCAATAGCACACCAATAACCCATTGAGGGGATTATTTAAAATACTGCATTAAGAATAAATAAAAACAAAAATAGTTCAAAATTTGAATATTTGCTCTTTTTGTCGTTTATGTCAAAAATCGGTAATAGTTACATAATAACACTATGCATGTTCGGAAAGTGATTTTCCGAAGGAGTTTATAAAAAAAACCCCACCAAAATCAGAAAAAGAAAAACACTTCATGTACAAATAACAGAAACATCCATCTTTGCACCTTAAGGCCTCTTGTTTGGAAACGGGTAGGGTTACAATACCCCAAATCAATACCAACAAAGTTCATTGTTGTCAAAATTCAGAAGGATTCGTTAAATACAACTTGCGCCAGCGCACGGAAACCATTCAGTCTACAGACGGAAGACGACAACAAAGACGAAGATGTCATCGGCGCCATAGCATAACACGACCGCACTTTTTATTTTAAACTGCGGGCGGTCGCATAAAAATAGAAGATGGAACTGCATGACATTTGGGTAGTTAATGCACTCCCATTACTAGGTAAAAGTTATTTTTATTACGGAACATGATTTATTTAAGTCATAATCGCTCTTTCTTTCAAAACCAAAACAAAACTAAGAGTGACATTTGTGCACTTAATACAGTTCTATTACCATGTTAGAGTTATTGTAGCCATTTAATATGCTTCAGTTTTATTTGTAATTTGACGTGTTTTCGATTATTAGAGTTATTACAGCAGAACAGAACTCGTTCAGTCACAGCCAGTCAGATTAAACTTGTCATTCTAATACACGATGTAGACTGTGCTTAAAGTACTACAGGGTTCAAACGGTGTCGATTGGTAAAGACATGTGCACTTTTGTTTTCAAAACTTCCAAAATAGGCAATGCCATTAATAAGTGATTATTAATCAAATTAGCTATTATATTTTAGTTTTATATTTCAAACTAATTAATCATATGTATTTGATGTTGTGTTAATTGTAAGTGTGTCATAAATAACTTACATAAAATAAAAGTGCGAGGCATCAAAAATGATGACAAATTTGTTTTTATTTTTTATTAAAAAGAAGGTCATTTACATTGTGTATCACTGATAAGACTTTTATAGTACTTGACTGAATGCACGTTAGAGAATATGGGAGAAACAATCAAAAAAGGACATTCCATAGAAACTGGCAACAGGATACACAAGACGAGGGAAAACAGAACAAAAACGCAACAACATATGTGTTGAACACCACTCTACGTAAACAGGCATGTAAATAACGTAAATAAGACATGAGCCCTCCTACAAACGACCAGTGATAAAGACTAACCGAACATCGAGTAACAGCGACAGTTGTTTGATAAGAAACAGGAACTGCTTATCCTTCGCGAGCACCTACGTCCCCTCCGTTTTCTTTTTGTTGTTTTTTCTATTTGTTTTTTCTTCTTTTATTTTTTGATATTTGTTTCGTGTTCGTGTTGTTTTCTTCTATTTTTTGGTATTTGTTTTGTGTTCGTGTTGCTTTCTTCTATTTTTTGGTATTTGTTTTGTGTTCGTGTTGCTCCATCTGAGTTTTCTGTGTAGTGTTTTCTAGATCATTGTTCGTCCTTTTTTGCCATTGTATGTTTTTCATTCCTCTATTTACGGTTTCTGATTACTCCTTTGGCATCTTCAAACTTTGTTTGCCGTTGTCTCTGGATTGTCCATTCCTTATTGTCCCTTCGATTCTCTCTAGTGTAACGATTATATAAGTACAGTGAAACCAGCATAAACCGAACCTGGACTAAAACAAAATCCAGTGTAAATTGAACATTAGATTTAGTCCTAATATTGTAAATTTTATGAAACTAACCTGTCTAAACCGAACACCTGTCTATTGCGAACAAAAGTTTTGGTCTGAAAGGGGTTCGGTTTAGACTGGTTTCACTGTATATGCCAAATGATTGGCTGTTGCTGATTGACGTCATGTGATCAATGTTTTCAGCTATTTTCCTCACACGAACAAGTTTTCACACAATTAATCAAGTGTGAAATTGAAATCTGAAAATAGCCAATTATAACAATAGTGTTAATAACAATTAATTTAAGTCTTCAGATTTATTTGATTTCGCCGCAGGTATCTTTTGGTAAGAGATAACCAGAAACGGGCAGAATTTAGTATTTCTTATCTAATTACACCTTATATAAGAATGCTGGATTCTGATTGGTCAATAGCCGTGATTTTTTTTTAGCTCACATGACCAAAGGGTCATGTGAGCTATTGTCACCACTGAGCGTTCGTCGTCTGTCGTCCGTCCGTCCGTCCGTTAACTTTTCACATTTTAATCAACTCCTCTGAAGCCACTGGGCCAATTTGAACCAAACTTTGGTGGAACGGTCCTTGGATGGCCCCCTTCCAAATTTGTGTCCGGTGATCCCGACTTCCAACCAAGATGGCCGCCAAGTTAAAAATAGAAAAAAGGGGGGATGAAATTTTAATTGTTGATTGCTGCTTTAGTATAAGTCAAAATGAGCTCACATTTTAACTGCAGCTACATGGCAAGGAGTAGTTTAATATATATTCCGGGTTTTTCTGTGAAATTTTTCTTTCAGCCGATATATACCGATTATGCAAATTAGGCATATTTTGATAAAAGATCACATTTAAATATTCTCCTCTGAAACCGCTGAACCAAATTAAACCAAACCTGGCAAGGATGGTCCCTGTGTGGGTCCCTTTCAAAATTGTGCCCGACAGCCCCGCCCTCCATTCAAGATGGCTGCTGTTACTAAAAATAGAAATTTCTTCAATTGTCCATTGCTGCTTTAGCATAAGTCAAAATGAGCTTAAATTTTAACTGCAGCTACATGATAAGGAGTAGTTTAACATATATTCTGGGTTTTTCTGTGAAATTTTTCTTTCAGCCGATTTATACCGATTATGCAAATTAGGCATATTTTGATAAAAGATCACATTTAAATCTTCTCCTCTGAAACCGCTGAACCAAATTAAACCAAGCCTGGCAGGGATAGTCCTTGGGTAGTCCCATTTCAAAATTGTGTCCGACGGCTCCACCTTCCATTCAAGATGGCTGCTGTTACTAAAAATAGAAATTTCTTCAATTGTCCACTGCTGCTTTATTATAAATCAAAATGAGCTCAAATGTTAACTGCAGCTACATGACAATGAGTAGATTAACATATATTCTGGTTTTTTCTGTGAATTTTTTCTTTCAACCGATTTATACTGATTATACAAATTAGACATATTTTGATAAAAGATCACATTTAAATCTTCTCCTCTGAAACCGCTGAACCAAATTAAAGCAAATTTGGCTGGGATGGTCCTTGGGTGGTCCCCTTTCAATATTGTGTCCGACAGCCCCACCCTCCATTCAAGATGGCTACTGTTACTAAAAATAGAAATTTCTTTAGTTGTCAATTTCCGCTTTATTACAATTCAAAATGAACTGAAATTTTAACTGCAGCTATATGGCAATGAGTAGTTTAACATGTATTCTGGGTTTTTCTGTGAAGTTTTTCAGCCAGTTTATTCCGTTTAGGAATATTATGAGATAAAAATCACATCAAAATCTTTTGCTCAGAAATTTGAGTTGAAATGATCTTTGGGTGGCCCACTTTCAAAATTATGTGTAGCACCTCCATTTTCTATCAACTTTAGATGTCAAATTGAAAACCAGGTGAGCGATTGCATGCTCCTGGGAGCCTCTAGTTTTACAAATTCAAGCCTTGCATTGTGAAATTGCAGAATTTTTGCTTCATGTAGGTGTATTTGCATAAGATTTAACTTTTTTTCATGGTATTTGCAAAATCGTATTTGCCGTTGTTACCCTTCACCAAGACGCTTGTAACAAAATTTGTAAAACGTTATCAGTTGTGCGTTTTATGTAACAATCGTATTTGCCGTTTTTACTCTTCACCGAGACGCTTGTAATAAAATTTGTAAAACGTGCGTTATATGTAACATCATTCGGGAGAATTAAACAGATACATCATGTTAGGTCCTGAAAACGACAAACAAAAGGTATTATTTATTTAGCCAGTGTTCTAAATAATATTCGGTGTAATTAAACAGATATATCATGTTTGGGAGGGGTATTTGAGATTAACTAGTTACTTATCTCCCTTCCTTCGGACGAGTTAAGACTTCAGATCATCCCTCTGGTATCTTCAAAGTTGAACCGCATAGGTGATGTAAATACAACTATTTACGAACTAAACGGTCGCTTGAGCGATACTTCATTTCTTTAAATATAGAACTCGTACTAAGAAAGGGACATAATGCATATTAAAAAAACTTGCTCGGGAAATTGCTCGTCTCGAATGGTATTTTTCGCAATTACCCCTCCCAAGCATAATATATCTGTATATAATATAAAAAATAATATTCTATTCCGGATGTTTCGGCTTAACACGGCCTCGTCGAAAAAAATGCATAGCAATACAATTTTCAACTGCTCAAGGTTGTGTTAAGCGGATCGTCCAGAACAAAATGTAAAGTTTTTTTCTTAAATATATACTTCTATATATAGGGTCATTACGGTTTTCACAGTTTTCCGGTTGTTGACTGATTTTGTCTGTTTATATAATTATGAGTTTTGATTTTCCCTTTGTAAGATTGTTCAGAGTTCGGTAATTTTGTTATTACCTTTATCTAATTGTGGCTGAAAAAGCAGAATTGTGTTAATCCTAATCTTAACATTGTAAAATAGTCAAAGGAAGATGTGCTATAGAAACAACAAAATAACAAAACTACAATTCAAATAATATTTCCTTAACCTGATAACAAAATACATATTTCAAGACTGAGGGTTAGGAATATGGTGTTTAACACCACTTACAACTGTGTTTCAGCTATATCAGGGCGGTCAGGTTTATTGGTGGAAGAAACCGGAGTATCATGAGAAAACGACCGACCTGCCGCAAGTTATTGACAAACTTTATCACATAATGTTGTATCGTGCACACCTCGCCATGAGCGGGATTCGAACTCACAACTTTATTGGTGATAGGCTTTGATTTCATAGATAAATCTAACTACCATACCATGGCGGCCCCTTCACAATTGATATGGGAATATGGATTCAAAGCATTAATAAAAAGTATCAGATGTAGATTGTGGTAGATAATTTGATAAAATAGGAGATTTTGGTGCATAAAAGTTGCTTAACTCCGCCACTGTTTATCAAAGTGCCGGTGTCAAGCCAGGAATATGAACGGTCTTTTTTTTGTATGTAAGAGGCGTAACTTTTGCCTCTTGCTACCATTTTTGATTGGATTTTAGAACTGTTTCGACAGAGCGGTATTTGTGCCTTTCGTCTTATTTCTTCAATACTAGTGTATCAATAGAGATTGTATCGGCTACCAAGATCCAGAAGGCAAGTTTAATACAACTACTTACGAACTAAACGGTCGCTTGAGTGATACTTCATTTCTATAAATATAGAACTCGTACTAAGAAAAGGACATAATGCATATAAAAAAAAATGTAGTGCTCACGACACAACTCGTCCTAAGAAAGGGACATAATGAAAAAAAAATGTAGTGTTCACGGTGCGTTTCTGGAATAATCTTCATCCAGTCAAGAGATGGAAAAGCCGAATACTAGTAAGTCTTTGAAGGCAGGTAAGCCAACTAGTCTAAAATAGTAAGTAGTTTTTCGGGTCAAGATAATAATTGCTACGTAACAGAGTTCAAAGGTAACTTTGAAGAGTGAGTGAGTGATTGTTGTTTATAACGCCAACTCAGGAATTTTTCAGCTATACCATGGCGAGAACAAGTTAATTTTCAATGAGATGATGATGAGTTCCGTTTTGTTCTAGACCAACACGCTGAGTTTGATTTTGATAATGCTAGCTCACTGAAACAACAGTCCTCGGGTAGACATGTCACTCCACTCGGACGCATTATTCTGATTCCGAGCCAACCAGTCTTTGCTCTTACTCCTTAATGTTGCGTGCTTAGCGGAGAAGCAACAAATACCAAATTTATAGTCTTTGGTTTGAGCTGACCGGGGATCGAACCCACGATTTACCGCACTCGAGACGAACACGCTAATCATTACACCACCTATGCGGTTCAACTTTGAAGATACCAGAGGCACGCCTGGTAAACTAGATGGTCTCAACATAATGTTGAGCAAGCAAAAAGGTATCTACAACTTCCGGTTGAGACCATCTGTCGAGGAAAATTTACAAACATGTGCACGGTAAGTTGTTTTATCTCGTATTTCTAGATATTTCGAGACATGTTTTAAAAATCAGAGAATGCTATGCATGTATACATGTGGATCTGCTTTCCTGGGTTAACTACCTTGATTTTTTGGGTGCGGATGTGCCGATTTAGGGTCACAATCTGGACCAAATTTATGTGAACGAGAATAGAAAAATGCTACCCAGTGTACATAGCTCATTTCAGCAATACATAACAATTAGATGAGTTTACCAATTGGAAATATCATGCCACTTGATGAGTTGATTCGTTGATGAACGACGAAAGAGACAACAAAGGAATGGGGAGTGAAACATTTTAAATAAACAGTTCGTCAAAGGAGTCAAATTCAGGTGCTCCGTATTCATGAGGAAATTTGATACATGTATATACAAGTTGTCAACTCTATAAAATAAAATGAAAACCCGGGAAAAGAACCCAGCTACATCTCGGCTATTTTACTACACATTTAATTTGCAGCATCATTGTGTTTTTTTATGATCTCAACGCTTTATAAGTGTATTCATAGATGTATTCATCTATGGTGTACTTCACTTTGGAAGTTTTGACTGAAGGCCTCAAGCTATGACAGAATGTCTCAACTTATCATAATTACGGACAGTGTTGTGTTATTAGCCTCTATCGTTTCCATTCTTGTAGTAAGTTCGAACCTGTCAATAAAATTATATCACCCGACCACGTCATTGTCACGGAACCTTTTTGTTATGCAAGGAAATAGCTGAAATTGCACGACGAAATACACAAAATGAACTCGTTGCTACACAGGAGAAAAGTGATTTCTCCTTCAATTTTAACTGTTTTTCACAACGGAAAGCAGGAAAAGTTTACATTTTCATATCGGAAGGAAATAGCATTCTCTGATTTTTAAAACATGTTTCGAAATATCTAGAAATATGAGATAAAACAACTTACCGTGCACACGCTTGTAAATTTTCCTCGACAGATGGTCTCAACCGGAAGTTGCAGATACCTTTTTGCTTGCTCACCATTATGTTGAGACCATCTGGTTTACCAGGCGTGAGAGGGATGATCTGAAGTCTTAGATCGAAAAAGGGCAATGGTGTAAATATTTAATTTGTCTAAATAAAGTACTCGTCCGAAGGAAGGGTAATTTTTTATTAGAATAACGAAAAGTCCAAATATCTTTTAAACTATAGATTTTTGAACAGCAAAATAAACGAGAGTTTTATTTAGAATTAGGAGTGATTACTAAAAATGTTACAGTAATGCTTCTTATTGCTTTGGCTGAGGCTGTACTCGGATGAAATTTTGTATTTTGGTCCCGTATTTTGTTGTCATTTTTCGGGTGGGAGTAGATGTACTTTATAGAAGAGCCATCCGTACGTCAGGTATCTTACCTGTAAAATCTTTCTCTCAGCCACGTGTACTTTAGACGAATCTGACAAGCATTTCGCTCATAAATTATTGTTATATTTTGCATTTTTTGTAAAATGGGTAAAAAGTCTGACTTAAATCTCCGGAATGTCAAAAGTTTGTGAAAAAGTTGTTTGCCTTTTTTAGTAAGGAAAAGGCAACGAAGAAGCCAACTGTCTCATTTGATAGGATATATAAAAAAAACATCTAAAGCTTTGGGTATGTCTTACACTTCAAATAGATAAAAAAAAAAGAGCTAAAATTTTGAACGACTTTGATCATTGTGTTATTAAAAGAACAATCCACGGTTTATATTCACGGAAAATTGCTCCGACCGTCTCAATAATACATAAGGAAATAAAAGATTCTATTAGAATATCAAAGTCTAAACTTACACTAACTCTCATTGATCTTGGATATACTTATACGAAGAGTTCTGTACGACCAAGTGTCTATTATCAATGATAGGTGTAATTATCTGAGAAAGATCAAATCTTTTAGGGAAGCAGGGTATGATATCGTGTACATGGATGAAACATGGGTTAACCAAAATCACTGCACAGATTATATGTGGCTTCCGAATGATGGGTCTGATGCCCCAAAAATACCCTCGGGGTAAAGGCAAACGTTTGATTGTTTGGCATGCAGGTACGCGAAGTGAGGGTTTGATTGACGGCTGCGATTTAGTGTTTCTGGCCAAATCAAAGGATGGTGACTACCACCAGGAGATGAATAGTGTTGTCTTTCTTGAGTGGTTTGAAAATCAATTGATGCCTGCTCTGAAAAATCCTAACTTGGTTGTGTTAGATAATGCAAGTTATCACAATGTTAAAACAGAAGATACGGTGTGCTCAAATTTTAGTCAGAATAAAGCTGTTCTCCAAAACTATCTTACACAACTCGACATTACTTTTTCTGCTACTGATACCAAAAAAGTATTATATGAAAAAATAAGACAAAAAAAGACTCCAGTAGTTTATAAATCAGATAAAATTGCTAATTTACACGGACATGAAGTATTAAGAATCCCCGTTCAACACTGTGAACTTAGCCCGATATAATTAATATGAGCGCAAGTCAAAGGTTTCGTGGCTAAAAACAATACCACCTTCCTATTAAAAGATGCTAAAGAACTCACGTACGCCGCTTTCGGAAAAATTACTAAAGATGTGTGGACAAAAGCAGAAGAACATGTGGTTAAAATTGAAAAAGAAAACTGTATAGAAAGAAGTGTCATACAGGGGCGTAGCTACCCCAAAATGAAGTGTACTCAAATCTGTTTAAATGTCTGGTGGATGGTCACGAAGTGACCCACCCTCACCTACCTCGCAGAGGTGGCCTTACGACAGGGGGTCTGGGGGCCGCTGAAGACCCCCAGAAGCTCTGGGGTAAATGGTGCATAATCCTGTATTCTTGCAATTTCCTGGCACTAAAAATGATCCCACGGAAACCCAATTTTCATGAGCAACAAGTCAACTTTTGAACATAAATTTTGAGAAATAAAATATTAAGTAGAGCAATATAATACAGATAAGATAAGATAAGATAAGATAAGATTGTATTGTCCAATCAAGGTCCCAGCAAGGGGCAGAGTCATTACAGTGATTTATATTACACAAAAAAACAATATACATTCTAATACATAAATGTAATAAACAGTATACAAACAAGTAATTTGCAGAAATTAGATTGGTACATAAGTACTAAGCATATCTATGTCTCTGATGAGTATAATATTTGGAAGAGTCCACAAATATGTAGTTGACTTGGAAATTTTATTTTGTCAAATGTGTAGTGGGTTAAGCTCGATTTGGAATCGAATACAATTAGCATATGGGCCAAAGAATCTACACGGTGCACAGTACTTCAGTAGACACTATCTTGAGTTTTTGAATATTTCATCCAAGTGTGTTCAAGAAACCATTTAGCCTTTGCTCTCCTTGTAGAATTCGAGATTACCCTGAAAAAAATATTAGCTAGTCTTCACTATTTTTAAGCAAATTTTATTTCAAAGGAACATTTCTCGAATAGAAATAATTTATGCTCTCTGTCAATGGTATGATAATGTATAAACATGATAAACTGTAATCTCAATCAATTCGAAACGATGTCGATGTGCACCAGCTGTACAGACTGGAAAATGCAAATTCCATCCGCGTTAAACCAATACTTTTTTTTCTTATTCCGGTTCGTTCCATATGATACGTATCCAGAAGATTTTAAAAGTTTACTAAAAGTAAACTAATATCAATATGCTTCCAATAACGTTAACGATCCCATGTGCTATTTGTTTTTGGGTGTGCGTTGTGGTTTTCCTTTAAAAAGAAATACGATTAGTTTGTTTGTTCAATCAAAATTTAAAAAAATCATACCTTAACAACAAATCCCCCACCCCAAACTCCATTCCTAAAACACGTGCACGACCATCGATCGCCATTGCACTTAAATAACACACACCGTTCTATGCTGATTCCGTAAATGATAAGCGTAGTTTCCGGAATTGCACATTAAGTAATTATTAACATGTTTGTATTTGTTTGACTTTGATTTAGTTTATTAATTTAGTTTTATTCTACCTTATGTCCTAGATTTACCATGTTTTCATTTTTGTCAAAATTTTCGATGTGTACGCAACTGCGTTTTTGCGTACGGGTTGCTACGCGCCTGTCATAGAGCCTATTATCATTGATTTTTGTGATGATGACTCGGATGACGACACGGGTTGACGTATAATCATATTAAGTATAATACACAGAGAAAAAATGTAAAAATCGAATAAATGTCACGTTAAAGCCAATGCCGAAAATATTTGGAACATGTGTCTGCCAATTCATTAAGGTTTAAGAACAGTTGTAACTGTTGAAACTATCTGGGGTCAGATGAATTATTTAACTTATATTGATTATAACACATAAATAATACACAAAACAACTTGACACAAACAAAAACAAAAAATAAACAGGGACAGTTTATAGTCCAACCGAAAACCAAACACAAAACGGGCCTCGTATTCATGAAAAGTCAAAACAAACAAACAAACACAAAGGTCGAAACTTCGGATTCCTGTTTTGGATAAGCATTTCGCAGTGGAATAGGTTAAATATATATTTCCAAGCTTTTAGCTCACGTTTGAGTTGAAAGATATAACTTGGTTTAGTAGAATAGTTACGTAAAACAATTGCAAGTATCAATGATACATCAATAATATTTGCAGTTTTTAGGTATTTTTTTACCAATGTTAAGTTGAAGGTTTGGTAAAAAATAGCTCAAACAATGACAGTGCTCAATGTCATAATCTACCCCTCCCCCCCCCCCCCCCACCAGAAAAAAAAATAAATCCTCCAATTGAACTCTGAGGTTGTATAGTTTAAAAATGTACTAATTTTACGAGCATTTTTTAATTAGGAAGTTGCACAATCTCAAAACTCATTTTTCGTTCCATTTCTTACATGTATATAAATTAAAAATGTCATACAGAATCAATCAAATCGACAATGATATATTCTTCATATTTATATAATAATGTTGTGTTAGCAATGACTATCGATCTCAGAAAACGCGGCGTTTTCAAACTGAAAAAGATTGAAACTGGTACTGGTAATTTGTATTTCAGAACGACAGATAGAGAGAAGAGGATCGGGAACCAGTAGCGCGGGGTAAGTATAGAGTTATCTTTTCTTGATAGCGTTGGCGATAATTGAAAGTGAAGCACCCGGTCGCGAAAACCTCGCCAATTGCGCAAAAGACAACTGATTTGTATATAGTTTTTGTATAGACATCGAGATGAGTGATTGAGGAAGGCGTACACGCATGGATATTGCTGGTAATTGGATTTTTATATTTCTAATTATTTTTTTTCGTCAAATATTCAATTTTCGCTGCTCCAGAGTTGTTTACCTTTAATATAATAGAGTAGAGGATCGAGGGTTTTTGTGTTTTTAGAAATGGGCTTATATCGATCTCGGATTGAGTTTTTGGTCATGTCTGAAGATGTTTAACACTGTTTATAATAAAAACGTCCCACAAAAGTGATGAATTAAAAAATAAACAAAAAGGGGGGGGTCCACAAATCGGGTACCTATGATATCAACACTATATAATTCTTTGTGATATATGCCAAAATATCATATGAACTTATATTACAGAAGAAATTTACAGAAAGCATAATAATATATGATATATGAAGACTTCATTTTTTCACTATTAAAGACAGAAGTGTTATATATTTGGTGATAAAAATAAAAATAATGAAAAATGTCCCAGTTCAAACAATTTTTACATGTAAAATATTTTACAGGTTAAAATCAATGAACTCAATAGTGCGTGTAGGAGATGGTGACGGGCTCTACGGAGAACAATGGAATCTTTCGGGTGACCGTCGAGTGTCTATTGTCCTCAGGGATTTAGACCCACGGCCGCAGGCTGTTCTCTTTTATAGACTTATTCCCTCCGTATTTCATAAAACTTTTTCAAAATATACACCCAAAAACTCCTTTAAAATGAGATTTTTCTATATGAGCAGGGCCAAATACGTTCACTTTCTGGTCTGCAAACTTCCAAATTAAATTACCACCCTTAATTCTCTACACAACTCTCGTTTACACTTCTACTTTAAAATCTACAGTTTAAAAGATATTTCAAATTTTCGTTATTCTAATCAAAAAATTATTACTTTCCTGGCACATAACAGTACCAAAACCTGGACTTAAAATCTGTATTCTTTGGTGGGCGGGGTTCGTACGACATTGTCGTCTGCAGACGTACAAACTTTAAATGTTAACATTCTATTTTCATCCAATCAAAGTTCAAGTACAATGGAAAACGCAGATGAACCAAGATGAATAAAGAATTCTTAATAAAGAGGTTTTGTCTCTAATGTTTATTGAATGTGATCAACAAATCGTAAATAAATATAGAAAGTCACACGTATGGCTAAAAATATAAAACAAAGAGACAAAGGTCAACTATAATCGTTGAAAACACACATACCATCAAGTCGAAATTGATTATGGAGCAAGGGTCAATCAACGTAAATGCAGACATTCATTAACCCTGATGTTGCACTGTCCATGTTCATGTTGTCATTCTTTTTTGTGATTGTATATGGTCTTTTTGAATGGAAGCGAATCTGTGCTTGTGAGATCTGCGGGATCCAATCATCAAGAAGGGGAAGGCTGGGATTCCATTGGTCGATTTAGCTTCGCCATATTATTGTGTCAGTTCCAGGCCAGAACCTGGATTTCCAATGTCATATATCGTGGTCTTTTTATTGTTCAATAATTAGATTTGAAAAGTGATTGTTAGTTTTGTTGGGTATTGGTGGAATTGTTGGATGCGCACTAAATTAGATATCATTTACTGTTTTAACTTTTTTCATATATAGAAAAAATGTTGAAAACAAAGTTCTAACCATTCGATGTCATTCGTTTTCATCTTGTTCTCCAATACAAAATGTAAAGTTCTTTTTTTAAATAATAACACGCCAGCTAAAAATAATTTTATGGTATATTAGACTAGACACTATTTTTATGTCTTCAAAATACAGTCTTTTTAAAAGTCTTTCATGAATGAAATGTATGACTTGGATTTATAAATGTAACAACACTTTTGTAACAATATGTAGGTGTTGTGTTCAAATCCCGCCGGCAATATAGTTGTTGGTGGGTACTCAACTTATTTTGTGACAAAAAATACCAAATCACTTTCAAAATACAAGACGACGATATTTACAAGATGCTTTTAATTTTTTAATCGACAACATATTTGTCCAATGTGGTGGGCGTATGCTTCAACACTTGATCTGCATTAAAATAGGAACTGTGTGTCCTACTCACCGACTTGTTTCCTCACTTTTACAAGGCCGACTTAATAAATCTTGTCAAGATGAAAGAACGGCATTTGGCCAGGTCGTTTAACAATCCTCGATTTGGTGACTATCTCCGTCGCATCTATCCCAAAAGAACTTGAATTAAAGGACACCACAGACCCTGTTAGGTCTACCTCGTATCTTGACCTACTATTCGAAATCACTTATTACTAAGCTCCATGACAAACATGATGACGTTTTATTCCGTATTATCAATTTCCCGTTGGTCTGTGGTAACTCTCCATCCGCTCCTGAAGGCATCACCTCAAAAGTTCTACGGTCGTCATACTGAATCTGTTGACAAATATGGTGTGTCCATCTCTACCGGTGCACCTGGTCCTTGCTCCCGTTTTTGGAGGAGTCCGAGTTGCTCATGTACTTTTAGTTTTATGTGTATTTTCTTTTATTTCATATGTGCTTCTCGTTGTATTTGTTTCCGTTTTTATTGCTTCGTCTTTGTCCCTTGACTCATGAGTTTTGGATTTCGTTTTAACCGTGGTTACCCTTGATTTTACTTTCACTTAGTAACTACATAAGCGCCTATTGTAGATTTGGAATTCATTTTTCACTTTTGCCTTGTAGAGCCACAAATTTGTTTTTTTTCTGGTCATGGCTGATTTCCCGTAATAAAATTAGTTTTAAGTATTATATCAGCAAATCATGTTGTGTGAAAAACAAATATTTCAATAATTTCGAGCACAAATTTCTAGTAGTTTATTGGGCATAATCTATGGACAAAAATCAGAACCTACACCCCGTAAGGAACACAAAGTTAAAACCCCATACTCCACATCTCATTTTCAAGACTGACGCTTTGTTCATGGTATCTTCTCTGGCGTAACTTGTAGAATTTGGTTTGTCTTATAATTTTGAAAGTTTAGGATCAGTAATTTTCTGAAGATAAGCTTTTGTTGCAAGTAATCGGCCCAAAAGGAGTGATGTTGTTAATTCTTGCACACAATATTAGAGTTGGGCGCGAGTGTTTGCTAAACCTACACCGTATATATCTACTTTAATCACAGCTTCATAAACCATGATGATGTCTTGATTCCGTGCACTATTAATTTTGATCAGACTCGGTCCCTTTATTACTACATATGTAAATGAACTTACCATGTTCGCAAATCAACCGCTTCGAAACGGACACCCCACGCTTCACATAGCAATCACCCCGAATGCTCCGTTGGACGCGGTGTCAATGTAAAGTAGTGTTAAGAAATACACAGTTCACTATTTTGATAGCATTATCTAAACACTCGGAGAACGTCTCCATTTAGTTACTTGCACTATTACACTGAGCACAGTGTCACTTCCGGCGAGGAGACATTAGACGTAGGTCTTTAGTTACTTGCACTATTACACCGAGCACAGTGTCACTTCCGGCGAGGAAATATTAGTCGTAGGTCTTCATCTATCACATTCCGTAGTACAACAGAGGGATAGAAGGAGAGTAACGGATTCACACGAGGTTTACCGATTGACACTAACCGAGGGATAGAAGGAGAGTAACGGATTCACATGAGGTTTACCGATTGACACTAACCGATGGATAGAAGGAGAGTAACGGATTCACACGAGGTTTACCGATTGACACTTGACACCCGCTTACAGCAGGAAATAAGAGGTACGTCATTGCTAAACCGGAAGTCTGATCAAATACATACTGTCTACCGACCGACTTGTCAGTAGACTCATGAAGCACCTGTCGATTAGACCATTTTTTCTTTTGTTTTTTTTGTCTCTCTTTTGTCCGGAATGGGAATAATACCCACCAAATATACCTGCAATACACATTTTTATCATTCTATTCTCGCATGAATAGATATTTCATAAATGATAAAAATGACAACTGACTTATAATTATTGGAGCGACATGCGTACCTGTGGACTATTGTGTCAGTGAGCTAGCACCAAACATATATCTAATGTGGGTCTAAAACAAAGAAGACGTGATCATTATCTCATCATTAACTCAAGTGACAAATTGCTCACTTTAAGTAACAATCGCCCATTTGCTCATTTACTACAAAGCCATGCATAAAATACAAGGCATTAAAGTAACAATACATGGAATCATCAATACAAACTGTTACCAAATGTTTGATAAAGGAGGCAAGGTAAAATGTACATCTTGTCGCCGAGGAACCAGTTCGTGGTGGGTTTTTTCTCTGTTTTCGATTGTTTGTGTTACTTTGTAACACTTTTTGCTATTTCGCAAATTTTGCATTACATGTATTTAACAAATTTTGCGTTATTCCGTAAACATCTCAGGTCTGTTAGTTGCATACAATTGAGGTCTTCAACAAGGATCATTACATTTGACCTTCAAAATGACCTCAATGTCAAGTATGACATTTTTTTTTACCTTTGATCTGAAATCTTGTGATTACTCAGACCTCGTGTTAAATGATGGAGAATCGAGTAGTCGAAAATGATTAGGACATCAAACATTAACTGCCTACCCTTCAGGGGCTCATGAGGTCACTCCCGGTTTTTAGTGGGTTTCGTGTTACTCGAGTTTTATGTGTATGCTTTGAAGATCGTTGTTTGTCCTGTTGTCCCTTTTCCTCTGATCGTTGTGTTGTCTGTTCTTCGTCGATTTACGGATTCTGATTGCACCTTTGATATCCTTAAGCTCTTCTTATAATGATTCAGTCAAAAACCTTTTACAAGTCCGCCCTATTAGGGCATAATCCTCGTGAAAAGCTCGCCAAATGCCGAGCTAAGAACCTTGATACATTTTGTACTTGAGGGGGCGGGTGATATATAGCAACATTCATAGTCATAAATCATGACTTGTACAATTGTTTATTAAAACCAAGGTTTCACTGAACCTATCTCCATCGCACAGTGTAATCAACATTAATTTTCATATGAACTCTTATTGAAATCATTGTAATTTTTGTAATGATTGTCTTAGATTCGTATTTATCTTGGTGTTGGTAGGAGGTTGTTGATTCACCATAAAACTGTTTGTTGTATTGTATTATATCGTCACTTCCGTATTAATGTACTTTATATTCAAAACAAAGGGGCCGTGATCGAATGGTAGTTGGATTTACAACTACCTATGCAATCATTGCCAATCACCACTGATGTTGTGAGTTCGAATCTCAATCAGGGCGAGGTGTACAACATTATGTGATAAAGTTTGTCAGTGACTTGCGACAGGTCGGTGGTTTTCTCCGGGTCCTCCGGTTTCCTCCACCAATAAAAATGACCGCAACGATATAAATGAAATATTGTTGAAAGTGGCGTTAAACACCATCAAACAAACAAACACACATTTTATTTCACTAAAAGGAGAGATTTCGACCTCGCCCACAAAACTAGTTTAACCCTGCCACTTCTTTAAATAGAAGTGCCTGTGCCATGAAAGTGAGCGGTCATGTATATGTGTGCTTTTGTCTACGATTTGTTGATTGGAGTATGTAACTGTTCCGACGGTGTGATATTTTTTTTTCTTTCCTTTCATTTGTTGTGTAAGAGTTCTATAACTACACGTTACAGTGTACAACCTTATGCGATAAAGTTTGTTAGTGACTTGCGACAGGGTTTTCTCCGAGTACTCCGGTTTCCTCCACCAATAAAACTGACCGCCGCAATATAGCTGAAATATTGTTGAAAGTTGCGGTAAACACCATCAAACAAACAAACAACCAACCTACATGTTGCAATGATGTTGCAGTTATTCCAAACAAGTAAAACATTTGTAGGAATTAGAAGAAGGGCTTTGTTTTCTGTTGAGTAGTGGGTTTTTTTCAGTCATACATTTTGTTTGAATACAATGGCAATTTGTAGTATATTTGATATATGCGCCGCCATTTTGTTTTGATAAAAGCTTTGGCTGCTGGTAAATATTTAAAGTTATTTTGGATAATGTTATATTTTCTGCAAATTGAAAAGTAAAAAAACCCAGAAACTCTCTCCTATATCTCCGAGCTGAATGTTCTGAAATGTATGAATATTTTTTTAATCCCGCCACAATCTGAATTAAAGATCTATTTTACCACTCTTTTTAAGATTCGAGTGTGAATTAAGTTAATTTATGCGCCATGTTGAATGGATGTATATATAATAAATATAAATAGCTCAAGGTTATCGTACATATGTTATTGTTTTTCTTTGAAATACGCACGCAAAAATAATCCAATCAAATCGTATATTTGTTCGGTTTACAAAAAAAAGATAATATTATGTTATTTTGCTTTTAAAACGCAAATAAGCTTTGAGATTTGGTTTTGTGTGTTTTCTTGACATTAATTTATGTTTTAAATATATATATAATAATCAACATCGGTCGGTAACTTTGTTTACACAACTTTTTTTTTCTCGAACTTTTAGGTGTTTCTGAATATATACTTGGGGGTCACATATTGTAGGTGAAGGAGCACGCACCGGTGCGTTAAAATAATAGTAAGTAAGTAAGTAAGTAAATTTTATTTAGAGTCGGTATATATATACATAGACAACAAATCAACATGAGCCCTAAAGTGCTTTTAAACCGACTAAGTTTTATAGTACGAAGACAATACTTTAGCAGACATTTAGATTCGAATTATTTACTTCTGACAAAAAAAACCGGAAGTAAATGTCTGACTGTTTATTACATAAACGAGTGTCATAAAATGTGGAAAAAAAAACGTGTAGGAGACCGGGTGTTAAAAAAACAAAATGTTGTTGTTGTGACACTTTTTTGTTTAACACATCATGTTGTTGACTAACACGTGATATTTCGTTTTATTTATACTTGCATGTAGTTTTCTCAACACTGGTCGCATGTAGTTTTCTCAACACTGGTCAATAATCTACGTTATTTATATTTTTATACTTTACATAGGTCAAGCCGTACAATTCCGTGCCTTATATGAGTAAAGCTAGTGTGGTTGTTTTTTTTGGTTGTTATTTAACGCCATTGAGTTTAGAATAAAGAATTAACTTGAACACTAAGAATTTTGACCCCATTGGCTTTCCATACTAACAGATATCTAATTGTAATTAGATTGAATGCATGAGGGAGTGAATGTTGTTTAACGCCAAGTAAGCAATCTTTCTTCAACTATTTATAAATATATTAAAAAAAATGGGGGATTAGGGTGGAAATTACAATTAAAATTACAATGACAATTGATATCAGAAAAAAAAAGTTGTTATGTGCTGAGCACACAAATAGCAATAACTGTCATTTACACTTATAATATGTTTGTCTTGTTCTGTGCATGTGATGTGATGAATGTGTTGTCTGTGAAAAAAATGAAAATTTACAAAAAAATAAATAAAAAAAATAAAAAATCTTTCTTCAACTCTATTACAAGGTGAGAACAAGGTATATTGTTATTAGTTGATGTTGATATCTGTTTGTTTTCTACAAGACAAACAATCTGATTTGAATAGTGCTACACCACTGAAAACATCAATCCACATGTCAACACACATCATACTCCACTCGGATACACTATCCTGACTCCGAACGCATCAAAACCGCCAATATTAAAATTAGTTGGTTTGGCTGAATAGTGATCGAACCAACGATCTATACAAACATTGATGGCGAGCACGCTCACCATTACACCACCGATACGACCACAAAATGAGTATAGAGGCATAATTCACAAAGTTCTACAAAGAATTATACAAGACTGATTTTTTAATGAAGAATTGTCTGATATTCCAACAACAATCTTAAGACAACCGGGAATAAATTAGACCATAAAGATTCATTCAACTTTGATCATTAAATATGCAATGTTATATAAATGAATAAGGTAATAGCTATGGATGGACGACCAGCTGTCGAACAAACAACCACACTTCTACTTGTAAACATTGGGGTCATCTCGACACGCTTGATCGTTAGGTTATAAGGTCATGAGTGATTAGCACCATTTTAAAACTATTTCAGTTATATCGTGAAGCTAAGTTTATCTGTGAAAGTAACCGGAGTACCTGACTAAAACCACTGATAAGTTTTATTTCATAGAGCGAGTTTAAGTGGATCTCTATAGAGTTTAGTAGGGTTTTGGTCACTTGTATCATTTTTCAATCCTGGTATGTTCAAGCGTTGGGCTCTAACTCTCGAGTGGCGTTCTCCCATTCAAAGTTGTGCTTTTTTCAGGGCAAAACTCGATAGGATAGCTGCAAGATTTGGACTTTTTGTTACAGTGTGTCGTTCAAATATAACTCGGTAATCTACAAATGTAGTTCCGCTTGAACTCGTCCAAAATGTTGTATCGAGTACACTCGGCATGTGCGAAAATCGAATTTGAAACATTAATTGTGATGATCACTGGTTACATAGGTAGGTGTTAATCTAACTACATACGACCTTGACCACGACGGCCCGGGTGACTCAATGAGTTAGGCAGTAGGATTACCTAACAACTCACACAAGCCTATCACCAATACGGCGTGGGTTCGCGCGCGGCTTTGTAAATTACAAAAAGGGTTCACTCGAATCGCAGCCGCATGTGATAAAGCTTACTATTTACTTGCCCATGGTCGGTGGTTCTCTCTGGCTTCATCCACCACTAAAACTGGTCGCCATGATATAGCTGAAATATTACTGAAAATAGTGTTAAGCACAATAAATCAAATCAAATCAATCAACCCCTCCTTGTTGTAACTGTTATGATTATGATACATTTAATAACAATCAATCAGGTTATAGAACCCATCATTACCATCTGATACTAATTCTCTTACTTCTTATAAAATAATACTTTCATTAGAACTGAATAGCAATTTGTTATCTTCTGTGTATGTATTGTCTATCTGTTTTGTTATCTTCTGTGTATGTATTGTCTATCTGTTTTGTTATCTTCTGTGTATGTATTGTCTATCTGTTTTGTTATCTTCTGTGTATGTATTGTCTATCTGTTTTGTTATCTTCTGTGTATGTATTGTCTATCTTTTTTATTAGTATGCTTTTCGAGAGAGTGAGTGATTGTCATTTAACGCCCAATGAGCAATTTTATTAGCTATGTCTTTATTCTATCTTCTGAGAAGCATGACATACCAACTTCATAGTCTTTGGTTTGACCGGACCAGGACTCGAAACCACGTGGAGGCGAGCACGCTAACCATTACACCATCCACATTGTTGAGCTTGTTCTCATCCTAGATATATGCATGCCATAATGGGGTCAGGTCATTATTCCGACAGCCCATTATTCCGACAGGCCATTGCTCCGACGGCCCATTATTCCGACAGCCCATTGCTCCGACAGCCCATTTCTCCGACAACCCATTATTCTGTCAAAAATGGTTAAAAGTAGTATAATTATCTTAAAACCTGTTGTTTTTCTTCTATGCCTAACGGACGACTGACTTTAATCTTTATACTCACTGGGCGGATTGTTTCTGTATTAAACTAAAGGGTAAATATGAGGTCAAAGTCAAATGTCATGGTGCTAGCAGATTCCTTACATCATGACGACATGAGAAATATCAGTACCAATTTCGGTTGGAGGGGGGGGGGGAGGGTAATTTCTTGCCCTGATTTTTACCGAAAAAAAAAATCTATCCGGACGGAAATCCCAGCCCCCGCCCCCGTCCGTCCATATACCTCGTAAACCTTCAAAACCGTCCAAAGTATTTTTTTTTATTAAACTTTACACAAAGGAGTATACCATATGTAGATGTGCATGAAATAATTATAAAGGTTTGTTCTGACATTAACGGTTGCATTTAGGATACAGAGGGCGTAGGTAACCATTGTGAGTGAGCTAGCCTAGTTTGATCCTGGATCTGGTGAAAAAAAAATGCCATGACCGTACATTATGATTAATACAATAAAAAAATTCCATAAACTCCAGGAGGGAGGGGGGAGGGGTGGGGTGCTAAAATTAAATGATAAAGATTTAAATTTAAGCAAAATTCGGTTGTTGTCGGGAGTATCACGTCTCGACTCCCACAATTTGTGACCGGAGAGACACTGCCTTATGCTGTTCAACCGTATTGCGTTTTCTAATACGTTTTAGATACATTGTAAACCGATGAATGCCTCCTTCACATGTACATTTAATGCCCATTAAATGCGTATCGCATGCTCTAAACGCTTCACACCTATGACAAGGAGTTTTCATTTGGCATAAGTTACGACTGTAATAATACTATTTTTTACATGTAGAGAAAATGTAAATAGTTTCACGTAAATAATGGAAATCGCAAACGTTTTGACGTACGTGTGAAGGCATTAACCGTGTTGAATGCGCATTCAATTCGCATTAAACGTACGTGGGAACGCAGAATAAATGAACGTGTGTGGAAGCGGCATAATGCATATGGAAGGCGTTCTATTAGCCGCTTATGTTGGTTGCCAATCGTGCTTCAACAGAAGTGATCGATGTATTTATTGACCTGAACAAGGGAACTGTCTACCTATCTTCTGAGCTTTTTCCATTTTTCTGCATGTACATTGTGCTCCCTTTCTCACCCTTTCTACTATATACGTCCTTCTTCAATTCTTAACTCTCCTCGCTTCCATGCGTATTGCTATCTTCCGTCATTTTGTCTTTCTCATGCTTCTCCCGGTTCACACCTTTTTCCTTCACTCCTCTTTTCTTCAATTTTTAACTTTCCCCATACCAGGTCGGTCGATCATAATTGCCTTGAGCAGGGATGTACAGCCTAGGATAACAGCTCATTTTCCTTTCCAGAACATTCTGTCTAGGCCATGGTCCGTCAAGATTAGCCTGACCGACGAACCATCCTGTTGGATACACCTGGTTAAACCATGGATTTGTGGATTGAGTTCTATTTTGCATTGTCGGAAAAATGGGCCGTCGGAGTAATGGGCTGTCGGAATAATGGGTTGTCGGAATAATGGGTCGTCGAAATAATGGGCCGTCGGAATAACGGGCTGTCGGAGCAATGATACGCACCCGAAATAATTACCACTTGAAGATAATCAGGCAACGATCAGTCAATACTGTTGATTTTTATCAGTAAAATTTTGTTTTGACACAAAAAAAACATGCAGATTAGACAGCATGTGCCATGTCAGTTTTTTATTTTTATGTAATTTGATTTCTTTACATTATTTTAGTACATATGTTTATTGTCTAATCTTAACAAACACAAGATCACAGAATAGAACGTCTTGTGTGTAAACAACTAGTTCAATGAACTCATTGTGGATACTAAATAACATTTATTATTAAATAAATGGGGACCGACATTTAATTAGCAATCATGAAGTTCGGGAATATCTACAAGCGTTCATGTTGCTTACTGACACATAATTTCCGGTTACAAAGATATGGACCGCTGATAACATTACCAAACCCTATACAGATCTAGTTGATTTATTATAATTGCTTCCAAGCTATTCTCCACTGTGTCTATGGGACCGATCATTTAACTTTTAAGGGAGGGGGGAGGTTCTTGTTTTATTCCCCGAGCCAGAGATAAAAAAATGTGTGCACTTTGTGTAATAAGGTCGATCGATCGCTCCGGAGAAAGATGTTTTTAATGAAATGAAGAAAAGAAATACCACACCTTTCAAATCCAATCGAATAATCTTAGAAATCGATACCCTGTCTCACGTGTTTATACATGACCGCTCATTCAATATCCTGGCTTGGTACAGACACTATAATCATGGCAATATAATCAGCTAGATGATTGTGGCCATTACCAGGTAGAAACAGAAACTTAAAATAAAAGTGGCGGGGTTAAATTAGGTATATGGGCACAAACCTTCCCTCTTAGTGAAACGTTGCGGTCATGAAAGTGATTTCTACATGTGAATAACATATCAATCGTCACATATAACTGTGTGAACAGTGTATTTACGAGGAACGCTCGAATCTTAGATATGTATATAATGTTAATATACAAGTATCTGCGCTAGGCTTTTTGTCACGACTTGTGGTTTTTATGAGATATTTAGAATATTTTCCATTTTCTCATTTTTTCTTGACACTGACCTATTTGAACTTCTTACAGAACATTGCCATACTTACCGACTTAAAAAACTATGCAACATATGTCTTTCATTTAGTTGATAAAAGCTTTAATATTTTATCTTCAATACATCAGGCCTCCTCCCTCCTGTCATTACAGCCAACCACTCTCTTAGAAACAATTTATTAAATAATATTAAACAAACCATACTTTATTGAAGAAACACCATTAAATAAAATAAAAATTTTGTTAGATGCAAATTCTGAACTTTTGGCAGAAGTAGGAGACTTTATAAAGCAATCTACAGAATTGCAAAAATGAGGTCCTTGTCGGTCAAAGGCATGACATGTGAAAAATATAATGTTAGTTATTAGGATTTATTTTGTGTATTCTATATTATGATCAAATTGTAATTTTCTATGTTTTGTTTATTTGTATTTGTATTTGCTTGACCCACATGGCTGTATTATTATGCAAATAAAGAATTATTATAATAATACATTTATATTGTTGCATAAACCTTATAATATTTGTGATGTACATGTATATCTGTAAATAATTGGAATATAGTGAAGTTGGCGTTAAACACCAATCAATCAATAAATCATTGGAATATAGTGAAAATATATAAAATTAAACGACAGATTTTTAATATGACAGAAACACGTGAACGACAAGAGTGATTAAAAGTTAAGCACCTGAAGGGATGTCACCTGCCAAACAAAAACACCACAATGCTACAAATTGTCCCATTTAAATCTCATTTAAAAAAAGAAATAACTTGACCTGAAAAAAAAATGATTAATACAATAATAATCTGACATCAACACGAAATTTTTGCTAATTTGACAAAAAAACATGTTAAGTTAAAATATTATCTGACTTTTTATGGGGGGGGGGGGGGGGGGGGGGGGGGGGGGGGGGGGGGAGAGGAGGGGGGGGGGGGGAGGGGGGGGGGGAGAGAGGAGGGGGGGGGGGCTGAAAAAATTTTGGCTTGGGAGAAAAAAAACATATCCCACTCCCATAAAGATAAATGGTTTTCCCCTCTATATCACAAACCACAGTACACTCCTTTCTTATATATCCTGGTTTGTATTTGTGATTCATCAAGGACGTAGATATAGAGTCTCAAGGATATATACTACCTATTATAAACAATCTATTGTTGATCAGTTTTATCAGTCAAATCTATTCCCAAGGTAAATGAATATTTTATTAAATTCTATACATTTAATTACGCCTTTCCTTTTTAGTGTTTTTTACAATGTTTGTAAAGAGTACATATTTTTCTTCTTCGACCTCGAACAAACTATGACGGTATACCATACCAAGGTCGCGTATCTCGTGATAGTAATGTACCTCTCTGATCATCGTACTTGTCTATATTTATATGTATAATATAAATATATAGGATTGTCTGTTACGTCAATAGCTAAGAGTATTAAGTCTGTTGGGAAAGATGTGTGACCGCATTTATTAATAACCCACAAAACAGTAATTACAAAAACATGCGTTCTGATGCAAGCTGACGTCTCAGCAGTAATACATCAGAATAAAAAATGAAAAGTGCAAGAAAACAGAATGTTAGAAGGAATTTTCTTTTTATTAAATGTGCATACATTGTTCAACTCAGTAGCCTATTAATTGGCGGGAATGTCTTTATGTAAACCCGTGCAACTTATAACCCATGACTTGCATTTTGAATACACATGTGATGTCATTCAGTGTTATCATTGATATATTGTATGTATATACTATGTTGTCAAAATTAGATGTATGTTGTATCATGTTTTTATTTATTTTGATTTAATAACAATTTGGAAATAACGTTAGTGAAAAATCCCCCCCCCCCCCCCCCCCATAACATATTACAAGTTACTATGGCGAATAGTGTAATGTTGGATGGTCTCTCATGTTCATTTTCACCCATATCCTTTCTTACTTCATTGTAAATAATCATCGTCTGCTTTCCCGAGTGCAGTAAAACCGCGTTCATCTGCAGTTTGCTATCTAATACGTCCACGACGGATGCAAATGGGTATTTGTGTGACTATCTCAAGCCAGGACCTGGATTTCCAACGTCATATGTCGTGGTCTTTTTTGTATTCAGTGAGAGGTGATTGCTTGTTTTGTTGATATTGGTAAAGTTGTTTACCATCACTGTTTAGACTTTCTTTTAATAATATATCTACAATAAATGAGAAAGGATCACACAATTCGACCCTTGGTATTTTCAAACTGGTAAAACCCGAAAGGAAGAACGAAAACTGTCTAGGAATGTGACGTGCACGACGTCAGCGATTACTGTACGATAGTGTGGAACTGGAACTTGTGAACCTCATCAACAATGCTTCTGTTCAAAGCAATCGAGTACATATGGTTGGGACAAGGTTGATGGCGAATTTTGGTTGCTTACAGGTCAGCGACAAATATTTCATATTCAGGACGACAACAAGTTTAACAATTTCTAAAATCTGTACAAAATGAGGGGATGATGAAGCCTTGGCAATAACGTTTGACCGCTACTGGAAAAGTATGGAGAGGTGGATAGAGACCATACAAATTTAGTCTTTTGTAGCGGGTACACTGCGTATACCTTTTTGAAATCTACAGAAGTATTTTACGTTCAGGGAGCATGGCACTCTGTAAACATGTTACTCACAATGGTTCACGGCCAAACTGTTCGTATTCACATATAACAAACTCAGTAATCAATAGGGTACTCATATATATCCTCCACGGTGAGACGCGCTAAGCAGATCTGTTGGTTGAGCTCTTGGAAGCATCACCGGTGTGCAACCGAAAAGGAAATTGAAACAACTGTGAAACACCACAGCATATTCGGCATGTCGACATATTGGACGATTTCACGTATGCAAGATCTAGTGTTGTATTCGTACTCAATCACTTTTGGTGAATACACCAGTTTTGGAGCATCTGTTTTTCAAGTATGAGAAAAGTCGTGACAAGAAAGGTCGAATATCATATAAACCATATACCGACATAGACCCGATTTGTCGATGACCAGAAACGAAAATCAATCTTTGGTGATGCAGAAACATTTTGATTACACAGGAGGTGTTATCGCAGACAGAAGGGTCCGAGTATATATTGTAGTTATTTAAAAATTTTTGTTATCGACTGTCCGTCATATTTCAAACAATAAAAATCAATACGACGGGTGCCACTAGTGGAGCAAGAACTGTTACCCCTTAAGGAGCACCCATGTGGTTTAGTGGAGTTCGTTTTGCTCAATCTTTAGTTTACTGTGTAATATTTTGTAGATCATTGTTAGTCCTTTTGTCCTTTCTTTTTGTCTGTCATTCGTCGATTTACTACTTCTGATTACCCCTACGATACCTTCAAACATGTGTTACTACTAACGACATATAAATTGTCAGAAAACAATATCTAGAATTTAAAAAGGGTAATGATAGCACTAACTGTACTAATGGTATTGTGTTAATGCAATTATGGCTATCGTGACTTTTATTCAGGTCAAGGTAACCCTGTTTTGTGTTTAGTGATCAGTACAGTCTTCCGTGACTTACTGGCACTATATTTTTAGAATAAGGTCTTGTCACTTTCCGTCACTAGTTCATAATGATAGAGGTGTACTTTATATCCTGCTGGATTTGTCCTCATTAAAGTTCGAATTAATACACACCAACAGTTAGATATTAAAAGTCATGAAGACTATTTTTAGTTCGCCTATATATAGCAATTTCTGGAATAACCTTCACCAGTACAGTACGGTACAGTACATAATGAAGATTATTCCAGAAACACGTCGTGCCCACCACCATTGATCTACAAGTTTATTACTAGCTAAGAGCCATGTGAGCTTTTGTCATCAATCTGTGTCCGTTTTCTGTGTATGTAGATTGTTAGCATTTCAGTCTTCTTATCTAATACCACTGAACTAATGTGACGAAAAAATGGCCAAGATGGATTTGTTGGGTTCGTTTTTAATATGGTATCGGTCCTCCATCCACACTATTTTTATCGTCGCTACAAATAGATCGTATGCAAATGATAATAATCTACATGCAATACATTTTGTTAAGTAAAATCGGCAACTTTTAATCTTAAGAGAAAACTTTGCAGATACCAAAGGGGTAATCAGAAACCGTGAACTAAAACGGCAAATACGATTTTGCAAATACCAGTCGAGAGACGAAATTTCCCGAGCCGAATAGTCTCGATTGGTATTTTTCGCAAATACTCCTCCCAAACATGATATATCTGTTTAATTACACCGAATATTATCTAGAACACTGGCTAAATAAATAATACCTTTTGTTTGTCATTTTCAGGACCTAACATGATGTATCTGTTTAATTCTACCGAATGATGTTACATAAAACGCACAACTGATAACGTTTTATAAATTTTGTTACAAGCATCTCGGTGAAGGGTAAAAACGGCAAATACGATTTTGCAAATACCATGAAAAAAAGTTAAATCTTATGCAAATACACCTACATGAAGTAAAAATTCTGCAAATTCACAATTCAAGGCCTGAATTTGTAAAAAATATCACGGCTATTAACCAATCAGAATCCAGCATTCTTATATAAGGTGTAATTAGACATGTAAACAACCTGAGAAATAAGGGTAATAACAAAATTACCGAACTCCGAACAATCTTACAAAGTGAAAGTCAAAACTCATAAGTATATAAACAGACAAAATCAGTCAATAACCGGAAAACTGTGAAAACCGTAATGGCCCTGACTTGGTACAGGCATTTCTAAAGAAATGGTTGTTTATATGTTTGTTGTTTGTTTGATGGTGTTTAATGCCACGAATTGTTTATAGCATTTATCTCTGTTGACAAACAATATCTAGGTGTAAATAGTGTAATAGAAATATTCTAAGAATTTAAATATGTTGTCAAAATATTTGGATGTCATCAGAATTCTTTTTGGTTTATGACAAGTTTTGCTTTTAATATTGACGGTTTGATGAAAAGATTTTATTTAAAGTCGGCATGTCAAAACAACAAATACAAAACAAGCTCTAGTGGGCGTTTGACCGACATACACAATACAAAAATAAATAACAGTTAAAAACAACAAAACCATGCATGCAAATTAATAATTAAAAAAATGCACTCATAATAGCAAATATGCTAAAGCACACATATAGCACAGACAGGTAAGCATATACAACAATAAAAAACATAATGATCTAAAAAAAAAAACGGAGCTGGTGTTATGAACTAAAAGAATGCTAAAAAATTAAATATAAATAATGTATAAAAATTGAAAAGACCTAGGTCATGTATGTGATATTAAAGCTGTTTACAAGCATTGCATTTACATTCATTGTCATTCCATGATTGTAAAATGTTTTTAAGTTGGTTAAAATTGGCAATTTATCTAAAATCATCAGGTAGGTCATTCCATAAAAGAGCAGCTGTATATTTAAAAGAGTTCTTACCATATATAGTAGTCTTTAATCTAAGTATCTCTACAATATTAGAACATCTAAAACTATATTTACTATTTTTAAAACAACTAAATCATTTAAACATGGTGGTGCCAGTTTATGCAATATTTTAAAACATTCTAATGCCATAGTGCGCATTCCCATTATTTCTTATTTGTAGAGATGGTACTTTTGCTATATGTAAAAGTTCTTCATATATGTTATTGTAATCTTCATAGATAAAATGTAAAGCTCTTTCCTGCATTTTTTCGAGTTTTATAGTATTTGTCAAGCCAAAGGACAACATTTAAAATTAGACAATATAAAAGTATGAAAAATTGTTAGCTTATTAAGCTTAGATAATAAAAAAAATAACCAAAAAACCCCCCAAAAAACCAACCAATACACTTTAGCACACTTAAAGTTTTGCTGATAGTCTATATCATACGGCATGTGCTAAAAGGTGGAGTGGAGTCGTGGAGTGGAGTGGAGTCTTGCAGACTCCAAATTGGAGTGGAGTCTTGATTGAACATATGAATAGGAGTGTATTTCAATCTCCAGTGGGTACCATTGTGCCCAGCTGTACCAGAAGTAGCTCAGTCCCATGTTGTTACTTAAGGTAGAATTTGGAACTCCGGTGCTGCTGGGGTTTGAAAAATAGATATTCCTTCGACATGAAAATCATGCCCATTTGAAGTACGAAAACTACACCCATTCATTTAATTATTCGCTAATTGGTGAAAAAACGAAGTAACCAAACCTCAATATGTCTTCCAATCAGAGTCCCGTTCTTTGTTTCTCAAATACTGAAGTCTCGGACGTCAAGCGATATTGCTCAGTAAATTTTGTTTGACCTTTTGTAAAAACTGACGACGATTTTGTACATTGAACAAATGCAAAATATGGACATCATTTTTGCATAAAAAACACTGTAGAAATAAAACCGTACATAATAATATATTATATTTATCAGGCACGTGCACGCGCACTGCAAAATGACCGGAAAGTCAACTAATATAAATGTCTTTTGAGCAAATTAACCAAAGAATGATTAGGATATAATTATTTTAGTGACAGAAACACAATATACGGTCTTGTTCCTAATTAAGGTGTTAGGGCGATGGTGTTTAATGACACTTTCAACAATATTTCAGTTATATCGTAGTGGTCAGTTTTATTGGTGGAGGAAACTGTCGCAAGTCTCTCACAAACTCTATCACATAATGTTGTATCGAGTACAATGTTTAATGAGGGAACCAATTTTTCCTACGTGTACCGTTGATGATGGACAAAGAAAATATTAAATTTTTTCACCTTCTCCGATATATTAATGAATGTCCCCATGTAAACAATTAAATATAAACGTAATCAATCATGCCGACCTATAAATGATTATGTGAAGTTATGGGTTTAATAATTCAAATAGCTTCATTTGTCTTTTTGTCTTACCTATAATTTTCAACCATATTTTTTATTTAATCATTTATTATATTCTAAAATGTGATTAAAACTTGGTTTGGGAATGACTCCAAAATTTCACTCCACTCTACGACTCCAAACTTTCACTCCATAACTTCACTCCATGACTCCACTCCACTCCACTCAACCTTTTAGCACATGCCGTAACAACATGGGACTGAGCTACTTCAGGTACAGCTGGGCACAATGGTACCCACTGGAGATTGAAATACACCTCTATTCATATGTTCAATCAAGACTCGACTCCAATTTGGAGTCTCCAAGACTCCACTCCAATTTGGAGACTCCAAGACTCCACTCCACTCCACGACTCCACTCCACCTTTTAGCACATCATATATCATATCCAGTAATTTAACAATTTCATCACATGCTATATTAGCAGATTCAATATTAAAAACAGGTTCTTTTACATAAGTTTTCTTTCCAACAGCTATAGTTTGAAATTTATCTGGATCATACAATTAATATTAAATCATTCAATTGAAATAGAGCTTTCTTTTTCTAAAACATTAATTAAAGTATTACAGTCTTGATCTGCAACGATACTATAAAATAGAATTAGTAAATAAAGAGGAAATATGAAATGTAAAATAAATCACAATTTGTCACATTCTACAAATTAAAATAACACTAGGAGTAAGGTTCAATGGATGATGGTGCTTAACGCCACTTTCAACAATATTTCAGTTTTATCGTGGCGGTCAGTTTTATTGGTGGAAGAAACCGGAAGACCCGGAGAAAACCACCGACCTGTCACAAGTCACTGACAAACTGTATCACATAATGTTGTGCACCTCGCCCTGATCGAGATTCGAACTCACAACATCAGTGGTGATATGGACTGATTACATAGGTAGTTGTAAATCCAACTACCATACGATCACGGCCACGATCATTTATATGTAGCATTCCAGCACCACCTGCATATGAGATATATATCTATCAGTTGATACGATATTCCACAGCTTGTGGGCAACAAACATTTTGAAATTTTTAAAAGAAATTAATGTATAAACAAAAATATAGTAATATACCATACATTCTATTTATATGATTTATTCTTTTAATGTTTGTTTATGTGTACATTATAGACAAGTATGTTTTATATTTAAGGATCTTGTGGGTGTCTAGTTAATATCACATTTTTTCAGGCCACGATATAGCAGAAATACTGCTAAAGTTGGCATTAAACACCAATCAATCAATCAATCAATCAAGCAATCAATCAATCAATCAATATATTACCACTTCCTTGATAGAGGGTTGCTGTCTAACAATGAAGCTACTGAAATCAAGGGTTCCTAGTAGTTGAGTTGAAATGATCACTTCGAACGTTTTATGGTCGCCACAATGACTGTGTTGACAGTTTATGACGGAATACTATGTATTACAAATGACCACGGATATGATCTCGTCCTGTCCCCAATCATGACTTACTATCGGATGTTTAATAAGAGTAACACAACGGGTGTCACTAGTGAAGCAGGAACTACATTCTTTTCCGGAACACCTGAGTTTGCCAACCACCCCCTTTTGTGGGTTCGAATTGCAGCTTCTTATTACCCATTTGGTATCTTGAAATTTTCTTATTAATCGTAAATGAGAACCGATGATGTTTCTTATGAATTTGTAGAAATACGGCTTTATGGGTAGAACAAGGAAAATTTGCTTTGCCTCGTTCTCATTTACGCCCCTGTTTAGAATGAGGCTATTTTTATCCATACGTTTTTATAACTCATTACGATTATTTCATCACGTTAGGCATGATAAAGTGACATCGATATGGTATTCGCCAATGTCTCATATTTATATAATAAAGTTGTGTTAGCAATGACTATGCCAATATAGTGGTCAGGGTTGAAGACATAGTGCACGACCCGAAGGGGAGTGCACTATGTCTTTTACCCTGACCACTATATGGCATAGTCATTGCTAACACAACACTATTATTATTATGCTGATTGTTATATGTAAACAAAATATATTGAAAACTTTTACAATAAAGGAGGTTCTGATATTGGTGACTAATATATTGGATCAGATAGTCTTGAAAGTGTGAGAATATTCTTTGTTTCATTTAAGGCTTTAGAAATATAAAGATTTTTGAAGTTTGAAATTTAATTAACAACAATAACAAGTATTAAAAAACAGTAACATGAATAATAGACGACTATGATAGATTGACAGATTGGATCCGCCCCCTTGCACGTGGACTAGATATATATAGCTTGACAGACAGCTGAAAACCCAACCTTCCCCGCGTGAAACTGGTATAGTAGATATACTATTTTCGCATAATATATCAACGCTATATAATTCTTTGTGATAAATGCCAAAATATCGTATGAACTTATATTACAGAAGAAATTTACAGAAAGCATAATAAATATTAATACAATTGTAGAATATTTAGTAAAAATAGAATATTCTGACATATCCTGAAATTATGATTCAATTAGAAAATTCAGGCCATAGGTGAGTCATAGGTATCTACATTGATTTTGCTATAACAATAAAATGAAAAGGGAAAATAAAAAAATATACAGTGGGAAGATTTCCAAAATCCAAAATCAAAATCGTGTAAAGAGGCAAAATATATACCCCTAACACATAAATACATGACCGTTCACTTTCCTGGATTGGTGCAGGCACGTTAATAAAAAGTAGCGGCGTTAAACAATGATGTATTATATATCTAGTCAAGATATGTTTTATTATAACTTTCTAGAAATTTTCCGGATTGTTTTGCTAATAATGGAAGGTTCTTAAGGAAAACTTAATGATGAGATTAGAGCATATAAAGAAGATCGAAGGTCGAGGGTGCAAGTGAGAATGAACAATCCAGAGACACGGTCAACATTGGACACAAGGCAGAACGAAGACATACAAAATAAAAACATAACACAGAAAACTAAAACGATAAACAACACAGATCCATCATAATAAGCGAGGATGAACCCAGTTACTCTCGAATGGTAAGACATCAGCCATGTTACACATAGTCAAGTTCGGTATTAGTCTTATCGATGAAAGCAATGTGTACTTCTGACATCAGACATTTAAAACGTTATACAGTTTTATATCTTTGGTTTACCAATTCCCTTTGGTTTTTTTATATTTCGATACCTTTCACCATAGGATTATGTTTAAGCATTTTAACTCCCACGTGAAAAACACTTCCATTTCACTAAGGGGGTGTGTATGTGTCAATGCAACAACTTTAACCCAGCCTATTTTTGTTGCAGTGCCTATACTAAGACAGAACAGTAATTGCTAATGCATTTGTGTGTTAAGGGAATCGATTTTGTCTCTTGTTTCTACGGTTTTATGAATAGATTGTGATACTGTTCCGACAGTGTAGTATTTGTTTTGGAGATATGTGTTAAATTTAAGTGTAAAAAAAAAACAAACAAAAAAACAAAAAAACAACACCAGACAGATTATCTTCCACTCTCACTAGGTGGTATTTACTCTCAGTGTTTAAAACTGTGTGAATGTAAGTAAGCGATTTCCATTCAAGTGTGCAAATCTCAAAATGTGTACGCAATTATTTAATTTGTACTTCAAACATACATGTACCAAATAGTCTACATAATGGCAATGATATATTTCTATTTCTAGATACAAGTTACAGGAATAAACATTGATTCATAGTCGTCACGTATAGAACTTAGTGACCTGCACATTATAGTGGAATTGTACTTTGACTAACTATACAGACATTTCTGGTGTAATAGCATATACCAGTCCTAAATATAAGTCATGGGTAGACCGTGTATAGCTTCATATATTTCCTTGTTAATTTTAATTTGTACCATGTTTACTTCAACAACCGACAGCCAAACAAACAAACAAACAAAACTAAAACAAAAACAAACATATTTATACCTTGTGATCCCTGTCATTGATACGGACAATGGTTAATTCTACAGAAAGTATTATGGTCTTGATTCGGTTTGAATTGAGCCTGATCAATAATTATACATTGTATATACTTTTATTTAAATACGCATGCAGGTACACTATTGCTGCTTTCTTATTTACTATATTACATGTCATATTTTGGTATGTAAATGTTCCTATTTGGTACATGAACATTCTGCAGACACCACCATATGAACATTCTGCAGACACCACCATATGAACATTCTGCAGACACCACCATATGAACATTCTGCAGACATCACCATATGAACATTCTGCCGACACCACCATATGAACATTCTGCAGACATCACCATATGAACATTCTTGCATATATGATCATATGAACATTCTGCCGACACCCCCATATGACCGTTCTGCAGACATCACCATATGAACATTCTGCCGACACCACCATATGGACATTCTACCGACACCACCATATGAACATTCTGCCGAAACCACCATATGAACATTCTACCGACATCACCATATGAACATTCTTGCAGACATGATCATATGAACATTCTGCAGACACCACCATATTAACATTCTGCCGACATCACCATATGAACATTCTGCCGACATCACCTTATGACATTCTGCAGACATCACCATATGAACATTCTTGCAGACATGATCATATGAACATTCTGCCGACACCACCATATGTACATTCTGCAGACATCACCATATGAACATTCTGTAGACATCATCATATGAACATTCTGCAGACATCACCAGGTGAACATTCTTGCAGATATCACCATATGAACATTCTGCAGACATCACCAGGTGAACATTCTGCAGACATCACCAGGTGAACATTCTTGCAGACATCACCAGGTGAACATTCTTGCAGACATCACCAGGTGAACATTCTTGCAGACATCACCAGGTGAACATTCTTGCAAACATCACCTGATGAACATTCTGCAGACACCACCATATGACCGTTCCCGTGAATATGGCTGGTTTGGGTGTACCTTGTGGTTCTGGAAACGATGACTTGAATGTGAAAAGTTCACGGACGACGACAGACACGAAATAATGAAAATAAGTCACATGACCATTCATCGGTTTAGGCCTTGCGGCCATAAATCTTTCGATAACGAGTTCCATGGTGGTATTCCAAAATCATTCAATCAGAACAGTTTATTTACATTAGATACATAGTTCTGATTGGCGCTTTTTCGAGTGAAGAAACAGTACTCAAAACGTTTTATAACCGTCAGACCAGAAGTTATGAAAGGCAATGGAACATTAATATTAAATATTCTGCTCGGTTTAACATTATTTATAAAATACCCGGCATCTGGGAAGAAAACATTATACACCAAATAGCATCAAAACGTCCAAGATGCACATACATAACGTTTATCGACAGCAGTAACAAGTATTGTCTAACTGCCAACTAACGGCCGCTTCACACTCATTTACGATACGAGTTGTGCTAATTTACATTCATATCCTTTCATATTTTGGCCATCCTGTTTAGGCCTTTTGGTTTTATTGCTTCCAAAGATTTTAAAAATTAATTGGTTTTCCAATATTTTGATTTTCCAGTACCTGATGAAGGCTATTACAGAAACGTGTCGTGGGCACTAAATTAGATATCTACGTTTTTATTACCAATTGATTCGAAATAATATCTAGTTGCTGTATGTACTTTTATACACACAACTATTTATATCTATTTTCTGTTTTACTTTGTATTAATAGCACTGTTATATTTAGTATTCATGTTAATTAGACACGAACACTTATGACCTAGTAATCCTGCAATATTACACTCCGTACGTATGCAATAGTGTTGGTTTTTGATTGGATTTTTCATCTTTTTTTAATTGTTAGAAACGCTGGATTTAATAAGCAAATCCCATGTACTTTCAAACAAGTTTTATGTAGAGCCCCCACCACACCATTCTTTATGTAAATAGGCAGTTGACCCATTTCTAATTGCGAATGAAAAACTTTGCAGCTTGTGCCAAACTATAGAATATTACTTGTGAAACGAAAATATTGTAAAGTATTGAAAAGTGACAATGAAATCTTAAATTCGTTTCATAAAAAACAAAAAGTTATTCCAACAAATGCATAACCTTAAAAATTCAGAAAAATCACGAGGGTAAATCAGGCGGTGGAAATGATTATCTCCCTTGGCTATATACTCAGCCATTACAAAATATAGGGGGGGGGGGGGGGGGGGTGCTAATGTGTGTATCGTGTTGGATAAATGAGTTTGCCAGACATTTATTTATGGATATATTGTGACAAAATATGGATGTATTAGTTTGAAATATATATTTCCCAATGAGGTTTGTATTATTTTACATTCAACATACGTCTTCATGTAAAATTTTGGATGTGAAGTAAAATACAATCAAAATTTGGGCTAAATTTTACCAGCGAGCTGCTGGTAAGATCAGGATCAGAATCAAGAAGATTTTTAGTTTGACAAATTTTTCTGAATGTTTTTTTGTTCTTTTGTAAGGTATTTTAACCTTAATAATTATATATAAAAACAGAAAATATAGGTTATATATTTTTATAAAATAAATTAATTAAAAAAAACACGTGTTTTCTTAGAATATGGTAAATCCGAGGATTTATGATATGCAGATGTTTTTTACAAACAATAATTATATATATAAGTGTATTTTGTAAACAACTAACGGTACGTAGATACATTGTATCTCACATAGTTAACACTTAATCCAAATTTTATTTAGCATACATATGCATTTTTATTATTTTATTTTATGAATATAAATTGTTATTAAAAACAGGGGATCTATTTAGATCATAGATGGACTTCACACTCCTACAGGAGTACAGACAGTATTGTAAAATATTTATTTAATTTTTTTTTTTTAAATATAAGCTTATAGACAAACTGTGTTAATCACTATTGGTTCAATTTAAAAAAAAGGTTTTTCAGTAGTAATTTTATAATACTATACAGTACTATGATTATCTCCCTTTATTTAAATTCCTTAAAAAGCATTTTCCCCAATAATTATTGTTAATTCAACTTTTTGCATTTAATTGTTATATTTAGAAATTGTTATCAATATTAAGCAATAATTTTTTTTTTGTGTTCATATTTATATGAATATTATAGTTGCAATTATTTAAATATATCTACCTTGAAGAACTTTCAATTTATTTATATAATCAACGCCCACTTTCTCACTGAGAAAAAGTCGCCGTCTAAATTCAAATCAATTCAATTATAAATATATTGTCTAATTTCCTTCGATATTTTCCGTATATTCCAATTATACTTCTGTATTTTCCTACTTATTTCGGTCGATTCTAAATTTGCATAGACATTTTAAATACGTCAAAAAATTATCCAATGAAAAGTTTCTCGATATACGAGAACTAGACGAGAATTTCCTTACTTATTATAAAATCCCGAGATACATCGAATGGTAAAATCGGCCATTTTCTAGCATCATTATTTGCTGATTCCATCCCCTTTCCATATGACATCCCCTGGGTATTTATAGAACGGTGTTTCCCCAAATGGGATTTTCTTTTTGACTGAAATGAAATTATATTCTATTCTGATGCAGGTAAATATGTTATTATTAGCTTAAGTAAGATGAAAGCTATCCACGAAAACAGTCAAGCGATTTGAATATCCATTTCGGAAATGCAATGGGAAAACATTAGCTGCGGAACCGTAGCCCTTTATGGTCTTTTTATTAATTTTTTTTTCTTGGCAGACCATAGGGCTACGGATTTCACTCGATCACAAATTTGCGGAACTGCTACCAAGAATACGTCGCACCTTTCAACAGTATTTTTCACAACAAAACGCTTTGTGAGAACGGAGTCATGTGGATAATTCGTTTCCTTACATATTTATCTATCGCTTTCCATATTTACTTACTCATTATTATTAATATCTAACTTATTATCATAACTAATGTCTGTAGATTAACAAAACCCGCCCATTTTCGTTTGCCATCTTGTCTATGTGATATTCTCGCTTTGAGGTCACGTGATTTTTGACAGATCAAGTCGGATAACTCTAACCGCAAAACACGTGTTCGGTTTGTTTACGTTTTACCGCATATTTTGCACGGAGATTTTTTTTATGAAATAAAATATTTAGTCAACCCACAGTTAAATATTTTACATATATTAACCAGAAATGTTATTTTCTACTTTAATTACTCCAATTGAGGTGAACTCTCGTGGAACTCGTGGAACATTTCATGTTTCAACATTCAACATTTTCATGTTTTTCATGCTTTCCCCACTTTTTTTAACCTGTCAAATTCACTTTCCTTACATTGGACAATGGATCCAAGTCAAGTGAACTCGTTTTTTGAAACAAAAATAAAAAAATAGGTTTGGCTTTGGCTTAAAAATGAACAATGTAAATTAATATCGCAAATATCAAATGGGAAGAAATCTATAGCTATTTTTCCAACTGGATTTGGAAAAAGTGTGTGTTTTTATTTGTTGCCTTTGCTCTTTAATAAGATCAAAGGAGACGGACATATTTGCCTAGTGATTTCCCCTTTAAAATCCCTGATGATAGATCAAATACAAAAAGCTAATTTGTACAACATCCAAGCTGCTGATATCATGAGCAAAGAAGAGATGGATATCAACACAATAACAGGTTTTTATACATTAGTTTAATACACATTAATTACATTTATAATTATATTTCATAAGGAAAAATACAACAACACATTAAGTAAAAATTATATATATATATATATATTCACTTGAAATTATATATGCACTTGCCTATTAGGAAACATATATAATTCAGAGGTAAAAAAAAAATAACCTCAAAATCAATATTGGTTTCAATTTTGAATGAAATAATTGCTTGTCAACCAATATCAAAAAATAATACTTAAATAAAATTCAATCCCATTGAATAAGTTAACAAGGTCTAAAACATTGTAATTAAAGATGTACAGAACATATAAAACAAGAGATGTACATATTCAAACATTTCTTTATATATTTATAATGATCTAATGTGCAAAAATAGAAATACCCATATTAATGTTTATACACTTTGTGCATTTCTACAACTTATGTATCTTCATAAGCTTGTCTACAATTTCGGAATATAAATCGGTGCCTTATAAATCGCCGTGCAGAATATCCGGTATAAAGTAAACAAACGAGAGTTCACCTCAATTGGAGTAATTAAAGTAGAAAATAACATTTCTGGTTAATATATGTAAAATATTTAACTGTGGGTTGACTAAATATTTTATTTCATAAAAAAAATCTCCGTGCAAAATATGCGGTGAAACGTAAACAAACCGAACACGTGTTTTGCGGTTAGAGTTATCCGACTTGATCTGTCAAAAATCACGTGACCTCAAAGCGAGAATATCACATAGACAAGATGGCGAACGAAAGCGGGCGGGTTTTGTTAATCTACAGACATTAGTTGTGATAATAAGTTAGATATTAATAATAATGAGTAAGTAAATATGGAAAGCGATAGATAAATATGTAAGGAAACGAATTATCCACATGACTCCGTTCTCACAAAGCGTTTTGTTGTGAAAAATACTGTTGAAAGGTGCGACGTATTCTTGGTAGCAGTTCCGCAAATTTGTGATCGAGTGAAATCCGTAGCCTTATGGTCTGCCAAGAAAAAATAATAATAAAAAGACCATAAAGGGCTACGGTTCCGCAGCTAGGAAAACATAAGCATGCATATGACATCGCGAATCTCACAATGAAAAACTAGAGTATGAATGAAATCAAAAACAAATCTTAAATGTAAACGGTTTGAAATATTCAAGTAATATATGACCCATTGGACTTGTTGATTTTTTTTTTTTAGCTAAATCGATTTTCTTGCTTGCATATGACCTCAGAAGTCCAGGATATTCCTGAGGCTTACATACATTTATATTAGTACACACAAAACAATACTACACATTACAACATATATACAGTGAATATATTATATTGGACTTGTTGTTTTTATTTTGTTTGTCTTATTTCTGTGTTTTGAGCCTCACGTTGCCAGTGTCTATGGATTGTCCATTTTTGACTCCCACGTAGGTTTTCTCTAACTTTTCGAAGTAACATAATAAAAATAAATAAAAAATAACCACACTGTCGCAACAAAATTCAATAGAAACCTCGTAGAAACAGTCAAAATCTAATAGAACCTCGCAGAAACAGTCCAAATCTAATAGAAACCTCGTAGAAACAGTCAAAATCCAATAGAAACCTCGTAGAAACAGTCAAAATCCAATAGAAACCTCGTAGAAACAGTCAAAATCCAATAGAAACCTCGTAGAAACAGTCAAAATTCAATAGAAACCTCGTAGAAACAGTCAAAATCCAATAGAAACCTCGTAGAAATAGTCAAAATCCAATAGAAACCTCGTAGAAACAGTCAACATCCAATAGAAACCTCGTAGAAATAGTCAAAATCCAATGGAAACCTCGTAGAAACAGTCAACATCCAATAGAAACCTCGTAGAAACAGTCAAAATCGATATCCTTAACACACAAATACATGACAAATGATAGTATATCCTACAATATATGTATTATATAATTATACATATTTTGATGACAGAAACCAGACACGAAGAGACTTGTCACCGCGCTTGGGACAAGATAAACACGACGGGTGCCACATATAGAGCAGGAACTGCTTACACTTTCGAAGCACCTGAATTCATCCCCCGTTTTTAGGGGGGTTTGTGTTGCTCGATCTTTAGTTTTCTGTGTAGTGTTTTGTAAAGTATTGTTTGTCGTTTTGTCTTTTTTTCTTTTGACTATTGCATTGTCTGTTCTTCTTCGATATACAGCTTTTGATTAACCCTTTGGTATCTTCAAACTTTTCTTAAAATTCAATTGGCTAAGCTTAAATTGTAGGTACATAATAAAGGGAGTCCCTATTCTGCAGTAAAATGAAAAACCGGAAATATTAAAAAAAAAGAAAAAAAAAAGATATATTTTACCTTGTAACTTCTAAACGACATAAGATATCTTCACAATTTAAACTGATTTGGAAAGATAATAAACAGATCTAATTAGTGATGTAAAAATATTTTAAAAATAATTTAACAAAAAGGTCAATATGATGACCGAAAAAAATAAATCGTCAACTTCGGTATTGAAAAATTATCAACTTTAAACTCTTGTCATAGGAATATGTTATTAACCGGGCAAAATCAATTGATGTATTTCTAAAGAGAATTATATAATAAATATTTTGATACCAACTTTATTATAGTTAGATATAAAGAAACTTGAAACATCGTGGCCGGAAAGGAACTCGGTAGTGCAATTTTAACAACATTTTTCGTCTTTGATCTCAAATTTCACAAATATTACAATTAATCCTTGGGTTTATTGATTCATAGAACGCGGAAGAGTAATATAGCCTAGGAATCATTTGATTGGTTAATTTATCAGTTTACGTCACTGACAATATATAATATAACTTCCCTTGGTATAGGAAAGGTTTCAAGGTTAATTGAGGAATGATTCTCTACAAAAATCAATTAGGAGTCATTGTTCATGAGAGATCTAACGACCTTTGTTTATGTATGATGTGACTATTGATAATTATAGCGACCATAAACATGTCTGAAAATATCACAAATTAACCTGGAAAAGCGTACGACAGGGATAAATAGCTTAGCGAATTTTACATGGAAACTAAAAACTATGAAATTGGTATTTGTTGCAGATTTATAGAATAAGAGCAGCTACTGGTTGGCTCGGAATCATGATAATGTGTACGTGCGTAGCAACATGTCTACCTGTGTACTGTTGTTTCAATGAGTTAACACGGTCAAACAGAAAACCGACATCATTATCATCAATGACATGTAACTTGCTATGGCCATGATAAAACTGAAATATTGTTCATTTGGGGTTAAATAACAATCACTTATTCACTTAATAGAAACATATGACTCATGCATTGCTAAAAAAAAAACAATAAGAAAATTTTGAAAATACCAAAGATGTAATCAGAAGCGGTAATTCGAAAAATGACAAAAAAATCATTACATTGTCAAACAAAAAAGGGTAAAAAGACAAACAAAATGATATACAAAGCTCTACACAGAAAATTAAAGATTGAACAAAGAGAACCTCACTAAAAATGGAGGGTTAGTAATGCCTGGTCCCACTAGTAACACTGAACTCAAGCTGTCCAGAGGGTTAGTAATGCCTGGTGCCACTAGTAACACTGAACTCAAGCTGTCCAGAGGATTAGTAATGCCTGGTCCCACTAGTAACACTGAACTCAAGCTGTCCAGAGGGTTAGTAATGCCTGGTCCCACTAGTAACACTGAACTCAAGCTGTCCAGAGGGTTAGTAATGCCTGGTCCCACTAGTAACACTGAACTCAAGCTGTCCAGAGGGTTAGTAATGCCTGGTCCCACTAGTAACACTGAACTCAAGCTGTCCAAAGGGTTAGTAATGCCTGGTCCCACTAATATCACTGAACTCAAGCTGTCCAGAGGGTTAGTAATGCCTGGTCCCACTAGTAACACTGAACTCAAGCTGTCCAGAGGGTTAGTAATGCCTGGTCCCACTAGTAACACTGAACTCAAGCTGTCCAGAGGGTTAGTAATGCCTGGTCCCACTAGTAACACTGAACTCAAGCTGTCCAGAGGGTTAGTAATGCCTGGTCCCACTAGTAACACTGAACTCAAGCTGTCCAGAGGGTTAGTAATGCCTGGTCCCACTAGTAACACTGAACTCAAGCTGTCCAGAGGGTTAGTAATGCCTGGTCCCACTAGTAACACTGAACTCAAGCTGTCCAGAGGGCTAGTAATGCCTGGTCCCACTAGTAACACTGAACTCAAGCTGTCCAAAGGGTTAGTAATGCCTGGTCCCACTAGTATCACTGAACTCAAGCTGTCCAGAGGGTTAGTAATGCCTGGTCCCACTAGTAACACTGAACTCAAGCTGTCCAGAGGGTTAGTAATGCCTGGTCCCACTAGTAACACTGAACTCAAGCTGTCCAGAGGGTTAGTAATGCCTGGTCCCACTAGTAACACTGAACTCAAGCTGTCCAGAGGGTTAGTAATGCCTGGTCCCACTAGTAACACTGAACTCAAGCTGTCCAAAGGGTTAGTAATGCCTGGTCCCACTAGTATCACTGAACTCAAGCTGTCCAGAGGGTTAGTAATGCCTGGTCCCACTAGTATCACTGAACTCAAGCTGTCCAGAGGGTTAGTAATGCCTGGTCCCACTAGTAACACTGAACTCAAGCTGTCCAGAGGGTTAGTAATGCCTGGTCCCACTAGTAACACTGAACTCAAGCTGTCCAGAGGGTTAGTAATGCCTGGTCCCACTAGTAACACTGAACTCAAGCTGTCCAGAGGGTTAGTAATGCCTGGTCCCACTAGTAACACTGAACTCAAGCTGTCCAGAGGGTTAGTAATGCCTGGTCCCACTAGTAACACTGAATTCAAGCTGTCCAGAGGGTTAGTAATGCCTGGTCCCACTAGTATCACTGAACTCAAGCTGTCCAGAGGGTTAGTAATGCCTGGTCCCACTAGTAACACTGAACTCAAGCTGTCCAGAGGGTTAGTAATGCCTGGTCCCACTAGTAACACTGAACTCAAGCTGTCCAGAGGGCTAGTAATGCCTGGTCCCACTAGTAACACTGAACTCAAGCTGTCCAGAGGGTTAGTAATGCCTGGTCCCACTAGTAACACTGAACTCGAGCTGTCCAGAGGGTTAGTAATGCCTGGTCCCACTAGTAACACTGAACTCAAGCTGTCCAGAGGGTTAGTAATGCCTGGTCCCACTAGTAACACTGAACTCAAGCTGTCCAGAGGGTTAGTAATGCCTGGTCCCACTAGTAACACTGAACTCGAGCTGTCCAGAGGGTTAGTAATGCCTGGTCCCACTAGTAACACTGAACTCAAGCTGTCCAGAGGGTTAGTAATGCCTGGTCCCACTAGTAACACTGAACTCAAGCTGTCCAGAGGGTTAGTAATGCCTGGTCCCACTAGTAACACCCGTCACATTACTCTTTTTTTTTTTAAATATGAGCTTTTTAAAAAAAAGCAATATGTCATTCGATTAGCCAATAACTGGTACTGCAAAATAGTAGCAGAGAACTTAGCTGACTGATGCCAGTGTAAGTTTTTTTTAGAAATACGTATTATACGTCTCTATCGCACCTATTATCTTCCTTGGAGGGCGAACTACTAAAATAAAATAAAAGATAAAAAAGCTATCATCCTTAAGAAGTTACGTTATTCGAATTCCAGAATTTAGTTTTGTCACTTTTGCCAGGTATTTAGCGATACCAAGCACATGAGTATAACCGGAAACCATCGTAAACACAGGAACTTATATTGAATCTAATGCGGATCTCCTTTGGAATCTGCAATAAGTAATGAAGAATACACTCCAACTGTAAATTATTTTTAAGAATGTACAAATTGGAGTGAATTTGTTACTTAATACAATATTATTTTGTAGATCAGTCGAATATAACAGGACAACACCTTGGCACGAAACCAAACTATGTGTAGATGAGGTGAATATAAGATGTCAATGCCTTGCACAGGGCCATACTTTATGCTGGTCAGCTGCAGATAAGATGATACCACCGTCCACAGGGCCAGAATAAAAACGTAGATATCAAATTAAGTGCGTACGACGCGTTTCTGTACTAACCTTCATCAGGTACGTTTCTGTACTAACCTTCATCAGGTACGTTTCTGTACTAACCTTCATCAGGTACGTTTCTGTACTAACCTTCATCAGGTACGTTTCTGTACTAACCTTCATCAGGTACGTTTCTGTACTAACCTTCATCAGGTACGTTTCTGTACTAACCTTCATCAGGTACGTTTCTGTACTAACCTTCATCAGGTACGTTTCTGTATTAACCTTCATCAGGTACGTTTCTGAACTAACCTTCATCAGGTACGTTTCTGTACTAACCTTCATCAGGTACGTTTCTGTACTAACCTTCATCAGGTACGTTTCTGTACTAACCTTCATCAGGTACGTTTCTGTACTAACCTTCATCAGGTACGTTTCTGTACTAACCTTCATCAGGTACGTTTCTGTACTAACCTTCATCAGGTACGTTTCTGTACTAACCTTCATCAGGTACGTTTCTGTACTAACCTTCATCAGGTACGTTTCTGTACTAACCTTCATCAGGTACGTTTCTGTACTAACCTTCATCAGGTACGTTTCTGTACTAACCTTCATCAGGTACGTCTCTGTACTAACCTTCATCAGGTACGTCTCTGTACTAACCTTCATCAGGTACGTCTCTGTACTAACCTTCATCGGGTACGTCTCTGTACTAACCTTCATCAGGTACGTCTCTGTACTAACCTTCATCGGGTACGTCTCTGTACAAACCTTCATCGGGTACGTCTCTGTACTAACCTTCATCGGGTACGTCTCTGTACTAACCTTAATCAGGTACGTCTCTCTACTAACCTTCATCGGGTACGTCTCTGTACTAACCTTCATCGGGTACGTCTCTGTACAAACCTTTATCGGGTACGTCTCTGTACTAACCTTCATCGGGTACGTCTCTGTACTAACCTTCATCGGGTACGTCTCTGTACTAACCTTCATCAGGTACGTCTCTGTACTAACCTTCATCAGGTACGTTTTTGTACTAACCTTCATCAGGTACGTTTCTGTACTAACCTTCATCAGGTACGTTTCTGTACTAACCTTCATCAGGTACGTTTCTGTACTAACCTTCATCAGGTACGCTCAAAGCCAAAATATTTGCAAACCAAATAATTTAAAAGTATATTTGAGCAAGAAAACCAAAGAGCAAAGAATATGACATTGGGAATCTAGGGTCTGGCTTTGGAAAGGTACAAAAATGTGGTGGGATTAAACCGGTTAGTAAGATTCGAAGACTCATCCGCTTGATAATTGGATCTACAATCTCCAGCGGCAATTCAGATACAAGTAAAACACGCACAGATTCACTTCTACTCGAAAAGACCAGATGTTATCACAAGAATGAATGATAAAATAAACATGAAAAGATCAATAGCAGAGTTAACTGACAACTAGCTAGGAAAGTGGAATATGTTGGATAAGGACCATTACTCTTAGGTTAGCACATAGCACAGCGCCAACATTTATGTAGGTCAGGTTCCGATACCTGGCGCAGCGCCATAATTTAAGATTCCGATACCTGGCGCAGCGCCAAAATTAATGTAGATTATGAGAAGTGAAGTTTCCAACACATGCTAGAAAGCAAAGATCCACATAACATGTAAAAAAAAGCCTGTTTGTTGACCTCAACCATTAACATTGTTAACTGCTTACCCTTTGACCTCAACCATTAACATTGTTAACTGCTTACCCTTTGTCCTCAACCATTAACATTGTTAACTGTGTACCCTTTGTCCTCAACCATTAACATTGTTAACTGTTTACCCTTTGTCCTCAACCATTAACATTGTTAACTGTTTACCCTTTGTCCTCAACCATTAACATTGTTAACTGTTTACCCTTTGTCCTCAACCATTAACATTGTTAACTGCTTACTCTTTGTCCTCAACCATTAACATTGTTAACTGCTTACCCTTTGTCCTCAACCATTAACATTGTTAACTGCTTACCCTTTGTCCTCAACCATTAACATTGTTAACTGCTTACCCTTTGTCCTCAACCATTAACATTGTTAACTGCTTACCCTTTGTCCTCAACCATTAACATTGTTAACTACTTACCCTTTGTCCTCAACCATTAACATTGTTAACTGTTTACCCTTTGTCCTCAACCATTAACATTGTTAACTGCTTACCCTTTGTCCTCAACCATTAACATTGTTAACTGCTTACCCTTTGTCCTCAACCATTAACATTGTTAACTGCTTACCCTTTGTCCTCAACCATTAACATTGTTAACTGTTTACCCTTTGTCCTCAACCATTAACATTGTTAACTGCTTACCCTTTGTCCTCAACCATTAACAATGTTAACTGCTTACCCTTTGTCCTCAACCATTAACATTGTTAACTACTTACCCTTTGTCCTCAACCATTAACATTGTTAACTGCTTACCCTTTGTCCTCAACCATTAACATTGTTAACTGCTTACCCTTTGTCCTCAACCATTAACATTGTTAACTGCTTACCTTTGACCTCAGCCATTAACATTGTTAACTGCTTACCCTTTGTCCTCAACCATTAACATTGTTAACTGCTTACCCTTTGACCTCAACCATTAACATTGTTAACTGCTTACCCCTTGTCCTCAATCATTAACATTGTTAACTGCTTACCCTTTGTCCTCAACCATTAACATTGTTAACTGTTACCCTTTGTCCTCAACCATTAACATTGTTAACTGCTTACTCTTTGTCCTCAGCCATTAACATTGTTAACTGCTTACCCTTTGTCCTCAACCATTAACATTGTTAACTGCTTACCCTTTGTCCTCAACCATTAACATTGTTAACTGCTTACCCTTTGTCCTCAACCATTAACATTGTTAACTGCTTACCCTTTGTCCTCAACCATTAACATTGTTAACTGCTTACCCTTTGTCCTCAACCATTAACATTGTTAACTGTTTACCCTTTGTCCTCAACCATTAACATTGTTAACTGCTTACCCTTTGTCCTCAACCATTAACATTGTTAACTGCTTACCCTTTGTCCTCAACCATTAACATTGTTAACTGCTTACCCTTTGTCCTCAACCATTAACATTGTTAATTGCTTACCCTTTGACCTCAACCATTAACATTGTTAACTGTTTACCCTTTGTCCTCAACCATTAACATTGTTAACTGCTTACCCTTTGTCCTCTACCATTAACATTGTTAATTGCTTACCCTTTGACCTCAACCATTAACATTGTTAACTGTTTACCCTTTGTCCTCAACCATTAACATTGTTAACTGCTTACCCTTTGTCCTCAACCATTAACATTGTTAACTGTTTACCCTTTGACCTCAACCATTAACATTGTTAACTGCTTACCCTTTGTCCTCAACCATTAACATTGTTAACTACTTACCCTTTGTCCTCAACCATTAACATTGTTAACTGTTTACCCTTTGACCTCAACCATTAACATTGTTAACTGCTTACCCTTTGACCTCAACCATTAACATTGTTAACTACTTACCCTTTGTCCTCAACCATTAACATTGTTAACTGCTTACCCTTTGTCCTCAACCATTAACATTGTTAACTGCTTACCCTTTGTCCTCAACCATTAACATTGTTAACTGCTTACCCTTTGACCTCAACCATTAACATTGTTAACTGCTTACCCTTTGACCTCAACCATTAACATTGTTAAGTACTTACCCTTTGTCCTCAACCATTAATATTGTTAACTGCTTACCCTTTGTCCTCAACCATTAACATTGTTAACTGCTTACCCTTTGTCCTCAACCATTAACATTGTTAACTACTTACCCTTTGTCCTCAACCATTAATATTGTTAACTGCTTACCCTTTGTCCTCAACCATTAACATTGTTAACTACTTACCCTTTGTCCTCAACCATTAATATTGTTAACTGCTTACCCTTTGACCTCAACCATTAACATTGTTAACTGCTTACCCTTTGACCTCAACCATTAACATTGTTAACTACTTACCTTTTGTCCTCAACCATTAATATTGTTAACTGCTTACCCTTTGTCCTCAACCATTAACATTGTTAACTGCTTACCCTTTGTCCTCAACCATTAACATTGTTAACTGCTTACCCTTTGTCCTCAACCATTAACATTGTTAACTACTTACCCTTTGTCCTCAACCATTAATATTGTTAACTGCTTACCCTTTGTCCTCAACCATTAACATTGTTAACTGCTTACCCTTTGTCCTCAACCATTAACATTGTTAACTGCTTACCCTTTGTCCTCAACCATTAACATTGTTAACTGCTTACCCTTTGTCCTCAACCATTAACATTGTTAACTGTTTACCCTTCGTAACTACCTGGGTGCTCCCCGGAAGTATTGGTTGAGTTCGTATTGCTTATCTCTTTAGTTTTCGTCTCTGTAATGTGTTGTGGTTTTGGTTTGTTTTGTTTGTCTTCGTCCTGTTTCTTATTTGCAGAACGTTGCCATCTGGAATGTCCATTGACACACCGATTTTCTCTCACGTTTATTTACTTGTTAAACATATAAGATTCCAAGACCTGGCACACAGCAAAAGCTCATGAACACAAAAACAAATGATATTAAAAAACTGGAAAGAGATAAAATCTCATGTTCAATCTAAATAATAATAATAATATTTTTAGGTCATATAAATATAAAATTAAACAACCCTCATTTGCTATATAAACAATAACATGATAAAATTCCCGATATATTTTACTTCGCCCATGCATATTGCCGGATATATTATGGACATCATACCGGATTAATTGCATATATTTTAACAAGACCATGGTGCATACAAACATTAAAATGCTTGTTTTGTTTCTTTAGGTATTTATTTTTCTCCGGACAAAAACTGAAGACTTTGACTTTTGTAACATATCTTCCGGTGACGTAGCGTCAAAGTCAAAGGAACGCTAGTGACAATGACACATGTTGCTTACCGATTTTTTTCCCGATTTAATTAACATTTCACTACAAAATGTCATTAAATTGGAAAATGTTAGGAACTTAATTACAACACAGTCTATTGATCTATATAACAAAGCAGCTGTCAATGTCAAGGTTAGTGGATTATAACATGTATTTTCATTAACAACTTACATCGTAAAATATAAGTTTGATTTTTCATATTAGCATAAAACAAAATTAAGGAAGCCATAATTTGTATAAAGTTTTGACATGTGTAAAATCATTTTCATTGCATTTTATAACTCGCTTTCGCTCGGGGGAAGAATAAATAATGTTATTTCATATCAGTTCTAAATTCATTTTTTTCATTGGTGTAGACATGGTCATGTGTAATGCATTAATCTGCGTTAAAGAAATTCACAGGCTCAGATATTATCAATGTTTCAGTCAATACTACTGTCCCTTGGGCAGTCTATAAATCACGATAATGACCTATATATAAGTAACTATTATATAATTAGCATGTTAAATCGACATACAAACTATGGCTTCCATGTATTATGTGGTTTTCCCTTTTGTCCTCTTTATTTTGGTTATTGTACTGTCTGTCTTCAATATACGGCTTCCGATTACCCCTTTGGTATCTTCAACCTTTTTTTTTGCCTAAACAAATGACTTGATTTCGGTTGAAATAATGATGTATAAAGTGAATATTTACCTGGACGCTCTCTCGGTAAATAAATCTCGAGTTCATAAATCTGTACATAGACTGAAATGAAAATTGCGTAGTAAAACATGTCAGAACTGCGGTGGTATGTCTCACTTTGTGTCTTTCTACGATTTGTCTATAGGATTGGGTACCTGTTCCAACAGTGTGGTATTTGTTTGTTTTTTTCATGTTATTGTGAATATCATGTAATCCAAAACCGAATAGTCTGAAATATCAATAGTTAGAAGATATATTGCATTCGTAGACTAAAAAAATAGTTGTTTTCTGTAGAAATGTTTAGGTTGCTTCCTTTGCTGCCTAGTTTGGGAAATTATACTTCATGACAACTAGTATAACAAGTCATTGATAAATAATGCTAAGTTAGTTTAAAACAGTTTTCTCATGAGATGAACAACAATATTTGTCAACAAAACTTGTAAACCTAATGTGAAACAGTAAAATAAAGTTTAATTGCTCAATTTCAACAGTATACAAGAGTCATCTAAAACATCGAATTATTGTTTTATAAATTAAGAAATTATTGTAACCTTAGGAAACATATATAAACTGAATTGTTATAAATACCCACAGTATTGACAATAAGAACAACATTTTAACATTTTATGGATAACATTTGTCATTTGTCCTTTGTTTTTATGTTCAAGAAGTTCCGAATGTTTGTTTTGTTGATTTTAGTCGAATTGGTCAACATCAACCGTCACTCCCAAAAATCATTGTGTCCGATATTTTACAAACAGCATTTACACCAATATAAAAACAACTGAAAGGTATGCGAAAAGCGCTTTGAAGTAGGTTAATTCGAAAATACCTCAGATCCGAAATGAAAGATCTTTGTTCAAAATGTGAAACCCAATTAAGTAATGCAAATACACAATTTTCTGGCTTTGGTGCTGTTCTTCGTGACGACACAAAACGCACATAAGATGCTGATAAAATGAAAAATAAAAAAAATACCACAATGTCGGAACAGTCCCAAAATCCAATAAAAAAATCGCAGCAATAGGCAGAATCGATACATCTAACATACAAATACATGACCGATCTCTTCCCTGGCTCGGTACTCGCACGTCAATAAAAATTGGCGGGGTTAAACGAGTTTATTGGAAGAGGAAATTAAAAGTTCAAGTGACAGGAAACGATAAATAAACACAGAAGGTAAGAACATTGCCATTTGTTGATCATAATTAAATGTAGATGTGATTGTAGATGACATTCAGCGCTCCCATATTATTGGCTATATTACTCCAGATAATACTGGACAAATAATGTGTCCTTTTAGAAATTAGAAGGTCAAACATGCTAATTACAGGTCCAATAGAAATTTGATAAAAGTAATAGTAATATCTTTTATCATTACAGAAGATCTAACAAGTATATTTTAAATGAAGAAGCATATTAGAGATTTAATATTTGCCAAGTGTGAGGGTTGCGTAGCGTCTTTTGGAGCAAATGATGGCATTTTTTGTAATTACCAACCGAATACAGGTATTCTGAATCTAGACAATAATACGAGCTATTTTCTATGATCGTTTTATAATTCTAACCCTCGTAGTCTGTGTTTACTCTTCAAATTCATCATGGGCAGTAATAAGTTGTTTGAGGTGAATTTTAAGGAACAATTTGACGTTTAAAAAACCTTTCGATATCAACATATCGTTGACACTAACGTGATTGTAATACTATAAGCTTCATACAATGTCTCGTTTGTTCAAGATTATAGCGGTTTTTATAATAACGTCTATCGCTCGGTTATACACGAGGGTTGGCATTTTATCCGCATGTGGAAATCACTTGCATGACCGCATCATTGCTATAAGAAGGCAGGGTTGGGTCGATGAATCTACTTTAGCCCACCATTTGTTTTTTTATATTAAAGTGCCTGAACCAAGTTAAAATAGTGAGCGGTCGTGTATTTATGTGTTATGGGTGGTATGGATTTTGCTTCTTTCTACGATTTTTCTATTGGATTTTGGAACTGTGGAGATATTGTTTGTTTTTCTTTTTATTACATTAATATAAAGTCAAAGACTGGTATGTTCTGTCGTGGTACGTTGACGTCACAGACTGCTATGTTCTGCCGTGGTACGTTTACAGTGACGTCACAGACTGCTATGTTCTGCCGTGGTACGTTGACGTCACAGACTGCTATGTTCTGCCGTGGTACGTTTACAGTGACGTCACAGACTGCTATGTTCTGCCGTGGTACGTTGACGTCACAGACTGCTATGTTCTGCCGTGGTACGTTGACGTCACAGACTGCTATGTTCTGCCGTGGTACGTTTACAGTGACGTCACAGACTGCTATGTTCTGCCGTGGTACGTTGACGTCACAGACTGCTATGTTCTGCCGTGGTACGTTGACGTCACAGACTGCTATGTTGTACCGTGGTACGTTTACAGTGACGTCACAGACTGATATGTTCTACCGTGGTACGTTTTTACAGTGACGTCACATACTGCTATGGTCTACCGTGGTACATTTACAGTGACGTCACAGACTGCTATGTTCTACCGTGGTACATTTACAATGACGTCATAGACTGCTATGTTCTACCGTGGTACATTTACAGTGACAATAGAAAAAGACAGGGATCTATTGCAATGTGAAATTGGATAATGTTTTCGTTAATAATAAATACGAAATTCTTACAAACATCATTTTAGCTGTTGCGATGTTTGTAAGAATTTTTCACTGATTTTTCACTTTCAGAACCCGGAAGTAAATCACAACAGAGAGGCTAGACATTTAGAATTGGTATAATCACATACAGAATTAGCAATGACATGAAGGCGCTGTTCCGATGCTTTAATTGGTATCTAAATGTATTATAGGATAGTCTCTTGTGGTCATTTACAACCATATGCCTGCTTACTAAATACAAGTTATCTGTCTAAATACTACTTTGTTGTTTTACATTTATCAAGAAAAATGTGTGGAAATCATGTAAATTAGATTCGGTGATATGTATTTATTGTCATATATATATTTATGATATATACATGTATGTATTTTCTAAAGATGAAATAAAATGAAAAACAAAAACTGCCACACTGTATCAACAGTTCTAACATCCAAAAACTGCCACACTGTATCAACAGTTCTAACATCCAAAAACTGCCACACTGTATCAACAGTTCTAACATCCAAAAACTGCCACATTGTATCAACAGTTCTAACATGCAAAAACTGCCACACTGTATCAACAGTTCTAACATCCAAAAACTGCCACACTGTATCAACAGTTCTAACATCCAAAAACTGCCACACTGTATCAACAGTTCTAACATCCAATAGAAACATCGTAGAGAGTCAAACTTGATAGCCTTAGCACACACATACATGACCTCACACATACATGAACTCACACATACATGACCTCACACATACATGAACTCACACATGCATGACCTCATACATACATGACCTCACACATACATGAACTCATACATACATGACCTCACACATACATGAACTCACACATACATGACCTCATACATACATGACCTCACACATACATGAACTCATACATACATGACCTCACACATACATGAACTCACACATACATGACCTCATACATACATGACCTCACACATACATGAACTCACACATACATGACCTCACACATACATGACCTCACACTTTCCTGACGTGGTACAGACACTTCAATACAAAGTGATGGGATTAAACTAGTTTTATGGGCCCACACCTCCAGTTTTAGTGGAACGATGTTGTCATGGTAGCGTTTTCCACATGCGAGTAAAATGCATAATCATAATGTTGTAGTTATAGGTATCGAAATATGGAAGAAGAAGAAAAACCAGTACCATTAGCCCATAGGAATTTATATTTAGTCATGTAGAAAAAAACTACATACGTCAACCATTATATCATTATGTTTTGTCAGGATATCAGTATACTTTGTCTGTATCGTGACCAGCAATCTGATCAGATTATATAATATGGTTGAGCATGAAAATGTCAAAGATATATATTAAGTTAACTTTGTCGCGGTTTAATGGTATATTTTTCTGTCTCATATTTCTGCTCTTAATCCTAACGAATCTAAAATGTAGAGGGACAATTTATCTTCCAGTTCACCGAGTATAGGTTTCCTACAAATTCTGTTAATAATTCCACTAGACGCAGACAATTCTCCCATAAGACGAAATTAATGATCGAAATAAGGACAATCGATCTAACCTATTTTTGTACATCGTACGAGATAAAGTGGTGTATTCTTGATTAAAGCGGTCAATATAGCCAGTAATAACTGTCTGAAATAGAGTTGTATCCTCAGTAATGTTCATCAGCTGTCTAAATGTGATTACAAATATATGTTTTTTGTGGTTGTAATCATTACGAGCCATTATCTAAACTCGAGGTGAATCGAGAACTCGAGGTGAATCGAGAACTCGAGGTGAATCGAGAACTCGAGGTGAATCGAGAACGATCCTGTTAGGAGGAGGTAATGTTAATTTTACCTCGAGTCACATATTTTGTCAGACGAAAGAAAAATAGGGGTCTAGGGTTATGGTGTCTAACACCACTTTCAACAATATTTCTGGTATTATATCGTAGCGGTCATTTTTTTGTGTGGAGGAAACCGGTCTACCCGGAGAAAACCATTGATCTGCCGTCAGTCACTGACAAACTTTATCACATAATGTTGTATCGAGTTCACCTCACCTGAACGGAAAAATAGGTAATTGTCCTTCAAATGTGATGGGTCAACAGTTCTCTTAGAGGTTAAAGACGCTAAAGTACAATAAATAAACAGCTGTAATGTATTGTATATTACTGATCAAAGAAAAGTACAAACAACTATCTACCATCAAATCATAGGTCATATATAACATTCATATTACAGGATGAAAAACGGAGAAGAAATACAAGCTTTCCTTATAGATATCCAGGAACAGAAAACGTTTGATCAAAAATACTTAATTGTTCTATTCTCGAATGTCAGCGTCATCTTTAAAGAAAAACATGAATGCACTCTGTTGTCAGAACATTTACTCCAGTCCAAAAGAACTTGTTCTGAAAGTCTTGTATGTGATATTGTTAGTACTAAGAGGTGAAGTGTCTGTACTCGGCCAGAAAAAAATTTGTTAGGTGCATCAATTTTGTCTATGTTTCTAAGATTGTTCTATTGTATTTTGGAACTGTTTTAACGGTGTGGTATTTCATTTTGTTTGCTGTTGTACTAAGCTCTAAATAGATCACCAAAATCATGTTGGGGGAATTGTGCTTCATTTCATTTGCTGTTGTACTAAGCTCTAAATAAATCACCAAAATCATGTTGGGGGGATTGTGCTTCATTTCATTTGCTGTTGTACTAAGCTCTAAATAGATCACCAAAATCATGTTGGGGGAATTGTGCTTCATTTCATTTGCTGTTGTACTAAGCTCTAAATAAATCACCAAAATCATGTTGGGGGGATTGTGCTTCATTTCATTTGCTGTTGTACTAAGCTCTAAATAGATCACCAAAATCATGTTGGGGGAATTGTGCTTCATTTCATTTGCTGTTGTACTAAGCTCTAAATAAATCACCAAAATCATGTTGGGGGGATTGTGCTTCATTTCATTTGCTGTTGTACTAAGCTCTAAATAGATCACCAAAATCATGTTGGGGGAATTGTGCTTCATTTCATTTGCTGTTGTACTAAGCTCTAAATAGATCACCAAAATCATGTTGGGGGAATTGTGCTTCATTTCATTTGCTGTTGTACTAAGCTCTAAATAAATCACCAAAATCATGTTGGGGGAATTGTGCTTCATTTTGTTTGCTGTTTTACTAAGCTCTAAATAGATCACCAAAATCATGTTGGGGGAATTGTGCTTCATTTCATTTGCTGTTGTACTAAGCTCTAAATAAATCACCAAAATCATGTTGGGGGGATTGTGCTTCATTTCATTTGCTGTTGTACTAAGCTCTAAATAGATCACCAAAATCATGTTGGGGGAATTGTGCTTCATTTCATTTGCTGTTGTACTAAGCTCTAAATAGATCACCAAAATCATGTTGGGGGAATTGTGCTTCATTTCATTTGCTGTTGTACTAAGCTCTAAATAAATCACCAAAATCATGTTGGGGGAATTGTGCTTCATTTCATTTGCTGTTGTACTAAGCTCTAAATAGATCACCAAAATCATGTTGGGGGAATTGTGCTTCATTTCATTTGCTGTTGTACTAAGCTCTAAATAGATCACCAAAATCATGTTGGGGGAATTGTGCTTCATTTCATTTGCTGTTGTACTAAGCTCTAAATAGATCACCAAAATCATGTTGGGGGAATTGTGCTTCATTTCATTTGCTGTTGTACTAAGCTCTAAATAGATCACCAAAATCATGTTGGGGGAATTGTGCTTCATTTCATTTACTGTTGTACTAAGCTCTAAATAGATCACCAAAATCATGTTGGGGGAATTGTGCTTCATTTCATTTGCTGTTGTACTAAGCTCTAAATAAATCACCAAAATCATGTTGGGGGGATTGTGCTTCATTTCATTTGCTGTTGTACTAAGCTCTAAATAGATCACCAAAATCATGTTGGGGGAATTGTGCTTCATTTCATTTGCTGTTGTACTAAGCTCTAAATAGATCACCAAAATCATGTTGGGGGAATTGTGCTTCATTTCATTTGCTGTTGTACTAAGCTCTAAATAAATCACCAAAATCATGTTGGGGGAATTGTGCTTCATTTTGTTTGCTGTTTTACTAAGCTCTAAATAGATCACCAAAATCATGTTGGGGGAATTGTGCTTCATTTCATTTGCTGTTGTACTAAGCTCTAAATAAATCACCAAAATCATGTTGGGGGGATTGTGCTTCATTTCATTTGCTGTTGTACTAAGCTCTAAATAGATCACCAAAATCATGTTGGGGGAATTGTGCTTCATTTCATTTGCTGTTGTACTAAGCTCTAAATAGATCACCAAAATCATGTTGGGGGAATTGTGCTTCATTTCATTTGCTGTTGTACTAAGCTCTAAATAAATCACCAAAATCATGTTGGGGGAATTGTGCTTCATTTCATTTGCTGTTGTACTAAGCTCTAAATAGATCACCAAAATCATGTTGGGGGAATTGTGCTTCATTTCATTTGCTGTTGTACTAAGCTCTAAATAGATCACCAAAATCATGTTGGGGGAATTGTGCTTCATTTCATTTGCTGTTGTACTAAGCTCTAAATAGATCACCAAAATCATGTTGGGGGAATTGTGCTTCATTTCATTTGCTGTTGTACTAAGCTCTAAATAGATCACCAAAATCATGTTGGGGGAATTGTGCTTCATTTCATTTACTGTTGTACTAAGCTCTAAATAGATCACCAAAATCATGTTGGGGGAATTGTGCTTCATTTCATTTGCTGTTGTACTAAGCTCTAAATAAATCACCAAAATCATGTTGGGGGAATTGTGCTTGATTTCATTTGCTGTTGTACTAAGCTCTAAATAGATCACCAAAATCATGTTGGGGGAATTGTGCTTCATTTCATTTACTGTTGTACTAAGCTCTAAATAAATCACCAAAATCATGTTGGGGGAATTGTGTTTCATTTCATTTGCTGTTGTACTAAGCTCTAAATAGATCACCAAAATCATGTTGGGGGAATTGTGTTTCATTTCATTTGCTGTTGTACTAAGCTCTAAATAGATCACCAAAATCAGGTTGGGGGAATTGTGTTTCATTTCAGTTGCTGTTGTACTAAGCTCTAAATAAATCACCAAAATCATGTTGGGGGAATTGTGTTTCATTTCATTTGCTGTTGTACTAAGCTCTCAATAGATCACCAAAATCATGTTGGGGGAATTGTGTTTCATTTCATTTGCTGTTGTACTAAGCTCTAAATAGATCACCAAAATCAGGTTGGGGGAATTGTGTTTCATTTCAGTTGCTGTTGTACTAAGCTCTAAATAAATCACCAAAATCATGTTGGGGGAATTGTGTTTCATTTCATTTGCTGTTGTACTAAGCTCTAAATAGATCACCAAAATCATGTTGGGGGAATTGTGTTTCATTTCAGTTGCTGTTGTACTAAGCTCTAAATAGGTCACCAAAATCATGTTGGGGGAATTGTGTTTCATTTCAGTTGCTGTTGTACTAAGCTCTAAATAGGTCACCAAAATCATGTTGGGGGAATTGTGTTTCATTTCAGTTGCTGTTGTACTAAGCTCTAAATAGGTCACCAAAATCATGTTGAGGGAATTGTGTTTCGCTTTATTTAATGTAGCAATTAATAAAAACTAAAATCTAACCTGCCTATGCAGTCACCTGTATTAAAAGGTCACTTTTGTGGGATTTTTGGAACTGTTCTAACGGTGTTATATATTATGTGTTTTATTTTATTTGCTCTTGTAGTATTACTAAAGATATCACAAAAATAACACGCTATGGGAATTGTGTTTCATTTTACTTAATGTAGCAATTATAACAAAATATATAGCGAACACCAAGATCATGGAAAAAGACGCATATCTCGGAGATTGACGTGAGAAAACATCTTTGATTATATCCAATTATTTAATGTCACTTACCAATTAGTTCTACAACCTATATGTACTTAGTAATGGAAAAATCCGAGACAGATATAATATGACATAAATCTATAGCTGGCGAGGTGTACTTGATACAACTTCATGTAATAAAGTTTACCCCGATTTCCGCCACCAATAAACGTGACCACCACGATATAAGTGAAATATTGTTGAGCGGTGCTAAACACTATAGCCCTAAATCTATAGCCGATTTGAGAGTAATTTTTTGTTGGTGGATCCTATGTTGTCAATGATAATTATCCACATTCTTTCTTCAAACAGACTATACTTCAATATCGAAACACACAAATACACGACCGCTCACGTTCATAGCTTGGCACAGGCACGTCAATAAACAGTGGCAGAGTTAAACTAGTTTTATGAACACAAACATCCACTCAAGGACCTGAATTTCTAACGTCACATGTCTTATTCTTTTCCGGTGATCAGTGAGTTAAGATGAGATATGATTGTTCGTTTTCTCGATGTTGGTGGACTTGTTGACTATCACTGTTCAAACTTACCTTTCATAAACAATGATCCACAAAATACTTCACAGATTGAGCAACATGAACCCCACTAAAATCCAGGGGTATGAAATTCCTGCTCCATGAATGGCACCCTTCGTGTTACTCTTGTTTTCCTGACTGAATAGGATTTGCTACTTACGAATAAGGAAATAGAATTAATTTTGGTTTGTACTTTTAATAGATTTTGACCGTGAACTTAGGTGTCATAGACTTATGATTGTAAGTTAGTACTACAAAGTGTTTACATTAAATAAATCAATGCCAATCTCGACAAGCCTAACACCATTGGCGTTGTTTCACTTCCCTTTACCCACTTCGAGTTGCAATGCTTCCAACAACCCCAGTTTCATCCGTCAATTCGTTAAGGCTGATCATGCTCTCCTTCCTACCTGAAAGAAAAGATGGAAAACACTAAATGGGTAATCAGAAGCCGACAACCGAAGGACAGACAATGCAATGACCAAAGGAAAAGAACAAAAGAACAAAAACAATGATCTACAAAACACTACACAGAAAACTAAAGATTGAGGTACTCGTACCTCCCTAAAATCAGTGGGTGAATTCAGGTGCTGCGGAAGGGTAAGCATGTCCTGCTTAACTAATGGCACCCGTCGTGTTACTCTTGTTCAAAACCCTCTGACTTAGTCTATATCAGTAGTTATATCTTGACTGGATATGTTTTAATACTTACGAATAAAGAAGTAGACGTATGTTTTGGTTTGATACATGCACTTTAAATCAACTTTGACTTGTAATTAAAGTGGAGTTAGATATCCGATTTAAGTTGTTACTGACTTATGGTTGAAAGTGAGGCTTATAAGAGGTATACATCTCGACAAGCATGACGTGATTTTGGACTCCAATACCCACACGAGCAGGAACTACTTACTCTTCCAGCACATGAGTACACCATCGGTTTTTTAATGGGGTTCGTGTTGCTCGATCTTTAGTTTTCTGTGTAATGTTTTGTAGATCGTTGTTTGTCATTTTCGTCATTGTTTTGTCTGTCATTCTTTGATTTACGGCTTCTGATTACACCTTTGTTCATATCCAAGATCAGAGGTTTCACTTGTCAGTTAAAACTGTCGATGTTCTCTTTCCTTATTGAGGCTGGTAGTCGTGAATAGCTGACAAGATGCTTAAAGTGATGATAAACACCATTGACCAATCACAATCATTACACAGTGACATGTACATTTGTAGTTTAAATTTTTTATATAAATTCAGTAAGATTCTAATTACATTTTGCTTCACATTACCAATAACATTAAATGTATAAGTAAATTGAGCGTTATGACAATTCTCGTATATAAAATCCAGTTACATTATTAAATTATAAGATGTTTACAGTTGGTATCTTACCACAAGGCACCGTCAGGACAACAACACTGAACTGTTTGTTTTGCTTACATGAACGGAGTGTCAATAATTCACATAAAGAACACATTTTTTTTCTGTGGTTTAGAGAACAAAAGATTGTTGTTTTGATCATGAAGTTGTTGATCAATCCTGGTATACTAGCGGTCATGGCAACGAAATGAAAAGAAGATATATACAAATCAGACTGCATGTGTTGTCATCATGTAAATTAATTGTCTCTAATGGCAGTGACCTGTCCACACGTCACTCTATTATGTGGAGTTAAATCAACTTAAACCCTCTAAACACGTCCGTAATTAATTGTTATTATCAATTTGAATAATGTGTAGTGAGGTCGATTACCAATGTAGACAAATACAACAACACGTTTTGTTTTGTTTGTGAACAGTTAAAACATGCTATAAGACGTATAATTTAGTGCTCATGCCGCGTTTCTGTAATAACCTTCATCAGGCTCTCTCGTAGTCAAAAGATTGTTTTCTAGAATACCACTGCAAATTCATTGTGAAGGATACAATAATTGTTCCTTTATTCGTATGAGGCAGATTTCATACAGGGGCTTCTCAAGAAAAACGAAAAGCTAGCCCGATCCTTTAATTTCACGTACCGCTATATAGATGATGTCCTTTCACTAAATAATTCTAGGTTTGGTGATTTCGTTAATCGCATCTATCGCATTGAGCTTGAAATAAAGGATACCACAGATACAGATAGGTCTGCTTCATACCTTGACCTACACCTCGAAATTGACAGTGAGGGGCGCGGTTAAGAACGAAACTTTACGACATAAGAGAAGATTTAAACTTTTCCCATTGCGAACTTTCCATTTATATTTAGCAACATTCTAGCAGCACCTGCATATGGGGTATATATCTCTCAGTTGATACAATATTCCAGAACTTGTGGTTCCTATCAGGATTTCCCAGAGAGTTACTGCTAACAAGGAAGCTACTGAACCAATGGTTCCTCTTGTGTTAAGGTGAAGTCATCACTTCAAAAGCTTTACGGTCGCCACCATGACTTGGTTGACCATAATAGAATATATGCGTCACAAATGACCACGGATATGTTCCACTTGTCGTCAATACTTCCCGTTCCTTTCCTCATTCATGACTTGTCACCGGGTTTGTAACTCGATTAATACGACGGGTGCCACTAGTGAAGCAGGAACTGCTTATCTGTTTGCGGAGCACATGAGTTCATCCCTGGTTTTTAGTGGGGTTCGTGTTACTCGATCTTTAGTTTTATGTGTATGTTTTGTAGATCGTTGTTTGTCTTTTTGTACTCTTTCTTTTGGTCATTGTGTTGTCTGTTCTTCTTCGATAAACGGATTCTGATTACTCCTTTGGTATCTTCAAACTCTTCTCATGAAACCTGGTGATCAAAAGACCAAATGATAAACGTGTCGAGTGTAGGATTCATGTTGCTGAGTCTGTAGTTTTAAGGTGGTTTTTCGTGGAACATTATTTGTATTTTCGTCTTTTTTTTTACAATAGCATTGTCTGACCTTCCTAGATTTACGGCTTTGATTACCTCTGTGGTATATTTGATTACCTCTGTGGTATCTTTGATTACCTCTGTGGTATCTTTGATTACCTCTGTGGTATCTTCAAACTTTTCTTTACGTTGAATATTTAAGATATAGAACAAAAGATACAACATACTTTTTTAATATAAATAAAAATACATACGTAATTTTTCTCTTTGTTTTTTTTTTTACACGATAACATCTATCGTGAAACAACCATTGTGATACAAACATTGAATCTCTGATTTCTATCTACATCTATGTAATATCATACTATGATGTCTTGACAAATCATCGACAAACATACTATCGTTGATATATTTTGTTCGGTATAGACTTCTATTCGTTGTTCTGAGAAATGCATTCTCCTCAAATAAATCAACGAAAGTATATATACTTTTACTTTTTCCAAATCAGGTTCCCAAGGGGACATTTACATTTAACAATCATGACTGATTAACATATATAAAACAGCATATGACAGCAAAATCAGTACATATCAAGAACTAAACAATAAAATGATTTGTTGAACAATAAAATGAATTGTCAATTAATCCTGTTCAATAAGGTATGTGCAGCTGTGTTGCTGCTCTGGGTAATGGAAGCAATGTTTAATAGAATATTGTTCTGCTGCAATGGGCGCCAAGGTTTGTTGAAATTGTAGCAAAACCTCATCGTGTCCAATGCAGGAAAACAATATGTATGTAATAAAATAATTAAAATTATTATGTGTTATCATTAATTATTCTGTTTAAAGATATAAAGTAAAAAAAAGAGAATCATATTCAAACACATTAATAGTAACTGTAGAGGTCTCATTTCAGCTAAGGACACCAAGGGACGATGCTCAAGGTACTGTTATATGCAGACCTCCTCGTGTCCAGAGCAAATAAGAGAGCCATGCTATTTCATGTTCTTTAGAATAAATGTTGCTATAGTAGTGAGGACTGATTTTTCCTCTGTATTCATTAACCAAGCAAGTTTGTCCTTTGAATTTAAACGTTTGAAATTAGGACAGTTTTTTACTATCTCCTTAAGTAGGAGATTTCGGTCATTTACAAGTTTATTACAGTGAAATAGAAAATGATATTCGTCTTCCTCTTCCTCAGAGGAGCAACGCTCACATTTTCTATCTTGTAGGGGAGTACCATGGTATCTACCAGTCTCAATTTTCAATTGATGACAGGAAATACGTAGCTGTGTAAGGCATCTCCTCTGTTCAAAACTTTTTTTTAGAACAGACAGATATTTTTCTCTGCCAAAGTTAGATTTGAATGTAATATAAGATCTAAGTTTTTCATTTGATTGTGGAAGTATTTGGTCTCTCCACAATTCAATAAATTTTGACTTTAAATGAATCTTTGCTTTATTTTTGAAGCTACTTAACTTTATACACAATTGGTCAAAATTTTTTATTTCTGGTATTTGTTCTAAAATTGTATGTATTGATTTGAACCATACCAAGAAGTTGTCTTAGATTCGAAAAGTGTTTTAGATGTTATATATGCATCTTGAAGAATTGGAAATGTTGAATCTAAAGTCTCTAATCGATGCCAGTAATTAAGCATAGATTTGAATATATCATAATAAATGGGAAATCTTCCCAACTCTGACAGGACACCAACATTTGTAGATTTTTTATGAACTCCCAAAATAAATTTGCAGAATTTGGTATGTAGTAATTCACACTTTAAATTTTGATATATCTTATCCAATGTTATTGTTTCATTTCTAAATCTTGCTGTAGTTGGATTAAAACTCCCCCGTATTTCACATCCATACAGTAAGATAGATTTAATTGTATGGTTAAATACATGTAAATTGGTATTAATATTAGGGTTTAGAGTTAATAAATCGTTATGCAATTTGTAATAAGCCTTCAATGCTTTATTGTGCAGTATATATTTAGACAAATGAAAGGTGGTCAACAATTTCACGATAAAATGACCTTTATTCGTCCAATCATATTGCCACTTTAAATCTTGAAAGTTAAACTGTACTGATTTTAGTGCCCATAATTTACCTTGATCCATTTGCCGGTATGGGACGTCCATAGAAAAAAGCACTATGAGGAAATACACACAGGCATTGCATAGGGTTGGAGTTATGGTGTTTAACGCCACTTTCAACACAATATTTCTGTTTATTTATGACGGAAAGCGGAGTTACCGGAGAAAACCACCGACCTGTCACAAGTCATTGACAAGCTTTCTCACATAATGTCTTATCGAGTACACCTCGACATGAGAGGGATTCGAACTCACAACTTTAATTGTGATAGGTGCTGATATCACAGATGCTTATATATCCAAATACCATACGATCACGGCCACCACACTTGAATAAAAATAATATTACCTTGAAGGACATTACAATTTCTCCGATTTTCAACAATTAATTTAACAATTCAATGTGTTAACAGATGGTAACAGTAACAATGATTAGTTGATAAGACGTACAACGTCACCACGTAAATGTTGATTTTGAAAAAAAAATGTTTTGAACTGTCTGACATTTCAAAGGACACACCTGCTAGACCATGAGGGAAACATTACCTGATAGACCAGCTCTATTCTTATTTTAAAGGTCACTTGACCGTGACCCCTTATGGGATGTTATTAGATCTCCCACACTGCGAAAAAAACAGACAAAGGGAGAGGCATGTGAGAAGATCTAATTTTTTTCTAATCGTATTTTAAGGTCACTTGACCGTGAGTCCTTATGGAATGTCAATAGATCCCTCACACTACAACAAAAATAGACAAAGGGAGAGGCATGTGAGAAAGTCTATTTTAAATTAGATTGCTTCATGACTATACTAGTAGCCATGGATATTAGAATTTTTAGAATAAAAAGGTTACCGAAATATAGCAGTTAACCGACTTCTAGTTGATAATTTGGCATTTGTTGATGTGTAGATCATTATTCCTAGAACAGGGTTTATTGTATCATGCTCTCGTCAAATGTAGTAACATACTCTAAATTAATCATACTTTATATAAACGTAGATATCTAATTTAGTGTGCACGACTCGTTTCTGGAATAATCTTCAACCGGTAATGTAAGAGATTGGAAAGACAAAGCGGTTGAGGTCACTTATGTCTTAGTGATGCTAACATTAGCTTTAATAATATTAATCGTAAGATAAGAAGTTAAAATAACGAATTCTTAAAGATTTTCGTTTGTTTGATATTGGTCGAATATTTTGCTATCACTGTTGAAACTTTCTTTTTATAACTTATAATGAGCTATTGATATGCATCAATCATGGAATCATGGTAGATGTCAAATATAATACGTTATTTAATTAACATTTCCAAAATCTAATAAAAAACTATAGAAACAGTTGAAAACTTGTTCCGCCTAATACACATATACATGACACACTTTTTCTGGCTTGGTACAGACACTTCAATAAAAAGTGTGTGTGTGTGTGTGTGTGTGCGGGGGGGGGGGGGGGGGGGGGGGGTGTAAATTACTTCTATAAGCTCAAATCCCCCTTTTTAGTGTAGTGGTGTGGTCATGCAAGTGTTTTCCATGTGGGGGTTAAATGCAAACGTCACATATAACTAGGTGCACAGCGTTGCTGTAAAGATTCTTAAATAAATGTTAGAGATGACCAGAGACACAGGCAACAATGGACACAAGTCACAGAACAAATACAAAAACAAACAGCAAAGAAAACTAAAGCGATGAGTAACACCCTAACCCCATCAGAAACCCTGGGTAAACCCAGATGCTCCGCGAAGGGTAATCAGTCACTGCTTCTAAAAAGACAATCTTAAACATCCACAATTATTTCATGTTTTTCTCTATTAAATAATAAACATTCCTTCTGTTGATGCTTGGCTTCCAGATTATTTAGTCTGTCTAACTGATGACGTTGGTAAACACGACGTATAATAACTAATGGTTAAACTCAACACAAACCATACAATAAGATTAACATACTCCACTGATATGTTCAATTTACAGAACGATCTACTTGACATTTCTGTTCTGAATCTGACGTCTATTTATAGATCAATGACGTAGGAAGTTGAAATATCAGAAAAAATTAATGCCAAGTGGATGTTTGAACTAATCAAGCGGTAAATCGGTCGTCGTGACGGCATGTAATTCAATTACTGTTTAAAAATAAATACAAAAAAATAGCGTGTGTAAAATATAACCTAGTAAAGAGTGTGGCAGTTCACGTGAAAAAGGTCACGTAGTTATTGTATTGCCCTGTATGTGAAAAATAGGTTATCTAGAACTTTTATTTGTTTTGACTCCCACTCTCAATTTTAACTGTTGCTCTCTGATGATATCAACAACAAGATGGAAACGTGAATATGTTGGAGAAGAGAAGTAGTACTGACAAAATGTCTAACAAACTCGTTTAAAGGCTGCTCATGTCTAACAAGGTTTCTATTTACTATTTCTTCTTACTTACACTAGATGTTAATGTTTCTTGTCAAAGTATGTTTGTGTTCACATGTTTGAAATAAAATACCAGAAACACGATATAGGCAAATATTGTTTACACCACGAGATGTAATTGTTAGCACGATATACATGAATAAGCCATAATAAATCTGAAAGAGGAGATCCAAATATCACCCCATATGTTATGTAATATCACAGATTTTATTTGATAATTAGGAAGCTACATTGTTTTGTAAGAGAGTTGATATTTGGTTGAAGGTGAGTGAATATATAGAAATTATAACATGACCTATTTAATATAACATCCAACAGCTACCAAGTTCGAAAGCTGACACTGCCCATTGGCTGATAAAATATGTGATATGAAAAAGGTCATGTTATGATCTGTGTATTTTTATTAGAGGATATTGAGGACAGAACAGGTAATTGGATTCGTGACGTGCGGCTGGCGGGTGTATGCACAAATGTTAAAGGTTTTTTGCTTAGCTATATCTCAGAAACCACAAGACATACCTTGTGTAAATTAAGGATAACTTTACCTAGATTTCCTAGTTAGAGAAATTTCACGATTTCAAATATGGGGACCATGACATATTTTTAAGATTCCCAAATATGTGAAATTCATCGAATTTAGATATGGCGGCCAATTTATTGCATAAAAGATGGATGCCAAATACAGGGTTGGCATTTTTGTAAAAGTTACACAAGTGAATACAAATTTCTAAATCTAACATAACGGAAAGAGATAAATTTATGTTAGCTATTGAAATTCACTACCACTTCTTGAATGTTGAATAATTTAAAACAAGGATGATCCATGGAAGTCATTTAGTTTATTTCCATTTGCGTTCTTTATAAGGATTACCTTGAAGTAGATATTTAAAGGTCAAGATTGAACATGAGCGGAGACGTGGAATAACTTAATTTCAAAAGGGCATCAATATATTCTAAGATAATCACTGCTATTAAGAGATGACATTTCTTATTTCACGTGACATTTTTATTCTTTTTTCAAACAGTTTTACATCAATGATGAAATTGATTAAATCAGATCAAGAATTTCAATCATGAATTACGTATTAATAAAATGTTGTTGATTCGATGCCTTTAAGCTTAGGTGTTATATAGCTAAAAAGACTTAATCCTGTATTGTGTTTGTTGTGTTCATTAATTTTAATCAAATTATTTTTCAAATAAGATGTACTTGTATTTTTAAAGATCTTGCCATCGTGGTTTAACCAAGGATGTTTCACTCTAACTTCAACATTTAAACACACCCAAGCAGATAGCTCCTCTTGTTTAACATTATTTCGTGTGTCCACATAAAAGGAACTGTCTTGTTTTGTACCACTTTTAATTTGCTTATCAAGCCTGAGATAAATAAGCTTATCAAGAGAAGCAGGAATTACCAAAATGATATCGTAGGATTGTCATGCTTAGACTTGTCATTGTTTCGTTAGATCGGCAACTACATCGGTGGTGTAATGGTTAGTGTGTTCGCCTCGGGTGTAGCAGATCGTGGGTTCGAGTCCCGGTCGGGTCAAGCCAAAGACTATAAAATTGGTGTTGTTGCTTCTCCACTAAGCACCCAACATTAAGGATAAAGAGCAAAGACTGGTTGGCTCGGAATCAGGATAATGTGTCCGAGTGGAGCGACATGTCTGCTCGTGGACTGTTGTTTCAGTGAACTAGCACTATAAAAATCAAACTCAGCGTGTTGGTCTAGTACAAAGCGGACCTCATCATCATCATCTAATTGAAACTAACTTGTGCTCTCCATGACATAGCTGAAAAATTACTGAATTGGCTTTAAACAACAATCACTCACTCACTCATTAGATCGGCTATTTTGTTTTGTATGCATGAAGTCCAAACGAGATTTAACATTTTAGTAATCGTGTTTACTTTTATAAAACAGACACATTTTGGTCTATATTTCTAATACTATGAACACTAACAGGCTGCTTGCTAATGACATTGTCTTAATTTCAATGAGGTTGATAGAATTGACTATATGTTGGCTTGTGACATTGTTTTCATTTCAATGAGGTTGGTAGAATTGACTATATGTTGGCTTGTGACATTGTGTTTATTTCAATGAGCTTGGTTGAATTGACTATATGTTGGCTTGTGACATTGTGTTAATTTCTATGAGGGTGGTAGAATTCACTATATATTGGCTTGTGACATTGTGTTTATTTCAATGAGGTTGGTGTTGTTGCTTCTCCACTAAGCACCCAACATTAAGGATAAAGAGCAAAGACTGGTTGGCTCGGAATCAGGATAATGTGTCCAAGTGGAGCGACATGTCTGCTCGTGGACTGTTGTTTCAGTGAACTAGCACTATAAAAATCAAACTCAGCGTGTTGGTCTAGTACAAAGCGGACCTCATCATCATCATCTAATTGAAACTAACTTGTGCTCTCCATGACATAGCTGAAAAATTACTGAATTGGCTTTAAACAACAATCACTCACTCACTCATTAGATCGGCTATTTTGTTTTGTATGCATGAAGTCCAAACGAGATTAAAATTTTAATAATCGTGTTTACTTTTATAAAACAGACACATTTTGGTCTATATTTCTAATATTATGAACACTAACAGGCTGCTTGCTAATGACATTGTCTTAATTTCAATGAGGTTGATAGAATTGACTATATGTTGGCTTGTGACATTGTTTTCATTTCAATGAGGTTGGTAGAATTGACTATATGTTGGCTTGTGACATTGTGTTTATTTCAATGAGCTTGGTAGAATTGACTATATGTTGGCTTGTGACATTGTGTTAATTTCTATGAGATTGTTAGAATTCACTATATATTGGCTTGTGACATTGTGTTTATTTCAATAAGGTTGGTAGAATTGACTATATGTTGGCTTGTGACATTGTGTTTATTTCAATGAGGGTGGTAGAATTCACTATATATTGGCTTGTGACATTGTGTTTATTTCAATGAGCTTGGTAGAATTAACTATTTGTTGGCTTGTGACATTGTGTTTATTTCTATGAGATTGTTAGAATTCACTATATATTGGCTTGTGACATTGTGTTTATTTCAATAAGGTTGGTAGAATTCACTATATGTTGGCTTGTGACATTGTGTTTATTTCAATGAGGTTTGTAGAATTGACTATATGTTGGCTTGTGACATTGTGTTTATTTCAATGAGGGTGGTAGAATTGACTATATCTTGGCTTGTGACATTGTGTTTATTTCAATGGGGTTGGTAGAATTGACTATATGTTGGCTTGTGACATTGTGTTTATTTCAATGAGGTTTGTAGAATTGACTATATGTTGGCTTGTGACATTGTGTTTATTTCAATGAATGTGGTAGAATTGACTATATGTTGGCTTGTGACATTGTGTTTATTTCAATGAGGGTGGTAGAATTCACTATATATTGGCTTGTGACATTGTGTTTATTTCAATAAGGTTGGTAGAATTGACTATATGTTGGCTTGTGACATTGTGTTTATTTCAATGAGGGTGGTAGAATTCACTATATATTGGCTTGTGACATTGTGTTTATTACAATGAGCTTGGTAGAATTAACTATATGTTGGCTTGTGACATTGTGTTAATTTCTATGAGATTGTTAGAATTCACTATATATTGGCTTGTGACATTGTGTTTATTTCAATAAGGTTGGTAGAATTGACTATATGTTGGCTTGTGACATTGTGTTTATTTCAATGAGGTGGTAGAATTCACTATATATTGGCTTGTGACATTGTGTTTATTTCAATAAGGTTGCTAGAATTGACTATATGTTGGCTTGTGACATTGTGTTTATTTCAATGAGGGTGGTAGAATTCACTATATATTGGCTTGTGACATTGTGTTTATTTCAATAAGGTTGGTAGGATTGACTATTTGTTGGCTTGTGACATTGTGTTTATTTCAATGAGGGTGACAAAATTGTGTATATGTTGGCTTGTGACATTGTGTTTATTTCAATGAGGGTGGTAGAATTGACTATATCTTGACTTGTGACATTGTGTTTATTTCAATGGGGTTGGTAGAATTGACTATATCTTGGCTTGTGACATTGTGTTTATTTCAATGAGGTTTGTAGAATTGACTATATGTTGGCTTGTGACATTGTGTTTATTTCAATGAGGGTGGTAGAATTGACTATATATTGGCTTGTGACATTGTGTTTATTTCAACGGGGTTGGTAGAATTGACTATATGTTGGCTTGTGACATTGTGTTTATTTCAATGAGGTTTGTAGAATTGACTATATCTTGACTTGTGACATTGTGTTTATTTCAATGAGGGTGGTAGAATTGACTATATCTTGGCTTGTGACATTGTGTTTATTTCAATGGGGTTGGTGTTGTTGCTTCTCCACTAAGCACCCAACATTAAGGATAAAGAGCAAAGACTGGTTGGCTCGGAATCAGGATAATGTGTCCAAGTGGAGCGACATGTCTGCTCGTGGACTGTTGTTTCAGTGAACTAGCACTATAAAAATCAAACTCAGCGTGTTGGTCTAGTACAAAGCGGACCTCATCATCATCATCTAATTGAAACTAACTTGTGCTCTCCATGACATAGCTGAAAAATTACTGAATTGGCTTTAAACAACAATCACTCACTCACTCATTAGATCGGCTATTTTGTTTTGTATGCATGAAGTCCAAACGAGATTTAACATTTTAATAATCGTGTTTACTTTTATAAAACAGACACATTTTGGTCTATATTTCTAATATTATGAACACTAACAGGCTGCTTGCTAATGACATTGTCTTAATTTCAATGAGGTTGATAGAATTGACTATATGTTGGCTTGTGACATTGTTTTCATTTCAATGAGGTTGGTAGAATTGACTATATGTTGGCTTGTGACATTGTGTTTATTTCAATGAGCTTGGTAGAATTGACTATATGTTGGCTTGTGACATTGTGTTAATTTCTATGAGATTGTTAGAATTCACTATATATTGGCTTGTGACATTGTGTTTATTTCAATAAGGTTGGTAGAATTGACTATATGTTGGCTTGTAACATTGTGTTTATTTCAATGAGGGTGGTAGAATTCACTATATATTGGCTTGTGACATTGTGTTTATTTCAATGAGCTTGGTAGAATTAACTATTTGTTGGCTTGTGACATTGTGTTTATTTCTATGAGATTGTTAGAATTCACTATATATTGGCTTGTGACATTGTGTTTATTTCAATAAGGTTGGTAGAATTGACTATATGTTGGCTTGTGACATTGTGTTTATTTCAATGAGGTTTGTAGAATTGACTATATGTTGGCTTGTGACATTGTGTTTATTTCAATGAGGGTGGTAGAATTGACTATATCTTGGCTTGTGACATTGTGTTTATTTCAATGGGGTTGGTAGAATTGACTATATGTTGGCTTGTGACATTGTGTTTATTTCAATGAGGTTTGTAGAATTGACTATATGTTGGCTTGTGACATTGTGTTTATTTCAATGAATGTGGTAGAATTGACTATATGTTGGCTTGTGACATTGTGTTTATTTCAATGAGGGTGGTAGAATTCACTATATATTGGCTTGTGACATTGTGTTTATTTCAATAAGGTTGGTAGAATTGACTATATGTTGGCTTGTGACATTGTGTTTATTTCAATGAGGGTGGTAGAATTCACTATATATTGGCTTGTGACATTGTGTTTATTACAATGAGCTTGGTAGAATTAACTATATGTTGGCTTGTGACATTGTGTTAATTTCTATGAGATTGTTAGAATTCACTATATATTGGCTTGTGACATTGTGTTTATTTCAATAAGGTTGGTAGAATTGACTATATGTTGGCTTGTGACATTGTGTTTATTTCAATGAGGTGGTAGAATTCACTATATATTGGCTTGTGACATTGTGTTTATTTCAATAAGGTTGCTAGAATTGACTATATGTTGGCTTGTGACATTGTGTTTATTTCAATGAGGGTGGTAGAATTCACTATATATTGGCTTGTGACATTGTGTTTATTTCAATAAGGTTGGTAGGATTGACTATTTGTTGGCTTGTGACATTGTGTTTATTTCAATGAGGGTGACAAAATTGTGTATATGTTGGCTTGTGACATTGTGTTTATTTCAATGAGGGTGGTAGAATTGACTATATCTTGACTTGTGACATTGTGTTTATTTCAATGGGGTTGGTAGAATTGACTATATCTTGGCTTGTGACATTGTGTTTATTTCAATGAGGTTTGTAGAATTGACTATATGTTGGCTTGTGACATTGTGTTTATTTCAATGAGGGTGGTAGAATTGACTATATATTGGCTTGTGACATTGTGTTTATTTCAACGGGGTGGTAGAATTGACTATATGTTGGCTTGTGACATTGTGTTTATTTCAATGAGGTTTGTAGAATTGACTATATGTTGGCTTGTGACATTGTGTTTATTTCAATGAATGTGGTAGAATTGACTATATGTTGGCTTGTGACATTGTGTTTATTTCAATGAGGGTGGTAGAATTCACTATATATTGGCTTGTGACATTGTGTTTATTTCAATAAGGTTGGTAGAATTGACTATATGTTGGCTTGTGACATTGTGTTTATTTCAATGAGGGTGGTAGAATTCACTATATATTGGCTTGTGACATTGTGTTTATTTCAATAAGGTTGGTAGAATTGACTATTTGTTGGCTTGTGACATTGTGTTTATTTCAATGAGGGTGACAAAATTGTGTATATGTTGGCTTGTGACATTGTGTTTATTTCAATGAGGGTGGTAGAATTGACTATATCTTGACTTGTGACATTGTGTTTATTTCAATGAGGGTGGTAGAATTGACTATATCTTGGCTTGTGACATTGTGTTTATTTCAATGGGGTTGGTGTTGTTGCTTCTCCACTAAGCACCCAACATTAAGGATAAAGAGCAAAGACTGGTTGGCTCGGAATCAGGATAATGTGTCCGAGTGGAGCGACATGTCTGCTCGTGGACTGTTGTTTCAGTGAACTAGCACTATAAAAATCAAACTCAGCGTGTTGGTCTAGTACAAAGCGGACCTCATCATCATCATCTAATTGAAACTAACTTGTGCTCTCCATGACATAGCTGAAAAATTACTGAATTGGCTTTAAACAACAATCACTCACTCACTCATTAGATCGGCTATTTTGTTTTGTATGCATGAAGTCTAAACGAGATTTAACATTTTAATAATCGTGTTTACTTTTATAAAACAGACACATTTTGGTCTATATTTCTAATATTATGAACACTAACAGGCTGCTTGCTAATGACATTGTCTTAATTTCAATGAGGTTGGTAGAATTGACTATATGTTGGCTTGTGACATTGTGTTTATTTCAATGAATGTGGTAGAATTGACTATATGTTGGCTTGTGACATTGTGTTTATTTCAATGAGGTTTGTAGAATTGACTATATGTTGGTTTGTGACATTGTGTTTATTTCAATGAGGGTGGTAGAATTGACTATATGTTGGCTTGTGACATTGTGTTTATTTCAATGAGGTTTGTAGAATTGACTATATGTTGGCTTGTGACATTGTGTTTATTTCAATGAGGTTGGTAGAATTGACTATATGTTGGCTTGTGACATTGTGTTTATTTCAATGAGGTTGGTAGAATTGACTATTTGTTGGCTTGTGACATTGTGTTTATTTCAATGAGGTTTGTAGAATTGACTATATGTTGGCTTGTGACATTGTGTTTATTTCAATGAGGTTGGTAGAATTGACTATATATTGGCTTGTGACATTGTGTTTATTTCAATGAGGTTGGTAGAATTGACTATTTGTTGGCTTGTGACATTGTGTTTATTTCAATGAATGTGGTAGAATTGACTATATGTTGGCTTGTGACATTGTGTTTATTTCAATGAGGTTGGTAGAATTGACTATATATTGGCTTGTGACATTGTGTTTATTTCAATGAGGTTGGTAGAATTGACTATTTGTTGGCTTGTGACATTGTGTTTATTTCAATGAATGTGGTAGAATTGACTATATGTTGGCTTGTGACATTGTGTTTATTTCAATGAGGTTGGTAGAATTGACTAGTTGTTGGCTTGTGACATTGTGTTTATTTCAATGAATGTGGTAGAATTGACTATATGTTGGCTTGTGACATTGTGTTTATTTCAATGAGGGTGGTAGAATTGACTATATGTTGGCTTGTGACATTATGTTTATTTCAATGAGGGTGGTAGAATTGACTATATCTTGGCTTGTGACATTGTGTTTATTTCAATGAGGTTGGTAGAATTGACTATATGTTGGCTTGTGACATTGTGTTTATTTCAATGAGGTTGGTAGAATTGACTATATGTTGGCTTGTGACATTGTGTTTATTCCAATGAGGGTGGTAGAATTGACTATATGTTGGCTTGTGACATTGTGTTTATTCCAATGAGGGTGGCAAAATTTACTATATGTTGGCTTGTGACATTGTGTTTATTTCAATGAGGGTGGCAAAATTGACAGTATGATATCTTGTGACATTGTTTTTATTTGTCCTTTGAGTGACAATGTTGACAGTTTGCAGGCTTGTGACGTTGTTTTAATTTCACTGCGGATGTGGGGGTGGGGGAAACAACATTGAGTTTGCTAGCTTGTGACTTGTTTTAATTTCACTGCGGATGTGGGGGTGGGGGAAACAACATTGACAGTTAGCTAGCTTGTCACGTTGTTTTAATTTCACTGTTCGTGTTACATATTATCATCTCGTGTCACTTCCTCTTTATGTAGACTGATGATAATTTCATTCTTCTCAATGCTAGTTATTTAGAGACGGTCAGGTGAACGGTATTTTAGTTGCTGTAATTAGCATGTTGACCGATGGGGTTGTGGTAGTGTTATCATTTGGACTGGTATGACTAACCTCCAGTTATTAGACTCAACTGCATGCCTATCGTGGAAGAGTAACCCGACAGTAGTTCAGATACAAGATTATTAAACCAACAGTGCATCCGGTGTTGCAATGTCACCCTGATGTCCATTTTGTCAAGCATGACAATGTCACACCTCATCGTTTGCCAGTTGTGACTCAATTTTACATATACGTGCAAAATCGAAAGACTGGCAGTTAAATTATTTAAAAGCAATAAAACCAAATGGCCTAAACAGGATTGGCAAAATCGGAGGAATATGCCTGAAGAAGGAGAGCTTTAGTTTTGATTAATAATTACATTGCTTAGAACTGTAAATTGCAATAATAAAAACAGGAACTGTTTACCTTTGTGAGCACATGGGTTCACCTCTGGATTTCTTTGGTGGGATTCATGTTGCTCATCTTTTCAGTTTTCTGCGTTATTCTTTTTGCTTTGTTTGTATTCTAGCATGTACTTAACCATTTTAATAATACTGTTGAAATGCTTGATTTTTTTATTGACAACATATTTGTTATGTTTAATGGAAGAGTTTTTCAACAGACAGTCGGCAATGCTATGTGTACCAACTGCGCCCCCTTCTCGCCGTATTGTTCCTCTATTCGCACGAGACAGATTCCATGCATGGGTTTTACAAGAAAGAAAAAGCGAAAGGAAGCTAGCCCGACAATTTAATTTAATTTAATTCTGTATTTATTTCATGAGGATTACATACAGCCAGAGGCTACTAGTAGCTCTCCTCAACACAGATAAATACAATAACATCGTGAATAATACAAAAGAATACAAATTAATAAAGAGAAAAGACAAGACAATAATATAATACAAGACAAGACAATTTAATTCCACGTTCCAAGTTTGCTGGTTTTGTTGATCGCATCAATCCCATTGAGCTTGATATAAAGGCCACCACAGATACAGCAACATTCATGCAGCATCTGCATATGCAGTATACATTTCTCAGTTGACCCAATATTCCAGAACTTGTGGTTTCTATCAGGATTTCCTTGATGAGGGGATACTGCTAATAAACTATTGAACAAGGGTTTATATGGGATAAATTGAGGTCATCACTTCTAAAGTTTCATGACTTGATTAACAGCTACGGAGTATCTGTGTCACAAATGACCACGGCTATGTCCCTTTGTCGTAATCACAATCCGATCCTTTCCTCATTCATGACTTGTCACCGGATTTGTTACAAGAGTAACACGACGGGTGTCACGAGTGGAGAATATTCACTAAATAACCAATTATTCAATGGCTGCCTCTTTGGCAGCGATCAAAATCTCCTGCTGTGAAACTATGACATATTTCTATAAGCCTGTTGTTTCATCGGGAGAAGAAATTAAAGTGATGTGACTGATCTAGTGCCCACAAACGACGCTTCAGACATCTGATAACAGCATAATGATAAATAGAGTAATATCATCACATGATTTACCATTTGATAATCCGTCAGGCAATTTGACATACATAGAATTTAAATAAGTAGGATTCGAGTTTATTTATTGTCAAATATTATATCTGAAAAAATAAGACGAGTTTGAAGATACCAAAGGGGTAATCAGAATCCGTATATCGAAGAAGAACAGACAACACAATGGCCAAAAGAAAAAAAATACAAAAGGACAAACAACGATCTACAAAACATTACACATAAAATTAAAGATCGAGTAACACGAACCCCACTAAAAATCAGTGGTAAACTCAAGTGCTCCGGAAGGGTAGGCAGTTCCTGCTCCACTAGCGACACCCGTCGTGTTAATCTAGTTACAAACCCAGTGATAAGTCATGAACGAGGAAAGGACCTGGAGTTTACGACAGGTGGAACATATCCGTGGTAATTTGTGACATAGATATTCCATAACGGTCAACCAAGTCATGGTGGCGACCGTAAATCTTTCGAAGTGATGACTTCAACTTAACTAAGATGAACTGTTGGTTCAGTAGCTTCCTTGTTGCAAACAACCCTCTATCAAGTAAATCCTGTTAGGAACCACAAGCTCTAGAATATCGTATCAACTGAGAGATATATACACTCCATATGGAGGTTAGACGTTAAACCAGAAAATACATGGCGCAAACACGTCTATCTTGGAAAAACAAAAACAATGCAAAAATGCTGCACAATCAGCGCATTGCAACATGTAAAAATCATATCACATATGACTCTCCATGATTGGTTGCTTAGGTTGAGAAGGTTGTTGTTGTTGCACTGAAAGGTAGTTATAACAATTAAATACGACAGTCCACCGACACTCTTCACAGACACATTATATTGATTAACAAAAACTATAGTCTTAGCTAACAACAACAACAAGCAATTTTATATTCTTTGGTTTGATTTGATTGGGAACCAAAATAACAATCTGATAAACTGGACGCGACCACGCCAACCATTATACCACATTACCACGCCAACCATTATACCACATTACCACGCCAACCATTATACCACATTACCACGCCAACCATTATACCACATTATCACCATGGCGGTCGTTAAACATAATTTGATGATGAGCATATGAATATTCTCTGTATCCTGGATTTCTCAACTTTAAATTGTCCAACGCCACGATATAGCTGAAATACTGCCAATGATGGCGACTTAGGCGTTATAACTAGCATTAACATAGCCCGTGCATAACATTGAAATTCTCACCAATGTACATTCAGAGGAGGTGCGATTATATCTTAATATTTAATCTTTCTTACACCCACAGTGAAATTAAAACAATTAACAAGTTAACAACGTGTCAATAGAGTCAATTGTTGTCTTGTGCCATCTTTAGCTTTATGGACATTTTGGTAACTTGTTAATTGTTTTAATTTCATTTCACTGTGGGTGTAAGAATGTGGGATGAACTAACCCACATAGTTCAAATATGCTATACAATCTTTTGGTTGGACTAGCTATGCAATTTCATTTCATTTGATATATTTGATATATATAAAAAATTGCTGAGTTAGATTGCTGTCCAATTATAATATTAAGTATATATGTACCAACTACACACGCTTATACACATGTCTTATGTCTATCTCTAGATTCACCTTACTAGAAAAGGTAACACTACGATTATTGAAGCTCCTTTTAGAGGGAGTGGATGTGGTCGAGTTATCTAGGGCGCTGGATGTAAGGCTAAGCGAATGGCGGTGCAGTGTATCAATGGTGTGAGTTCAAATCCCGTCGAGGGAAGAACAAAAATTTGACAGGTCAAAAATCTAATTCTAACACTGTTTGGTTTAATTTTCAGACGTATATATATATATATAATTAACAAGTTATATATATATATATAACTATTTATGTTCAATATTTGATTCCAACAGATTGAAGACATATTTATTCTGGTTTCTCACGAGAACCATTAATTTCTTTAGATTGATGTTTATGACTTATTGATATTGAATCTGATAGAAGTATCAGTTATGATCCCATTAACTGGTTTAATCCCTCACATGATGCGGTGAATCTAATACATAAATCGCCTTAATGAAGGGACATAAAACAGTAATTAGAGAATATCACATTCCATGGACGTTAAGGACGACTTAAAGCAGATGATTATGAGCAACATTTTGGTAGTTGTCGTTACTGGAGAGTTGTCGTTACTGATGAATGGCTGTTTCTAAATTAACTTAGGGACAGACGATTTACTTTTTGTGCTGGAGTTATGTTCTTCCCCTGTGCAAGAAACATATTTTTCCATCCGAAGCAGATATCAGATTATATTTTTTTTCATCTCATGGAGAATCTGTGTTTTATTCTAATTTTACTAAAAATATTTGAAAAAGTTCAAATTATTCATTTTTGCAATAAACTGAAGGGGAAAAAATGCAATCATTTTATATAAAAAACAAAATATATAATTTTGTTCAAGTTCAAAATGCCAATGGCGAGTGGTAGTTAATGGGAACTTATCGTTTCTGGGGAGTGATCGTTACTGGAGAGTGGCCGTTACAGGAATGTGGTCGTAAATATAGAAAGTAGTCGATACTGAAGGGTGGTCGTTACTAGTGAGTTACAATTACTGTCGAGTTGTCGTTACTAGCGAGTTACAATTACTGTCGAGTTGTCGTTACTAGTGAGTTACAATTACTGTCGAGTTGTCGTTACTGGCGAGTTACAATTACTGTCGAGTTGTCGTTATTTGTGAGTAATGCTTAGTGACCAATTGGAAATAAAAGCATGACAAAAAAACTGTTCTGTTATCAAAATATTGACTGTCGCTCTAAAAAAAAGTATTCGTGGTTTACTGTCATATTAAAGGATTTACTAAAACTTTACCCAGTATCCCCATTTCCCCTAAATATTATTAATAAGTAAATTCATTAAGTTGTTTTTGTAATTTAGTTTTCTGAGTCAACAACCAAGCTCAAAATAATATGTCCCTGAATCCATATAGTCCAACAACCTTTTAGAGATGATTCTAGTATTAATGTTAATGTACTGCCCTCGATTTAATTGAGACTCTTTAGCAAGTCAGTTCTACGTATTAACCTGATATAATATATATATATATATATATATATAGACGGTATTAACAGAAAACAATAGGTTTTTATGTATATTTTCTTTCACAGTGTTTATAGGTAACGAATATTTTACTACTGTCACAAAGTTAAAGATTTGTGCTCACCACCTTTTATTAACGATTATCCTTAGCATTCTCAAATGCGTCACACTTTACCAGGTGATAATTATACCATCATATCTTTACAGTGAAATGAGGGAGTTAAAGATTTTTTAATACGTCACACTTTGTCACCTGACTATTTAGTGAGTTGTAATTATACCATCTAATCTTTACAAACTCAGTCTAACTTTGATAGACACCGAGGAAGGTCATTTGTTGATCGAAAATTTTGTCAATATATTTTTTGTAACATCTTTATCGGTATCGTTGCACAATCTTCTAGACTTCTATGATTTATTTTGTTTGTGCTGCATCGTCATGTCTCGACGATCCGTTGCTCATTAAGTTCTCTGGTTGGTAGATTCCCTTAGACTTTATATATATATATAACTCAAACCTACACAAAAACAAAAACAGTCAACTTTACATCATAGAAAAGGTCGACCAACCCTTGTTTGTTATTAACTTTCGTATTTAATATTATACAAATTGACCGAGTTATTTATTTATTTTAAACTTTCTAGATTAAAAAAATAATAATACTGATTTATGGTTAGATCATTTCCTTTTAGTGTTGGGGTTATCTTTTCTCCCTGAGCAAGAAACAGATATCAGATTATATTTTTTATGTCATGGAGAATCTGTATTCATTTCCTAATTTTACCAAAATTATTTGAAAAAAAATACAAATTATTCATTTCTGCAATAAACTGAAGAGTTATCTTCTGTATCTTTCAGTTCAGTAAATTTTTTTTCTATAAAGAGCAGCAAAAATGCAAACATATTATTTGACTTCAAATATTTTAACTTTGACTGCACTTGGTGAAGACAATTCCAGAAACGCGTCGTGCGCGCTAAATATGATGCATACGCTTTTATTTTCATATATATAACAACATATATAATTTTGTTCTAGTTCAAAATCTCAATGGCAAAATTGAATGGACAGAAAAGTTCATTTACATATTTTATTATTTAAATACCACTTGATCACATCTTCCCGAGGCAGGGGTCATATGTTCACGAAGAGTACGTGAGCCCCTTGATTTTTTCGACAGGTGACATCTGGGGTATTATTCTACGATATAGAGTTAACAAATTCGAGTCACGAGTGTGATTTATATTGCTGCCAGCTCCTTTGGTAGGCACAATTTAGACAGAAAAATCACACCTTTTATACGAGAAATATATGAGGGAACGTTTGTTTTAAACTAGACAAAATGAAGAACATATCCATACCCACGATATTCCTACGCCCAAATGTGACATGTTGCCATTCTACATTTTACAGTTTAATAGAAGAAGTTCTATATCAATCTTTATATAGAGTTCTATGTTACTTTTTGTGATGTCCAGCCGTGTAAGTCATCATCGATTGCTTCGTTTGTCAGGAGAAGATTGTTTAAATGATTTTTGTGAAAAAAAGATTTCATTGGCCTATTCGGTCAACAATCGACAAATCTATGACATGTTAATCTGCTCATTAAAACACACCCACTGTTTATGTTAATATGGTAAGTGATATGTTCATGAAGTTAAATTGGTCAATATTTTATCAGGTTGTCAGTTCATTTTTGGCTTCCTGTGTTGTGTTTTTTGTTATGTTTGTCTTCGTCCGATGTCTTGGGTAAATTCATAAAGATTGGAAAGCCAAATTATTTTAAAAGTTATTTTAACAAGTAAACAATTGGTTCTAAACAGGATAGCCAAAACATTGTCCGAGGGAGATTGACCTTAGTTATAATAAATTATATCAATTAAGAACTGTAAATTAATTTGTTTCTTTTTTTTAATAAAATCTAATTAGTCATATCAGTGGCAATGCGCTGATTATTGTGAGGAAAATACCCTCTAGTACTAATGTTTTACCAGTAGCGGTAGTGATAGAAATAAAAACGGAAACATCTCATTTAGTTTGTTTGTTTGTTTGATGGTGTTTAACGTCACTTTCAACAATATTTCTGTTATATCGTGACGATCAGTTGTATTAGTCGAGGAAACCGGAGAAAACCACCGACCTGTCGCAAGTCACTGACAAACTTTATCACATAATGTTGTACACCTCGCCCTGATAGAGATTCGAACTCACAACATCAGTGGTGATAGGCACTGCTTACATAGGTAGTTGTAAATCCAACTACCATAGATCACTGCCACGAAGGCCCCCATCTCATTTAGTCCACACTATACGTTTCATGAAAAACCTGAATAAGATACACAGATAAATGATTGGAAAGTTAAATCATTTAAAACGAAGTAAACAAATAAGTCCAAACAAGATAGTCAATGACAATGTCGGTTAAGGTCACCTATGCCTGGGGGAGATTGAACTTAATTTAGGAAATGTACATTTCAAGCATAAATATATCTTATAAACAACGTAAGTGCAGCAGAACTGACTACTGCGTGGATGATATCCTCGGGGCCTATTAGTCCACCAGAAGAGGTATTGACAAAGTGATAGTAATGCATCTTATGTGGAAACTTTTATAGATAGTTAGAATACATTTGGTTATGTTTTGTGTACAATGTAAATGATATTTGTTTTCTATTAGCAGTATATAGCTTTGTTTATTTCAAACATTTATATACGTGTAACATACAGCAGCTGCAGGATATTTTTAAGTTGATTCTTTACATTAATGTTTGTAAATAATTGGTAATTATTGTTATTTGTTAATTATCACGCGTTCTCACACAATATTATACTGTGAAACACAATCATGGAAAACAACATTGTTATGGTGTTTATATTATCAACAAAATATGTTTACGCGATTGTTTATTTTTTATTTATTTATTTTTTACAATGGAAGCTATTTGATTGAATGATACAGTTTTTAGATTAAAAATATTGTTTTTATGACGGTCATAATATTCTGAACTTAGGGTGAACTAGACTACTCATGGCCCAGAATAAGCCGCCCTTAGCGTAGAGATAAGCATGTGTATCACTACAGGGTGAATGTTAATATTGCCTTCCTACCACAGAGACAGCTGGTCAGCTTTACAGAAAAATATGTTTAGATCCAAGACAAGTTTGCAAACACCAAAGGGGCAATCAGAAGCAATATATTTAAAGACAGATGGCCAAAATAGAAAGAACAAAAGGACAGAGAATCATCTACAAAGCACTACGCAGAAAACCAAAGATTAAACAACAGGTATACCACAAAAACACGAGGTTGAACCCAGGTGCTCCGGAAAGGCAAACAGTCCTTTTCCACTAGTGACACCCTTCGTGTTACTTTTGTTACAAACCCAATGATTAGTAATGAATAAGGTCAATAGAGAGATGTCGTTATTAAGTGTGATGTTTTGTAACTGCGATTTGGAAAAAGGTCATACAATACAATGGCTAAAGGAAAAATGACAAATTATGATCTATAAAACACTAGAGAAAGAAGAGTTTGAAGATCCCAAAGGTGTAATCATAATCCGTATATCGAAGAACAGACAACACAGTGGCAAAAAGAAAACTTACAAAAGGACAAACAGAAGTCATAATCCAGCTACCCGGATCATGTCTCTATACTGTCATATGACTGCAGAAGTCATCCAGCTACATGGATAATGTCTATACAGTCATATGACTGCAGAAGTCATAATCCAGCTACCCGGATAATGGGTGCATAGTATAATATGACGGCAGAAGTCGTAATCCAGCTACCCGGATAATGGTGTATAGTATAATATGACGGCAGAAGTCGTAATCCAGCTACCCGGATAATGGTGTATAGTATAATATGACGGCAGAAGTCGTATTCCAGCTACCCGGATAATGGTGTATAGTATAATATGACGGCAGAAGTCATAATCCAGCTACCCGGATAATGGGTGTATAGTATAATATGACGGCAGAAGTCGTAATCCAGCTACCCGGATAATGGTGTATTGTATAATATGACGGCAGAAGTCGTAATCCAACTACCCGGATAATGGGTGTAAAGTATTATATGACATCAGAAGTCATAATCCAGCTACCTGGATAATGGGTGTATAATATATATGACTGCAGAAGTCATCCAGCTACCTGGATAATGTCTATAGTCATATGACAGCAGAAGTCATATGACAGCTACCCGGATCATGTCTATACTGTCATATGACTGCAGAAGTCATAATCCAGTTACCCGGATAATGGGTGTAAAGTATAATATGACGGTATAAGTCGTAATCCAGCTACCCGGATAATGGGTGTATAGTATAATATGACGGCAGAAGTCGTAATCCAGCTACCCGGATAATGGGTGTATAGTATAATATGACGGCAGAAGTCATAATCCAGCTACCCGGATAATGGGTGTATAGTATAATATGACTGCAGAAGTCGTAATCCAGCTACCCGGATAATGGGTGTATTGTATAATTATATGACTGCAGAAGTCATAATCCAGCTACTCAAATAATGGGTGTATTGTATTATATGACATCAGAAGTCATAATCCAGCTACACGGATAATGGGTGTATAATATATATGACTGCAGAAGTCATCCAGCTACCTGGATAATGTCTATAGTCATATGATGGCAGAAGTCGTAATCCAGCTACCAGGATCATATCTCTATACTGTCATGACTGCAGAAGTCAGAATCCAGCTACCCAGATAATGGGTGTAAAGTATTATATTATGACGGCAGAAGTCGTAATTTCTGCTGCCAGGATTATGTCTCTATACTGTCATATGACAGCAGAAGTCATAATCCAGCTAACCACTTATGAATATTAGTTGATTTTATTAACAACACTACTAACCTCATCCCTTCAACGCCACACAATCTAGAATCACTTATGAATATAACGCTCATCTTTATTAACAACACTACTATTGGAACCTAACCTCATCCCTTCAACGCCACACAATCCAGGGGCGGATCCAGGGGGGCGCACCCGGCGGGCGCCCCCCTAAAATTGGAAAAAATAATATTTTTTGGCGTAAAATCGTGATTTTTCACACGAAATACCCCAAAATTTTTCAAGCCTCCCTCCGCTCGGCGCAATTTTTTTAAGTCCGCATCCCCTAACTTGAAATCCTGGATCTGCCCCTGCAATCTAGAATCACTTATGAATATAACGCTCATCTTTATAAAATTATCGAAGTAAGAAACTTTTTAACTTTTCTAACTTAAAATTGAAGAGTTCCAATATTATACTAAATAACTAAATCAAATACGGTGAATATTCCGAATCTGGCCAACCGCCATAGGATCTAAGGCCCACCGTGTCGACCCTATAGATACTAATAATCCACAAAGCATGCAACTCGGCAGGTTTAAAAATCGTACCCTTGCTCGCTTCGAGTACATTTATTGCACCTTATTTCCATTATGTCATTCAAACTAGGACATGTATCCATTCCTAAAAGACGCATCTTTTTGCCCCTGTTTTTGTTTTGTGCATACGATAGCTCAGTTCTCCAGAATATTAAGATTTTCACACATTTATTGCCAAATTTTTCGCATAAGGACCCACGGCTGACGGAAGTGACGTACCACTGCATTAACTTCAACGATAGGGTCAGAAAAATTCCATATTTAAATTTTTAAACCTACCGAGTTGCATGCCTTGTGGATTATTAGCAACAATAGACACATGCAATTTGATGTTTACATAAGATTGTATGAATATTGACACGAACAAGTTAAAATAAGGAAAAAGAGATGAAATAATAAAGAAAAAAAGAAATTTTATTGAAAATAAATTTGTAATGTAAACAGAAAGTTAGAAAAAGTGGGGTGGTCCTAGCTGCAATAATGTAGCTCCTGTGACAAACTTGTGTCTCGGCAGAGCTACAACGCGGTCCCATTCGTCACAATGGAGCAAAAAAAAAGTTGCAGTTAAAACATAAAAACTCACTATTTACGCTTCAAACATTTCATTATAACTATTACTGATGATCCCAGTCCTTGTTAAATCGGTTTGGCTGAGAAATATATGCTTTTCAAATGTAGCAACAATCTTGTTCAAATTTATCGATCGTTTGTCATAACCGGAAACTACGGAAGGCGGAGCTTTTCTAAATATGGTATTTCTTACTACGATGCTTACGACGGCTGATGTAAACATCCACGCCTTAATCGCCAAATATGGTATCGACATCCAAATAGTGAGGCCGGAAATGACGAAATTCAAAATGTTCAGAGTGAAAGTAAACATGGATTTTTATTTTGTGGAAATTACATTCTAAAATACTGGTAGGTGATAAAAACTTGTTATAATAATGGACAAAAGGAAAGGTTATGTCTTATTATTGATAAATGCAGGCGTCAGAAACTTTGTAAGCGAGCGCAAAAAATCTCGGCGGCTGCTCCATTACGTGTAATGGCATCCCGTTATAACCCTTGCGAGTAAGCGAGCATTTAGGGTTTTATTATTAGAACTAGGGTGGTCCGTGCCACGAGCGCCTGTGATTTAACCTACGTGCAGATTGCCGCGGGAATAATGAGTTATTTCTTGTTCCATGGAATAAAACTTTAAAATATCTTAATTATTTCTTGCTTAGTTTCCATAGTAAAGTATAATAATTTCCGATATAATAGAACTTTTACACCTTCCCAATTTGATTCTAAAAAAGAAATATTCTAAATTTATACGAGTTATTTTCCTTAAGACGGGCAAAATGGTACCCCATCTAGCAAAAGCAATGGGAAGGGCAATGAATTTGAGTTTCATTTACTCATAAAATCAGAGAATAATTTTATGCTAAAAGAAAATTCACCGGTTGTTACAAGATATTATGGGAAACAATATATGCTATTGTCATTGAATTATGAATGAAAGAGGGCCCTGTTTCTCGCCTTAAAGGGAAATAACTCTTGTAAAAAATATAATTTTAGAATCAAAGTCGGACATGTGCAAATGATCTATATACTTGACATTACAAAGGTACATGTAGTACACTCTATATACAGCTTACATTAAACTAGATAATGGACGGAATTAGCATAAAAGATTAAATCATTTCGAAATATTTCAGTAAGATGGTTATCTCAATGTCCTATAGTAAATTCTACTTGGCGTACCTGATGAAGGTTATTCTAGAATCACGTCATGCGCACTAAACTAGATATCAACGTTTATATTGGCATAATAAATAAACAAACATATTTTAACTGAATTTCTACTAATCAAGTTAAAAATATGTACCAAATTCCTCCAGGATTGTTGTCAGTAAACATGTTTATAACAGCTCATTAATATATTATAAATGACGTATATTAATATCTTCAAATATAAGTCACTTCCGTTTGTACTTATATGTAAGGCATTGGTTCTGAGAAAATGGGGGAAGGAACGGTCAAATTAGGAAGGTTGGATTATCTGAAAATTTATTTTCATGACGTTGAAGGTCACAGTTTTCTTTGATTTTTTGTTGTTTTTGTTTTCAACGGTTTTCTTCATTTTTTTTTGCGCAATAAAGGTGATTAACTTACAAAAATAAAAGTTTCACCACAACACAATATCACCATCTTAAAATTCTGACAGCGACACCAAAATATAATAATACGCATTAAATAAGTTCTAGGAGTAAAACTTACAAGTAAACTTATAGACTCAAGATATGTATTCGAATTCCAACTGTTACGTTTGTGATTTAAAAAAATCTTCCACAAAGACCCATTTAAATTGATATGTCGCCCTTAGCCAACGAGCGAAAAATAGTATATTAAGTCTAATAATTTCTTTTTTCATGAAACCTAATAATAAGTTTGTTCAATTGTAATTGACAGTTATAAATATTTAACCAAGGCCGCCACCCATGTGTGTACTATCACGTAACCAGTACGCTTCGTAACTTCCATATCATCTATTTATATAACACAGCTACTAAAATATGCACAATATCATGATAAATAGATATGTTATAGGCGTAATTCAATATTACATTGAAAAATGTCTAAAAAATGCATAAACAAATTTAGAACCCCCACGCATTCCGACCAACAACATGTTATTGAATAGTAAATTGATTATCCCATGTTAAAACACCGTGAAGGTCATAGGTACTTAATAGTGTAAAACCTATTTATGTGATAACACTTGACATTAAAGTACAATCTATTTATTTAAAATGCAGTGTTGTTGTAATGTGGTTAAATTTATAAGAGGAATGCAACAATGATGTAAGGGTTATCTGAGTATAAACCGGCCGCCATTGTTTTTGTTTCTCACTGGCTGTACCTAGGAATGTGTACTATTGTTTCTACAGAGTGAGGTTCACATACATTTCGATTCTCTCATTATTCTTCGTATTTAAACAGAGTTTCGATTGATTCGTTTTGATCACGTTTCACTTTGTTTAATATAAAACTATTTTTAGTTCCCCATTTTTTTCTTGTCTATATTTGTTGTGTTGAATGACACAAGTGGCCCTAATTCCAGTAATAAATTGCATAATAATTATCGCACTTCAATTTGTGCGACACTCCCACCTGCTTTGTAAGAGATTGATGTTTTTTATGCTGTTTGTATTTATTTACGAAATGATTTCCATATCAAATGATGCTTGAATCGTTTAACAGTAATACGGCAGGTGCCAGGAACTACAAACCCTCCCAGAGCACATGACTTCAACCCCATTTTTTTGCAGCGTTCACCAAAATGTATCATTAATTTTATGGATTCATAGAAAACAACATTTCTTGATTGTTCATGCCAATTTTTCAATTATTCAGATTGTTTCAACATTTACATTTACTGTCAAAGATTTAAAGACAACAAAGGGGTAAATAGAAACCGTACATCGAAGGACATACAATACAATGACAAAAAAAGGACAAACAATACAATGACAAAAAAAAAGGACAAACAATACAATGACAAACAAAAAAGGACATACAATACAATGACAAAAAAAAAAGGACAAACAATGACATGCAAACACTACAACTAAAACTAAGGATTGAGCAACACGAACGCCACTAAAAACCTTTTTTTTCACTTGCTTTCATGTGAAATTATCGTATATTGTCCATGTAAATTATTGTTAGCTAGATGTATATGGAAATCATGTAACTTTGCCTTAAGTTTTGCTATGGACATAGATGTCTAAAGATACCAAAGGGGTAATCAGAAGCCGTAAGGAGCATGACATGACAGACAATACAATTGTAAAAAAAAAGCAAAAAAAAAAGCAAAGGACAAATAAAGAGCTACACAGCAAAACTAAAGATTGAGCAACATGCATACCGCTAAAAACCGGGGTGAATTCGGAGAGACCAGCAGTTAATGCTCCACTATTGGCACCCGTCGTGTTACTCTTGTTACACACCAGGTGGTAAGTTTAATCTAAATTTGCATCTCAGCATTGACAAGAAAGCTATATGGTTATATATGCATTTGGCTTATTGTGTGATATGCCCTTGAATGTCAAACAATTATAATATATCGCATGAAAAAAGAAGAGTTTGAAGATACCAAGACAATGGCCAAACGAAAAAGCACAAAAGGAGACAACGATCTACAAATCATACACATAAAACTAAAGATCGAGTAACACGAACCCCACTAAAAACCGAGGGTGAACTCAGGTGCTCCGGGAGGGTAAGAAATTCCTCTGTTAATGTGACTTTGGCGTTATCGTGTGTTACGCCACGAAATTTTATTTTACAGTGTATCTTTATTCGGCTTCGTATCAGGAGACAAAACCAAACATTCATGAGCTATATCGTATGATATTCCTTTATAGAAATCGGTGATACGCCATGAACATTTATTATACACTATGCATCTTTCAACCTTTGTATAAGGAGCTTGGGATTCAACATAGCATTCATGCATATCGTATATAAACGCTAGAGAAAAGCGACGAGCAATCAAGAATGGACAATCCAGAAACACCGGCAACATATGGCACATAAGACACAGGAGAAAACCGACGGACAATCAAGAATGGACAATCGAGAAACACCGGCAACATATGGCACATAAGACACAGGAGAAAACCGACGGACAATCCAGAATGGACAATCCAGAAACACCGGCAACATCTGGCACATAAGACACAGGAGAAAACCGACGGACAATCCAGAATGGACAATCCAGAAACACCGGCAACATCTGGCACATAAGACACAGGAGAAAACCGACGGACAATCCAGAATGGACAATCCAGAAACACCGGCAACATCTGGCACATAAGACACAGGAGAAAACCGACGGACAATCAAGAATGGACAATCCAGAAACAAACATCTGGCACATAAGACACAGGAGAAAACCGACGGGCAATCCAGAATGGACAATCCAGAAACACCGGCAACATTTGGCACATAAGACACAGGAGAAAACCGACAGACAATCAAGAATGGACAATCCAGAAACACCGGCAACATTTGGCACATAAGACACAGGAGAAAACCGACAGACAATCAAGAATGGACAATCCAGAAACACCGGCAACATCTGGCACATAAGACACAGGAGAAAACCGACAGACAATCAAGAATGGACAATCCAGAAACACCGGCAACATCTGGCACATAAGACACAGGAGAAAACCGACGGGCAATCCAGAATGGACAATCCAGAAACACCGGCAACATCTGGTACATAAGACACAGGAGAAAACCGACAGACAATCAAGAATGGACAATCCAGAAACACCGGCAACATCTGGCACATAAGACACAGGAGAAAACCGACAGACAATCAAGAATGGACAATCCAGAAACACCGGCAACATCTGGCACATAAGACACAGGAGAAAACCGACGGGCAATCCAGAATGGATAATCCAGAAACAACGGCAACATCTGGCACATAAGACACAGGAGAAAACCGACGGACAATCAAGAATGGACAATCCAGAAACACCGGCAACATCTGGTACATAAGACACAGGAGAAAACCGACGGGCAATCCAGAATGGACAATCCAGAAACACCGGCAACATCTGGTACATAAGACACAGGAGAAAACCGACGGACAATCCAGAATGGACAATCCAGAAACACCGGCAACATATGGCACATAAGACACAGGAGAAAACCGACGGGCAATCCAGAATGGACAATCCAGAAACACCGGCAACATCTGGTACATAAGACACAGGAGAAAACCGACGGGCAATCCAGAATGGATAATCCAGAAACAACGGCAACATCTGGTACATAAGACACAGGAAGAAAAAAAACCCACAAAGGTACAACACAACACACACACAAACTAAAAATAGGAGCTGTGACTTGGATTACCGAAATGTTCAGTTTGTCGTACACAATTCTGTCGTGGTTTGCAATAAGAGTAACACGACGGGTACCACTAGTGGAAAAGTCATCGCTTAGCCATCCGGAGTACCTGAGGTCATCTCCGTTTTTAGTGAGGTTCATGTTGTTCAATCGTTATTTTTCTGTGTAGTGTTATGTCAACCAGATTTTCTTTTTTCCCTATTCTTTTGGTTCTTATATTACCTATCCATCTTCATATTACGCTTCTGATTTGCACCTTTAGTATCTTCAACAGTTTTTCTCGATCAAATATTAATTTAATGAACGATATATTAATCACTAATCAGTTTAATATAACGTTGCAACAGTAAACACAGAGCCAAAACGTTAAATTTGCATCTCTTAAGAATGCATTGCTTACATCTTGAAGGCTCAATGTGGGGGCTATGATGTTTAACGCTACTTTATTTCGGTTATATCGTGGTGGTCAGTTTTATTGGAGAATGAAACCGGTGTCCACACAGAAAACCATCGACCTGCCGCAAATCACTGACAGACTTTATCACATAATAATGTATCGAGCACACCTCATTATGAGCGGGATTCGATTCGACTCACAACTTTAGTGGTGTTAGGAACTGATTGCATATGTAGTTGGAAATCCAACTACCATACGATCACGACGGTCCTGGGATAAGTAATATTAATAATGACACTTTAAATTATATAATTATTTATTCTTTTAATCTTGCATTTTTAGTGAAAGTAGGGAAACAGTGTGTATAATATTATACAATCATTGACTTTTAAATAGGTTGTTATCTGGATTTATCAACCTGAAATAATGTAATATGCATCGAGCCATAAACAAATAATCAAAATGTCGGACGAATATTCTGGCAATGAAAGATTTCTCACAGTTGATGAAAGGGAATTGAGGTGTATATACGTTTTCAGTGAAGATCCTGACTTGAATGATATTATCAAAACAATTGACACTGCTCAAATTCCTACAAAAAACAACACCAACGTATCTGCAAATATAAATACTAACTTTTCAATGCCAGTGTTTTACAAATGCTCATACATTACAATCAGTTTTAATTTCAATCATTAAGCACCTGTTTTCATATATTTGAATACAGATTGAAATTTTTAAACATATGTTTTATGTAATAAACACTAAAACTGTGATCTTTTATTGTTATGATGATGAAGTTGTTAGTAGATAACAATAAAACATTTTCAAGAAAAAAAACAATTATTGACTATGGAATAGGTTGCTATCTGGTTTATCAACCTGTATAAACGTATATTCACCTCGCCTGCGGCTCGGTGAATATTACATTTTTTCAGGTTAATAAATAGAGAATATTATATGGCTCTTTCCGTATCAACCCGAGACACCAATATCATCCAGAGTGCTTTAGCTCGAGGGATGATATTGGTCGAGGTTTGATAAGAGATTTGATACGGAAAGAGCCATAACATATTATGTTTATCATATACTTAAACATGAGAAAGTCTTGTTCTGTATTATGAATTGTGATGTCGAAGTAGTCACGTGATCAATATCATCTTAAGGGATATAATAATGGGGTGATGATATCGATATCAGTCACGGCAGACAAATACAGTGGTAATGTTCTTTCAGTATTATATATGCAAATTCCCTTTATTTAGTACTAAGTATATGATAAATCCATATAGCGACCTATTCAAAAGTCAATAATTGTATAATATTAAGCTTAAGAGTCAATAATTGTATAATATTCCCTATATAACGAATCTGTTTAACTATAAACTTCCTGTAAATTGCTTATATACTTTATATATAATGAGAACAGCGCCTTTATACATGTATACAGATTATTGTTAGTAAATTCGTTTTCGTCATGAATAGTGTTGACACAATGCTAACGTGACGTAAAAACAATAATCAATCAATCTCGTAGATATTGTAATTACAAAAATCATGCAATAAATAATATATACATGTAAGACAACTAAGAACCTAAGGGACAGTCAAGAATGGAAAAACCACAGACACAGGGTCACATTGGGCACAAGACACAACGAAGATAAACAAAACAACAAACACAACACAGAAAACCGGAGGGACAGTCAAGAATGGAAAATCTAGAGAAACAGAACGAAGACCGGGGGTGAACCTAGACGCTCGCGAATGGTAAGTAGTTCCTGTGTTTTATAAGACAACTGCTGTGTTACATACACAGCCAAGTTTGGTAAAAGTCGTGTCGGTGATAGATGAAAGTTCAAATCTAATAAAGGCTATCAAGCACAACTGAAGTCATTTTAAATTATTTTTATCATTTCAAGAAAATCCAAAATACGATTTCAGCCCCTCCAATTTACAATGAGGTAAAATTGTAAAACGACCTTAAAAACAACATAAATATGAAAAAAAAATGCTTAAAAAGAGAGAGGCATCTGTGTTGCTACAGTCTATATGATATAATCACAGTTCGCTGTCCAACAGATAAACTAGGATTTCGGTTAATACATTTTATACTAGATTAGCATAGGTTCAAGGTAGGTCTTTGGCTCTTTAGCAAGCGCGAGGATCATTTTATGTCCTTGAGAAATTATTGATTAATAATAAAACCATATATGTTTACAAAAAAATCAAGGCCAGTCAACTGTATTCTTAATAAATCTATTAGAATGTAATGCTTCCTGTGAACACCAAGGTCAGCGACAAAACACAAACATATAATTTTGATAAATCATCTTATTGTACGTTTCTGTAACTGCAACATGAAGAGACAGTACCCCTAAGTCATTGTATTTTTGTAAGAACACCCACAAATGTTAGCGAATGACTATACGATGCGTGAGATTGAGCATTGATAGGTTTCTCACAGAGAAATATTTAGAAAGAATGAAATAAATTATTAATTCATGATGAAATGATAAAAAGTTAAAATACCGATGTGAGGGTGAATATTTTATGACAATATGACCGGACAAAACAACACAAGCGAGACCTTAAACTGAACGGAAAACTTTATAAAATGATCCGGTATCGACGCCTCGTGCATCTAAAGTGAGTGAATGATTGTGCATATCTGATGAAGGTTATTCTGGAAATGCGTCGTGCACACAAAATTAGATATCTACGTTTTTATTTGCTTAACACCAAATGTGGAATTTTTCAGCCATATCATGGCGAGTGTATCTAAATGATCACTGCTTACTTACAAATGAAATCAATCAATCACAATTATTATTATTTATGTGCCTTTAGTTCAGGTTTATTTTACCCCTGTGTAAGTAATTCATACATATATGTATATATAATCGGACGGTAATCTAGATATCGTGTTGATTTTAGTAAATAAACTTTGAGGAAAACCGAAGTGCAATGAAGAATAGACAATCCAGAGACACAGAAAGGTAAAACAATGACCCGCACGGGTCCAGACCCCACCAAAAACCTATGATATTCCATTAACATGAGAGACTGGGGTGAATGTACTTTTCCAGGGTCAATTCATTCATCTCTGTTCAACTGGGTGCTGATTAATTTATGATTAATATTTCAACAGATACAATAATATGTTATTGTCTGTTACTTCGTACCATTGTCCTCTCTAAGTATTATTATATTGCCAGTTATTTGTTACTTCCCTACGTATTTAAACTAATCCAGTTAATAGCATATAACTTACATACATATTCCGATATTTATTGGAACTGAAGCTGACATTGTTATATGTATGAAAACCATGTTATATGCATGCAGTGATATATATACAATGGAGTGCTTCATTAGGTGGGGTATTGGTAATGGTTCCCAGTACTCATTCTACATAGCTGTCAAGCGCGTTCCCATGTGGCGGATAGATACTGGGTTTTCAGTCTGACTGCGGATTATAGTGGGTAACGTGTTTGGACTGTTGCACACCTTACACTGTCACTGATTCTATGGTAGTTCAGAGATAAAAGGAAAACCCCAAAAATATCACACTGTCAGAACGGTTCCAAAAATCTAATCGAACATCGTAGAAAGAGGCAAAATCGAGACCCCTATTACACATAACATAATCTTCAACTTCTTGACGGCGGTCAGTAGTTAGTAGAAAAAAGCAGATCGCTCTCTCCAATGGCATGGTACAGGCTTTTTCAACAAAAAATGGCGAGATTAACTAGTTCTAAGGGCTTAGACCTTCCCTGTTATTGACATGATGTGGTCATGCACGTGTTTTCAAAATACGAATTCATAAGACGACCTTCACATAAAACTGGGTTCGCAGCATTGTTGTAAAGAACACTGACTCATAATCTTGAATTATCTTTAAAAGAAATAATAATATTCGTGACGCAAAAGTTATAATAATAGTAATATGAAAGAGTCGATGGTCTTGATATGGCCTTGATAAAACATAAGTATATGTCAAAAACAGAATTAAAAGATACAAAGCCAATGTTATCTGTTGTCCGTCATCCTATCTCTAACACCCCATTCATGAACTAGTCAAACTTGAGACGTCTTTATTTCGTTCTTCCTAATTGAAATTCAAAACAGTAACGGTCAGCCATGTAGCCAACCACAACAATACGAACTACTTCTCTGCCAAGCCACAAACATTAAAAATGTGTCAGGTCGAATCCCGCTCGTGGCGCGGTGTACTCGATTCAACTTAATGTTTTTGTATTTGTTAAAGACTGGTGTTGGTTACACCGTGTCATCGCCTGACCGTCAGGTTATTCATAAAAAGTGCGTCAACCACCTATGTACAGTCCTAACCATATATTGAAATATACATATTTGGCATACTACTGTTTTTTTTATCGGGTTTATGGCCTTAAAAGGGATAAACTTTTAATATGTATATGACCACAAAAAAGCAAAAAATGTTTGCGGTCGTATTATGTTATGGGTCTGACATTTTCATGCATTTTTTATTGTGCAAAATGCTCATTATTATCAATTACCGTTAAGTAAATGCAAAACATTAGTAATTTTTTTTATTTGGGTATGTGGGACCCAAACCCAAACTTTCTGAAATTTGGAAGATGCACACAATATTAATTTCAAATTTAATATTTTTAATCTAATTTTGACATGCTTGGTGAGTTTTTGCTCTTTGATATGATTGCTTAAACGGTTATGGTTATGGTGTTTAACGCCACTTTCAACAATATTTCGGTGATATCGTGGCGGTCATTTGTATTGGTGGAGGAATTCGAAGTACCCGGAGAACATCATTGACATGTCGCAAGTCATTGACAAACTTTATCACATAATGTTGTATCGAGTAACTTCGCCATGAACGAGGTTCGAACTCACAACTTTAGTGGTGATAGGCACTAATTGCATGGGTAGTTGTAAATCCAACCACCATGCAATCACGACCACGACGGCCCCTTTGTTTAAACGGTTTCAGGTAATATTCCATCGGATTTCTTCTAAAACTGGTACATGAGAATTTCCTTTTCGACCTGCTGTGGTCGTATCGTTTTCCACCCGACGTATCCCTTTATTCTATAAAAAGCATACCTTTGATCAAAGACTTTGTATGAAAGATGAAAGAAACCACCAGTGTTAATAGTATTTATATAAAATAAAGAATTCCAAATGTATGTACACATATTGATTTAGTTTGTCAATGGTGGGACCAGATTTTCTAAAAAGGTTCTTCTTTTTTTCACTGAAAAGGGGGACAAAATTGTATTACAAGTTATTTTAAGCTTTATTTGGAATAAAAAGAGCCCCACATACTGTACTAGTTGAACAGGAACTGCTTACCCTTCAGGAGTACCTGAGTTCACTCCCGGATTTTTGTGGGTTCGTGTTACTCGATCTTTTAGTTTTATGTGCATGGTTTGTAGGTTGTTGTTTGTCCTTGTGTCCTTTCCCCCTTTTTCTTGTTATCTGTCCTTAGATTTACGAATTCTGATTACCCCATTGATATCTTCGTACTCTTCTTGTGATCGGCTGATGATTTTGTTATGAAAAACTTGATATCTAATTTAGTGCGCACGGCACGTTTCTGGAATAACTTTTATCTCGTAATCTCAGTCAAAAGATAGGAATGACAAATAATATTATAAAAATCTTAAGGAGCAATTAAACCAAAGATGCCTAAACAGGATATCCGAAATCGGCTGATGTCACCCATACCCAAGATAGGAACCTTATTTGGTCATGAACAAACATTCATTGATTTCAACAAAATGAAATATATCGCTGTGTCACGACCGTGTTTGTTACAAAAATATACACTTTTAAATAATTTTGTGTGGACTATAATTATTTATTTGTTTGTTGTACTGGTAGTTAGGTATGTATGTATGTACATGTTTAAATCATTAATGTCAGTAAGTGTATAAAATGAACGCAGATACAGGAATGTCAATGTCACACATCTGTAAGGTAATGTACGTACGTAACGCCATTCATTCAGGATATTAGTGAATTAGCCAATCATCTGTTAGTATTTATCTATTTACTTATTTATTTGTTGACCTTGAACATATTTTTTTTTATGTAGAAGAGGAATGGAATGTTTATTATTTGTAACATAATGTCATAATGTTAGAATATATATTTTTTAAAAGTTGAAATTAATCAAATTAAATTTTTCAGAAATCGTATTGATTATTTGAAAAATTAAAATTTTAATAAAAATCATTTTAATGTATCACAAAATAATTATTACATGAACATGTTGAAATCAATTAAATTGTTTTTTTTTGTTCAAATCATCATTGCATTGAAAATTTCAAATAAAATGAAATTAATTTGATGCAGAAAATACATGCTGATTCTCACAGTGAAAAATTTGAAACGTTTAAAATTATATGGATTCTAACAAAAGAAAAAAAAATGTATGCAAGTAAATGTTTTTAAATATAGTTGCAAGTAAACCATTTTGGGGGCATAATTTATATATTTCCCCAGTTTTGTCTTACACACGGTCGGCTTTAGAAAGGGAATAATCAAAACATAGCATTACTTAAATGACAACCCCTCAGCAGGTTGGTTCCAATTTACCCATGCGGATCCAGGCTTTTAGGGGGTGTGTGTGTCTAGTTAATGAGTATGTGGCACATCCTAGGTCTCCTGAGAGAAGAACCCCTAGTCACCAGGAGACGAGGCCCCTAGATATCGGGTGGAGGTTTAGAATTACATGTGCTTGTATTCTAATACATTTAATGCTATACATATAAATTGCCATTTTTAGGGGGCAAACACCAAGTACGCCCCCTCTAAACCCGACATTAATCGTTACCTATTATCTAGATTGGAATGTGTGCATGTAAACAAAAGATCTACCTTGACGGATTTAATGGTAAAAGGCTAGACGTACGTTATGATGTGAATGACATGGAGGAACAACTAATGTTGTAAATACATACAGCCTCCCTCTCATGTATGCTATCTTCAGTTTTACCTGGCTGCAGTTACAAGTTTATATATGCAGTACTTATACAAGGTTAATCAGTTATCATATACAGTTAATCCTGCCCATGTGGTCACCTGTATTAAAAGGTCATCTTTTTTTCGTCCTTTCGTAGGACATTTCATATGGATTGAACCTCTTTTAAGAGGTCACCCGTCTTATAAGGCCACTTCTTCTTTGTACCAAAGGTGACCTGTTAATACAGGTTTGACTGTATATATACTATATACATGCGGAACATTAATGATAAACTTCATCAATGAACCATAGATGACTGTTGTGTTTACACCTCGAGTTAACCTTGGGAGAAATCGGTTATGTTTACCGTTGGACGAGGACAAAAAATAATGTTTTTCGCAACAAAACGTATCATATTACCAGTGAGAATGACTTCTAAGATGACAACCCCTCTGGTTTTAATTTTTAATATTGTTTTCATTGTTTTGTTATTTTGGGATCGGTGTGAATCTGATAAAAGTCATATATATGGTATATTCTAGTTAGAAAATCATAAAACTCATTCATATAATTAATATAATTAAGCCTTGACAAACGTTTAACACTATTATTTTCATTATTTTATTATTTTGGGATGGGTGTGATAATGACAAATGTTATATTACCGCTAAGGTTGTGAGTTCGAATCTTGTAGGTGGTTTTCTCCGGTTACTCCAGTTTCCTCCACCAATAAAACTGACGGCCACGATATAACTGAAATATTATTGAAAGTGACGTTAAACATCATACTTCTAACCCTAACCGTACTGTGCATTTGTTTTTGGAATTTATTATTGTACAATGACATGAATATATAACATAATCTCAATTCAAATCAAATTAACGACAGCTTTTTAACGTGCTCAGTATCTCCTATTTATTATATATTTCATAAAAATATTTGTGGTCACATGAGAAATGAAAAATATTTTAATTTATGAATAGAATCAATAACTTGGTCAGGCCTCCGTAAATATCTCATTCTTTGGATGAGTGTTTTGTTTGTTTGTTTATTCTACGTTTTTTGAATCATAACCGACATAAAATGTCTTTTTTTTCATTAGTGATTTAATTTGTTTAAATCTAGAATAAAAACATATTTGAATGTAAAAAATTATAGTTATTTTATCGTTGTTTGAAATCATGAAAAAAATACGTGTACTGAAACCACCCGCCATCAACAAACAAACAAAACAGGTGCATGCGCACTAGGATTATGAGTAGGAGCATTAGAATACTTGGAGGGGACGGGGGTGAGTGGAGTTCAAATCAATCTCATTTCTTTTGGATGTCAAAAATTCAAACTAAGATTTGTAATTACTTATTTTCAAATTATACATGTATATTAGGGCAAATAACACATTATATTGTTTTTTTATAATATTATTAATCACGTAATCAAATCTATGTAAACAAACTATTTTGAGGTATAATATGCCTTTAAGGTTAGGAAAAAATAAGAAAGTAAACAAGTGGCTTTAGTTCAATAATATTTTATTGTAAATAAACAATAGAATCAAACAACAAGCTATTCCAACTTGTGGTGGAATAGTGAGTGAGTTAGTGGTTGTTGTTACACACCAAATGAGCATTTTTCCAGCAATATCAGCGAGAACAAGTTACGCTCGTTGTACCAGACTAACACGCTTAGTTGGATTTTTAGACTGCTAGCTCGCTGAAGCAACCGTCTGTAGGTATAGTCAAACTCTTCTGACTTCGTGTTGCTCGGTCTTTTGTTTTCTGTGTAATGTTTTGTAGGTCATGTGTAATGTTTTGTAGGTCATTGTTTGTTCGGTTTCATTTGCCCATTGTATTTTATGTCCTTCTTTGATTTACGGCTTCTGATTACTCCTTTGCTATCATCAAACTTTGTGAAGTGCTATTTTTTTTTTTTTTTTTTTTCAGATATGTTCACCTTAAACATTATTTTGGCGGTAAAGTCTAAATATTGATATTACGTGACATTTCGCGTGGTCCTGGTCTCTGGATCCACATAATAAATGTACACACACTTCATAAGTGAAAACAAATTTAAAAGGTCATAATGTATGACATTCTGTGGCAAGACAAACGTGTTACTCTCAACATATTTTGTAAACAGATATTGCCATCCCTACCGGTAAAATTCGACCAACAAGAAACTGTTATCGAATAACAACAAAATCGTGACGGAACTAAAACTTTCTACTTCGTGTCACGTACATTCCCACGTTATGTTTGAGCATATATTTTTGTTCCCATTCCGAGCGATTCGAAAATTAACAGCAGCCAAAAGCGATGTTCGGTTCGTCTTTACCTCCAGTTGTTTGTAGAAGGTCTCGTGTGTTATTTACGTTATTTGTGTTTGTTTGCGTATAGTGGTGTCTAACACATATTGTGTTGTGTTTTTGTTTTTCATCGTCTTGTGTTGCCAGTTTCTCTGGATTGTCCTTTTATGATTGCCCGTTCGGTATTATCTAACACTTATTTAGCCAATAATAATAAGTTGTCCAAATTATGGCTATTAGACAGTATTTGTTTACGTTTTTTTTTTCACACTAGTTTACCTTGACATACACTTTTACACCTGTTGACGTCATCATGGAGAAACTAACATGTTTTCACCGAAAAATAGTACTGCTGCACTAAAGGTAGAACTTATATCTCTCGCACAGAAATTTATGAATTGGAAAAAGTCATTATGTTGTCCGTGTAATTGATCTCAGGTTAAATAGTAATGAGGTACGTGAGATTGATGTCATGGCACTATGATGACGTTATAGAATATTGTTCGCATTTAATTTTATTTAAGATACGTGTATTATTCCACACAATGGGTCAAATCGTATCATGATTCCAGTATATACAAATAAAGAGGGTCTAAATTAGATCCGGGATCATGTCGTAGCAAGTCATTTCTTGCTATTTTTTAAGTAATAGGTTGAATGCACTTACAAATGAAGTAGAACTTATCATTCGAAACTAGATTTAAAGATTATATTCAACAACCTCTATAGGCAATATTGGTATTCTACATACACTAATTTCTAATTAAATTTTGCTTAGAAAAAAAATATTATGTTTTTTGTAGATTTTAAAAGTACAATTGACAAACTGTAGATAATTTGACTCTGCAAAACGTGTAATAAAATGACAAAAAGCAAAAACGAAATACCACAATGTCGGAACACTTCCAAAATCAAATCAAAAATCGTAGAAAGATACCACTAGCAGATATATATGACCTCTCGCTTACCCGGCTTGGTACAGGTACGTCAATAATACGTGAAATAAAATGGCGGGATTAAATTAGTTTATGGACCCAAGACTCCAAATATATAAATGTTAATATATAATATGCATACAAATATTTAAACATGTATCTGATAGAGACAATAGAGTTCTGCCTTTTTCAAAGGTAGAATGGTGGTAAAACAAGACTTAAATATGTCATCTTCTGAAACAAACGTTCAGTCACTGAACAATTCTAGATTCGGTGATTATCTGCATCTCATTTATCCAATTAATTGATTGATTGGTGTTTAACGCAAACTTTAGCAATATTTTAGCTATATTGTTTTGGTCCAATTGAGCTTGAAGTAAATGATACTACTGGTACTCAAGACTCTGCTTCTTACCTTAACCTTCACACTGAATTTAACAATGGATGAGTATTAAAAACAATTGTACAACGACTACACTTTTCCAATAGTCAACTTCCCATTCATCAGTAGCAATATTCCAGCATCACCAGCGCATGGAGTTTATATTTCACAACTCATACGTTATTCTAGCGCTTTTGTCCCGTACTGTGATTTTCAGGACAGAGCTCAGCTGCTGACCAAAAAAGCTACTTAAACAATGCAACGTTGTTCCAAGGTTGGAGTCATCACAACCTAGTTGACCGTTATGAAATATCAATTTCTCAAATGGCAATCGATCTTTTTCCTTGTACGTAAAGGTCTTTTATTCTCTATCACCGACAAGACTTCTACCAAACTTGACACGGGGAGTGTCTTTGAGCTCCCGGATTCAGTCCTGTTTTTTGTGATGTCCGTTTTGCTAATAAACGTTTTAGTTTTCTGTGTTGGGTCTTTGTTTTCTTTGTCTTCGTTCTGTGTCTTGTACCTAATGTTGTCCTTGTCTTTATATTGTCCTTTCTTGATTGCCCCATCGAAAAATGATTTTCTCTACCGTTTATTATTCTGCAATATACCACTGTAGAGTGAAATATGTATATTTTTGAAGAATATTTTTCTTTAAAATATTTTAGCTTTGAGCGTACCTGATGAAGGTTATTCCAGAAGCTCGTCGTGTGCACTAAATTAGATAACTACGTTTTCATTGTACCTTACATATATACCATATGTATCAGACAAATTGATAATCTATCAAAAATATCAACAACAAAAAATGAGTGTAACTCAACGCCACGTGCTGTAATGTACTTTATAACACCACATTACCACATGATATAAGCTGATGTTTATATGTCATTGTACTTTAACTACTGTTGTCAACAAAATGATTATGACCAAGGGATTGACGATGTACACAGTGTAGTGTCATTGATAATAAAAATATGTGTTGTTGTGATAAATAGTGGTCTCTTTCTACGGTGATACTTTCAGACTTGGGTGGTATTCTATATTTCGCGTCCATTAGCGTGTCACGTGACCTGGACAAACAATCAAATATTTGCATCATTGCTCATCGTAATTCTTTATCGGTATTATATAATACAAAATATATGTTATTGGTCCGACATCCCGTGAAGTACAAATTTGGTGCACTTTTACTGTTAGAAAACAGTTATATCTGATTGTAACGTACAGTCACAGATATACGAGAAACAAAGCAAATAAAAATGTAGATATTTAATTTAGTGCTCACGACGCGTTTCGACTAAAAAATGCTAAAATTTCTTTCAGAAAATATGGATTCGCCATTGACAAACTAAATCAATATGTGTACATACATTTAGAATTCTTTATTTTATATAAATACTATAAACACTGGTGGTTTCTTTCATCTCTCATGCAAAGTCTTAATAGAATAAAGTACTACGTCGGGTAGAGAATGATGCAACCACAGAAAGTCGAAAGGAATTTCTCCTGTACCAGCTTTAGAAGAAATCCGCGGGAATATTACCTGAACTTGTTTAAGCGAAGGTGCCGTCGTGGTCGTGATTGTATGGTAGTTAAATTTAAGACTATCTGTCCAATCAGTGCCTATCACCACTAAAGTTGTTAGTTAGAATCCCACTCATGGTGAAGTGTACTCGATACAACATTATGTGATAAAGTTTGCCACACAAAATTATTTAAAAGTGTATATTTTTGTAACAAACACGGTCGTGACACAACGATATATTTCATTTTGTTGAAATCAATGAATGTTTGTTCATGACCAAATAAGGTTCCTATCTTGGGTATGGGTGACATCAGCCGATTTCGGATATCCTGTTTAGGCATCTTTGGTTTAATTGCTCCTTAAGATTTTTATAATATTATTTGTCATTCCTATCTTTTGACTGAGATTACGAGATAAAAGTTATTCCAGAAACGTGCCGTGCGCACTAAATTAGATATCAAGTTTTTCATAACAAAATCATCAGCCGATCACAAGAAGAGTACGAAGATATCAATGGGGTAATCAGAATTCGTAAATCTAAGGACAGATAACAAGAAAAAGGGGGAAAGGACACAAGGACAAACAACAACCTACAAACCATGCACATAAAACTAAAAGATCGAGTAACACGAACCCACAAAAATCCGGGAGTGAACTCAGGTACTCCTGAAGGGTAAGCAGTTCCTGTTCAACTAGTACAGTATGTGGGGCTCTTTTTATTCCAAATAAAGCTTAAAATAACTTGTAATACAATTTTGTCCCCCTTTTCAGTGAAAAAAAGAAGAACCTTTTTAGAAAATCTGGTCCCACCATTGACAAACTAAATCAATATGTGTACATACATTTGGAATTCTTTATTTTATATAAATACTATTAACACTGGTGGTTTCTTTCATCTTTCATACAAAGTCTTTGATCAAAGGTATGCTTTTTATAGAATAAAGGGATACGTCGGGTGGAAAACGATACGACCACAGCAGGTCGAAAAGGAAATTCTCATGTACCAGTTTTAGAAGAAATCCGATGGAATATTACCTGAAACCGTTTAAACAAAGGGGCCGTCGTGGTCGTGATTGCATGGTGGTTGGATTTACAACTACCCATGCAATTAGTGCCTATCACCACTAAAGTTGTGAGTTCGAACCTCGTTCATGGCGAAGTTACTCGATACAACATTATGTGATAAAGTTTGTCAGTGACTTGCGACAGGTCGGTGGTTTTCTCCGGTTTCCTCCAACAATTAAGCTGACCACGAAATAGCTGAAAATTGATGAAAGTGGCGTTAAACACCATAGCCTGACCCTAACCATCCAACCGGAGAGGTTGAGAAGAAAAGATACATTTTCACAATCAAATACACTATATCTTTATTGCCATGTTATGACCATGAACATTATGATTTTTAATTTTATTCAATATCTCCTGACTAATCAAAATCAGTTATTAAATATTTTTTATGTTTTCATTAATTGTATCTCCCCTTGCAAATGATAACCAACAGACTGACTGCCAACGTCAGTAAACACGACTTTATTTGTCCTGGCAGTTTAACATTTGAACAATTCATATTGACGTTGTATGTTTATTTGTTTGATGGTGCTTAAAGCCACTTTCAACAATATTCCAATTGCATCATGGCGGTCAGTTTTGTTGATGGAAGAAACCAGAGAACCCGGAGAAAACCACCGACATGTCGCAAGTCACTGACACACTTTATCACATAATGTTGTACACCTCGTCCTGATCGAGATTCGAACTCACATCAGTGATGATATACACTGATTGCATAGGTAGTTGTAAATCCAACTACCATACGACCACGGTCACGATGGTCCCTCATTTCATATTGAGAAAATCTGTAATTATCTCTCGAACTGGATAGAAAGTTATTGTTGACCGAGAGCCTGTGCTAGTAATATATAATGTAGTTAATTCTAGAATAATGCCGAGTTTATTCCTCGTCTGTGTAGGGTATTTGATAGCTAATACTATCTTAGGCTACTTCTACACATTATAAGTAATCATTATTCAAAACCCGTTCAAGATTAGCGCTGCCTTTTTGCACTTAGATACAGCATCTGTAAACATCTATAATGTACTGTAAGCGCACATTGTGTTAATAATGATATTACTGTTGTTTCTATTGCAAGAAAGGTTTGAATATACCAAAGGGGTAATCAGAAGTCATATCTCGAAAGACAGACAATACAATGACTGACAGAAGAACAATCTGATTAAAATCAAATCTCTCGCTTGCTCTTCTTTACTGAACATGTCGCAGCATGAGATATAGGCCTTCAAATGACACTATGGCGATTGCAAAACTATGAAAATGTTACTAAACTGCTTTGGATACTACGAGCAATCTGATTGACCTAACAGGGTTATTGCCATATTTATCATATCATTATATATATTCATGACATAAGGTCACACTACGAACCGGGTGACTCAATGAGTTAGGTAGTTGGATTACCTAGCAACTCATACAAGCCTATCACCAATACGGCATGGGCTCGCGCCTGTCTTTGTAAATTACAAAAAGGGTGCACTCGACTCGCAGCCGCAAGTGATCAAGCTTACCAGTTGCTTGCCCATGGTCGGTGGTTCTCTCCGAGTACTCTGACTTCTTCCACCACTAAAACTGGTCGCATTGCTATAGCTGAAATATTGCTGAAAGTGGCGTTAAACACCAATAATCAAATACAAAATCATAAGGTCACTCATGTGTGACCAATAATGGGGTTTTCTCATATCTTCCATACAGCAGCATATCAGTAAAAGTGAGCAAATAAGACGCCATGAAAAGACAATGAATGGCTTACAAAACACTACACAGATAACTAAATATTGAGCAACAAAATAAAACTTATTGAACTCAGTTGCTCTGCAAGCGTAAGCAATTCAGTGGCAGCACTAGTGGCACCTGTCGTGTTATACCCTGGGATAAATTGTCAACATTCAACAAATCGGATAGGAATAGATTCACATAGCAGGCTCACGGCATATGTGACTGTCTATCAACAATTTGAGAGTAAAGACATACAGAAAACAACAGACTATGCAGACATAATCTAGATCAACAATTTAATCTGTTAAGTTTAACAGATGACACGAAAAATCATAAACAATACACAGAGGCAATGTTGATACCCTGAATATTCACAAACATGACCGATCTCTTTCCACAATGGGTGCCACAAGTGGATATGGAACTTTCTATCCTTCCCGAGCACCTGTGTTCACCCCCGGTTTTAGTTGGGTCCATGTTACTCTATCTTTAGTTTCATGTGGATGTTTTGTAGATCATTGTTTGTCCTTTTGTCCTTTTTCTTTTGGCCATTATGTTGTCTGTCTTTCTTCGATTTACGGATTCCGAGTATCTTCAAATTCTTCTTGGGGTTAAGCCACTTTTATTGTCCCAAACCTCCTCTTATAGTGAAATGATGCAGACATGCAAACGTTTTCTACATGTGATTAAAATGTCATTCCTCATATATAACTGTGTGAGAAGTGTTGTTTTAAAGAACGCTCTAATCTTGCATTTTATACATAATATATTTAATCTTCGTGACATAGAAGTTGTCACGTGTATTATATTAGTTCTGTAAAAGAGAGTCGATGGTCTCAAGCATCACTTAATATTAGATAGTTCATTAATGACATCGGAAGACATATGGAAACAATAGTCAAATTTGAACCAAAATCTAATTGTCCTACCATCTCTCTCCATATCAACAAGAGTTTAATATTATACACATTAATAATGTTGTGTTTTGCTCTGCATCCAATCAGAATCAGTTGTCAGAAAAGCTACATGTGGTGTTGCAAGTGACTAATCTTTTATCACAATGCAACAAGTCAGCGATAGCTCGCCATTAGCTGTAGAAATGTGGTAAAATATAGAATTGATTACCATGAAACAAAATGTCTTCGTTGTAACCGGAAATTTTGCAGCATTTACCGGAAGTTTTCCAACCATATTGATTATGCGCAACATAAAATAAAGATTGCTTCCGCACCTTAAAATAACAATAGCAAAGTTTTATCCGATTATTTATTAATTATTAGTTTGTCAGAAAACAAGAACGGTCGAGCTGCACATGGTGTCAATCTACAAGAACACATACAACCTTCAACAATACAAATAACTTGTTAGTAAAAGAAATGCTTGAAGGTATCAAAGGGGTAAGTAAAAGCCGTAAATAGAAGGACAGACAACACAATGGCAAAACAATTATCTACAAAACACTACGCAGTAAACAAAAACTAGAGCAACACGAACCCCACAAAAACCCGTGGGTGAACTCAGATGATCTGAATGGGTATGCAGTTTCTGTTCTGCTAGTGACACACGTTGTGTTACTGTTAAACGGCACGAATATCACGTGATATTGGCTTTACCATACAGAAATACAAATAACATAAATAAACATGAATCAACCACAAAATGAGATGGACCGAACATCGCTTTACGACTAGCCTAAATCGTAGCAGATATCACAACACAGAACAAAACACGTGAAGACTACACATACAACATGAACTCCACTAATAATAGATTTGAACTCTTGTGCACCGGAAGGGTAAGTTCTACTAGTATCATCTGACATTTGGACATTAAATTGTAGTAAGAAATATAAAGATCTAAACGGAAACCGACCTCAAGTTTTAATTGAATTGAGTTGGCCAACCCCCTCATAATTCACAATCATAAGCTAATTCTTATTTGTACTTGAAACGAGAAATTTGCTATCGAGGAACACATTTATGGTGGACTACATGCATCGATTAGACTATATAACAATCGTTTATCTGATTATACGATATCAGGAAATAATAGTAACGTGATGCCGCAAAACATGTAACACAATGAAAATAAATGAGGGTGTGTAATGGTGTTTAACGCCACATTCAACAATATTTCAGTTATATCGTGGCGGTCAGTTTTATCGATGGAGGAAACCGGGATACCCGAAGAAAACCATGAATTAATGTCATTCTTCGATTATAGTGGTAAATACATACATACAAGCAATACCTTGTTGATATTGGTGGAATTGGTGACAGTCACTGTTGAAACGTTTCTTCTCATATCCTAGGCGTGATCGCATGGTAGTTGAATTTAAAACTACTTCTGCGATCAGTGACTATCACCACTGACGTTGTGAGTTCGAATCCCGCTCATGGCGAGGTGTAATCGATAGAACATTATATGATAAAGTTTGTCAGTGACTTGCGTCAGGTCATTGGTTTTCTCTGGGTACTTCAGTTTCCTCCATCAATCAACTGACCGCTACGATATAGCTCTAATATTGTTGAAAGTGGCGATAAACACCTCAACCCTACTTCCAGAAGCAAGTTTTGTAAAGTTCAGTGAAAAAAACTAATGGCCAAAATGTTTGAGAAACCAAGCTCATTTTTGTACCTGGTGACGGTTATTCCGTGCGCACTAAATTCAATATCTACGTTTTTATTAGATGGGTATTGTATTTAAGTGTAAGCGAAGGTCTTATGACGCTATGACAAGCATGTTTATCGCTCACTTTCCAGGTTGCACCTGGTCTCAATAAAGGTCTTGTCAGTAACAAGTAAAGCGACCTTTCTATGGTGTTAAACTATAAGATCACAGACAGCCTTCAACAATACCATAACGTGTTGGTATAAGAAATGTTTGAAGTTACCTAAGTGGTAATCAAAGCCGTAGATCGAAGGACAGACAACACAATGGCCAAAAGAAAATGGACAAACCATTATCTACAAAACACTACGCAGTAAATACAAGATGGAGTAACACGAACCCAACAGAAAAAAACGGCGGGTGAAATGAGGTGCTTCGGAAGGTGGAGCAGTTCCTTCCCGCTAATGACATACGTCGTATTACCGTTAAATGACGCGAACATCATCATCCGATACGGGAACCGTGTTGAACACCAGTATATATAAATAAATACAAATACCATAGATGTGTCATGAATCCACGACAAAATGGAAATAAAAAGGAATCGAACATCGTGTTTACTCGGAAATAGTAGCGGATATCACAACACAGAACTAGACACGAGAAAACATGTATTTGGATGACTTGAACATCACTAAGAAACGGAGGTGAACTTATGTGCTCCGGAAGGGTAGGCAGTTCCTGCTCCACTAGTGGCACTTGGCATTTGGACAAATACATTTTTGTTCAAAGGTATACTAAGAAATCTACAAATTAAAACGGAAACCCACCACAAATTTATGAATTTGGTCGGACAATAACCCCTAATTTAAAATCATGAGGTTTGTTTCCACGCTAATCTTTACTTATACTTGACACATTTTGTGTTCAAGGAACACATTTATGGTGAACTATATGTATCGATTAGAATATATAACAATCGTTTTTCAGATTATATGATATCAGGAGACAAAAGTAACGTGGTAACGTAAAAAAATTAACACAATGAAAATAAATGAATCAATGTCATTGGTAGATTATAATGGCGAATACATAAAACGTAGGTCGATTTACTTCCGGTAGGGAAGATTTGTAAAGTTCAACGGGTAAAGCTAATAGCCAAATTGTGTGAATAACAAAGCTGATTTTTTACGTCTCGTTTTTCATTATTTGCTCTAAATATATTTAATTAGGAGTAATTAAGGTCTCTTGTGGTTTTAATAAGCTATCCACAACATTATCCAGAATACAAGTTAGTTTGATATTTATATGTGAAATTAAGAAAAGTTTGAAGATACCAAAGAGATAATCAGAAGTCTGTTTTCTAGATCGTTGTTTGTCATTTTGTCTTTTTTCCATTTGGCGATTGTATTGTCTGTCCTTCTTTGATTAACGGATTCTGATTACCCCTTTGGGATATTCAAGCTCTTCTTAGTGGGGCCCGTGCTGTTCGATCTTTCTTCTTCTTCTGTGTAGTGCTTTGTAGATTGTTGTTTCTCCTTTTGTCCCCTTTCTGTTGGCTATTGTATTGTCTGTCCTTCGATTGTCCCCTTTCTGTTGGCTATTGTATTGTCTGTCCTTCGATTGTCCCCTTTCTGTTGGCTATTGTGTTGTCTGTCCTTCGATTTACGGATTCTGATTACCTCTTTGGTATTTTTTTTAGCGGGGTTCGTGTTGCTCGAACTTACGTTTTCTGTGTAATGATTTGCAGATCGTTGTTTGTACTTTTTCTTTTGACCATTGTACTTCTGTCCTTTGATTTGCTGATTCTGATTACCGCCTTCTTATCTTCAAGCACATTTTACTGGGCTTTATATTGCTCGATCTTTAGTTTTCTGTGTAGTGTTTTGTAGATCGTTGTTTGTCATTTTGCTCTTTTTCCTTTGGCCATTGTGTTGTCTGTTCTACTTCGATTTGTGGACTCGGATTACCCCATTGGTATCTTCAAACACTTTTGTTCGATCTTTAGTGTTCTGTGTAGTGCTTTGTAGATCCTTTTTTCTTTCTTTTGGCCTTTGTATTATCTGTGCTTCTATTATTTACAGATTCTGATTACCCCTTTGGTATCTTCGGGGTCTTATTATTGTTGTGGTTAACTTTCATGTGTTATATTTATACTTAGCTACAGCAATAAAATAAAAAAAAAATTAAACATGGTAAAATTGGAATAATATACAAGTCAATGACCTTATCCGTGCAAAAACGGTAGATATTATTGACAAGATGTCTCCGACCTTGGATGAGACAGATTTGCTTAAGCCTATTAGCATACGCAATTATCTATCGTTTATTTATTAGTCTTATAAACCACTAAAGGATTTGAAATTCAGTACAAGATCCGTTTTTGCGTGAAGCTGAAGACATATAAGTATTAGATATATATTTATGACAAATTATAGCTGACATTATCATCTATATGTCCTCGAGGAAGAAATGATCTTCAATAAGATAAGCAACAAATAGATAGAGTTGTAGTTTTTTTTATGACTATACTTATGTTGTGACAGTCAGTTTTAATGTTGGAATAAACAAGAATACCTAAAGAATACCCAAGACCAGCCACAAAAACTGAAGGGAATAATAAAGTAAAATATATGTCGTTTTCATATGAATATTTCTTTCTTAGCAGGTCAAACCACCATTATGGACAAGAACAGAAGAACAGCGCATGGATTTTGGAAGGTATTACCATACATTTAGCGTATGCCTTCATTCGTTATCTGTCCTCCATACACATTTCACATTCCTACCACTTTTTATTGAAGTGTCTGCACCAAGACAGAAGCATGAGTGGTGATGTATATGTGTGTTAGGGTTATCGACGCTGCATCTGTTTCTAAGATGTTCCGATTGGAATTTGGAACCTGTTCCGACGGTGTTGTCTTTTTCTTCTTCATTTTATCCCAGAGAGTTCGCTATACCAGATACAACCAAACTTGTCATGTTGCCATGGTTACTCTGTATATAATATTGTTATACCATCATTTAAGAGTCGTCTTCATCTAATATGTTTCCTTTTCAAAACATATCTTCCATCGTCTAGGAAATTCAACTCAATTGCTGAAATATACCGATCTTAAATTTACATAAACATAATTATTATTGGTTAAAGTCACGTGCTATATTTAGCCAATCATCCGTAAGAATCGGGTACACATGTACGGTGTGTATAAAGAAAATGAATATCGTGAGATAGAGAAACAAATTAATTAAGAAATATCCCTTTAAGCATGGTTAAATTGAGATGAATAGAAGTCAGTTACCGTTTCCGTGCAAAAACGGTAGATATTATTGACAAGATGGCTTCGACCTTGGATGAGACAGATTTGCTTAGGCCTATTAGCATACGCAATTATTTATCGTTTATTTATTAGTCTTATAAACCACTAAAGGATTTGAAATTCAGTACAAGATCCGTTTTTGCGTGAAGCTGAAGACATATAAGTATTAGATATATATTTATGACAAATTATAGCTGACATTATCATCTATATGTCCTCGAGGAAGAAATGATCTTCAATAAGATAAGCAACAAATAGATAGAGTTGTGTTTTTTTTATGACTATACTTATGTTGTGACAGTCAGTTTTAATGTTGGAATAAACAAGAATACCTAAAGAATACCCAAGACCAGCCACAAAAACTGAAGGGAATAATAAAGTAAAATATATGTCGTTTTCATATGAATATTTCTTTTTTAGCAGGTAAAACCAACATTATATACAAGAACAGAAGTACGGCGCATGCGTTAATATGTGTTTTATTTACATAGGAGAATTGTGGGCCCATACCACTAGATTAACCCCACAACTTCTTATCGAAACGCATATACCATGCCAGGAAAGTCAGCGGTCATGTACATGTATTTGTGTACTAGGGGTATCGACTCTCTCGCCTTCTACGATTTTTCTATTGGATTTTGGAAGGTATTACCATACATTTAGCGTATGCCTTCATTCGTTTTCTGTCCTCCATACACATTTCACATTCCTACCACTTTTTATTGAAGTGTCTGCACCAAAACAGAAGCATGAGTGGTGATGTATATGTGTGTTAGGGCTATCGACGCTGCATCTGTTTCTAAGATGTTCCGATTGAACTTTGGAACCTGTTCCGACAGTGTTGTCTTTTTCTTCTTCATCTTATACCAGAGAGTTCGCCATACCAAATACATCCAAACTTGTCATGTTGCCATGGTTACTCTGTATATAATATTGTTGTACCATCATTTAAGAATCGTCTTCATCTAATATGTTTCCTTTTCAAAAAATATCTTCCGTCATCTAGGAAATTCAACTCAATTGCTGAAATATACCGATCTTAAATTTACATAAACATAATTATTACTGGTTAAAGTCATGCACGTGCTATATTTAGCCAATCATCCGTAAGAATCGGGTACACATGTACTGTGTGTATAAAGATAATGAACATCGTTAGATAGAGAAACAAATTAATTAAAAAAATATCACTTTAATCATGGTTAAATTGAGATGAATAGAAGTCAGTAACCTTTTCCGTGCAAAAACGGTAGATATTATTGACAAAATGGCTTCGACCTTGAATGAGACAGATTTGTTTAGGCCTATTAGCATACGCACTTATTTATCATCCTCCAAAGCTGTAAAGGTTTTTTTAATTCAGTTCAAGATCCGTTTATTGCGTAAGATACATACGTAAAGGGTATATATTTATTACATATTAATGCTGACATGATCATGTACCGGTATTTGTTCTCAAAGGAAGAAACAAAACAAAGGTTTTTAATGAATTATGCAAGCCAACGAATAAAGCTTAGGAATAATAGAATATAAATCATTCTATTCTTACATGAACATATAAACCCAACAGTGTACACACGAAGTCCTATGCACGTACTATAATCTGTTATATTTACGTTTAAGCTGCTAAGTCCTTATACTTCCAAATTAATCTAGAATGAAATTATTAACCCTTCCGAAGCACCTGGGTTATTCGCGGTTTTTAATAAGGTTCGTGTTATTTAATTTTGAGTTTTCTCTGTAATGTTATATCGAGCAGTGCTTGTTTTTATATCCTATATACTTTGGCTATTATATTGTCTTTCTTTCGAGTTATTGCTCCTGGTTACCCCGTTTGTATCAGTAAACTTGTATTCATAGCACTTAAAATAGATCCAAGATTGAAGATCGCAAAAAAAAAAAAAAAAAAAAAAAAAAAAAAGTGAAATCCGCAAGACCCCTGTAACTGGTGAGAAAACATACATCTCATAATTATCCATGTGTAAAGAAGTATAAAATGTGAAACACACAAGACTCTCTACTGGACAGGCAAAACATCTATATCACTCGTGCGTTTATAGTTACAAGGGATATAATAGGAGTTTAAAGAAAACTAGGTTCCAAAAATGCTTTGAAAAGAACTTGCGTAAAAGTCAATGACATTATTGGTTCAACAAAGTCATTTTACTGAAGAGAAATGACAGTGACCTTGACAGTGACCTTGTCACTATTGTTATGTTATTTATATTGATACAAATGGTTTGGTGTGGATTTGCGCCATATATATTTTTTTATAAAGATAGGATTGTTTTTGCCTTTAAGGAAGAATATGGTTTTACACATGAACAACTAAAGTCACACGTAATCACTCATAAAATAACAGAAAAGAAAAAAACAAGATTCAAATTTAACACAAACATACAGCATGCCAGAGAAGAACTGATTGAACCCGACTTGTACGAGCAAAATCATTTGGTGTTCCTTCGATGGAGGGTTACGTAAGCCTTATAACATCATTTATGTGGAACTGCAGAACTCATTGAACCCAACCTGTACAGGAATGATCATGCGGTGCTCCTTTTACTTCAATGTAGGGTTTTGTAAACCATATAACATCATTTATATGGAACTGCAGAACTCATTGAACCCAACCTGTACAGGAATGATCATGCGGTGCTCCTTTTACTTCAATGTAGGGTTACGTAAACCTTATAACATCATTTGTTTAAATCTGGAACTGAAGAACTAATTGAACTCAAACTACATATGTCTTCATTAGGTAATTCTTTATAAGGATAAACAATCAAAGATATCCATCACTGTAGATTATATTTAGACAAAAGACCCTATTCGAAGTTACTCGGGCGTTTTCCTATAAATTAAACAGATTAATTCCGAACGTCACATGAATAACCATTGGACTTTTTTTTATAATGTTTTTATATCTGCGAAAATCCTTTGATTTACGGCTTTGATTACCTCTTAGGTACCTTCAAGCATTTCGTAGACTAACAAGTTATGGTATTGTTGAAAGTTGTATGTGATTATATAGCGTAACACTACCTACATATCGCCTTTCCTTGTTATCTGACAAGACCTTTATTAACAGCAGGTGTGACCTGGAAAGTGAGCGATAGACATGCTTGTCATACGACCTTTACTTAGACTAAAATACATTATCTATATATTGTTACTGTTAACAAAGAAGCTACTGAACCAAGGGTTTCTATTGGTTAAGTTGAAGACATTACTTCGTAAGTGTTAGGATCGACACTACGACTTGGTTAACCGTTATGGAATATCTGTGTCACAAATGACCACATATATGTTCCACTTGTCATAAGCACTAACAGGTCCTTTCCTCATTCATGACTTATCAGTGGGTTTTAACAAGAGTAATACGACGGGTGTCACATGCTGAACAGAAACTGGTTACTGTTCCAGAGTATTTTAGTTCACCCCCGGTTTTTAGTGAGGTTCGAGTTGCTCAATCTTTAAGTTTTCTGCATAATGTTTTGTAGATCATTGTTTGTACTTCTGTCTTCTATTGGTATTGTATTAACTAATCTTTTTCGAATTACGGATTCTTATTACCCTTGATATCTTCCAACTCTTCTTAATAGGGTAATCGTTAAACATTCTTTGATAAGTCATCCAAACTTTGTACTCGAATGTTTACATACTTCAATTTATTACCTAGCTATAGCTTCAATCTGTAACCTAGCTATAGCTTCAATATATGACCTAGCTATAGCTTCAATCTGTAACCTAGCTATAGCTTCAATATATGACCTAGCTATAGCTTCAATCTGTAACCTAGCTATAGCTTCAATATATGACCTAGCTATAGCTTCAATCTGTAACCTAGCTATAGCTTCAATATATGACCTAGCTATAGCTTCAATCTGTAACCTAGCTATAGCTTCAATATATGACCTAGCTATAGCTTCAATCTGTAACCTAGCTATAGCTTCAATTATATTGCTTTCCAATCTTTTGACTGAGCGTACGTGATGAATGTTATTCCAGAAAGGCATTTACTTAGATATAAACGCTTTAATTATTAAGAGAGAGTAGTATAAGTGGACGGGATAGTGGGGTGGGGAAAATTTAGGACTGGTACGATAACTGGTGGAAACGTTTTAGGGCTGGTCCCAGAAGTGGGGGTTAAGTTTTCAGAATTGACAAGCATAAAAGCGTCATTTTTCAATAAAGCCTGGCACGCTTTTGCCCCCGGCTCCTACTTCACTGTAAAATATATTCCAATGCCCAAGTCGCTGACTCCACAGATCACAGGGGCTTTTTTTGTACATAGATAGTCATATTTAAATAATGTGTCATACCAAATTGCATTTTCATCAATTGTTCAGGACAAAAACAAATGAAGCTGCTTCCTCGGTGCCACATATGTTACACTTTGGACCACAGAGTCACTGGGATAATAATTCATAAAATTTGAATCGTCATTTTGTGGCTAAATATGGTAGAGATGTCTCTTGAGATCTTCAACTACTTATTTAATCCCCTCCCGTTTTATATGACTTCTGGTACTTCGTCATATGGAGACAATTGAATAATTCTGAATTTCCTAATCCTACGAATAATCGATCTCATTTTGTATGAGCCGTATTAAATGTTAGATGTTGAGGACGAATGACAATGGATGGTATAATCTCTAACGACGTTTGGCAAGGTGAAATAAAAATTAGGATTTTATATATTAACAATAAAAGCTTAGGAAAGGGATTGTTCATATAGATGTTATATCTGTCGGAGCCAATCATATTATTCTTTTTTATGGGTTTATTTATTGGGTTAAACAATACTAATTTGTTGTCAAATGATACCATTAGTCTGTGGCCTACGTAGTTGTACCCTAATAGTACGTCAGGTGTCCTAGATCTAGGCCAGTCTTTACTCCATTTAATCAATGATAATGCGGTTGACTGCAAATCAGATTAAAGTGCTTGTGTTGTCATGTTTACTTCTTAAATATTCATTTACCCAATACTTTCATTACACACTGTTTAATGGCATCAATTTATTATTTGTCTTACGAAATGAGATGCCTGAACATTTTATCGTCTGCCAATTTTTCCGCCATTATCATGACATAGTTTTTGTTCTATTTTTAGATCATTATCGAGAACAGATCATAAACGTCCTTCCATTATATTTAGATAAATATGTGTGTCAAATTATTGTTTAACACAAGGTTATGTAGACACTCAGTTTTGAAGGTGAATGAACGGTTTAATTCTTTTCTAAATCGCATTTAAACGACACGTACTTGATCTAGTAATGAGAAGATTGCAGTTTATTGCAGATTAATCTCGCCATTGGATTTTGACTTCGTGTGACCAGGATAAGTGTGCCTACATATTATGTGTATGAGAATGTTATTTCTGTAAAAAGATGTAAAAGAAAACATCCGTCTCCAATGTAATAATCTGTCTTTGTAAAAAAAATGAGTCAAGTATCGACAAATATCAAGTCATTAATATTTGAATCAAAGGCAAAACAAAATCACCCAGTTTTCTGAAAGTGTAAACATAAATAGTGCCGCAGCCAGAATTATAATATTCGACGATGGGTACAGAGATCACATAAGGATTCCTGTAGGTCTAGGACAAATCCCTGATTGGGGTGGGAGCTAAACACATGGAAAAGCTTCTCATGACAGCTCCATAGTATTACGAAAACTTGAGTCAAATAATGAAGTTGCTTGCAAAAAGCCCCCAAAGGAGCCCGTTAAAATTCATAATTTTTTTTTACTTTTTTTTTTGTAAATAAAACTTTATTTTCAACTGGGATATAATTTGGGTCTTCTAAAGTTGATGAAATGTATATAATATAATAGTAATGTGTTTTTTTTATGAAGTAGGTGAGCTTAGCCGAATTTGGTTATCCCGTTTAAGTCCTTTGGTTTTATTGCTCCCAAAGATGTTTATATTATTTGACTTTCGATTCTTTCGATTTTGAGTGTACCTGATGAAGGTAATTCCAGAGACGCGTCATGCGCACTTAATTAGATATCTACGTTTGTATATTAATGAGACATTATATATTAATATTTTCAAGGTGAATTAATTACTACACGTACTGTATAACTCTTTTATGTTTTAATCAATTAAATGGTAGAGTGGGATATTTTGTTTCAACCTTCTTAATATACAACAAAAAGGTATTTATATTTAAATACATTATCACGATCTACAGAATGCGGTCAATAAGAAACATATGTTAATTCAAATTCAAATCGTTTATTGATGAAAACCACATGTTGGCGAGCATCAAAAGTACAAACATAAACACTCAACAAATAAACAGTACACAAAAGTATAAAGTATAAAACTGACAAATTGAACAAAACAAAAATTATAAAGAAAACAAAAGCAAAACAAAAGTCACTGAAAAAATTAATAAATGTCATACAAAAGTAATTCTACATGAATTTAACAGAAGGTACAACATATGAGCGATAATAGGATGACAATGTTAAGTTTCATCATTACAACATGTGCTTGCATCTTTTATAAAATTACATATTTGTTTAGTTGCTGAAAGACTTTCAGGGTTGAGAATAACTCAGGAGATCAGCATCATTTGTTCCTTCTTCCTTTTGAAATAAACTGTTGTAGCTGGTTCTAATATTTTGATATTTTGCACATCGTAATAGAAAATGCATTTCATCTTCAACTAATGAGGGACAGAATGGAAAAAAACGATCTTCACGTGACGTCCCATTATATCGACCAGTTTCAATAGTAAGTGAATGTGCACTGATTCTGATTTTTGTAAATAAAGATCTGTTTTCCTTCGCAATAGGGAAATGTAAATAGTTTTGCAATTGAAATTTGGTAAAAATATTACTGTAAGAACAAAGTTTGCCAGTATTAGTTTTCTTGATATTTTCTATTTGATTAGTCAGTTTGTTTTCAAAATGCTGATCTCAGAAGAGAATTCACTTCTTTATTTTCTGACTCAATTTTAAGGAGTCTGCGGTAATATCTAAACATTAATAATAAAGACATAAAGCATACAGGATATGAACCTAGTTCGGTGTAAATAGCAAGATTGGAAACTTTATTGTGAACACCAAGAATATTTAAAAAAAAAAATCATATTTTGTTTTTTCTCAAAAGGGAGTCTATCTAGCTTGTCACAATTTAAATTATAGTCAGCTAGCTAAACTTCTGATCCAAATGTAAGAATAGGTAAAATCATTGATTTGTAAAGTTTTAGCCAAATCTTTACTGAAAATTTATCTGACTCGGGTATTTTGGATTTTAATTAATAATAAGCTTTACGGGCTCTGTCCGCTAAGTTTTCACTAGCACATTTAAAAATTCCTGTGTTTTTAAACAGTATTCCAAGGTATTTGTATTCAGTAACCAATTCTATAATGCTGTGGCCATAGTAAAAACAAAATGCTTCATGTACAATGTTCTTCCTACAAAAAAATACTGTTTTTGTTTTTTCTTGTGTTCAAGTCAAGCTTCCATTCATTGCAAAACTTTAATAATGAGTCCAGACAGTGCAGAAGACCTTCAGGGGATTGTGACATAATAACTAAGTCAACTGCATAAAGTAACTGATTAATACTGACATCATGAAGAAAGACAGGGTCTGTTAGTTTTTCATCAAAATAGTCTTTGATGTCATCAATTAAGATGTTGAAAAGTGTAGGATTAAATTAACTCCTTGTTTAACACCTGCATTAGCAAGGAATGGTTCACTATAGAAATTAGAGTTTTTGCAGGAATATTTTGAATGGGAGTACATGTTTTTGGTGATATTATAAAACTTTCCACCTATCCCCAATTTGAGTATTTTGTACAAGAGTGCTTGTCTCCAGACACTGTCGAAAGCCTTCTTGAAGTCTACAAAACATGTAAAAACTTTTCCGTTAGGTTTACAAATATATTTATGCTATATGAAAATAAATATTTTAGACAAGCACTTTATAGCTCATTGAATGAAATTAAGTCTATGTTCAGGGTTACTTTATGAAAGCAACAGCAATTATGTTCGACCTTGTAGTATAATATGTTTTCCTTAAATCACATCACAGCAATTTCACTCAAATTATCTGAACGTAAGAGTCATTTGATTTGCCAATCGTATCTATCCATTCAAACAGTAAATGCCGGCATGATTCATTGACCTACTTAAATAATGGAGTAATTGAGCTTCCCAAACAGCATTTGGATACTTATTGTATTTTGTCTGTTTATTATGACGAACAGTTTGAAGGTGCCAAAGGGGTAATCTGAAGCAGTACTTCGAAGAACAAATAATACAATTGCCAATGGGGAAAAAATAACAAACATGTTCAACAAAATATTACACAGTAAGCTAAAGATTTGGCAACACGAAGTCTTCAACCAAAATACAGGAATAAGAGCTTGAAGATATCAAAGGGGTATTAATCAGAATCCGTATATCAAAGAAGAACATACAACACAATGGCCAAAAGAACAAGGACAAAAGGACAAACAACGATCTACAAAACTAAAGATCTAGCAACACGAACCCCACTGAAAACCGAGGGTGAACTCAGGTACAGAAATGCAAATTAGGAAGCCCATCTGACGAGTGATTAGAACAAAGATTTGATAACATGAAAGATAAATTTAAAGAGACTGGGAACTATTGAAATCACTGCAAAATTGGATGTTGTTCCTTCCCTTAACATGTCAAACAATTTTCAGACAGAGAAACAAACTTAAAATGTGGGAGTGATGTTTAAGAATACCGAAGTGAGAATCAAAAAAGGACAATTCATAGAAACTTGCAACATAGGGTACACAAGACGAAGAAAAACAAAGCACAAGCATAACACAATATGTGTTGGATGCCACTAAGCGCAAACAAACAGAAATAACGTTAATAAGGCATGCACCCTGCTACAAACAACTGGAGGTAAAGACGAACCGAACATCGTTTTTATGCGGAAATCAAAACGGAAATCACAACACGGAACTCAGATAGCAAAGATATTTAGGTGCTCCGGAAGGTTATCCAGTTCATGATCTACTATTGTATTAATTTTTACTATTTCCTTCCTTTTACCGATACATAAAGTTGTTCATGACCTTCCTCATAAACTGTAAGTCATATTAAATAATATTAAATTTCCTATAAACTTTTCCTCGATTGTTGTGTAATTAATATGTTGCTCCACCTCAGGTTATAGAAGGTGCAGCATGTTCATTACCACAGATGATAGTTATGTTAGTCAAGATCTCGTGTGGTGTAGTCGTTGGAGCATTAGGTTACACTGTGTGAGATCCTAAGATCAGTCAGTGGGGTTCGTGTTACACGATCTTTAGTTTTCTATGTATATTTTGTAGATCCTTGTTTGTCCTTTTGTCCTTTTTCTTTTGATCATACATTGTGTTGTGTGTACCTCATCGAATTACGGATTCTGATTACCCCTTAGGTATCTTGAAACTCTTCTTACAACTATTTGTTAACTACGAGCATTCACTGACCTTGATATTGTACTGTCCATGTTTTCGTTATCATTCATTTTTGTGATAGTATATGGTCTTTTAGAGTGGAAGCGAGCATTTTGTATCGTTTGTTAATATATATACTGCCGTTAAAGGTCCAGTTATCAAGAGCGAAAGGTTGGAATCTCACTGACTGGTTTAAACACGCCACATGTTTTGGTCTTATCTTTTTGTTTTGTGTTCGGTAAGTTCAAGTTCAGTTAAGATGAGAGGTGATTGGCCGTTTTGTTGATATTGGTGGAATTGTTAACCATCATTATTTAAACTTTCTTTTCATAATTAAAACAAGCTTCAATTTGAATTGCATAAACAATAAATTATGTATATAAAGTAGTAAACATTTTGAAAGTACGGTACCTGGTACATAATTTTAATTTTTTAAGGAAACATAACATAAGATAATAAAAGGGAAAAATCAGAAGCCGTAAATCAAACTACAGGCAATACAATTTCACATGAAAACCAGTGAGGGAAATCCAGTAGAAAAATAGTAGAAAGAAGCAAAATTGATGTCCCAAATTATACCCATAAACACGACAGCTTGGTACATATATATTTATTCAGTAGTTCATGGGTGTAGTAAACTTTCAATCATGTTATATGTATCAAAGTTGTACATCCAGGTACCATTCTTGTGTCTAGGACAGAAATGTCAACTCTAACATCAAGGCATTATCCTTGTGTCTAGTACAGAAAGACCAATTTAACAGTTTCAAAATCCAATAGAAAAATCGTGCAAAGAGGCAAAATCACTACCCATAGCACACAAATACATGACCGCTCACTTTCCTGGCTTGGAGCAACCACTTTATGACAAAGCGGTGGGGTTAAACTAGTTGCATGGACCCAAGTCGGAATGACACTATGGTGTGACATTAATAACGAAGAGTTTGAAGATAGCAAAGGAGTAATCAGAATACGTAAATTGAAGGACAGACAAACCTATGGCCAAAATAAAAAAGAACAAAGAACAAACAACGAACTACAATACACTACACAGTAAGCTAAAGATCGAGTTACACGAACCCCAATAAAAACTGGCGGTGAACTCAAATGCTCCGGAAGGGTAAGCAGTTTCTGCTCCACTAGTGGCACCCGTGGTTCTACTCTATTTACAAATCCGGTGCTAAGTCATGAATGACGAGACGTTTACCACAAGTGGAACATATTCTTGGTAATTTGTGACACAGATATTCCATAGCAGTCAACCAAGTCATGGTGGCGACCGTAAAACTTTCGAAGTGATGACTTCAACTTAACCAGTAGGAACTACCATGGAAATAATTTTTTTCTATTTTTTTTTAATTTAAATTGCATATTACACCCATATGGGTGAAGCAATTACAATACAAAAGCATGCAAACATATAAAAAAAAACACAAACATAATATATATATAAATGTAGGAGAATTCTTTGACTGGCGTAGACCCTATCGTCTCAAGTCTAGTGATTGTTTTATGTAAATGTAGGAGAAATCTTTGACTGGCGTAGACCCTATCATCTCAAGTCTAGTGATTGTTTTATGTAAATGTAGGAGAAATCTTTGACTGGCGTAGACCCTATCATCTCAAGTCTAGTGATTGTTTTATGTAAATGTAGGAGAAATCTTTGACTGGCGTAGACCCTATCATCTCAAGTCTAGTGATTGTTTTATGTAAATGTAGGAGAAATCTTTGACTGGCGTAGACCCTATCATCTCAAGTCTAGTGATTGTTTTATGTAAATGTAGGAGAAATCTTTGACTGGCGTAGACCCTATCATCTCAAGTCTAGTGATTGTTTTATGTAAATGTAGGAGAAATCTTTGACTGGCGTAGACCCTATCATCTCAAGTCTAGTGATTGTTTTATGAAGGTGTAAACAACCGATAATAACAGTTCCGAAATCCAATAGAAAAATGGTAGAAAGAGGCAAAATCGCTACCCTTAGCACACAAATACATGACCGCTCACTTTCCTGGCTTGGTACAAGCGCTGGAATAAAAAGTGGCGGAATTAAACTAGTTTTATGAGCCCAAACCCCCCTTCTTATAAAAAAAATGAGGTCGTGCATGTGCTTTACACGTGAATAAAATGACAAATTATTCTACATTGATCTTGTAGATTAACAACACGTGTAGTCTCACCTTGAAATAGTTATTACACTGTGAGATGGCATCTGTGAGAACAATTAGTGTATAATTCCCTTCCGACGTCATGTTACTTTTCTAATATCTGATTCTGATTGGATACACAGCACAATACAACCTCATTAATATGCATCATAATACGTTGATTATATGTAGCAATAAACTGTATGGCAATGATATAATATTCAAGATGTGAAATGTAAGGCAACTGCGAGTTCTTTAATGCAATCATTATTAAAACTAAAGCTCTCCTTCTCCTCCCTATTGGGTAGGTGACATTAGTGGATTATGGCTATCACATGCATGGCTGCTCAGTCTCCTGGCTTTGTACCGACACTTCTGATGTTAATGGAATCGTAACCCTATTGGGTAGGTGACATTAGTGGATTATGGCTATCACATGCATGGCTGCTCAGTCTCCTGGCTTTGTACCGACACTTCTGATGTTAATGGAATCGTAACCCTATTGGGTAGGTGACATTAGTGGATTATGGCTATCACATGCATGGCTGCTCAGTCTCCTGGCTTTGTACCGACACTTCTGATGTTAATGGAATCGTAACCCTATTGGGTAGGTGACATTAGTGGATTATGGCTATCACATGCATGGCTGCTCAGTCTCCTGTCTTTGTACCGACACTTCTGATGTTAATGGAATCGTAACCCTATTGGGTAGGTGACATTAGTGGATTATGGCTATCACATGCATGGCTGCTCAGTCTCCTGGCTTTGTACCGACACTTCTGATGTTAATGGAATCGTAACCCTATTGGGTAGGTGACATTAGTGGATTATGGCTATCACATGCATGGCTGCTCAGTCTCCTGGCTTTGTACCGACACTTCTGATGTTAATGGAATCGTAACCCTATTGGGTAGGTGACATTAGTGGATTATGGCTATCACATGCATGGCTGCTCAGTCTCCTGGCTTTGTACTGACACTTCTGATGTTAATGGAATCGTAATGGAAAGTGAAGATGGGCGGGGAAAATTCTATCATCCAATCGAAAATAATTTAGTCCCATATTTTTACGGCAATTGCCATTCTAAAGACAATATGACCAATTTGACATGCTTAAAAGTTTGTTGGTGCATATTTTCTTGGAAGTATATTATTTTATCAAATATAAGCAGGTTCTGGATAGATATAATACTATATTACTATAAATAGAATTACTGATGGTTTTATATTACTATAAATATAATAACTGGCTGGTAGTTTTACACAACGTTAGTATACAATAAATTGGTTGGAACTTCAAATTGAACATTTTCCGTTTACAATCTAGCTTCATGTCAACGCTATGTGTACTATTTTATTATTTTTATACTTCAGACTGTTTTTAGTGTATGTAAGAAATGTATATCGTATTTCATGCTAGTGATTGATTGCTGCTTAACGCCAATGGATTAGCGTTATTACTGGGAGAACCAATCACATATAATTATATTGATGAAGACGCCAGATTTGGACTATACAGACACAGAGAACTGGAGTTTGTTTATAGTTCTAACACAGAGACACAACAGTTCACATGGATGGTGCTCCACTCGAACACTTTATCCTGAATTCCGGTCAATCAGTGTTTGTTCTTGTTCCTTACTGCTGTATGCAGCAAACATCGGTGTTAGGTTTGACCAGGTAGTCGCCCGGATCAATAATCTATAGCATCAAATGAGAGAACGAAAACCACTATTTAAAAGAAATTTGTCGTTTGTGGTTTTTATCAATATTTTTGTAGAGAATATTAGCATATCATACATCATTATATAATTGATGTGAAAAAGTAGTGTACCTTGTAGTTGCATACATGTGATAGAGTTGCTATGCTACAACTGGAGATTTGTAAATTTTTGGCTGGAGATTTGGTCTCATAACTGGAGATTTTTTATCGACGTATTTGATGCATGTTTTTATTGTTAATTGATGTTTTCTTTTTGTTTGTTTCAGTATTGAACCAACTGCATCCCATTTCAATATATATTGTTTACATTTCTGTCTTATTAGTAGTGTTTCATATGATGAATGAAGGAAACAAACTGTATTTATAATTTATTCATAATCATTCATAATCAGAAGGTTATATAGCAAAGCAATAACAATGAAGACAGAATGCTCTAAACAATAAAGTCATAGAGCACTAAAATTAAAAAGTCACTTTGCTGCTGGTGCGTTGGGTGATAGCATACGTTTTGGCATTTTTGTGGTTTTATCAATTCCATCTTGGAACTTAGTCCTTAAATAATAATTTGATCGGCTTTGGTCCCAAACAAGCCATAACAACTCAATCCGAGATGCATTCATTGCACGTTTGATCGAAATAAGAAGTTTTCCTCGGCATCAAAGGTTGTCCGACTCCTGTTTGCACAACGGTTTATAACTATTTTTAATTGCCGCTATCACACTTCTAATCATCTAAGCGTGTGCCACAAACCCACTTCCTTATCAACAATTAACAGTCAATCAGTGGATGATTGTTGTATAATCATCAACACCTTAATTAATCTCCATGACCCAATTTACCTGTAAAGGTGTCAAACAGATCAATAACCGGATATCATTTAGACACCTTTACCATTCGTATCTCTCGGCGTTTTTCATCAGTGCGGGCATTCCAAATGGGGAATTTCCAGAAATATTGATCGCAAAATGTAGGTCAAGATTTTATTGTACTTGATTTTTTTGTTGGGGGGAGATCGTGCGGGAGGAAAAGGTGTGTGCGGGAGATTAATGTCTCCCGCGCATGAGACCCATTCCATGCGGGAGATAAGGCTCTTACGCGGGAGAGTCCCGCGAAAAGGTGGAGGGTTAACAGGTATGAGTGTGATATATTTAGAATACTTCATTACATTACATAGGGAAACGTCACCATGACAATTTAAAAAATGCAGTTAAAATTGACGAACCATCCAGCTCTTATATCTAGCATGACTATACGGTTAAACCTGTATTAAGAGGTCATTCTTGGGACAACGAAAACGTGGCCTTACAAGACTGGTGACATCTTAAAATAGGTTAAATTCATATTATATTTTATATAACAGATGATTGCTTAACAGAGGTGACCGCAAAGGCAGGTTTGACTGTGTATATCATATTTTTTTTACAAGAATATTTTTGAGAGTGTAAAAATACATTTCTAATACTAATTCTAACTCTTTAATGGTGAAATATCACATTGTATTATAATCTTTACAATATATTGTAGTCCATATATTGAATAAATTGAGAGTACAATGAGATTTCCCCACATGTCAAAAATACAAGACAAATTGTACTATTAAAAAGGGTACTAATCTTGATATACAAAAAACACCACGACATTTTAGCTTAGACATTATTAATATTACTTATCTCAGCTATTTTAGTAACGTGTTAAATAAAGGGAAATATATCTATACAAACCAAGGATAAATAAAATCCAGGTTTTCATTATCACCAGAACCTATTCATTGTAAAACACTATTTCCTGACCGGACAACGTGAATAGAGAAAAATCAATATGATGTATTATATACATGTTCTGTGTGTCTCTGATACGAGACATTCACGTTGACATATAAACCGATATATAATGCTGTATTAACCTTGGGGCAAGTATCAATGTCATGGACTGGTCAAGTGTGTATTTCATGGACTGGTCAAGTGTGTATTACCTTATTTATTACTTTTTTTTTTCTTAACATTTACTCTATCAGATTGTTTAACACACAGGGTAAATTCGGTATAGAGAAAATAAATGAAAATGATTTATTTTGATATACTTTACGAGATAATCAAATAATAGAATAATCTGTGATTATATATATAAAAGGAATTAGTAAAAAAAGAACAAGACGGATTATTCACAACATTCTTGTACTAACGCTTTCACTGCTGTTGCAGATCTTCAGGTACAATGTGATTTTTCACAACATTCTTGGACTAACGTGTTCACTGCTGTTGCAGATGTACCTGAAGATCTGCAACAGCAGTGAAAACGTCAGTACACAAATGTTGTGAAAAATCCGTCTTGTTCTTTTTTCTTTTTTTTTTACTAATTTCTTTTATGTACCAGCATACTGATTTCATTTGACTTTTTAATATATATATATGCAATATATTAAAAATTGCTGAGTTAGATTGCTGTCAAATTATAATATTAAGTATATATGTACCATCTACACACGCTTAGACACATGTCTTATGTCTATCTCTAGATTTTCCTTACGAGACAAGGTAGCACTTTGACTATTGAAGCTATATTTTTATATAGCGGATGTGGTCGAGCGGTCTAGGTCGCTGGACATAAGGCTAAGCGATTGGTGCTGCAGTGTATCAATGGTGTGAGTTCAAATCCCGTCGAGGGAAGAAGAACAAAACTTTGACAGCTCAAAGATCTAATTCTAACACTGTTTGCTTTAATTTTCAGACGTATATATATATATATATATATATATATATATATATATATATATATATATTAAAAGTCTCTAAATAATTTACACAAAAAACTCTAGATTAATTTCCGAACGTTGCGGCCTTCCTCAGCGGAAGTTTACTACATATATATGAAAAACAAACAACATGACGCTACAGTGGAGATAAAAGAGTTTATGACGTTGATTTCGCGGAATTTTGTTTATGAAAAGTCAATGTCGATCCAATTTTATGTTTAGCCATAACGGCTCAAAAGTTTACAGTTTTTTTTATCCAAAGTGATTCCTTAGTTTCTTTGTAAATTTTGTCACCGTTTCCGGTTTTCTCAATTCCTATGACTTTGAAAATTTTAACGTAATTGTTTTTGTGACAAAAATGTTTTGCAACAGGATCTTTCACTTTCTGGGTTCTTATTTTTGAAAAATTCAATAGCATTCATTGATAAAACTTATCACCAGTTTGTCCGACATAAATATTTTTTTCACATTCTGTACACAATACAATAAATTACTCCAACAGTTTTACAATTTATGCTGCCTTGAATGTTATAGGTATTACCTTCGTTATCTTTGAAAGATGTTGATTCAATAATATGCGAACATAAAGCAGTTTTTCCCGCATGCCCTACATCCGTTTTCCTTGCCATTAAATTGTAAATTATGTTTGCGGTGTACCAGTATATCTTTAATATTTTTATCTCGTTTATATGACACTATAGGCGGTTCATCAAAAATCCTTTTCATTTTTTCAGAATTATATAAAATTTTCATATTTTTTTTTAGAATTTCATGGATATTTGGCAAGGCTTTTGAATAGGTTATTACCAGCGGCACACGATTTATTTGTTTTTTAGTATTATATTGTAGTAAGTTTTCTCTATCAAGATTGTCCACTTTTTTCAGTTGCTTTTCCACCATGTCATCCTCTTTTAAGTAAATGTGTTTTAATTTCTGTCCGGCGAACACTGTAGTCCTCATCCTCGGAGCAAATTCGTCGATTGCTAGACCGTATGGAATTGCGATCTTTACCGAGTTTAGATGAATTGATGTTACATACAAGTACATGTGTTTGTCTGTGTCCTTTGAAAAGAGATCAGTTTGGATAAAACCGTCTTTTATTTTAATAGTGACATCTAAAAATTCAATTTGCTTTGAAGAAAAACGTAACTCAGTTTTAATTCGCGGATGAAGTGAATTTGCCAATTTGTGAAATTCTTGAATTTTTTCTAATCCATGTTCCCACAGACCCCATACATCACCAACATATCTCCAGTAATGCGTAGGTAAGCGGTCACTTTTTTCCAACAATTCCTGTTCCTATTCCCCTAAATATGTGCATGCATAGTCCATTCCGAGGTGGGATCCTATTGCTGTGCCCTCCGTTTGAATATAATTTTTTACCGTTAAAACCGAAATGATTATTTTCCAGTACCAAATCTAACATATTTAAAACACAAACTGTTGGTATAGATGGATTTTGACGCTTTTGTAATGCCTTTTCACACGGGATCCTTGTTTCCTTTCTTGGAACACTTGGGTATAACGCTTTGACATCTAAGTAAAACAAAATATAATTTCCAGGTAATGGTTATGGAATTTTATTTAGTTTTTGTAGAAATTCCGTTGTATCCTTTATGTAACTTTTTAAATTGCATACATTTAAAAATGTGTGCAATTTAAAAAGTTACATGTAAATATAAAGCCGACACTAGTATGAGCCTAATGTCACATGATTGATTGATTGATTGATTGATTGATTGATTGGTTGGTTGATTGATTGATTGATTGATTGATTGATTGATTGATTGATTGATTGATTGGTGTTTAACGTCCAGCGAGCAATTTTTCATCTATATTCAGGACGAGAACATTTAAAAATTTAAACGCCACGGGACTCGAAACAAGGAAAGGTGATGGGTAGGGACGGATAATTTAGCCAGTGCAACAGGTCTCTTATGGACCACTCATCATGAGCATAATGGTCATAATGAGCTGTTACACTGGGTTCTTTAAGGTGCGAAGAGGGTGGCAATCTCTCAACAAGGGACCTCGGTTTTATTTACGTCTGATCCGAAGGACGGGTTGGTTGTGAATTTATATACCCCACACAACCGACGGACGCCTCTTCAAGCCGAAGAAGTTCTTGGTCCCATTTCTATACCCCGGGGTTCCCGCGGTATTGACCCCTTTTAGAAGACTAGTGCCTCTAGGGTGGTGAAACCTGGTGCCTATTCTACCCCCGGCACACCCTCTGGGAGGGGGCCTATTGTCACAGAAAAAAAGAGACTGTAATGGTCTTGGTAGGAAATATTTACCTTGCACCGGACAACCAACGACCATAGCTCACAAATTCTTATTCTTTAGTTGTACTTTGTCAGCAAGGTCAGGAGTTTTGGCATTTTCCAGACACTCATCAACCTCAAGTCGTACTGGTGAGTATATTTTTGACGCTGCCGAGTGGTAGTACATACAGCGATAGAAGGTCATAATTCCCAGAGAATTCATGATACATAAAATAGAAATTAACCCCTTGATATAACTACAATCATGGAATTCATTTTGTTCCGATTTTTTATTTATTTCTTTTATGCTGAAAACCCCAACTATGAAAATAAAATTTAGCTACGAGGTACAACATCCTCCTCTGACGAAATAAATACACAACACCGCTTTAAATGTGACGTAAATGAATATCTAGTGTTTCCTTACACATTAAAGTATACTGACAGTTGCTCATGACTGCATGTCATAGGATTGGACGTTGTTGTTCTGTTGTAAGACAATTGTTTTAGCTTTCTATGTTGTGTTGTGCTTTGTTTGTCTTCGTCCTGTGTCTTGTATGCCCAATGTTACCTGTGTCTTGTATGCCCAATGTTACCTGTGTCTTGTATGCCCAATGTTACCTGTGTCTTGTATGCCCAATGTTACCTGTGTCTTGTATGCCCAATGTTTCCTGTGTCTTGTATGCCCAATGTTACCTGTGTCTTGTATGCCCAATGTTACATGTGTCTTGTATGCCCAATGTTTCCTGTGTCTTGTATGCCCAATGCTTCCTGTGTCTTGCATGCCCAATGTTTCCTCTGTCTTGTATACCCAATGTTACATGTGTCTTGTATGACCAATGTTTCCTGTGTCTTGTATGCCCAATGCTTCCTGTGTCTTGTATGCCCAATGTTTCCTGTGTGTTGTATGCCCAATGTTATCTGTGTCTTGTATGCCCAATGTTACCTGTGTCTTGCATGCCCAATGTTTCCTGTGTCTTGTATTCCCAATGTTTCCTGTGTCTTGTATGCCCAATGTTTCCTGTGTCTTGTATGCCAATGTTACCTGTGTCTTGTATGCCCAATGTTACCTGTGTCTTGTATGCCCAATGTTACCTGTGTCTTGTATGCCCAATGTTACCTTTGTCTTGTATGCCCAATGTTTCCTGTGTCTTGTATGCCCAATGCTACCTGTGTCTTGTATGCCCAATGTTTCCTGTGTCTTGTATGCCCAATGTTTCCTGTGTCTTGTATGCCCAATATTTCCTGTGTCTTGTATACCCAATATGTCCTGTGTCTTGTATGCCCAATGTTTCCTGTGTCTTGTATGCCCAATGTTACCTGTGTCTTGTATGCCCAATGTTACCTGTGTCTTGTATGCCCAATGTTACCTGTGTCTTGTATGCCTAATGTTTCCTGTGTCTTGTATGCCCAATGTTTCCTGTGTGTTGTATGCCCAATGTTACCTGTGTCTTGTATGCCCAATGTTACCTGTGTCTTGTATGCCCAATGTTACCTGTGTCTTGTATGCCCAATGTTTCCTGTGTCTTGTATTCCCAATGTTTCCTGTGTCTTGTATGCCCAATGTTTCCTGTGTCTTGTATGCCAATGTTACCTGTGTCTTGTATGCCCAATGTTTCCTGTGTCTTGTATGCCCAATGTTACCTGTGTCTTGTATGCCCAATGTTACCTGTGTCTTGTATGCCCAATGTTACCTGTGTCTTGTATGCCTAATGTTTCCTGTGTCTTGTATGCCCAATGTTTCCTGTGTGTTGTATGCCCAATGTTACCTGTGTCTTGTATGCCCAATGTTACCTGTGTCTTGTATGCCAATGTTACCTGTGTCTTGTATGCCCAATGTTACCTGTGTCTTGTATGCCCAATGTTACCTGTGTCTTGTATGCCCAATGTTACCTTTGTCTTGTATGCCCAATGTTTCCTGTGTCTTGTATGCCCAATGCTACCTGTGTCTTGTATGCCCAATGTTTCCTGTGTCTTGTATGCCCAATGTTTCCTGTGTCTTGTATGCCCAATATTTCCTGTGTCTTGTATACCCAATATGTCCTGTGTCTTGTATGCCCAATGTTTCCTGTGTCTTGTATGCCCAATGTTACCTGTGTCTTGTATGCCCAATGTTACCTATGTCTTCTATGCCCAATGTTACCTGTGTCTTGTATGCCCAATGTTACCTGTGTCTTGTATGCCTAATGTTTCCTGTGTCTTGTATGCCCAATGTTACCTGTGTCTTGTATACCCAATGTTACCTGTTTCTTGTATGCCCAATGTTACCTGTGTCTTGTATGCCCAATGTTACCTGTGTCTTCTATGCCCAATGTTTCCTGTGTCTTGTATGCCCAATGTTACCTGTGTCTTGTATGCCTAATGTTACCAGTGTCTTGTATGCCCAATGTTACCTGTGTCTTGTATGCCCAATGTTACCTATGTCTTGTATACCCAATATGTCCTGTGTCTTGTATGCCCAATGTTTCCTGTGTCTTGTATGCCCAATGTTACCTGTGTCTTGTATGCCCAATGTTACCTATGTCTTCTATGCCCAATGTTACCTGTGTCTTGTATGCCCAATGTTACCTGTGTCTTGTATGCCTAATGTTTCCTGTGTCTTGTATGCCCAATGTTACCTGTGTCTTGTATACCCAATGTTACCTGTTTCTTGTATGCCCAATGTTACCTGTGTCTTGTATGCCCAATGTTACCTGTGTCTTCTATGCCCAATGTTTCCTGTGTCTTGTATGCCCAATGTTACCTGTGTCTTGTATGCCCAATGTTACCAATGTCTTGTATGCCCAATGTTACCTGTGTCGTGTATGCCCAATGTTACCTGTGTCTTGTATGCCCAATGTTACCTTTGTCTTGTATGCCCAATGTTTCCTGTGTCTTGTATGCCCAATGTTACATGTGTCTTGTATGCCCAATGTTTCCTGTGTCTTGTATGCCCAATGCTTCCTGTGTCTTGTATGCCCACTGTTTCCTGTGTGTTGTATGCCCAATGTTATCTCTGTCTTGTATGTCCAATGTTACCTGTGTCTTGTATGCCCAATGTTTCCTGTGTCTTGTATGCCCAATGTTTCCTGTGTATTGTATGCCCAATTTTACCTGTGTCTTGCATGTCCAATGTTTCCTGTGTCTTGTATTCCCAATGTTTCCTGTGTCTTGTATGCCTAATGTTTCCTGTGTCTTGTATGCCCAATGTTTCCTGTGTCTTATATGCCTAATGTTTCATGTGTCTTGTATGCCCAATGCTACCTGTGTCTTGTATGCCCAATGTTTCCTGTGTCTTGTATGCCCAATGTTTCCTGTGTCTTGTATGCCCAATATTTCCTGTGTCTTGTATACCCAATGTGTCCTGTGTCTTGTATTCCCAATGTTTCCTGTGTCTTGTATGCCCAATGTTACCTGTGTCTTGTATGCCCAATGTTACCTGTGTCTTGTATGCCCAATGTTACCTGTGTCTTGTATGCCTAATGTTTCCTGTGTCTTGTATGCCCAATGTTACCTATGTCTTCTATGCCCAATGTTTCCTGTGTCTTGTATGCCCAATGTTACCTGTGTCTTGTATGCCCAATGTTACCTGTGTCTTGTATGCCTAATGTTACCTGTGTCTTGTATGCCTAATGTTTCCTGTGTCTTGTATGCCCAATGTTACCTATGTCTTCTATGCCCAATGTTTCCTGTGTCTTGTATGCCCAATGTTACCTGTGTCTTGTATTCCCAATGTTTCCTGTGTCTTGTATGCCTAATGTTTCCTGTGTCTTGTATGCCCAATGTTTCCTGTGTCTTATATGCCTAATGTTTCATGTGTCTTGTATGCCCAATGCTACCTGTGTCTTGTATGCCCAATGTTTCCTGTGTCTTGTATGCCCAATGTTTCCTGTGTCTTGTATGCCCAATATTTCCTGTGTCTTGTATACCCAATGTGTCCTGTGTCTTGTATTCCCAATGTTTCCTGTGTCTTGTATGCCCAATGTTACCTGTGTCTTGTATGCCCAATGTTACCTGTGTCTTGTATGCCCAATGTTACCTGTGTCTTGTATGCCTAATGTTTCCTGTGTCTTGTATGCCCAATGTTACCTATGTCTTCTATGCCCAATGTTTCCTGTGTCTTGTATGCCCAATGTTACCTGTGTCTTGTATGCCCAATGTTACCTGTTTCTTGTATGCCTAATGTTACCAGTGTCTTGTATGCCCAATGTTACCTGTGTCTTGTATGCCCAATGTTACCTGTGTCTTGTATGCCCAATGCTACCTGTGTCTTGTATGCCCAATGTTACCTGTGTCTTGTATGCCCAATGTTACCTGTGTCTTGTATGCCCAATGTTACCTTTGTCTTGTATGCCCAATGTTTCCTGTGTCTTGTATGCCCAATGCTACCTGTGTCTTGTATGCCCAATGTTTCCTGTGTCTTGTATGCCCAATGTTTCCTGTGTCTTGTATGCCCAATATTTCCTGTGTCTTGTATACCCAATGTGTCCTGTGTCTTGTATGCCTAATGTTTCCTGTGTCTTGTATGCCCAATGTTACCTGTGTCTTGTATGCCCAATGTTACCTGTGTCTTGTATGCCCAATGTTACCTGTGTCTTGTATGCCTAATGTTTCCTGTGTCTTGTATGCCCAATGTTTCCTGTGTCTTGTATGCCCAATGTTACCTATGTCTTCTATGCCCAATGTTTCCTGTGTCTTGTATGCCCAATGTTACCTGTGTCTTGTATGCCTAATGTTACCAGTGTCTTGTATGCCCAATGTTACCTGTGTCTTGTATGCCCAATGGTACCTGTGTCTTGTATGCCCAATGTTACCTGTGTCTTGTATGCCCAATGTTACCTTTGTCTTGTATGCCCAATGTTTCCTGTGTCTTGTATGCCCAATGTTACATGTGTCTTGTATGCCCAATGTTTCCTGTGTCTTGTATGCCCAATGCTTCCTGTGTCTTGTATGCCCAATGTTTCCTGTGTGTTGTATGCCCAATGTTATCTGTGTCTTGTATGCCCAATGTTACCTGTGTCTTGTATGCCCAATGTTTCCTGTGTATTGTATGCCCAATGTTACCTGTGTCTTGCATGCCCAATGTTTCCTGTGTCTTGTATTCCCAATGTTTCCTGTGTCTTGTATGCCCAATGTTTCCTGTGTCTTGTATGCCCAATGTTTCCTGTGTCTTATATGCCTAATGTTTCATGTGTCTTGTATGCCCAATGCTACCTGTGTCTTGTATGCCCAATGTTTCCTGTGTCTTGTATGCCCAATGTTTCCTGTGTCTTGTATGCCCAATATTTCCTGTGTCTTGTATACCCAATGTGTCCTGTGTCTTGTATGCCCAATGTTTCCTGTGTCTTGTATGCCCAATGTTACCTGTGTCTTGTATGCCCAATGTTACCTGTGTCTTGTATGCCCAATGTTACATGTGTCTTGTATGCCCAATGTTACCTGTGTCTTGTATGCCCAATGTGTCCTGTGTCTTGTATGCCCAATGTTACCTGTTTCTTGTATGCCCAATGTTACCTGTGTCTTGTATGCCCAATGTTACCTGTGTCTTGTATGCCTAATGTTTCCTGTGTCTTGTATGCCCAATGTTTCCTGTGTCTTGTATGCCCAATGTTTCCTGTGTCTTATATGTCTAATGTTTCATGTGTCTTGTATGCCCAATGCTACCTGTGTCTTGTATGCCCAATGTTTCCTGTGTCTTGTATGCCCAATGTTTCCTGTGTCTTGTATGCCCAATATTTCCTGTGTCTTGTATACCCAATGTGTCCTGTGTCTTGTATGCCCAATGTTTCCTGTGTCTTGTATGCCCAATGTTACCTGTGTCTTGTATGCCCAATGTTACCTGTGTCTTGTATGCCCAATGTTACCTGTGTCTTGTATGCCTAATGTTTCCTGTGTCTTGTATGCCCAATGTTTCCTGTGTCTTGTATGCCCAATGTAACCTATGTCTTCTATGCCCAATGTTTCCTGTGTCTTGTATGCCCAATGTTACCTGTGTCTTGTATGCCTAATGTTACCAGTGTCTTGTATGCCCAATGTTTCCTGTGTCTTGTATGCCCAATGTTACCTGTGTCTTGTATGCCTAATGTTACCAGTGTCTTGTATGCCCAATGTTACCTGTGTCTTGTATGCCCAATGTTACCTGTGTCTTGTATGCCCAATGCTACATGTGTCTTGTATGCCCAATGTTACCTTTGTCTTGTATGCCCAATGTTTCCTGTGTCTTGTATGCCCAATGCTACCTGTGTCTTGTATGCCCAATGTTTCCTGTGTCTTGTATGCCCAATATTTCCTGTGTCTTGTATGCCCAATGTGTCCTGTGTCTTGTATTCCCAATGTTTCCTGTGTCTTGTATGCCCAATGTTACCTGTGTCTTGTATGCCCAATGTTACCTGTGTCTTGTATGCCCAATGCTACCTGTGTCTTGTATGCCCAATGTTACCTGTGTCTTGTATGCCTAATGTTTCATGTGTCTTGTATGCCCAATGTTTCCTGTGTCTTGTATGCCCAATGTTACCTATGTCTTCTATGCCCAATGTTTCCTGTGTCTTGTATACCCAATGTCACCTGTGTCTTGTATGCCTAATGTTACCAATGTCTTGTATGCCCAATGTTACCTGTGTCTTGTATGCCCAATGTTACCTGTGTCTTGTATGCCCAATGTTACCTATGTCTTCTATGCCCAATGTTTCCTGTGTCTTGTATACCCAATGTCACCTGTGTCTTGTATGCCTAATGTTACCAATGTCTTGTATGCCCAATGTTACCTGTGTCTTGTATGCCCAATGTTTCCTGTGTCTTGTATGCCCAATGTTACCTTTGTCTTGTATGCCCAATGTTTCCTGTGTCTTGTATGCCCAATGTTACCTTTGTCTTGTATGCCCAATGTTTCCTGTGTCTTGTATGCCCAATGTTTCATGTGTCTTGTATGCCCAATGTTACCTGTGTCTTGTATGCCCAATGTTACCTGTGTCCTGTATGCCCAATGTTACATGTGTCTTGTATGCCCAATGTTACCTGTGTCCTGGAATTGTCTATTCGTGATTTCTCTGACATTTACTGTTATTGTACATGTCTAATGTATATAATAATTTATGTTTTCATAGTTTTTGCCAATTTTTAACGTCGATTTAGCAATAATTCAAGTTCCCATGGAGAAGGAAACAAGGATAAAATAAAAATGATTACAAAATTTTCGCACTATCTGGTAACGAAAATGCCACAATTCTGTGTTAATTCCAACCAATGAGTGACAATAATGGTAGATATGCACTATTGCTCTGTAAAAAAAATATTGGTAGGAAAACTTTGACTGAAAAAAGATTGAAATAAATATGTAGATATTTAAGAAGAGTTTGAAGATACCAAAGGGTAATCAGAATCCGTAAATCGAAGGACAGACAAGATAATGGCCAAAAGAAAAAGGTCAAAAGGACAAACAACGATCTACAAAACATACACATAATTTAGTGCACAATAATGGAATAACCATCATCAGGTAATCTCAGTAAAAAGACTGGAAGACCAAAATAATATAAAAATAAAAAGTCTTTGGGAGGGAGTAATCGAAAAGGCTTAAACAAGAAAACAAAAATCATCTAAGGTTATCCATGCCTGGGAGAGATTGACAGAACAAATGTTGTTTCTCCATTAGGCACACAACAATGAAAAGCAAAGTCTCTCAGTCTAGGTGTTATATTTGAGTGGAGCGACATTACGTGTTGGTCTAGAACACATTATCACTGCAAAAACCATCCATAAATTGCTACCACTATGATTGGTTTGTAAAAACAAACACTTACTCACTTGGTCTTGGAAAGAAGATGAAAGAAAATAACGTCAAAATATAAATAATTTAAAACTTTTAAATTATTCGGCTTTCTTTAAATGGAAGGGAATAAAATAATGTAAGAATATAAATCATTTAGAATCTCAGATTTTTCATTTCAATTTTTTTCTAATCATGAAAGTCTGGCTTTTCCATAATGACTAGCTATAATGGCTTGTTATTTGTTTTTGTTCACAAATTTGAATATGATACTATTTTGTCACCTATTGTAACAAAAACAGGTATAAGCTTCACGGCATCAGATAACGATCACCAGTCTCTATTACAGAAACAAATATGGCTGGCATCACTCAATAACGTTGTTCTTGTGGTTCTATTTCACTACACAACATCGTCTTTCAAAATAATCGACCGAGGCTGGTAGCGCATGTAAACTGATATGTTGAAACCGAAAGTCTTCAGAATGTTTTTTTTTTGTATTATAAATGTTTTAATTATTAGATTTGATTCATAATATTAATTTCTGTCATTCCTTACTGAAATTAGTCAGGATTTTTTTCCACCGTTTCACTTAATTGAAGATTGTACTATTACCCAAAACAAAATTAAATTAAATCAGCGTTTCTCGTAAATTGACAAAATTGTATATTTTTTAATCGTTTCAGAATGCAACAAAATTACAGTTACAGTTCGGTTTTTTTTGTGTGTCTTTTCTTATACACAAATACAAATAAGGATTTTAAATGCAAAATATAAATGGAGTAAGTTAAGTTTGAAGATATCAAAGGGTAATTAGAAGTTGTTAATCAAAGAACAGACAATATAATAAGAACAAAAGAAAAAGGTCAAAAACAAACACTGATCTACGCCAAAAAGACGAACACTGATCTATGCCAAAAAGACGAACACTGATCTACGCCAAAAAGACGAACACTGATCTACGCCAAAAAGACGAACACTGATCTACGCCAAAAAGACGAACACTGATCTACGCCAAAAAGACGAACACTGATCTACGCCAAAAAGACGAACACTGATCTACGCCAAAAAGACGAACACTGATCTACGCCAAAAAGACGAACACTGATCTACGCCAAAAAGACGAACACTGATCTACGCCAAAAAGACGAACACTGATCTACGCCAAAAAGACGAATACTGATCTACGCCAAAAAGACGAACACTGATCTACGCCAAAAAGACGAACACTGATCTACGCCAAAAAGACGAACACTGATCTACGCCAAAAAGACGAACACTGATCTACGCCAAAAAGACGAACACTGATCTACGCCAAAAAGACGAACATTGATCTACGCCAAAAAGACGAACACTGATCTACGCCAAAAAGACGAACACTGATCTACGCCAAAAAGACGAACACTGATCTACGCCAAAAAGACGAACACTGATCTACGCCAAAAAGACGAACACTGATCTACGCCAAAAAGACGAACACTGATCTACGCCAAAAAGACGAACACTGATCTACGCTAAAAAGACGAACACTGATCTACGCCAAAAAGACGAACACTGATCTACGCCAAAAAGACGAACACTGATCTACGCCAAAAAGACGAACACTGATCTACGCCAAAAAGACGAACACTGATCTACGCCAAAAAGACGAACACTGATCTACGCCAAAAAGACGAACACTGATCTACGCCAAAAAGACGAACACTGATCTACGCCAAAAAGACGAATACTGATCTACGCCAAAAAGACGAACACTGATTTACGCCAAAAAGACGAACACTGATCTACGCCAAAAAGACGAACACTGATCTACGCCAAAAAGACGAACACTGATCTACGCCAAAAAGACGAACACTGATCTACGCCAAAAAGACGAACATTGATCTACGCCAAAAAGACGAACACTGATCTACGCCAAAAAGACGAACACTGATCTACGCCAAAAAGACGAACACTGATCTACGCCAAAAAGACGAACACTGATCTACGCCAAAAAGACGAACACTGATCTACGCCAAAAAGACGAACACTGATCTACGCCAAAAAGACGAACACTGATCTACGCTAAAAAGACGAACACTGATCTACGCCAAAAAGACGAACACTGATCTACGCCAAAAAGACGAACACTGATCTACGCCAAAAAGACGAACACTGATCTACGCCAAAAAGACGAACACTGATCTACGCCAAAAAGACGAACACTGATCTACGCCAAAAAGACGAACACTGATCTACGCCAAAAAGACGAACACTGATCTACGCCAAAAAGACGAACAATGATCTACGCCAAAAAGACGAACAATGATCTATGCCAAATGAAAACAGAACAAAAGGGAAACAAAGATCTAGAAACTACAGATTGAACAACACGAACCAATAAAAACCAGAGGGTGAACTCATGTGATGGATGCCTATTGTTGAATTATCCAGAGCATGTTCACAAGATCTCTGACGTTCCTCTTTAACTGCAAAGGTGTTGGAAATAGGAGGTAAGGGTTATGGTGTTTAAAGCCACTTTCAACAATATTTATCTATATCGTGGCGGTCAGTTTTATTGATGGAGGAAACCGGAGAAAACCACCGACCTGTCGCAAGTCACTGACAAACTATATCACATAATGTTGTATCGAGTACACCTCGTCATGAACGGAGTTCTAACTCATAGCTTTGTTGGTGATTGGTACTGATTGCACAGGTAGCTCTAAATCCAACTACCATACGATCACGACGGCCCATTGTGTAAAGTTGCTTAGAATCTATAGATGAACAAACTAAATATCATTCTGAATACAGTCCTTCAGTGTCTAGTACAATAAATATCAGCGTCCTCGTCTTCCGGTTCGACTATGTCAGTGGTTTGCAATATCCCTGATATATAACCGAATGTTCATATTTTTGGAATTAAGATAATCAGAATATTTGGGAGTGTCCTCAAGAAGATACTTGAGCTACAATATTATCGAAATTAAATGGGTTTTTTTTGTTTTTGTTTTTTATATACAAACGTTTGCTGTTATTATTTCAACCAATCAATCAGCGACAAGTCTCCAAAATATCAGCGGCCATGTACCTCTCTCTTTCGATTTGTCTGTTTTTAAATGTCGTTGAACATAACTAATGTTTACGAATGAACTAATATGCAAATATGTGGGTTTCATCTGTCTAAGCCTTATTGCTTTTTTTCACGAAAGTCTTTAGTTTGTTAGATATTTTAACACTTGTAATATTATTTGTGTAATAATCATCCCGAGCGATAGCTAGAGAGGTATGAATAGATCATCAATAGACGTTTCGTGCACCCTTGAAAGTATTATGACGAGTATTATGTTCAAATCCAGCTCATGGCGAGGTACTATGTAATAAAGTTTGTCAGTGACTTACGGCAGGTCTGTGGTTTTCTCCGTGTACTCCAGTTTCCTTCACCAATAAAAATTGACCACAACGATACAACTGAAATATTTAATTAGCATAAGGCAGAATTTGGTGTCATATTCTGATTTACATTGTAATTTAAACAAAACATTTGCTTCAGAATGTGGCAATCAAATATGTATACATTTGTTTTCCAAAATATAGCATCCTCTTTGTTATTCTTTACTAAAGATAATCAAAATCCGGAAATCATAGCACAAATAAAAACAATTACCAAAAGAAAAAGAAGATAGTAGGATTAGTGTTACTAGATCTATAGTTTTCTGTGTAGTGTTTAGTTGATCATATTGTTTGTCCTTTTGTCCTTTTCCTTTTGGCATATGTGTTATCCAATCCTCTTCGATTTACGGATTTTGATTACCCGTTTGGTATCTTCAAACTTTTCTTATGCGAAGGTTTTTGCCTAGAAATTATTATTACCCCTTTGGTATCCTAATTAACCTCATGGAACCATTATTTATAGAAATTTAATACTTTGGGAAGATTTAATCGTCAAAAATACGATTGATCTCGCCCCGATACCCTTCACTCGTCGCCCATAATTTGTATATAGGGAAACGTGAATAGAAAAATTGAAAAGTTAGAAAATAAATGTGTCACCAGGCTTATATAAATACATGTATATAGGTTACAAATCGTGATGATACATGTATCACTAATTAGGCATGCTACATTCTTTTTCCATTGCTGTCAAAAAACTGTTGACAGAAATGTGTAAATGTGAAACCATTGTCCCCGCTCTTAATTAGGCATAGATAATGACGCAGTTGAATACTGATTACGTATACTGATGACGTAGTATGAATGAAGCGGTAAAGGCTTGTGTAATATAAATTATACATAAAAACTTCACCAAAGGTCATTAATCAATAGAAAACACAATTCACAAATGTCTGTTTGGAACCGATTGTAGTTTGAGCCCATAAAACTAGTTTAACCCCATCATATTTGATCGAAGTCCCTGTACCAATCACAGTCGTGTATTGATGTGTTGGAGATATTGATACTACGATTTTTCTATTGTAATTTGGAGCTGTTCCGGCAGTGTGATATTCTTGTTTTTCATTTTATTATCGAAGAAATTTGGAAAACTCTATGCGAGAAAGAAATGAAAAAAAACCAAAACAACAACAGAAAAGGGTATGGAAAGAGTTTATTAGGACATCCTTTAACCTCAACCAATGGTATGTTGATTCGTGTTTTATGGTATCTTGACAAAACGTCTTTAACGTTCTTTTTTCAATCCGAATGCGCTAAAGTGATGGTCTGATCTATAAACTTTCCTAATCAATAGCAACTGTCTGTGCAATGTGAGGTCAAGCGGAACATCTCATAAATATGAATGAGATATTGTAATGACTACAGAGACGATTGTCGGGTGATGCGTTCCTGAAATAAATATGGTAATGGTTTACTAATACTTTCAAAGCGGAGGAGCCGTCGTGGTCGTGATCGTATTGTAGTTTAATTTACATCTACCTATGCAAACAATGTCTATCACCACTAACGTTGTGAGTTCGAATCACATTCAGACGAGTTGTGCTCGATACAACATTATGTGATGAAGGTTGTTAGTGACTTGCAACAGGTCAGTGGTTTTCTCTGAGTACTCCAGTTTCCTCCATCAATAAAACTTACAGCCACAAAATAACTGAAATATTATTGAAAGTGGCGTTAAACACCATAAACCATTAACCCAACCCTTTTCAAAGTAGCCTATTTTGAACACATATATCATGCTTGGGAGGGGTATTTGCGAAAAATACCAGTCGAGAGACGAAAAATTTCCCGAGCCGATAGGCGATTGAAATTTAGTCTCAAGACTGGTATTTTTTGCAAATACCCCTCCCAATATGATATATCTGTTTAATTACACCGAATATTTACATCGGAACACTTCCGGATTTCTAATGTGAATGATCACGTTACCTTACGTATAAAGGTAGAGAAGAAATATTCCGAATGAATTTAGCGGTTTGAGGTAAAAAAGTGAAATACGTTTTCGCAAATACCACGGCACAGATGGAAAAAAGTTAAATCCTATTGCAAATACTTCGGAAGCCGTAAAAATTAACGAAATTAATCCTAAATATGAAAATACACGAAAAATACTCCGGGTATTAACCAATCAAAATCCAGGTTTTCTTATATAAGGTGTAATTAAGTGTTAAATATCTAGGCCTATTAGGTTATGTAAATATAGTGCACTGTGTCAACTTTGCTTCAATGTAATTAGATAGAGCTGACGTCAGGGGTGTAGCTAGGTATAAAATGAAATGTAGGCACAACTTGCGGCGAGGGGTCTGGGGCCGCTTAAGATCCCCAGCATGTCCAGGGCAGAGCCATGGTGGGGGGTTCAGAGGGCGAAGCTCCCCAACGGAAAACGATTTTAAGCGTAAATAGATGTACAAATGGCGAAATCCGAACAATAAAAGACATGAAATGTATTCTTATTTTATCATGGAAACAATACAAAAATCGAAGTTGTTAATATATTTTTGCTGAATATGAGAACTTTTGACTAAATGTTTCTACACCGCTTTTCAGAATAATTTTAACAGCTACAAAAATTCAGCATCACAAAGCATTGAATCTATAGCGAAGATTATCATAAATGCAAAATGTATGAAAGAAACATTCCCGGAAACATTCAAAGAATAAAGTTTCAGAGTTCATGTAAGCACATGCAGCCATCATGTCCAGCAACACGGACTGGTAATTAGATAAAATCCAGACGTCTGGTTTTTCTCACTGCAAATTTGTTGATAACATCTTCAACGCTTATATTTCTTGTTCTGTGGATGTGTAACAACGATAAATTTGATAATCTCTCATCACCCATTGTAGCTCTAAGGCAGTTTTATACGCGGAACATCGCACTGAATGGACGATCGCTAGACGCCGCAGACACTGGCATTGTTATCAATACTGTAAAAAAAATTGCATAAATATTAGGGTACAAGTCTTGGTTTGTGACATTGAGTGTCTCCAGTAATGTGGGGTTTTTGCCCATCAACCATATTTCAGCGTGTTTTCCACCTAGCAACTTCATCAAGAAACGCTTGTCTGTCGCCAATATCCGTACGAAAAGAATCAAAAGGTTGAATTAGTTGTCTGATCTGTTAATGTGTGGAGCTTATCTTTTTAAACACATTTCATCCAAAGTTCTAACTTTAAGTTTAGGTTTAGAGCAAGACATTGTTACACTGCAAGCCAATAGCCCGACAACAGTTCTTTTGACGGTCAATGACAAACTAGTAAATGTATCAATTCATTTCTAGATTCAGAAGTTAAAAAGCGCGTGAAAAAAATGTTTATCTTTCAACTTGTGGAAGCTTGTCATCAGTACAATAAACATAAAACAGAAATAATTAAAATATGTAATGCGTTGTTTGTCATTTTTCATCAATAAAACAATTTTGAGGACAAAATTATGTCTAGGCACGTGCTTAATGTGCCTTACGGTTGCTACGCCCCTGGACGTCATAAATCTTAACACATATCAAATTTTTCATATTCTATAGTGCTACAAATAGTGAATTGACGCAATATTTTAATTCTATCGGATGTGTGAAAAATATGATCAAACATATACAATGTCCTTCCCACGTGAAATAAGAGGAAGATTTGGCTGATCGACTTGGTTTACATGACATATATAATTAGTGCGCACGACGCGTTTATGGAAAAACATTCGTCAGGTAGGCACATAAACAAAATATTGGAAAGTCAATTAATTTTACTTTATTTGGGATGAAATATTGTTGAAAGTGGCGTTAAACACCATAATCCCAATCATCTAAATTCTTTGGGAGCTAGAAAACCAAAGTCGACGTTATTAGTGCTACATATAGTAATGCATGCCTTTTATGTGCTTCTTTATTGTAACAAATTGTAATTTGGAGAAGACTTCATAAGTTTGTTTAGCTTGTGTCTAATCCATTTTGTCTGTTTAATTGACAAATAAAATATGTTTAAGCTAAAACCAAAGTCGACAAAGGTCAACTATGCTTGAGGTAGATTTCCCTGAGTTTTTAATAAATTACATTTCGTAGGAGCCTGTAAATATATTAAAAACATGTCATTGCCGAAACACAAAAAACGGATGATAACCAGCAGAGGTATCGACCCAGTGATAGTACAAGGAAGCTAGATATATAATTCAGTGCACATTTAATTTGATGTTTTCAGGTATTTCACACATTCAATATGTTTGATTGGCTGCATTGTTCTATTCGCATTGACCAATGAGCAATTACAAAGACGTAGCGCTGACACAAATCACAAATAGAAGATAATATTGTGTTAATACAAATAACGAATACAAGTTTAATACATACCGGTAAAGGATACCAGTTTTCATGCAGCTGGAGATCTTCTTAACACCGGAATTAGTGTAGGAGATCCCAATGTCCCGTGGAGTAAGTCAGCAGTGTGTGTAAACTGAAAGTAAACGCTTTTAATTTCAATACATGTTTTAGTGAAATTCGTGTTACTCGATCTTTAGTTTTATGTGTATGTTTTGTAGATCGTTGTTTGTCCTTTTGTACTTTTTTCTTTTGGCCATTGTGTGTCTGTCGTTAGATTCACGGATTCTGATTACCCCTTTGGTATCTTCACAGTCTTCTTATTCTAATTCTATCCTAACAAATCAACAAGAAAATATGCAGTAGTTGTAAAACATTTAATCACTTTGGTCCCAATTCATCACGAGATAAATTGTAATGTTTTACATCGTTATCGATCATGGATTTTTCAAGCGAGGAGGACGGATGTTCAGTTAATATCAGACTGCCAGTGTGCCCTTTTGTTGTCCTTGTAAATTCAGAACGTTAAAGTTTTTCATTTCCAGTGATCAATTCGTCAAAAACGGCGTTGTTCCATTACAATTGTTCCTAAGTATTAACAACGAGTAAAAAAAAACCGAGCAATCACCTCTTTCCTCGAACCATTGGACACATATGGCATTGGAAATATATTCCCTGGCTTGGGACAGTCACAATAATGTGTCAGGATTGAACAATTATGTTGTCATCATGCTATTATAGTGGTCATTAAAAAATTATTGTTGTAACGAACGATTACGGACTTCGCTATATCCACTTTAAGTACTACTTTTATCATTATCCCGTTGTAGATGGGGTGTTGTTGGTATCTTTCTAGGAGCTCTTACCAGCATTCATTCTACGATTTATTTGGTATAAATTTCTAGGCAATGGACACCATATGTAGAGAAACATTCGTTTAAGAAAAGTTTGAGGGGTAATCAAAATCCGTAAGTCGAAGAACAGACATCATAATGGCAAAAAAAAGCAAAAAAAAAAACAGGACAAGCAACGATCTACCAAACACTATACTGAAAACTCAAGATCGAGCAACACGAAGTCCACAAAGGTAAGCAGTTCCTGGCCAACATGTGACATTCGTCGAGTTACAAGAGTTATAAACCCGGTGATAAGTCATGAATGGGGACCGGGAAGTGCTTACGACACGTGGAATATATCCGTTGTCATTAGTACATATCTTCGTAACTGCTAAGTCTTGTATGCGACCTTGAAACTTTCGAGGTGATAACTTCAACTTAGCCAATAGGAAACCTTGGTTCAGTAGCTTCCGTGTTAGCAGCAAACCCCTATGACGGACATCCAGATAAGCTATGGAATGTCAGATCGACTGAGATAAATATACTCAGTTTGCAGGTGTAGGTAAATGTGTTAATCAGAAGTTGGTGGCGTTTCATATTTAGGAATGTGAACGTTGTCGTATGGTAGTTAGATTGATGACTACCTATGAAATCAGTGCTTATCACCGCTAAAGTTGTGACTTCGAAATCCGCTCGATACAGCATTATGTGATAAAGTTTGTCAGTGACTTGCTGCAGGTCGTTGGTTTTTTCTGGGTACTACGGTGTCCGATCCGACTACAAAAAAACTAAACCCCACGATTTGAAATATTGTTGAAAGTGACGTTAAACACCATAACACTTTGTTCATTCACTGTTGCATTATGAATTATCCCACCATTGTATTATCACCCAAACATAGTCTGTAGTCTGGGGGTGCTGTCCATACTAAAGCGACCATACTAATATGTGTTTATTTTCCGCTTGTTTCTCTCTCCGATTTTATTTCAATAAACACGTAGATATATAATTATGTGTACTTTGCACGTTTCGGGAATAATCTTCATCAGGTACGTTTAAAATTGAAAGTCAAATAATTTAAAAGTCTTTGAGAGCTGGGAAAACAAAAGGACAAAACAAGGATAGCCAAAATCGTCTAAGGTCAACTATGGCTGAGGGAGAGGAACTTAAGTTTTAGTAATAATTGTATTATTTAGAAACTGTAAATTTCAATGATAAATATATATCATATAGTATGATTGGTGTCGCTCGATCTTTAGTTTTCTGTGTAGTGTTTTGAGCATCTCCGTTTGTCTTTTTTCTTTTGACCGTTGTATTGTCTGTCCTTCCTCGATTTACGGCTTTTGATTATCCCTTTGGTATGTTCAAACCTTTCTTTTTCCTGTATCTCTTCTCGTGGGTTTAATCTGTAGCGTGGAAGCTAGACTATTAGACATAAACGAACGTTGTGCACTTTCGTTGAACATAATATTAGCGTCTATCGTATGTAATTGGTTTGAATATAAAAGTAGATAATTCTTATATGATTTACATAATTAGAAATCCTATACTCTGATTGGGTATAAGCGCTTATTATGGAGGCGAGGTTTTGTCAGTTTAATTTTCGATAGACGATGTTCACCGGACTACTTTTTTCGTAATGTAAGCAAAATGGCGGCTTGGATTCCTGATGATTAAAAAAGATAAAAGAAACAATGTTTATTGTTAATAATCGACAATTATTGTTAGATATGAAATAAAAAAAGCTTGTATTGTTGACATAAAAAAAAATCCGGAAAAAATATCTATCGACTTTGACTTTAGTATATATCGTCATCCTGTGACGTTGTTTACAAGGGACGTTGATTGACACAAGCTGGCTACTGATTTATTTTACGATTTTGTGGGCATTTTACCTGTTTGAGTAGCTAAATGCAAAATGCCATCAAATTGGAAAATATCAGTAAATTAATTACATCACCGTCTAGTTATCAATGTAGGAAAACAAAGTTAGTTCATTTTGTTATTCATGGCCGACACACATCAATGGAATGTAGCATTGTGTGCGTACTGGGGATCCTCAAAGGTAAATTTTCTAAACAAATGAAAAAAAAACTTAGTTACAGAATTATAAGGACTTTTATTTGTTTGTGAGTGAATTGGTCTAGGTTATGCATCAATAAACTCCGAAAAAAATGCATTTAATCCTATAATATCTAAGGACAAAGGCCACGAATGGTCGATATCGGCCCTGTAAAATGACATTTTTTCAAAATGTACGCAGAAACGTGCTTTACTCCCAAAAGTTTCCTTCTGGTATTGAAGTTTATCGAGTGTAATCAAATTATATAATTTGACGAAGTATTCGGGAATTCTAACACCCGGAAGCATGCCGGAAAGCCGAAAACGGACCACTTTTGTCAAAATTTCCAGCTATTTTGTAAAAATTCTATATGGCCGCATGCGTTGATCAAAATAAAAAAGTGCTAAAAATAAAGTTATTTTAATATTAAATCGTTGTCACTCAAATTTATTTTGATCGACGAATGCGGCCACTTCGAAATTTAGAAAATTGTAGTTACATATTAAGCATGTTGGAGATTTCCTTTAGCATAATTAAGCTTCTATATAATGTGAAGAACGACACATTTTTCATTGTAAACCTAGTACATGTATATATAAAATAGTATGACTCTGTAATCCGATTGCGGCTCCCAAATGACAAAATTATCAAACCAGGACCATCGGAAGAATACATATTCAAACAATGTACACTACATGTCTGCTCTGGTCTCTTAATGTGGACAGTTTTTTTTTATTTCATTCTCGTATTTTATTTTCTTAAAAAAGAAGGGGAATAGTCGCATGCACGCATGTCTGGGATGCATGTATGCATGTTTCACGTTTATCCGCAGCTAGCATATGCAAGTTGACTTCAAACGCATGGAGATGGTTTCATCGTCAACTAATGTTTGAAAAAAAGTATGCTTCTCGAGTGAATTTGCATTAGTAAAATGTTTGTGTGCTTGTGTTATACCATGAATACCGAACTTGAAAACTGACTGATGGCAGATAATTCTTAGTTGAAGTAAATATCATTATAATAGATCTCCATTTTGTGTTTTTTGTCTACGTACTTTTTTCTGTGAAAACATTAAAAGTTATATCATGAATATTATTCATGCTAGAAATATATATAGTTTCTATCCCATTTTTCGTCACTCGGTGAACAGGGACCGGGTATATTAATATGTTCTCTTGCTTGCAATAATAACGATCGAGCCATGGCAATTACGGTTCTCTTATTTTGATTCCCCCATGGACCTAGTGTGATGGCTCACCCTCCTTTCTTGATTTCCAACAGCAGTACATAGAAACTTCCACGTACAATGACGACATGCGTCACGAAAACAAGAATGACAACAGACGCATGGTCAGTACAATAGCAGGGTCAACATACATATGCTCAGTACACTAGCAGGGTCAACATACACATGCTCAGTACAATAGCAGAGTTAACATACACATGATCAGTACAATAGCGGGGTCAACATGCACATGCTCAGTACAATAAAAGGGTCAACATACACATGCTCAGTATAATAGCAGGGTCAATATACACATCCTCAGTACAATAATAGGGTCAACGAATGCTATGTTTTCTGTTGATGCAATGTCTTCTGTTTTGGTTGAGAGTATCATGCAGCGCTGTAACATTGTCAACTTCGTGTTCGAGACGATCTTCATCTCCTCAACTTTCCTTCGTAATTTCGTGACTGCTTCTACATTGACCGGAACATCTATACCTTTGAGTTTCACATTCATCTCAGTTTATCTTCCTTCTGCTCACAGCACCATAATAATGTTATTATTCGTATTGAAAAAGTGTCTAAATGTAATGCTTGTTTATTTTAGTTTGATCATAACAGCATAACGACACGTAATGTAAGCGTCACCTAACAACGTGATGTTTAACTAACGTTAAGACTGATTTCCCAATAGACTAACTAATTTTCTGTGTAGTGTTTTGTTGATCATTGTTTGTCTTTTCTCTATTGACATTGAATTGTCTGTTCTTCTTCGATGTGCGGCTTCTGATTACCCCTTTGGTATATTCAAACTTTTCTTTCAGCTGAAACAGTTGATAGTGAAAATGAATGTTTGTGGAGTCAAACAAATATGAATAGAATAATAGTGCTTTTGAACTAAACCGAAAGAGAACGTGAGCTACTGTCCTATACAGGGCTGGTATGGCTAACGGCACATCGAGGTGGGGCCGTAAGAGCATGCAAAACGAACACTGGGAGTAATTTAGAGCCGTTACTGTATTTCTGTGTCACAAATGACCACTGATATGTTTCGTTTGTCGTTTTCTGAATACTGTCATCTCCTCATTCATGACTGATCACTGAGTCAGTAGCAAGAGTCACACGGTGTGTGCCACTAGTGGAGCAGGAACTGATTACCCTGCTGGAGCACCAACTGTTTATAGTAAGATTCGTGTTGCTAAATCTTTAGTTTTCTGTGTAGTACTAGTATCTTGTAGATCATTGCTTGTCATTTTTCTGTTGGCCATTGTGTTGCCTGTCCTTCGATCTATGGATTCTGATTACTACTTTGGTATTTTCAAACCTTTCTTAGAAAGACGTTTATCAGATGTAATGTCCACTCATCATTGATGAAATCAACTTAGCAGAAAATACAATGGATCTGCGAAGCAATGAAACATTCTATTATTGTGATTTTATCTTTGATTAATGATAAAATGGGGGGAAAATACCTCACTCTCAGAACAATTCCAAAATCCAATAGAAATAAATACAGAATGCAACAAATATTTCTGAAATGCAGTGATAAAATCAAATGTTGAGAAGAAACGCGTTCATTGGTGTTTTTCATTTACAGTTTTTCATTTTATAAATCAAAATCATGTTTGATATGATGGACGAATATTCTAATGAAGGTGTGTTGTTCAGCGTTGTAAGAGTTTCAGTTTTTTTAGTCAATATTATAACATTCATTGTTATATATAAATCCAGACATGGGGTATTAAGTTGAAGTATGTCAGTGCATCCCTCCGTATGTACGTCCCGCATTATAGTTTCCGTTAATTAACTTTAGTTCACCGTAAGCGAATTCTTTGAAATTTATAAATTAGGTCAGGGATTATAAAAAGCAGACTAATGAGAATTTAAGCTTTTAATGCATTTTCCATTCCGTAGTTATGCCCTTTGATTGCCGAAAAGTGCCAATTTTTGCAGGTTTGATAATTTCAGTTTCAGTAAAACAAATCATTTGGAATACACAATGTTTATTACAGTAGTACACAAGTGTTCAATTATGATTATTATGACTTTAGCGGTTTCAGAGTGATGTCCCTGTATATTTTTTCTGGAAGGAGCCACCCGTGTCTTGTGGACATATTCTTTCATTTTTTTTCCCAAAATAAAAGATGCAAAGTAATAGCGTTTTTTATTCCAATATTTCATATTTCAGGTGTCATAAACCACCAACCACTTTTTATAGCAGAACTGAGTTTATTAAGTTAATTAAGTACATTAAAAATATAATTTAATTTGTGGTACATTGTCTTATGTGCACCCGATGTTCTACTTGCACCCAGTATGTAACAATAGCGTCTAACTACTTACTAGTGTTGTCACAAACTCATTCATTGATGTATTAGTGATAATCCGCCATTATTCTCGCGTGTCAAGTAATCATCAGTGAGGTCTTCACAGCGATCAATAAAATGTAAATATCTAATTTATTGACACGACGTATTACTTGAATAACCTTCAAACGGACACGCTCAATTGGAAAGGAAAATAATTTAAAAGTGCTTCTTGAGCAAATCAAAGAACCTTGACATGATAGACAACATCTGTTTTTATATAACTTGTGCTATTAAATATATAATTGTACTGTATGTGTATTGTGAATTGTGTGGATCCAAGATTTATTAAATATTGATTAGGATATTTGTGACAGACTCACTATTTCTTTTGTTAGTATCATTTTTATATGAGGGGCTGTTGTGGCCGTGATCGCATGGTAGTTGGATTTACAACTACCTATGCAATCAGTGCCTATCACCACTGATGTTGTGAGTTCGAATCTCGATCAGGGAGAGGTGTACAACATTATGTAATAATGTTTGTCAGTGACTTGCGACAGGTCGGTGGTTATATCTGGGTCCTTCGGTTTCCTCCACCAATGAAACTGACCGCCACGATATAACTGCCAAACACCATCAAACAAACATGCACACATTTGTATATGCCTGACTTTCCTAAAATTATGCAGTGAGTGATACATTGTCAGAAAACACACACAATATGTTTGCAGCTTTGTGTTTTAAATAATCAACAATTTCTTAATTTTCAGAAATATTATCACAGGTGATAGATAGGTTATATATGCAAGGAAAATATGTATCTAAGAATGCACAAATAACACCAGAACGACGAAGATGTTTAGATGTAGCGTTTATCAACAGAAATGGAGAGTACCGAACGGCGAAGATACTTAGATGTAGCGTTTATCAACAGAAATGGAGAGTACCGAACGACGAAGATGCTTAGATGTAGCGTTTATCAACAGAAATGGGGAGTATCGAACGACGAAGATGCTTAGATGTAGCGCTTATCAATAGAAATGGAGAGTACCGAACGACGAAGATGCTTAGATGTAGCGTTTATCAACAGAAATGGAGAGTACCGAACGACAAAGATGCTAAGATGTAGCGTTTATCAACAGAAATGGAGAGTACCGAACGACGAAGATGCTTAGATGTAGCGTTTATCAACAGAAATGGAGAGTACTGCTCAATTGCAGGCCAGGGGTATCACCAAGTCTGGAATGTTAGTGGCAATGCATATGTGTGCTAGGGGTATCACCAAGTCTGGAATGTTAGTGGTAATGCATATGTGTGCTAGGGGTATCACCAAGTCTGGAATGTGAGTGGTAATGTATATGTGTGCTAGGGGTATCACCAAGTCTGGAATGTTAGTGGTAATGTATATGTGTGCTATGGGTATCACCAAGTCTGGAATGTTAGTGGTAATTTATATGTGTGTTAGGGGTATCACCAAGTCTGGAATGTTAGTGGTAATGCATATGTGTGCTATGGGTATCACCAAGTCTGAAATGTTAGTGGTAATGTATGTGTGCTAGGGGTATCACCAAGTCTGGAATGTTAGTGGTAATGCATATGTGTGCTAGGGGTATCACCAAGTCTGGAATGTTAGTGGTATTGTATATGTGTGCTAGGGGTATCACAAAATCTGGAATGTTAGTGGTAATGTATATGTGTGCTATGGGTATCACCAAGTCTGGAATGTTAGTGGTAATGTATGTGTGCTAGGGGTATCACCAAGTCTGGAATGTTAGTGGTAATGTATATGTGTCCTAGGGGTATCACCAAGTCTGGAATGTTAATGGTAATGTATATGTGTGCTAGGGGTATCACCAAGTCTGGAATGTTAGTGGTAATGTATATGTGTGCTAGGGGTATCACCAAGTCTTGAATGTTAGTGGTAATGTATATGTGTGCTAGGGGTATCACCAAGTCTGGAATGTTATTGGTGATGTATATGTGTGCTAGGGGTATCACCAAGTCTGGAATGCTAGTGGTAATGTATATGTGTGCTAGGGGTATCACCAAGTCTGAAATGTTAGTGGTAATGTATATGTGTGCTAGGGGTATCACCAAGTCTGGAATGTTAGTGGTAATACATATTTGTGCTAGGGGTATCCACTTTGCCTCTATTTCTACGATTCTAAGACTGGATTTGGGACCTTTTTTGACAGTCTTGTATTTTTCCCCCCGTTTTATAACAACCACTACTGGCAATCTGATACACGACTCAGCCTCAACTCCCAAACAAATATAAAACAACGAAATACTACAGATTCCCGTCCACTGATGATAAGACCACTTACTGTGTTATTTGTAATGAATTCTGAGTCTGTAAATCTGTGTGTTATTTGTAATGAATTCTGAGTCTGTAAATCTGTGTGTTATTTGTAATGAATTCTGAGTCTGTAAATCTGTGTGTTATTTGTAATGAATTCTGAGTCTGTAAATCTGTGTGTTATTTGTAATGAATTCTGAGTCTGTAAATCTGTGTGTTATTTGTAATGAATTCTGAGTCTGTAAATCTGTGTGTTATTTGTAATGAATTCTGAGTCTGTAAATCTGTGTGTTATTTGTAATGAATTCTGAGTCTGTAAATCTGTGTGTTATTTGTAATGAATTCTGAGTCTGTAAATCTGTGTGTTATTTGTAATGAATTCTGAGTCTGTAAATCTGTGTGTTATTTGTAATGAATTCTGAGTCTGTAAATCTGTGTGTTATTTGTAATGAATTCTGAGTCTGTAAATCTGTGTGTTATTTGTAATGAATTCTGAGTCTGTAAATCTGTGCGTTATTTGTAATGAATTCTGAGTCTGTAAATCTGTGCGTTATTTGTAATGAATTCTGAGTCTGTAAATCTGTGTGTTATTTGTAATGAATTCTGAGTCTGTAAATCTGTATGTTATTTGTAATGAATTCTGAATCTGTAAATCTGTGCGTTATTTGTAATGAATTCTGAGTCTGTAAATCTGTGTGTTATTTGTAATGAATTCTGAGTCTGTAAATCTGTGTGTTATTTGTAATGAATTCTGAGTCTGTAAATCTGTGTGTTATTTGTAATGAATTCTGAGTCTGTAAATCTGTGTGTTATTTGTAATGAATTCTGAGTCTGTAAATCTGTGTGTTATTTGTAATGAATTCTGAGTCTGTAAATCTGTGTGTTATTTGTAATGAATTCTGAGTCTGTAAATCTGTGTGTTATTTGTAATGAATTCTGAGTCTGTAAATCTGTGTGTTATTTGTAATGAATTCTGAGTCTGTAAATCTGTGTGTTATTTGTAATGAATTCTGAGTCTGTAAATCTGTGTGTTATTTGTAATGAATTCTGAGTCTGTAAATCTGTGTGTTATTTGTAATGAATTCTGAGTCTGTAAATATGTGTGTTATTTGTAATGAATTCTGAGTCTGTAAATCTGTGTGTTATTTGTAATGAATTATGAGTCTGTAAATCTGTGTGTTATTTGTAATGAATTCTGAGTCTGTAAATCTGTGTGTTATTTGTAATGAATTCTGAGTCTGTAAATCTGTGTGTTATTTGTAATGAATTCTGAGTCTGTAAATCTGTGTGTTATTTGTAATGAATTCTGAGTCTGTAAATCTGTGTGTTATTTGTAATGAATTCTGAGTCTGTAAATCTGTGTGTTATTTGTAATGAATTCTGAGTCTGTAAATCTGTGTGTTATTTGTAATGAATTCTGAGTCTGTAAATCTGTGTGTTATTTGTAATGAATTCTGAGTCTGTAAATCTGTGTGTTATTTGTAATGAATTCTGAGTCTGTAAATCTGTGTGTTATTTGTAATGAATTCTGAGTCTGTAAATCTGTGTGTTATTTGTAATGAATTCTGAGTCTGTAAATCTGTGTGTTATTTGTAATGAATTCTGAGTCTGTAAATCTGTGTGTTATTTGTAATGAATTCTGAGTCTGTAAATCTGTGTGTTATTTGTAATGAATTCTGAGTCTGTAAATCTGTGTGTTATTTGTAATGAATTCTGAGTCTGTAAATCTGTGTGTTATTTGTAATGAATTCTGAGTCTGTAAATCTGTGTGTTATTTGTAATGAATTCTGAGTCTGTAAATCTGTGTGTTATTTGTAATGAATTCTGAGTCTGTAAATCTGTGCGTTATTTGTAATGAATTCTGAGTCTGTAAATCTGTGCGTTATTTGTAATGAATTCTGAGTCTGTAAATCTGTGTGTTATTTGTAATGAATTCTGAGTCTGTAAATCTGTATGTTATTTGTAATGAATTCTGAATCTGTAAATCTGTGTGTTATTTGTAATGAATTCTGAGTCTGTAAATCTCGTCAAAACATTTGTTTTTAGGGAAAGGAAATAGAATAAATATCAAGGAATTGCGTATGATATTTATTGTTGACACTTCTTGGTCATATAGATGTTTTATTATTAATGTTAATGGATGTCGGTCCTGATACCTCAGCGTTCTACAGAAACAAGGAAGTCACTGATATCTCCAAGTACAATCAGATTAAAAATGATATCATATCAAGTTGTAAAACAATGTTATTGAAAAAGCCATCAAAATCATTTCTATGTTTGCAACGAGTAAATTATGAGAAAAACTTTTTGTATCAATCATGCCATCCATTCCTGAAACCAATCAGCTTGAATCTACTGTTTTATGTGCAAATGTCCAAATGCTTTATCCATCTCATTTATAGTGACTCTGTTCGCACGGTTATATGTGAGAGTTGGCATTTTACTCGTATGCAGAAAGCACGTGCATGACCGCACCATTTCTCTAAGAGGGGATGTTTGGTCCTATAAAACTAGTTTAACCCCCAATTTGTTATTGAAGTGCATGTATCAAGCCAGGAAAACGAACAGTCATGTATGTGTGTATTATGAGTATCGATTTTTCTGTGGAAATTTGGAAAAGTTCCGACAGTGTGGTACTTTTGTGTTTTATTTTTTTAAAAATATATTAGTTTTTATAATTTCCTTGAAACTTGCTATATCATATTTTGAATTAAGTACTAAATCGTGTTATTGGTTTGTTATTTCATATTTTATATCTATGATTGACAGTTGCTTAATTTTGTGTTAGGGTCGTGGTGGTCGTTTTCGTATGGTAGTTGGATTTAAAACTACATGTGCAATCAGTCCCTATCACCACTAAGTTTGTGAGTGTGAACCCCGTTTATCGCAAAGTATACTCGATACAACATTATGTGATAAAGTCTGTCAGTGACTTGCGACAGGTCGGTGGTTTTCTCCGGGTATTCCGATTTCCTCCACCAATAAAACTGACCGCCACGATATAACTGAAATATTGTTGAAAGTGGCGTTCAACACTATAAACCTATAATTTTGTAGTTTGGTGTTAAATAGCGATGGTCAACAATTCCACCAATATCAACAAAGGGAACAACCACTCCTAATGTTAAATCATGAAGCAAAGTAAAAATTGATCACGATAAATAGCGTTCTTGGAAATCCAGGCCCTGGCTTTGGACAGGCACACAAATGTGGCGGGTTAAATAGGTGAATGAGTTCCCAACTGTACCTTCTCTTGATAATTTTATCTCCAACAACAGAACAAAGTATATCTATTTATTTTTGTTTTAAAATCTGACCGAGTTTTAGACATAATTAACATGCTTCATTAAACAACTAAATCAAGACTTATGTATTATGTATTTTAAACCTAAGCAGGTTTTATCAGTCATTTAATTATATTACGTCTTTAGCCTTAGAATTCTATTCATAAAAATAACCGTGCAGTTACGAAACGATGCAGACAGAAAATTACAGAAGGTCAGTGTGTGGTGCTTAATTTTGTGTAGTGACCATTACGTCTTTAGCCTTAGAACTTGCAAGAAAGTCCGTCAATCATAGTTCGTGGAAAAAACTTTGTTACTGTTTCAAGTCATAGATCAGCAACATCGTACACAAATGTTCTAAGCTCCCGTGACCGACTATGATTATTTGGACGTTCAGTAAATAGTTGAAGGGTTCGCGTTAAAGCGCTCACCCTTCAACAATTTACTGACCGTCCAAATAACGATATACGGTCACTAGGGAGCTTAGAACTTATAATATATGGACGGAATACTAGATTGTTCACATTATAATTAGGCATTAATTTTTGTTAAGTCGGTAGAGCATGTCGCAATGAAAATGTGATATATTTAAAGTACAGTCGCCATATTGGTTTGACATTAGACATTGAAAAAGTCTCTCGGTGAGACAAAAATGTTGTCATTCAACACAGTGTTTATATCTTTATCACTTTGTTGTGTGTACTTGGTCTTGTTTTACACACCATTTTAGACGTTTATAAATTATTCTACTTGTTAAGTATCGTTATACCGTAACGATCCAATACCCCGTAAGATTGATCGTTGACTGGTTTTTCAGACGTTGTATATTATTATATATATATATGAAGTGATGATGTCTGCACTAGACCAACACGATTTTTTTATTATGGTGCTAACCCATTGACACAACAGTCCACAGGTAGACATGTCACTCTACGGGGACACATAATCCTAATTCCGAGTTACCTAATCTTTGTTTATGCTCATTAATGCTGGGGGCTTAGCTGAGAAACAGCTTTGGTTTGGCCTGACTAGCGCTCGAATCCACGATATATAGCCCTCGAGGCGAGTACGCTAAATTTACACCATCGATGGAGGTGATGTGTATTTGACATTAAATCATGAATTGAACGCTACTATAGTAGTATTGAATATCTACTTTGTTATTACTATCACTGGGTCTACTAGTGGATTATTAGTCCCCGGTGGTAGTATCCGCCTAGTAGTTAGTACTGGCACTGGTATGGATATTAAGATATATAATTATTATTTAAACTAAGTTACGTCTCCCTCAGGCATACCATAGGTAACCATAGCCAATTTCAGCTATCCTGTTTGCTTCATACCCGAGACTTTTCAGTTATTTGGCTTTCCAATCTTTTGAAATAGAGCGTACCAGAAACACGTTGTGTATATTAGATTACCTATCATTGTTTTCATTTAAACAGTTATTTTTTGGTTTGAATTAGGATCCGTGATTGGAAAAAAGTCTTGTACTATTTATCTTAACATTACTGACATGGGTTTGGATCTCGATAACTAAATCAAAGATACAGATATCTAGCTATGAATTGGTCAATGTTTGGGCTATCTAAATAAGTTTCTAAAGTTGTGAGTTCGAACCCCGTTCATGGCGAGGTGTACCGGATACATTAATATGTGATAAAGTTTGTCAGTGACTTGTGACAAGTTGGTGGTTTTCTCCGGATACTCCGGTATCCTTCACCAATAAAACTGACAACCACGATAGAATTGAAATATTGTTGAAAATGGCGTTAAACACCATATACCAAACAAATAAGTCTGGTATTCACGATAAAATTGAAAGTTAACATATTTATTCATAACGATTATGCAATATATTTTACTAATCTGTTTTACATATGTCTATCTGTCGATAGAACATCTGCTATACTGTGTCAAGACGTATAGGCATTACTAATAGACTAAGTGAGTGTTTCACCACCTTGACTTAGTTAAAGGTAACGGAATATATGTGTCACAAATGACTCCGGGTATGTTCCGTTTCTTATAAACACATTTCTGTCCTTTCCTCATTCATAACCTATCAGCGAAATTTTAACATGACGGGTGACACCTGTTTACCCTTGGGGAACACCTAAGTTCACCTCTGTTTTTAGTGAGGTTCGTTTTGTTCAATCTGTTGTATTCCCGAGTCAACCATTGTTTGTCTTTGATCTTTTTGATCTTTGTATTGTCTTTCATTTCTTTTTATTATCCCTTTGGTATCTTCATTTTATTGTCTTAATTTGTAGCGTAGGGACTTATTTGTAAATTTCCTCAACTAATTAAGACTTTTTCATTAAAGGAATAATATACATGTGATATTACAAAAATCATATATATTATAAATATTTTTGTTTTAATATCGCATATACCTATAGATATGATTTTATCATTCATTTTGTATATTTAATATTTAAAACTTGTACAGTTATATTATGTGATAAAGTTTGTCAGTAACTTGTGGCAGATTTGTGGTTTTCTCCGGTTTCCTCCATCAATAAATTTGACCGTCACGATATAACTGAACTATTGTTGAAAGTGACGTTAAGCACCATAACCCTAACCCCCTAACAATTATATATACAAGCTCTTAAACATCTCGGTATTCTGAATGTCTGTAATATGTACCCCTCCTGTTGCAGGGTGGTGGGATATCTATTCCAGACATTTGTCTACTTTGATCTGTATCTAACTGAAATATTAATACAAATTAATCAATTAACACGACCCAGCCACGACTTAGCCATGTTTATGCATACATTTGATTAATCTTTTTTTTTCTATATCGCTAGTCTTAATATTTCTGTACTATATACCCTAGTGGAAGTTTAGAATGGGTTTAATCATATTTCGTGTTTTACGTATTAAAACGCATTTGAACAAAATACAAAATAATTCGTCTATATAATGACTCCGTGAGAAGATAGAATACCACACAGGCCCCTGGGGTAAAAGACATGATGTGCATGGATGATATATTCTTTGCCTTCTGGTAATAATTCGTTTAAGGTCAATGAAACCTAACGTAGTAGGGCAATGATTTGTGTCAGTATAGAGGTTACTGCCCCCGCGATCAATATCTTGATCTTATATACGTTTTACACTGCTGCGCTATAAACGGATACATCAATGCATCATTGCGCCATATATCCGCACTTTTTTTGTACGTCAGTATGATAAAGTGGTAATAAATAGGTCAAATCAGCACGTATGTGTTTTATGATAATTAGTTTTCTTTTGAACTTTGTTTTAATGTGTTTTATCGATAATATTTCTTCTCTTCTATTTTCTGTATCTAGTTTTACGAAAGGTTTTCGGTAATAGTTTTACAATTCCACGCACACGTATACTGTTTTAGAGTTCATATAGGTGAAAAAAAAATGATTTCTTGAAAATCTTCATCAGGTACGCTCAGAGTTAAAAGACTGGAATATGGATCAATCAGATAATTAAACAGTATTCGATTGTAGAAAATCAAACGGCCTAATAATGATGGCCAAAATCAACGAAGGTCACCTATTCCTGAGGAAGGTAAACCTTAATTTTAGCATACACTAGCTTAGCCCCGCCATTTTTTTAAATTGAAGTGTCTGTACCACACCAGAACGGCGAGCGGTCATATACTATTTGTGTTAGGTAATCGATGTTGGCACTTTTTACGATTTATCTACTGGATTTTTGGACCTGTCCACACAGAGTGGTATTTTTTGTTTTTTTCATTTTATTTCATTATTTAAGCATAGTTACTTTCAATTATTAATATATCTAATAAACCATTTCAGTGCCAAAGCACGGACTACCAGGCGGATGACAATGTTTGTAACGTCATCAAATACAATTTGGAGAGAATAGTTTATTGTAGAACACAAGAGGAGCATTGAACAATTCAATAAAAGAAAATCTACCTATTTATTAAGAGTTGCTTTAGAGGGGTCAAGGAAGGTTATCAGATTTATTTATTTCAGATCAATAAGATTGACTTGTAGAGGTCGTTGACACACGCTGTATACTAATGGAGAAGATATTTGTGGTTGAAAAACGTGCGTCTAATATATTTGTTCTTAATAAAACTGACCACCACGATATAGCTGAAATATTGTTGAAAGTGGCGTTAAACACCATTAAAAACAACCAATCAATCTTAATTGTGAACAATTAAATAGGCTTAAAAGAAAAAACGTTGAAGTATAGCTGTAAAACAACCTCAAGTTTGGATATTCCATGAAAAATTTAATTGTTTTAATTGTACAATAATATAAATAAACCTCTATATTTAATGTTTTCTACATGTAACCTTGGCACCAATTTACAAATTTTAAACTCAACCTCACAAATCTAACCTCTTTGACGAACACTCAAACTCACAAATCTAACCTCTTTGACTAGGGCTCAACCTCACAAATCTAACCTCTTTGACGAACACTCAAACTCACAAATCTAATCTCTTTGACTAGGGCTCAACCTCACAAATCTAACCTCTTTGACGAACACTCAAACTCACAAATCTAACCTCTTTGACTAGGGCTCAACGTCACAAATCTAACCTCTTTGACGAGGACTCAACGTCACAAATCTAACCTCTTTGACGAACACTCAAACTCACAAATCTAACCTCTTTGACGAACACTCAACCTGACAAATCTAACCTCTGACTAGGGCTCAACCTCACAAATCTAACCTCTTTGACGAACACTCAAACTCACAAATCTAACCTCTTTGACTAGGACTCAACATCACAAATCTAACCTCTTTGACGAGGACTCAACCTCATAAATCTAACCTCTTTGACTAGGGCTCAACCTCACAAATCTAACCTTTTTGACGAGGACTCAAACTCACAAATATAACCTCTTTGACACTAACTCAAACTCACAAATCTAACCTCTTTGACACTAACTCAAACTCACAAATCTGACCTCTTTCACGAACACTCAAGCTCACAAATCTAACCTCTTTGACGAACACTCAAACTCACACATCTAACCTCTTTGACACTAACTCAAACTCACAAATCTAACCTCTTTGACACTAACTCAAACTCATAAATCTAACCTCTTTGACACTAACTCATACTCACACATCTAACCTCTTTGACACTAACTCAAACTCATAAATCTAACCTCTTTGACGAACACTCAAACTCACACATCTAACCTCTTTGACAGTAACTCAAACTCACACATCTAACCTCTTTGACACTAACTCAAACTCACACATCTAACCTCTTTGACACTAACTCAAACTCACACATCTAACCTCTTTGACACTAACTCAAACTCACAAATCTAACCTCTTTGAAACTTATCTTGAGTTGTGTGTGAAACTTCACATCAAACACAGTTATGTACTTTATATATAATTATATTTTCCTGTGTTAAATACTGAAGTCGGTATCAGATCAACTAGGTCATCACCCTACAACAAAACGAAGATATTGTAGTGCTCCCTGATTCATAGGGTTAATCAGAAGCTATTAATCGAAGAAGGAAAGACAATACAATGGCCAAAGATAAAGGACAGAACGACAAACAACGATCTACAAAACACTACACAGACAAACTAAAGATCGAGTAACACGAACGCCACTAAAACGTGCCAATGGGAAAAGAATAAAATGAATATTTTTCTTTAAAGGCGGGATTTTCGTTGGTGATGAACAGAAAAATAAAATACCTTGCATTATGCCGGCAGTTGATAAACAACTTTCTTTGAGGTCACTGTCCTGTCAATCAAAACTTCACTCAGAAAACCGTTCATGCTTCATTTACGTACCTGTCAAATCCAAGGTCAATAACCGACAGTCAGTTCGTACTCTACACAAAGGAGATGCTGCACGATACGGCGTATTAAACGGGGTCAAGGGAGGTTAGAAAATTATTTATTTCAGATCAATACCAATTGACATATAATGTCGATGACACGGGCCTGTATACTAACAGCTTGAATGATGTATGGCCTTGTTGTTAATAAACAAATATCTGTGTATTAGTATATACAATTTCAAATATTATACTTAATTGTAATATTATTTATTTTGTATCATATATAATGTAATTACTTCTTACTTTTAAGGTCTTTCTTTACACGGTAGTATTGCTTAGCTTAACAAATAACTTGAAGAATATGTTTATGCTGGAACCTTTGAGCCGTAATGAAAGCGGGAGGTTTGGCGCTTTAAAATCTGATTCAACCCACCATTTCTTTAGAAATGCCTGTACCAAGTCAAGGTCATTACGGTTTTCACAGTTTTCCGGTTGTTGACTGATTTTGTCAGGTTATATACTTATATATTTAATTTTGTTATTACCCTTATTTAAGTACATTATCATTTTTCATCCAGTGAATAATAAAATGAAAAACAAATCATACCACACTGTCGGAACAATTCAAAAATATAATAGAAAACCATAGAAAAAGAATAAATCGATACTTCTAACACACAAATGCATAACAGTTGACTTTCCTGGCTTGGTACAGGCACTCCAACAAAAGTGGCTAGGCTAAGCTCGTTTTATGGGTCCAAGCTTTTAAAATATATGTACATTGACATTCGTTGTGTACAGTCGTATCCTTTTTTAAATTTAGTGGATAAATATCACACATAGCTATCTACACTGTGCTCCATCCACACCACCACACGCATCTTGAATTGTTGGCTGTTGGAATAATTAATAATAGTTTGCTTAAAGTTACTAGCGATCAAAAAAGATGATTTTAATTTTCCCATTGTGAATTTTCCATTTATATGTAGCAACATTACAGCAGCACCTGCATATGGAGTATATATCTCCCAGTTGATCCGATAATCCAGAGCGTTTGGTTCCTATCAGGCTTTCCTTTATAGAAGGTTGATGATAAAAAGGAAGCTACTGAACCAAGGGTTCCAATTGGCTATGTTGAAGTCATAACTTCGAAAGTTTGACGGTCCATGACTAGGTTGACCGCTATGGAATATCTGTTTCACAAATAACCATGGATATGTTCCACTTGTCGTAAACATTTCCCGGTCCTGTCCTCATTCATGACTTATCACCTGGTTTGTAACTAGATTAACATGACGGATGCCACTAGTGGAGCAGGAACTGCTTACCCTTCCAGAACACCCCCGGTTTTTAGTGTTACTCGATCTTTAGCTTTATGTGTATGTTTTGTAGTTCGTTGTTTGTACTTTTGTACTTTTTCTTTTGGCCATTGTGTTGTCTGTCCTTCTTTGATATACGGATTCTGATTACTCCTTTTGTATCTTCAAACTCTTCTTAACCCCGCCACTTATTATTGAAGTGTATGTGCCAAGCCAGGTACGTCAGCGGTGATGTATTTATGTGTTAGGGTTTGTGATTTTGCATCGCTCTATGATTTTTTTATTGGAGTTTGGAACTGTTCCGACATTGTGGTATGTTCAATCATTTTGTTAGTCACTCATACATCAGGGTCTACTATATAGCGCTATTGTGGTGCAATCAATTCTTAACCGAAACAACACAAATATCAACTTGCTGTTCGTAAACTAATTATGTTGGTCGTTTACATAAATACACTGTGGTTGTTTATTTCATTTGTTCTATGTACTCTTTATTGTTCAGGCGAAGTAAATCTAGTACACAGTTCTAACATGGCGGATATTTTATAAGAGGCTTCGCGAGCACATGGGTTCACCCCCGGTTTTTTGTTAGGTCCGTGTTGGTCATCTTTTTAGTTTTTTGTGTTTTCTTGTGTTGTGTTTTCTGTTTTGTTTTTGTTTTCTGTTTCTGTTTGCCTTCGTCCTGTGTTTTTTGTACCCAATGTTACCAGTGTCTCTGGATTACCCATTCATGATTTCACTTTCGGTTTTCTCTAATGTTTATTATCTACAATACTGTTTTTGTGTTGTTCTCGTATTGAGACCTTTTCGATAGGACTGCAAAACGTTTTGTTTCGAATGGATTGTTTCTTGATAGATTGTGATTTCATTATATGGTAAACATTCGTTATACTCAAGTAGATTATTACCTTGGTAAATAAAATACAGTACAATGATTGCAACAATGTCACGTGATCTTGTTTACATTTTTGTTTTCAAAACATCCGTGTTCATATATAGACTGAACATAGTTGGAGGGCATTTTGCCTTTAAATAACAACGACTTTCCTGATATATGTAGAATTAATAACTGATGAGAAACTTAATTTAGAGGACATGTCGTGTGAGGTATTGCATTGATTTTGTGTGAGGTCTTTTTATTTGTATTTACAGCTCTACACGTCTATAACCAGAGTCATTGATGCTATATTTGGTTTATGACGTAACTTTTAGCAATGGCATGAGTACCATACTCACATAGGTTGAGGTTGAAGACCGGATAATTATCAAATTCACCAGAAAAAAAAAACTTATCTTAACCTGCTTCACCGGTAGTTAGAAGTCGACGATCTCGACTACTATTGTACTGTTTACACTTCCGAGGCAGCTGAGTTCACTCACGGTTTTAGTGGGGTTCATGTTACTCGATTTTTAGTTTTATATGTATGTTTTGTATAACGTTGTTTGTCCTTTTGTCCTTTTTCTTTTGGCCATTGTGTTGCTATGTCCTCCGATTTATGGCTTCTGATTACCCCTTTGGTATCTTCAAACTTTTCTTCCACCCAAAAGCCCCCAATGAAAAAGTACATATAGCAACAATATAAACATGTTGATTATTTGATTTGTCACGTAGAAAGAACGTGATGAGGTAAAGTCTAACTAGTAAGCCATTTTTTCAAGCAAAGATTAAAAAATGGTATTCATTTTCAGATGTTTGTTTATATTAGAGAACAAAAGAAAATAGCAAAGCATGTTTGAAATGTCTTATGGCGTTATAACAATGATATTTGTATTTGCTGTATATTAGTTACACGGTCATGTCTTTTAAGAAACAGGAACTGCTTACCCTTCGCGAGCACATAGGTTCATCCTGGGTGTTTCAGCGAGTTCAGTTCTGCTCATCTTTATAGTTTTCTGATTTGCTTTTCTTCAATGTTGCCTGTGTCGCTGGATTGTCCATTCGGTTTTCTCTAGAGTTGACGTAAAGCAGATTTCCAGATGGAAAACCACATGGAATCACAGCTTGTACCAATTTATTTTACTACATATAATATACAGTCTAACTTGTATATAGAGATCACCCTTGGAACCAAGAAAAAGTGTCAGGTTTGACTGTATCTTATTTATTATTGTTCGAATTTTAAGCAAAATTGTAAAGTGGTACACTATTACGCTCAATATTCCTCAACCGCGTCGGTGGTGTAACGGCTGCTGTAGTCGCCTCGAGTGCGGTGCATGGTAGATTCGAGCCCCGGGATCAACTCAAACCAACGATTACTAATTCGTATTTATTGTAGTATTGAGGAGAAACAACAATCGGGATGTGTCCGAGTGGCGCGACACTTCTACACGCGGGTATTTTTTTGCAGTGAGCAATTACTATTAAAAATGCAACTAAGCGTGTTGTTCTTGTACAAAGCGGCCATAATAATCATTTCATTAAATGAAACATGTTCATTTGGCCTTAACAGCAATCACTCACTCACTTAAGAAGTAAGAACAGACTTGTTACGGGATCAGAAAAGTGTGTCCGAATGGAGCGACATGTATAACCGCAGACTGTTGTTCCAGTGAGCTAGCACCATAACAAGCCAACTAAGCGTGTTGGTCTAGTATAAAGCGGGCATCCTCATCATCTCATTTTAAATATACCTTATTCTCGCCATGATGTAGCTGAGTAATTGATCATTTGACGTTAAGCAACAACGTTCAGTAAATTACACAATATCTCTTTGATACCAATACTAAATTGATTAGAAATTCCGATTTTCACTAAGCTGATCGTTTTACTTAAATTTGATCACTAGATACTTCTGAAATGCTCTAATATAATTAAAAAACCAATTTACGTTGTTAAGCTTGAATTCCTCGAAGATTTATCAAATATTGACAAATATTTTTGAAAATTTGTTTTTGAGTCTTACATATGTTGTACAATGCTATGTACATTAGGACATTGCTCTTCATGTTTTATTATTTAATAAAAGGTTAATACATAAAAAAATATCAGTGTAAAAATATCTTCTTTCAAATGCAAAAAAAACGAAGGAAAGACTAATATTTTCGAAGTATATATTGACCAGAAAGAATCAAATCAAATCAAAAGCTTCAAACGATATAACTGAAATATTGTTCAAAGAGGCGTTAAACACAATAAATCATCATTATGTCAAAATTTATATGACGAATTTGTTGGTTAATATGGAAAACGCCCCGACACAAGTCTGAATTATTATTTACCATTCTAAACGATACAAGTCATTACCTGGATTTCCAACGTGCCATATCTGGTCATTTTTTTGTATGTTCAATGAGTTAATATGAGAGGTGATTGTTCGTTTTGTTGATATTGATGGAATTGTTGACCATTCCTGTTTAAACTTTCTTTTCATAATACTATTCTGTCACTAAAGAATGAGGATGATATTAAGATTTAAAAAACTAACACTAACACAAATGTTGCATGGTCAAGCTGACGTCAATGAAAACGAAATACATATCTTGTTCTGCTCCCTCAAGCATAGGTGACCTTAGCCGATTTTTTTGTTGGCTGTCCTAGTTGGACTCTTCGGTCCTCTTGGTCCCAATTTTTTTTTAAATTATTTGGCTTTCCAATGTTTTGTTTTTGAGGCTACCTGATAAATGTAATTCCAGAATGGTGCCGTGCGCACTAAATTAGATATCTACGTTTTGCTAAGATGAATTGGGTGTGCAGTTATACAAAAGAAATTGTTTGGATGACATTAACCGATAGCTGGTACATGTATTGTGTCACGTACATCCTAGTACTAAGATGTCTATTTATCTCTATTCATTGTTCTCTCTCTTGTTTGTGTCTGTTGTGGTCACCCAGGGAGCGGTTGTTTGTGTTATTGTGGTAGATTATAGACTGTAGAAAATTATGGCTTAACTTAATTATTTTTTTTCACGATCAATCCCGTAGAAATGATTATAACACGTGTACACTACAATAACCGCAAATCTTGATAAATAAATAAGAAAAACAGAAGTTGCAACGCTAACACCCTTAAGAATAAAAACACGCAAATGAAAAAACCCCGATTCATAAAAATAAAAAATGTGGTTAATGAAAAAAAGGTCCTTACTCCCTCCTGAAAGGTACGTTGATTCCTTTTCTCATCTGTTTTTTCGAAAACAAATATGTTTATTGTAGACATGAATTGGATAACCTTGATGTTTGTCCTTGAGAAGAGTTAATCTTGTTGATTGTGTTTATAGTTATCCTGTTATAGGAGACACTGAACTGTATAATTATAAAAGCAGTTTGCTAGCGTTTATTTTGTTTTTAATTGTATATACATGTAGCTCTTACTCGACGATTAAGTATCATAATACCATCGATTACTCTTATAATGATGGTCGTTAATACGATGGTGCTTGTAGCTTTGTATTCCAGTCTATATTTCCTGATTATAGCTTTCTACTTGATATTTTGTAATTAGTAGCATTGATGAAGTATAGAGCCACATAGTTTGTACTAGTCCTAGTAGACAAGTGTGTAAAGAGGGGATAATGATAATTAGGTACTGTCCTGTTAAAATTAAAACTTTGAAAACAGTGTCAATGCTGAATTTAATTGACACACTGTTTCTACTTGATGTAACAGACGACAAGTGTGTACAAATAAGAGGGGGTAATGAAAGTTAGATACGGTCCAGTTGAGTTAAAACCTTAAATTTATAAAGTTTATCACATAAAGATAAACTGATTCATTAAAAGTATGTTTTTATGTTGCTTTTTTTCAAATTGCCGGAATCAAATCTGGTTTGTGCTCTTTGGACCTCGGTTTTTCCCACTCGGACAACCTCGGATGGTATCACTGCTCTCTCATCAACAACTCGGCTATGATATGCTTATGCATATGATTACAATTTGCCGGAAATCCTTATACTGGTTTATTAATTAGGATATAGACAAAATGCCATTGTCCAGCTGTAACATGGATTTACAATTTGCGAAATGAAATTATGGAAAATCCGTTGATTTGAATCCAAAACAGTCGGAGACTTTGGAATCATTATAATATGGACGTGGTACGTTGATTGTTTTTGTCAACATTATTCTAAGCCACGTGTTTTTTTTTTTTTTTAAAGAAGTCAATGGTCTCTGTTGTATCACGACCAAGGTTAATGTGTTGAGTCGCGAAACATCCGATTAGTTCCGAGTGCGATCTGGCCTTCAAACTGTGACGTCACTACTTGTACTAGTAAGCCTATTGTTGTCGACATTCTTTTACAAACATTACGCCAATCTCTTCTTTTAAACTAACAAAAAGAGAAGATTCTTCTTTTGTTTTGTTTTTTTACTGGTCCAGTTTTTTTTGTACCAGAAAAACAGAACAACATGCATCTTTTTGTCCAAAGAGTAATGGTTTTTAACTAACATATTTTACAATCCTAGCTAGTGGTCAGTTAGCTACGAGCATTCTTTGCGTTTTAGTTATTTCACATCTGCTTATGTATTCAGCATGAATTTAAACCCTTTACTTTCAAGAACATTATGATTTTGAATAATTCAGAGTTCATACGTGAACCTCATTTTATGGACATTTTTATAAAGTCCTCAAGCTAATTGACTTAAATGGATAATTATAACTTTTTTTTGTATCTTATGAACGGGATATACAATACAGAACTGAGGAATGCCCGATCCCCACGATGTACGATGGCTTTCGTAGATTTACTTACTAGAGAGAACGATACAGAACTTACTTTAGACTCTTTAAAGAAAACCGAATATTTCCGGTGTTATATATTTGGGAGTGCATTGGTTCTCATGTTACTGTTGATATTTCAGTTGTCTTGGTTACGTAAACGATTGCAGCTTTCACCGTTGTCAGTGAAGCAGAGGCTTGCCAAACCTTTGAAATAGGTCGTCTGCCTTTTCGCCTCACCTTATCATGTTCCCACAAATAAAAACAAAATCATGCAGCGGCCGTATTTTTCCATTTATTATCGTTGTGATTGTGTAATGCCACAATTAAATTTTTAATCAAAGAACTTATTATTAATATTGTACGTCAACAACGTATACCTCATACAATATTATTAGTCATAGGGTGTGCAGTTGAATGGTCCCCTTTTGTATAAACATTAGTAAATATGTAATTCCGTCCTTGGCAGATCTTAATATCATGTTTTGATCATTTTGGGTTTGTGATCTAAAATATTTTGAACGTTTTCGGTTTTAAAATATTGGGCATTATTACCGTCCCATACATATATGAGAAAAGCTTGAAGATACCAAATAGGGTAATCAGAAGCCTTAAATTGCAGAATGGCAGACAATACAATGAGAGAACAAAAAGGACAAAATAACATAAAATAACGATTATCTACAAAACACTACACAATAAAGAATGAGCAACACGAACCTCACTAAAACCTAGGGATGAACTCAGGTGCTCCAAAATTGTTAACAGTTCCTGTCCCACTAGTGACACCCATCGCTTTATTGGTGAATGACACGAACATCATCTGACATGTAAATCGTGATAGTTTTGACTAGATATTAGTCAGAGGGTACTCATTGCTATATAAGACAACGTAGCTCATTGATTGTGTTCCCACCCCCACAATACACTAAAAAATTAGGCATCTAATATAGTGCACACTGTGCGTTTATTGAAGGACATTCATTATGTACGCTTATGGTCAAAATAAGGGCAAGCCAAATAATGTAAGATAGACCAAAGAGCTTTTTAAAAAAGGATAAAAGCTACCTACAATTGAGGGACATTGACTCTATTTTGATTTGATTTTGATTTGATTGATTTATTGTGTATAATGTAGCTTTCAGCAATATTTCAGCTATATCATGGCGGCCAGTTTTAGTGGTGGAAGAAGCCGGGGTACCCGGAGAGAACCACCGACCATGGGCAAGCAACTGATAAACTTTATCACTTGCAGCTGGGAATCGAGTGCACCCTTTTTGTAGTTTACAAAGCCGGGCGCGAACCCACGCCGTATTGGTGATAGGCTTGTACCTAACTCATTGAGTCACCAGAGCCTCCTACAACTACCTAACTCATTGAGTCACCAGAGCCTCCTACAACTACCTAACTCATTGAGTCACCCGAGCCCTTCTATGAAACAAAATTACATTATTTAGTAACTGTAAATTTCAAACACAAATATAGCTAATAAACCATGTTAGTGCCGAAACACTGACCATTTGGTGGATCATACGGGATTAAAAGTCACCATCAGGGATGTCGACCCAGTGATAATAATCACATGACCCGATTCTAAATTGACATTTATCAGGTACCCTCATAGTAAAAACACTGGAAAGCCAAATCATTTTTATAAACATATATTCCTTTTTTCATGCTGGTGCTTCTCAAGAAAAGCGAAAAGAAGCTAACACATTCCGCTTTATCAAGGGGTGGGTATACATTATAATTGGAAGCCATTGTGTGTCGCTTGAAGGTAAGTTTTTGATTATAGAGTGAGGGATTGTTGCTTAAGGCCAACTCAGCAATTTTTCTGCTATATCAATGAAATAATGATGAGGTCCGCTTTGTACTAGACCAACACGCTTAGTTGGATTTTTATGGTGATAGCACACTGAAACAACAGTGCGCGGATAGACATGTCGCCCACTCGGACACATTATCCTGATTCCGACCCAACAGTCTTTGCCCTTTCTCTTGAATGATGCATGCTTAGCAGAGAGGCAACAAATACCAATTTTATAGTCTTTGGTTTGACCCGACCGGGGCTCGAACCCATGATTTACCGCACCCATAGCAAGCACGCTAATTATTACACCACCGATGCGGTTTTTTACTCATAGCATTATTTATTTCAAGGACAACATTAAATATGATAGTGCGTCATTTGTTCCTATATGTCCGCTAAACAACGATGTGTCCATCGTTCAACAACTTGTCGTCAAACTCTCAAGCACTTCGACAACGTTTTCGCGACAGGTGGAAATAACATTTGTTGAGAGTTTCACAACAAGTTTGGTGATTTTGTTGATTGCATCTATCCCATTGAGCTTGAAATACAGGATACCACAGATATATTGACCTACACCTCGAAACTGACAGCAACATGAAGGTTTTCAGTAGTTAAGCAGGAACTGCTTACCCTTCCAGAGCATATGAATTCACCCCCAGTTTTTAGTGGGGTACGTGTTGCACGATCTTTAGTTTTCAGTGTAGTGTTTTGTAGATCGTTGTTTGTGCTTTTTCTTTTGGCCATTGTTTTGTCTATCCATCGATGTACGAATTATGATTACCCCTTTGGTATCTTCAAACTCTTCTCCAAGCTATCTTTCCTAGTAATTTTTTGTGAGAAGTATCATTAAATTATTGACATTCCATCACGCCCCAGATAAACCATGCAGATAATTTGATCCCTTCCAAGATATTAATAGAAATTAACAACAAGCGGGTGATGCCTGATAAGAAGAGTGTTCAGATGACGAGAGATGGTAATGGCAATTAGATTTTGATTTAAAATTAACAATTGTTCCCAATATTATGCATTGTGATGGCTTTATGTACTATCTTATATTTCAAAGATGGTTGAGACCATCAGCTCTCTTTAATAGAACTAATATTATTCAACATGTACATACGACAACGTCTGTGCCACAAAGATATAAAGTTCAAAATTAGGAGTCGATGTTCTTTACAACAATGTTGCTCACTCATTTATATGTGAGAGTTGCCATTCTACTTACATGCGTAAAGACTTGCATCGTTTCCCTAAGAAGGAAGGTCTAAACCCATACAACTAGTTTATCGGTGTCTGCGCCGTGACAGGAAAGTGAGCGGTCATGTATCTATGCTTGGGTTGTCGATTTTGTCTGTTTCTACAGGATTTTATATTAGATTTTGGAATTGTTCTGACAATGTGGTATAATTTTGTACTTTTCGTTGTATAACATTAACCGTCATCTTATTGTTGATCAAGGTCAATTGATCACCGCTACAACAATGTTCATGACAAGAACACGTTTACATGCAATGACATTCACCATTAATTAAGCAAATCACGTTGACTGTGGCTATGGGAAAAATTTGCAAGTGAACTAAGTACTATAGAGTCAGATAATTTATATCCGGTGCATTGAGTTCAAGGTATATATAGTACACCAGACATATCGACAATAGACATGAGAACAAGAATAACTTACCACGTGACATTATCGAAGTGTTTTAGAACTCGGCTACATGATGTACGTATGTACCGTTACTTAATGGAGTTTACAAGGCATTCGATACACTATCATATTCTTTGTTTTATTTACAATAACTAAAGCTATTAAAGTAATAATTCATAAGAAGTGGAACCAAATGACATCTGATTTCGAGAGAAGACATTCTATGTTATGGTGAACATTCATTCACCCCTGGTGTACATGAAATAGACAGTAAATAACCAACATCTATGTACATGAAATAGACAGTAAATAAACAACATCTATGTACATGAAATAGACAGTAAATAAACAACATCTATGTACATGAAATAGACATATCAGTAAATAAACAACATCTATGTACATGAAATAGACATATCAGTAAATAAACAACATCTATGTACATGAAATAGACATATCAGTAAATAAACAATATCTATGTACATGAAATAGACATATCAGTAAATAAACAACATCTATGTACATGAAATAGACATATCAGTAAATAAACAATATCTATGTACATGAAATAGACATATCAGTAAATAAACAACATCTATGTACATGAAATAGACATATCAGTAAATAAACAATATCTATGTACATGAAATAGACATATCAGTAAATAAACAACATCTATGTACATGAAATAGACATATCAGTAAATAAACAATAGCTATGTACATGAAATAGACATATCAGTAAATAAACAATAGCTATGTACATGAAATAGACATATCAGTAAATAAACAATATCTATGTACATGAAATAGACATATCAGTAAATAAACAACATCTATGTACATGAAATAGACATATCAGTAAATAAACAATATCTATGTACATGAAATAGACATATCAGTAAGTAAACAACATCTATGTACATGAAATAGACATATCAGTAAATAAACAATATCTATGTACATGAAATAGACATATCAGTAAATAAACAACATCTATGTACATGAAATAGACATATCAGTAAATAAACAATATCTATGTACATGAAATAGACATATCAGTAAATAAACAACATCTATGTACATGAAATAGACATATCAGTAAATAAACAATATCTATGTACATGAAATAGACATATCAGTAAATAAACAATATCTATGTACATGAAATAGACATATCAGTAAATAAACAATATCTATGTACATGAAATAGACATATCAGTAAATAAACAATATCTATGTACATGAAATAGACATATCAGTAAATAAACAACATCTATGTACATGAAATAGACATATCAGTAAATAAACAACATCTATGTACATGAAATAGACATATCAGTAAATAAACAACATCTATGTACATGAAATAGACATATCAGTAAATAAACAACATCTATGTACATGAAATAGACATATCAGTAAATAAACAACATCTATGTACATGAAATAGACATATCAGTAAATAAACAACATCTATGTACATGAAATAGACATATCAGTAAATAAACAACATCTATGTACATGAAATAGACATATCAGTAAATAAACAACATCTATGTACATGAAATAGACATATCAGTAAATAAACAATATCTATGTACATGAAAGTTAACAACACCTGCAATACAAATAAAAGACAGGAACTGCTTACCTTTCGCGAGCAACTAGTTTCATCCGGTTTTTGGTGGCGTCTGTGTTGCTCATCTTTGTTTGCTGTTGCTTTTTGTGTTTTGTTTGTCTTCTTCCCGTGTCTTGTGTGCCGAATGTTGCCAGTGGTTTTGGATTGTCCATTCTTGATTGCTCTTCCATTTTCTTTAACGTTTATTCAAGAAAATAGAATAACAATACGCTTTTTACTGCTTGTTGGTTTTTCAAACATAAGTATATCAGTACCGACGCACCGACTACTGAAAGGATGATACCATCAGGGACTAATAATCTTACTGTAAGCTTCTTCCCGTAATGGATATAGCTGAATCACTACACATCTGATGTTAAATATCAATCAATCCAACAATTATTCAACTGATTAATCGTGTTATCGGTATATAAACATAGATTTCTCCCATTATTTAACACGAACTTTACAGAATGTTCCACCACTGGTTCAGCGGGGTTAAAGCGCCGTAATAGATATCCAATTTAGTGCAGACGATGCATTTCTAGAATAACCCTCATCAGGTAGTCAAAAGGCAGGAAAGGAAAAACCAACTAATGTAAACGTCTTTGTAAGCACCAATGTCAAAGGGATCATAGGATATTAAAACAAACGGCTATGTCACCTCTGATCAAGTGTTTACACGTATACTTTAATTTTGCTAAATAAAAAATATAGTTTGTTTAGATACATATTGTATTACAAAAGGTGAGAGAATTTTTAAAAAATACATCAAACTTAATATATTTGATATAAGCACAAAACCTAAATATTAAAATAATATATAAATTAAATCTGATGTATTTAATTTAGCTCGCAATATGCGTTTCTGGAATAACCTTCATCATATACGCTCAAAGGTCAAAAGATTGGAGCACTAAATAAGATTGGTTAATAACATCTGTGCACTCGTCCTTGTATAACATCGATTTTATGTATCTCATTGTCTAGGTGTTACATAGATGACGTCAGAATACTAATAAAATATTAAATACTATTATTTACTGGCCTGATGATGACCATAATCAATGCAAAAGAATAATTTACACATTTTAAGGATAAAAACGCATAACACACACAAATGGAAATTGCTATTTTTAAATCCAACCATTCCATTTTGTTTTAATTGGCTATAGTCATATATTATTCCCGTCTCTTTTTTCTTGAACCTCTAGGTCGTCTCAATAAAAACGTCGATATCTAATATTGTGCACACGGAGCTTTTCTGGAATACCCTTCATCGGGTACACTAAAAATCGAAAGATTGGAAAGCCAAATATTTCAATAATTGTTTAGGAGTAATACACCTAAATGGCTTAAACAGGATAGCCAAAATCGGCAAAGGTCACCAATGCCTGAGGAAGGGGAACATCAAGGCTCCTGTCTATAGAAGGAGAACCACAAGATTCCTGTCTATAGAAGGAGAACCACAATATTCCTGTCTATAGAAGGAGAACCACAAGACTCCTGTCTATAGAAGGAGAACCACAAGACGCCTGTCTATAGAAGGAGAACCACAAGACGCCTGTCAATAGAAGGAGAACCACAAGACTCCTGTCTATCGAAGGAGAACCACAAGACGCCTGTCTATAGAAGGAGAACCACAAGACGCCTGTCTATAGAAGGAGAACCACAAGACGCATGTCAATAGAAGGAGAACCACAAGACTCCTGTCTATAGAAGGAGAACCACAAGGCTCCTGTCTATAGAGGGAGAACCACAAAACGCCTGTCAATAGAAGGAGAACCACAAGGCTCCTGTCTATAGAAGGAGAACCACAAGACGCCTGTCTATAGAAGGAGAATCACAAGACTCCTTTGTTAGGAAGTATTTTCTGTGTACATCTGTATATGTAATAGAACGCCGCTGACGATACAATAAATTGATGAAGCAAACATACATGTAATAAAAAGAAAAACAGAATCTACCACACGCTCAGAGCAGTTCCTAAACCTTAAAGAAAAATCGTAATAAAAAGAAAAAGAAAATCTACCACACGCTCAGAGCAGTTCCTAAACCTTAAAGAAAAATCTTAATGAAAAGAAAAAGAAAATCTACCACACGCTCAGAGCAGTTCCTAAACCTTAAAGAAAAATCGTAATAAAAAGAAAAAGAAAATCTACCACACGCTCAGAGCAGTTCCTAAACCTTAAAGAAGAATCGTAATAAAAAGAAAAAGAAAATCTACCACACGCTCAGAGCAGTTCCTAAACCTTAAAGAAAAATCGTAATAAAAAGAAAAAGAAAATCTACCACAAGCTCAGAGCAGTTCCTAAGCCTAAAAGAAAAATCGTAATAAAAAGAAAAACAAAATCTACCACACGCTCAGAGCAGTTCCTAAACCTTAAAGAAAAATCGTAATAAAAAGAAAAACAAAATCTACCACACGCTCAGAGCAGTTCCTAAACCTTAAAGAAGAATCGTAATAAAAAGAAAAAGAAAATCTACCACACGCTCAGAGCAGTTCCTAAACCTTAAAGAAAAATCGTAATAAAAAGAAAAAGAAAATCTACCACAAGCTCAGAGCAGTTCCTAAGCCTAAAAGAAAAATCGTAATAAAAAGAAAAACAAAATCTACCACACGCTCAGAGCAGTTCCTAAACCTTAAAGAAAAATCGTAATAAAAAGAAAAACAAAATCTACCACACGCTCAGAGCAGTTCCTAAACCTTAAAGAAGAATCGTAATAAAAAGAAAAACAAAATCTACCACACGCTCAGAGCAGTTCCTAAACCTTAAAGAAGAATCGTAATAAAAAGAAAAAGAAAATCTACCACACGCTCAGAGCAGTTCCTAAACCTTATAGAAAAATCGTAAAAAAAAAGAAAAAGAAAATCTACCACACGCTCAGAGCAATTCCTAAACCTTAAAGAAAAATCGTAATTAAAAGAAAAAGTAAATCTACCACACGCTCAGAGCAGTTCCTAAACCTTAAAGAAGAATCGTAATAAAAAGAAAAAGAAAATCTACCACACGCTCAGAGCAGTTCCTAAGCCTTAAAGAAAAATCGTAATGAAAAGAAAAACAAAATCTACCACACGCTCAGAGCAGTTCCTAAACCTTAAAGAAAAATCGTAATAAAAAGATAAACAAAATCTACCACACGCTCAGAGCAGTTTCTAAACCTTAAAGAAGACTCGTAATAAAAAGAAAAACAAAATCTACCATACACTCAGAGTAGTTCCTAAACCTTAAAGAAGAATCGTAATAAAAAGAAAAAGAAAATCTACCACACGCTCAGAGCAGTTCCTAAACCTTATAGAAAAATCGTAAAAAAAGAAAAAGAAAATCTACCACACGCTCAGAGCAATTCCTAAACCTTAAAGAAAAATCGTAATTAAAAGAAAAAGTAAATCTACCACACGCTCAGAGCAGTTCCTAAACCTTAAAGAAGAATCGTAATAAAAAGAAAAAGAAAATCTACCACACGCTCAGAGCAGTTCCTAAACCTTAAAGAAGACTCGTAATAAAAAGAAAAACAAAATCTACCACACGCTCAGAGCAGTTCCTAAACCTTAAAGAAGACTCGTAATAAAAAGAAAAACAAAATCTACCACACGCTCAGAGCAGTTCCTAAACCTTAAAGAAGACTCGTAATAAAAAGAAAAAGAAAATCTACCACACGCTCAGAGCAGTTCCTAAACCTTAAAGAAGACTCGTAATAAAAAGAAAAAGAACATCTACCACACGCTCAGAGCAGTTCCTAAACCTTAAAGAAGAATCGTAATAAAAAGAAAAAGAAAATCTACCACACGCTCAGAGCAGTTCCTAAACGTTAAAGAAGACTCGTAAAAAAAAGAAAAAGAAAATCTACCACACGCTCAGAGCAATTCCTAAACCTTAAAGAAGAATCGTAATAAAAAGAAAAAGAAAATCTACCACACGCTCAGAGCAGTTCCTAAGCCTTAAAGAAAAATCGTAATAAAAAGAAAAAGAAAATCTATCACACGCTCAGAGCAGTTCCTAAACCTTAAAGAAAAATCGTAATAAAAAGATAAACAAAATCTACCACACGCTCAGAGCAGTTTCTAAACCTTAAAGAAGACTCGTAATAAAAAGAAAAACAAAATCTACCATACGCTCAGAGTATTTCCTAAACCTTAAAGAAGAATCGTAATAAAAAGAAAAAAATCTACCACACGCTCAGAGCAGTTCCTAAACCTTAAAGAAGACTCATAATAAAAAGAAAAACAGAATCTACCACACGCTCAGAGCAGTTCCTAAACCTTAAAGAAGAATCGTAATAAAATGAAAAAGAAAATCTACCACACGCTCAGAGCAGTTCCTAAACCTTAAAGAAGAATCGTAATAAAAAGAAAAAGAAAATCTACCACACGCTCAGAGCAGTTCCTAAACGTTAAAGAAGACTCGTAATAAAAAGAAAAAGAAAATCTACCACACGCTCAGAGCAGTTCCTAAACCTTCAAGAAGACTCGCAATAAAAAGAAAAACAGAATCTACCACACGCTCAGAGCAGTTCCTAAACCTTAAAGAAGAATCGTAATAAAAAGAAAAAAAAATCTACCACACGCTCAGAGCAGTTCCTAAACCTTAAAGAAGACTCGTAATAAAAAGAAAAAGAAAATCTACCACACGCTCAGAGCAGTTCCTAAACGTTAAAGAAGACTCGTAATAAAAAGAAAAAGAAAATCTACCACACGCTCAGAGCAGTTCCTAAACCTTAAAGAAGACTCGTAATAAAAAGAAAAACAAAATCTACCACACGCTCAGAGCAGTTCCTAAACCTTAAAGAAGACTCGTAATAAAAAGAAAAAGAAAATCTACCACACGCTCAGAGCAGTTCCTAAACCTTAAAGAAGACTCGTAATAAAAAGAAAAAGAACATCTACCACACGCTCAGAGCAGTTCCTAAACCTTAAAGAAGAATCGTAATAAAAAGAAAAAGAAAATCTACCACACGCTCAGAGCAGTTCCTAAACCTTAAAGAAGACTCGTAATAAAAAGAAAAACAAAATCTACCATACGCTCAGAGTAGTTCCTAAACCTTAAATAAGAATCGTAATAAAAAGAAAAAAAATCTACCACACGCTCAGAGCAGTTCCTAAACCTTAAAGAAGACTCATAATAAAAAGAAAAACAGAATCTACCACACGCTCAGAGCAGTTCCTAAACCTTAAAGAAGAATCGTAATAAAATGAAAAAGAAAATCTACCACACGCTCAGAGCAGTTCCTAAACCTTAAAGAAGAATCGTAATAAAAAGAAAAAGAAAATCTACCACACGCTCAGAGCAGTTCCTAAACCTTAAAGAAGACTCGTAATAAAAAGAAAAAGAAAATCTACCACACGTTCAGAGCAGTTCCTAAACCTTAAAGAAGACTCGTAATAAAAAGAAAAAAAAATCTACCACACGCTCAGAGCAGTTCCTAAACCTTAAAGAAGACTCGTAATAAAAAGAAAAAGAAAATCTACCACACGCTCAGAGCAGTTCCTAAACGTTAAAGAAGACTCGTAATAAAAAGAAAAAGAAAATCTACCACACGCTCAGAGCAGTTCCTAAACCTTAAAGAAGACTCGTAATAAAAAGAAAAAGAAAATCTACCACACGCTCAGAGCAGTTCCTAAACCTTAAAGAAGAATCGTAATAAAAAGAAAAAGAAAATCTACCACACGCTCAGAGCAGTTTTCCTAAACCTTAAAGAAGAATCGTAATAAAAAGAAAAAGAAAATCTACCATACGCTCAGAGTAGTTCCTAAACCTTAAAGAAGAATCGTAATAAAAAGAAAAAAAAGTCTACCACACGCTCAGAGCAGTTCCTAAGCCTTAAAGAAGACTCGTAATAAAAAGAAAAACAGAATCTACCACACGCTCAGAGCAGTTCCTAAACCTTACAGAAGAATCGTAATAAAAAGAAAAAGAAAATCTACCACACGCTCAGAGCAGTTCCTAAACCTTAAAGAAGACTCGTAATAAAAAGAAAAAGAAAATCTACCACACGCTCAGAGCAGTTCCTAAACGTTAAAGAAGACTCGTAATAAAAAGAAAAAGAAAATCTACCACACGCTCAGAGCAGTTCCTAAACCTTAAAGAAGACTCGTAATAAAAAGAAAAAGAAAATCTACCACACGCTCAGAGCAGTTCCTAAACCTTAAAGAAGACTCGTAATAAAAAGAAAAAAAATCTACCACACGCTCAGAGCAGTTCCTAAACCTTAAAGAAAACTCGTAATAAAAAGAAAAACAGAATCTACCACACGCTCAGAGCAGTTCCTAAACCTTAAAGAAGAATCGTAATCAAAAGAAAAAAAATCTACCACACGCTCAGAGCAGTTCCTAAACCTTAAAGAAGACTCATAATAAAAAAAAAACAGAATCTACCACACGCTCAGAGCAGTTCCTAAACCTTAAAGAAGAATCGTAATAAAATGAAAAAGAAAATCTACCACACGCTCAGAGCAGTTCCTAAACCTTAAAGAAGAATCGTAATAAAAAGAAAAAGAAAATCTACCACACGCTCAGAGCAGTTCCTAAACCTTAAAGAAGAATCGTAATAAAAAGAAAAAGAAAATCTACCACACGCTCAGAGCAGTTCCTAAACGTTAAAGAAGACTCGTAATAAAAAGAAAAAGAAAATCTACCACACGCTCAGAGCAGTTCCTAAACCTTAAAGAAGACTCGTAATAAAAAGAAAAAGAAAATCTACCACACGCTCAGAGCAGTTCCTAAACCTTAAAGAAGACTCGTAATAAAAAGAAAAAAAAATCTACCACACGCTCAGAGCAGTTCCTAAACCTTCAAGAAGACTCGCAATAAAAAGAAAAACAGAATCTACCACACGCTCAGAGCAGTTCCTAAACCTTAAAGAAGAATCGTAATAAAAAGAAAAAGAAAATCTACCACACGCTCAGAGCAGTTCCTAAACCTTAAAGAAGACTCGTAATAAAAAGAAAAAGAAAATCTACCACACGCTCAGAGCAGTTCCTAAACGTTAAAGAAGACTCGTAATAAAAAGAAAAAGAAAATCTACCACACGCTCAGAGCAGTTCCTAAACCTTAAAGAAGACTCGTAATAAAAAGAAAAAGAAAATCTACCACACGCTCAGAGCAGTTCCTAAACCTTAAAGAAGACTCGTAATAAAAAGATAAACAAAATCTACCACACGCTCAGAGCAGTTCCTAAACCTTAAAGAAGACTCGTAATAAAAAGAAAAAGAAAATCTACCACACGCTCAGAGCAGTTCCTAAACCTTAAAGAAGACTCGTAATAAAAAGAAAAAGAACATCTACCACACGCTCAGAGCAGTTCCTAAACCTTAAAGAAGAATCGTAATAAAAAGAAAAAGAAAATCTACCACACGCTCAGAGCAGTTCCTAAACCTTAAAGAAGACTCGTAATAAAAAGAAAAACAAAATCTACCATACGCTCAGAGCAGTTCCTAAACCTTAAAGAAGAATCGTAATAAAAAGAAAAAAAATCTACCACACGCTCAGAGCAGTTCCTAAACCTTAAAGAAGACTCATAATAAAAAGAAAAACAGAATCTACCACACGCTCAGAGCAGTTCCTAAACCTTAAAGAAGAATCGTAATAAAATGAAAAAGAAAATCTACCACACGCTCAGAGCAGTTCCTAAACCTTAAAGAAGAATCGTAATAAAAAGAAAAAGAAAATCTACCACACGCTCAGAGCAGTTCCTAAACGTTAAAGAAGACTCGTAATAAAAAGAAAAAGAAAATCTACCACACGCTCAGAGCAGTTCCTAAACCTTAAAGAAGACTCGTAATAAAAAGAAAAAGAAAATCTACCACACGTTCAGAGCAGTTCCTAAACCTTAAAGAAGACTCGTAATAAAAAGAAAAAAAAATCTACCACACGCTCAGAGCAGTTCCTAAACCTTCAAGAAGACTCGCAATAAAAAGAAAAACAGAATCTACCACACGCTCAGAGCAGTTCCTAAACCTTAAAGAAGAATCGTAATAAAAAGAAAAAAAAATCTACCACACGCTCAGAGCAGTTCCTAAACCTTAAAGAAGACTCGTAATAAAAAGAAAAAGAAAATCTACCACACGCTCAGAGCAGTTCCTAAACGTTAAAGAAGACTCGTAATAAAAAGAAAAAGAAAATCTACCACACGCTCAGAGCAGTTCCTAAACCTTAAAGAAGACTCGTAATAAAAAGAAAAAGAAAATCTACCACACGCTCAGAGCAGTTCCTAAACCTTAAAGAAGAATCGTAATAAAAAGAAAAAGAAAATCTACCACACGCTCAGAGCAGTTTTCCTAAACCTTAAAGAAGAATCGTAATAAAAAGAAAAAGAAAATCTACCATACGCTCAGAGTAGTTCCTAAACCTTAAAGAAGAATCGTAATAAAAAGAAAAAAAAATCTACCACACGCTCAGAGCAGTTCCTAAGCCTTAAAGAAGACTCGTAATAAAAAGAAAAACAGAATCTACCACACGCTCAGAGCAGTTCCTAAACCTTACAGAAGAATCGTAATAAAAAGAAAAAGAAAATCTACCACACGCTCAGAGCAGTTCCTAAACCTTAAAGAAGACTCGTAATAAAAAGAAAAAGAAAATCTACCACACGCTGAGAGCAGTTCCTAAACGTTAAAGAAGACTCGTAATAAAAAGAAAAAGAAAATCTACCACACGCTCAGAGCAGTTCCTAAACCTTAAAGAAGACTCGTAATAAAAAGAAAAAGAAAATCTACCACACGCTCAGAGCAGTTCCTAAACCTTAAAGAAGACTCGTAATAAAAAGAAAAAAAATCTACCACACGCTCAGAGCAGTTCCTAAACCTTAAAGAAAACTCGTAATAAAAAGAAAAACAGAATCTACCACACGCTCAGAGCAGTTCCTAAACCTTAAAGAAGAATCGTAATAAAAAGAAAAAAAATCTACCACACGCTCAGAGCAGTTCCTAAACCTTAAAGAAGACTCATAATAAAAAAAAACAGAATCTACCACACGCTCAGAGCAGTTCCTAAACCTTAAAGAAGAATCGTAATAAAATGAAAAAGAAAATCTACCACACGCTCAGAGCAGTTCCTAAACCTTAAAGAAGAATCGTAATAAAAAGAAAAAGAAAATCTACCACACGCTCAGAGCAGTTCCTAAACCTTAAAGAAGAATCGTAATAAAAAGAAAAAGAAAATCTACCACACGCTCAGAGCAGTTCCTAAACCTTAAAGAAGACTCGTAATAAAAAGAAAAAGAAAATCTACCACACGCTCAGAGCAGTTCCTAAACCTTAAAGAAGACTCGTAATAAAAAGAAAAAAAAATCTACCACACGCTCAGAGCAGTTCCTAAACCTTCAAGAAGACTCGCAATAAAAAGAAAAACAGAATCTACCACACGCTCAGAGCAGTTCCTAAACCTTAAAGAAGAATCGTAATAAAAAGAAAAAGAAAATCTACCACACGCTCAGAGCAGTTCCTAAACCTTAAAGAAGACTCGTAATAAAAAGAAAAAGAAAATCTACCACACGCTCAGAGCAGTTCCTAAACCTTAAAGAAGAATCGTAATAAAAAGAAAAAGAAAATCTACCACACGCTCAGAGCAGTTTTCCTAAACCTTAAAGAAGAATCGTAATAAAAAGAAAAAGAAAATCTACCATACGCTCAGAGTAGTTCCTAAACCTTAAAGAAGAATCGTAATAAAAAGAAAAAAAAATCTACCACACGCTCAGAGCAGTTCCTAAGCCTTAAAGAAGACTCGTAATAAAAAAAAAACAGAATCTACCACACGCTCAGAGCAGTTCCTAAACCTTACAGAAGAATCGTAATAAAAAGAAAAAGAAAATCTACCACACGTTCAGAGCAGTTCCTAAACCTTAAAGAAGACTCGTAATAAAAAGAAAAAGAAAATCTACCACACGCTCAGAGCAGTTCCTAAACGTTAAAGAAGACTCGTAATAAAAAGAAAAAGAAAATCTACCACACGCTCAGAGCAGTTCCTAAACCTTAAAGAAGACTCGTAATAAAAAGAAAAAGAAAATCTACCACACGCTCAGAGCAGTTCCTAAACCTTAAAGAAGACTCGTAATAAAAAGAAAAAAAATCTACCACACGCTCAGAGCAGTTCCTAAACCTTAAAGAAAACTCGTAATAAAAAGAAAAACAGAATCTACCACACGCTCAGAGCAGTTCCTAAACCTTAAAGAAGACTCGTAATAAAAAGAAAAAGAAAATCTACCACACGCTCAGAGCAGTTCCTAAACGTTAAAGAAGACTCGTAATAAAAAGAAAAAGAAAATCTACCACACGCTCAGAGCAGTTCCTAAACCTTAAAGAAGACTCGTAATAAAAAGAAAAAGAAAATCTACCACACGTTCAGAGCAGTTCCTAAACCTTAAAGAAAACTCGTAATAAAAAGAAAAAAAAATCTACCACACGCTCAGAGCAGTTCCTAAACCTTCAAGAAGACTCGCAATGAAAAGAAAAACAGAATCTACCACACGCTCAGAGCAGTTCCTAAACCTTAAAGAAGAATCGTAATAAAAAGAAAAAAAAATCTACCACACGCTCAGAGCAGTTCCTAAACCTTAAAGAAGACTCGTAATAAAAAGAAAAAGAAAATCTACCACACGCTCAGAGCAGTTCCTAAACCTTAAAGAAGACTCGTAATAAAAAGAAAAAGAAAATCTACCACACGCTCAGAGCAGTTCCTAAACCTTAAAGAAGACTGGTAATAAAAAGAAAAAGAAAATCTACCACACGCTCAGAGCAGTTCCTAAACCTTAAAGAAGAATCGTAATAAAAAGAAAAAGAAAATCTACCACACGCTCAGAGCAGTTTTCCTAAACCTTAAAGAAGAATCGTAATAAAAAGAAAAAGAAAATCTACCATACGCTCAGAGTAGTTCCTAAACCTTAAAGAAGAATCGTAATAAAAAGAAAAAAAAATCTACCACACGCTCAGAGCAGTTCCTAAGCCTTAAAGAAGACTCGTAATAAAAAGAAAAACAGAATCTACCACACGCTCAGAGCAGTTCCTAAACCTTATAGAAGAATCGTAATAAAAAGAAAAAGAAAATCTACCACACGCTCAGAGCAGTTCCTAAACCTTAAAGAAGACTCGTAATAAAAAGAAAAAGAAAATCTACCACACGCTGAGAGCAGTTCCTAAACGTTAAAGAAGACTCGTAATAAAAAGAAAATCTACCACACGCTCAGAGCAGTTCCTAAACGTTAAAGAAGACTCGTAATAAAAAGAAAAAGAAAATCTACCAAACGCTCAGAGCAGTTCCTAAACCTTAAAGAAGACTCGTAATAAAAAGAAAAAAAATCTACCACACGCTCAGAGCAGTTCCTAAACCTTAAAGAAAACTCGTAATAAAAAGAAAAACAGAATCTACCACACGCTCAGAGCAGTTCCTAAACCTTAAAGAAGAATCGTAATAAAAAGAAAAAAATCTACCACACGCTCAGAGCAGTTCCTAAACCTTAAAGAAGACTCATAATAAAAAAAAAACAGAATCTACCACACGCTCAGAGCAGTTCCTAAACCTTAAAGAAGAATCGTAATAAAAAGAAAAAGAAAATCTACCACACGCTCAGAGCAGTTCCTAAACGTTAAAGAAGACTCGTAATAAAAAGAAAAAGAAAATCTACCACACGCTCAGAGCAGTTCCTAAACCTTCAAGAAGACTCGCAATAAAAAGAAAAACAGAATCTACCACACGCTCAGAGCAGTTCCTAAACCTTAAAGAAGAATCGTAATAAAAAGAAAAAGAAAATCTACCACACGCTCAGAGCAGTTCCTAAACCTTAAAGAAGACTCGTAATAAAAAGAAAAAGAAAATCTACCACACGCTCAGAGCAGTTCCTAAACCTTAAAGAAGACTCGTAATAAAAAGAAAAAGAAAATCTACCACACGCTCAGAGCAGTTCCTAAACCTTAAAGAAGACTCGTAATAAAAAGAAAAAGAAAATCTACCACACGCTCAGAGCAGTTCCTAAACCTTAAAGAAGAATCGTAATAAAAAGAAAAAGAAAATCTACCACACGCTCAGAGCAGTTTTCCTAAACCTTAAAGAAGAATCGTAATAAAAAGAAAAAGAAAATCTACCATACGCTCAGAGTAGTTCCTAAACCTTAAAGAAGAATCGTAATAAAAAGAAAAAAAAATCTACCACACGCTCAGAGTAGTTCCTAAGCCTTAAAGAAGACTCGTAATAAAAAAAAAAACAGAATCTACCACACGCTCAGAGCAGTTCCTAAACCTTACAGAAGAATCGTAATAAAAAGAAAAAGAAAATCTACCACACGTTCAGAGCAGTTCCTAAACCTTAAAGAAGACTCGTAATAAAAAGAAAAAGAAAATCTACCACACGCTCAGAGCAGTTCCTAAACGTTAAAGAAGACTCGTAATAAAAAGAAAAAGAAAATCTACCACACGCTCAGAGCAGTTCCTAAACCTTAAAGAAGACTCGTAATAAAAAGAAAAAGAAAATCTACCACACGCTCAGAGCAGTTCCTAAACCTTAAAGAAGACTCGTAATAAAAAGAAAAAAAATCTACCACACGCTCAGAGCAGTTCCTAAACCTTAAAGAAAACTCGTAATAAAAAGAAAAACAGAATCTACCACACGCTCAGAGCAGTTCCTAAACCTTAAAGAAGACTCGTAATAAAAAGAAAAAGAAAATCTACCACACGCTCAGAGCAGTTCCTAAACGTTAAAGAAGACTCGTAATAAAAAGAAAAAGAAAATCTACCACACGCTCAGAGCAGTTCCTAAACCTTAAAGAAGACTCGTAATAAAAAGAAAAAGAAAATCTACCACACGCTCAGAGCAGTTCCTAAACCTTAAAGAAGAATCGTAATAAAAAGAAAAAGAAAATCTACCACACGCTCAGAGCAGTTCCTAAACCTTAAAGAAGAATCGTAATAAAAAGAAAAAGAAAATCTACCACACGCTCAGAGCAGTTCCTAAACCTTAAAGAAGAATCGTAATAAAAAGAAAAAGAAAATCTACCACACGCTCAGAGCAGTTTTCCTAAACCTTAAAGAAGAATCGTAATAAAAAGAAAAAGAAAATCTACCATACGCTCAGAGTAGTTCCTAAACCTTAAAGAAGAATCGTAATAAAAAGAAAAAAAAATCTACCACACGCTCAGAGCAGTTCCTAAGCCTTAAAGAAGACTCGTAATAAAAAGAAAAACAGAATCTACCACACGCTCAGAGCAGTTCCTAAACCTTACAGAAGAATCGTAATAAAAAGAAAAAGAAAATCTACCACACGCTCAGAGCAGTTCCTAAACCTTAAAGAAGACTCGTAATAAAAAGAAAAAGAAAATCTACCACACGCTGAGACCAGTTCCTAAACGTTAAAGAAGACTCGTAATGAAAAGAAAAAGAAAATCTACCACACGCTCAGAGCAGTTCCTAAACCTTAAAGAAGACTCGTAATAAAAAGAAAAAGAAAATCTACCACACGCTCAGAGCAGTTCCTAAACCTTAAAGAAGACTCGTAATAAAAAGAAAAAAAATCTACCACACGCTCAGAGCAGTTCCTAAACCTTAAAGAAAACTCGTAATAAAAAGAAAAACAGAATCTACCACACGCTCAGAGCAGTTCCTAAACCTTAAAGAAGAATCGTAATAAAAAGAAAAAAAATCTACCACACGCTCAGAGCAGTTCATAAACCTTAAAGAAGACTCATAATAAAAAAAAAACCAGAATCTACCACACGCTCAGAGCAGTTCCTAAACCTTAAAGAAGAATCGTAATAAAATGAAAAAGAAAATCTACCACACGCTCAGAGCAGTTCCTAAACCTTAAAGAAGAATCGTAATAAAAAGAAAAAGAAAATCTACCACACGCTCAGAGCAGTTCCTAAACCTTAAAGAAGAATCGTAATAAAAAGAAAAAGAAAATCTACCACACGCTCAGAGCAGTTCCTAAACGTTAAAGAAGACTCGTAATAAAAAGAAAAAGAAAATCTACCACACGCTCAGAGCAGTTCCTAAACCTTAAAGAAGACTCGTAATAAAAAGAAAAAGAAAATCTACCACACGCTCAGAGCAGTTCCTAAACCTTAAAGAAGACTCGTAATAAAAAGAAAAAAAAATCTACCACACGCTCAGAGCAGTTCCTAAACCTTCAAGAAGACTCGCAATAAAAAGAAAAACAGAATCTACCACACGCTCAGAGCAGTTCCTAAACCTTAAAGAAGAATCGTAATAAAAAGAAAAAGAAAATCTACCACACGCTCAGAGCAGTTCCTAAACCTTAAAGAAGAATCGTAATAAAAAGAAAAAGAAAATCTACCACACGCTCAGAGCAGTTCCTAAACGTTAAAGAAGACTCGTAATAAAAAGAAAAAGAAAATCTACCACACGCTCAGAGCAGTTCCTAAACCTTAAAGAAGACTCGTAATAAAAAGAAAAAGAAAATCTACCACACGCTCAGAGCAGTTCCTAAACCTTAAAGAAGACTCGTAATAAAAAGAAAAAAAAATCTACCACACGCTCAGAGCAGTTCCTAAACCTTCAAGAAGACTCGCAATAAAAAGAAAAACAGAATCTACCACACGCTCAGAGCAGTTCCTAAACCTTAAAGAAGAATCGTAATAAAAAGAAAAAGAAAATCTACCACACGCTCAGAGCAGTTCCTAAACCTTAAAGAAGACTCGTAATAAAAAGAAAAAGAAAATCTACCACACGCTCAGAGCAGTTCCTAAACGTTAAAGAAGACTCGTAATAAAAAGAAAAAGAAAATCTACCACACGCTCAGAGCAGTTCCTAAACCTTAAAGAAGACTCGTAATAAAAAGAAAAAGAAAATCTACCACACGCTCAGAGCAGTTCCTAAACCTTAAAGAAGAATCGTAATAAAAAGAAAAAGAAAATCTACCACACGCTCAGAGCAGTTTTCCTAAACCTTAAAGAAGAATCGTAATAAAAAGAAAAAGAAAATCTACCATACGCTCAGAGTAGTTCCTAAACCTTAAAGAAGAATCGTAATAAAAAGAAAAAAAAATCTACCACACGCTCAGAGCAGTTCCTAAGCCTTAAAGAAGACTCGTAATAAAAAAAAAACAGAATCTACCACACGCTCAGAGCAGTTCCTAAACCTTAAAGAAGAATCGTAATAAAAAGAAAAAGAAAATCTACCACACGTTCAGAGCAGTTCCTAAACCTTAAAGAAGACTCGTAATAAAAAGAAAAAGAAAATCTACCACACGCTCAGAGCAGTTCCTAAACGTTAAAGAAGACTCGTAATAAAAAGAAAAAGAAAATCTACCACACGCTCAGAGCAGTTCCTAAACCTTAAAGAAGACTCGTAATAAAAAGAAAAAGAAAATCTACCACACGCTCAGAGCAGTTCCTAAACCTTAAAGAAGACTCGTAATAAAAAGAAAAAAAATCTACCACACGCTCAGAGAAGTTCCTAAACCTTAAAGAAAACTCGTAATAAAAAGAAAAACAGAATCTACCACACGCTCAGAGCAGTTCCTAAACCTTAAAGAAGAATCGTAATAAAAAGAAAAAGAAAATCTACCACACGCTCAGAGCAGTTCCTAAACGTTAAAGAAGACTCGTAATAAAAAGAAAAAGAAAATCTACCACACGCTCAGAGCAGTTCCTAAACCTTAAAGAAGACTCGTAATAAAAAGAAAAAGAAAATCTACCACACGCTCAGAGCAGTTCCTAAACCTTAAAGAAGACTCGTAATAAAAAGAAAAAAACTCTACCACACGCTCAGAGCAGTTCCTAAACCTTAAAGAAAACTCGTAATAAAAAGAAAAACAGAATCTACCACACGCTCAGAGCAGTTCCTAAACCTTAAAGAAGAATCGTAATAAAAAGAAAAAGAAAATCTACCACACGCTCAGAGCAGTTCCTAAACCTTAAAGAAGACTCGTAATAAAAAGAAAAAGAAAATCTACCACACGCTCAGAGCAGTTCCTAAACGTTAAAGAAGACTCGTAATAAAAAGAAAAAGAAAATCTACCACACGCTCAGAGCAGTTCCTAAACCTTAAAGAAGACTCGTAATAAAAAGAAAAAGAAAATCTACCACACGCTCAGAGCAGTTCCTAAACCTTAAAGAAGAATCGTAATAAAAAGAAAAAGAAAATCTACCACACGCTCAGAGCAGTTCCTAAACCTTAAAGAAGAATCGTAATAAAAAGAAAAACAAAATCTACCATACGCTCAGAGTAGTTCCTAAACCTTAAAGAAAAATCGTAAAAAAAAAGAAAAAGAAAATCTACCACACGCTCAGAGCAATTCCTAAACCTTAAAGAAGACTCGTAATAAACAGAAAAAGAAAATCTACCACACGCTCAGAGTAGTTACTAAACCTTAAAGAAGACTCGTAATAAAAAGAAAAAGAAAATCTACCACACGCTCAAAGCAGTTCCTAAACCTTAAAGAAGACTCGTAATAAAAAGAAAAAGAAAATCTACCACACGCTCAGAGCAGTTCCTAAACCTTAAAGAAGACTCGTAATAAAAAGAAAAAGAAAATCTACCACACGCTCAGAGCAGTTCCTAAACCTTAAAGAAAACTCGTAATAAAAAGAAAAACAAAATCTACCACACGCTCAGAGCAGTTCCTAAACCTTAAAGAAAAATCGTAATAAAAAGAAAAACAAAATCTACCACACGCTCAGAGCAGTTCCTAAACCTTAAAGAAGACTCGTAATAAAAAAAAAAGAAAATCTACCACACGCTCAGAGCAGTTCCTAAACCTTAAAGAAGACTCGTAATAAAAAGAAAAACAAAATCTACCACACGCTCAGAGCAGTTCCTAAACCTTCAGGAAGAATCGTAATAAAAAGAAAAACAAAATGTACCACACGCTCAGAGCAGTTCCTAAACCTTAAAGAAGACTCGTAATAAAAAAAAAGAAAATCTACCACACGCTCAGAGCAGTTCCTAAACCTTAAAGAAGACTCATAATAAAAAAAAAAACAGAATCTACCACACGCTCAGAGCAGTTCCTAAACCTTAAAGAAGACTCGTAATAAAAAGAAAAAGAAAATCTACCACACGCTCAGAGCAGTTCCTAAACCTTCAAGAAGAATCGTAATAAAAAGAAAAAGAAAATCTACCACACGCTCAGAGCAGTTCCTAAACCTTAAAGAAGACTCGTAATAAAAAGAAAAAGAAAATCTACCACACGCTCAGAGCAGTTCCTAAACGTTAAAGAAGACTCGTAATAAAAAGAAAAAGAAAATCTACCACACGCTCAGAGCAGTTCCTAAACCTTAAAGAAGACTCGTAATAAAAAGAAAAAGAAAATCTACCACACGCTCAGAGCAGTTCCTAAACCTTAAAGAAGAATCGTAATAAACAGAAAAAGAAAATCTACCACACGCTCAGAGCAGTTTTCCTAAACCTTAAAGAAGAATCGTAATAAAAAGAAAAAGAAAATCTACCATACGCTCAGAGTAGTTCCTAAACCTTAAAGAAGAATCGTAATAAAAAGAAAAAAAAATCTACCACACGCTCAGAGCAGTTCCTAAGCCTTAAAGAAGACTCGTAATAAAAAAAAACAGAATCTACCACACGCTCAGAGCAGTTCCTAAACCTTAAAGAAGAATCGTAATAAAAAGAAAAAGAAAATCTACCACACGTTCAGAGCAGTTCCTAAACCTTAAAGAAGACTCGTAATAAAAAGAAAAAGAAAATCTACCACACGCTCAGAGCAGTTCCTAAACGTTAAAGAAGACTCGTAATAAAAAGAAAAAGAAAATCTACCACACGCTCAGAGCAGTTCCTAAACCTTAAAGAAGACTCGTAATAAAAAGAAAAAGAAAATCTACCACACGCTCAGAGCAGTTCCTAAACCTTAAAGAAGACTCGTAATAAAAAGAAAAAAAATCTACCACACGCTCAGAGCAGTTCCTAAACCTTAAAGAAAACTCGTAATAAAAAGAAAAACAGAATCTACCACACGCTCAGAGCAGTTCCTAAACCTTAAAGAAGACTCGTAATAAAAAGAAAAAGAAAATCTACCACACGCTCAGAGCAGTTCCTAAACGTTAAAGAAGAATCGTAATAAAAAGAAAAAGAAAATCTACCACACGTTCAGAGCAGTTCCTAAACCTTAAAGAAGACTCGTAATAAAAAGAAAAAGAAAATCTACCACACGCTCAGAGCAGTTCCTAAACGTTAAAGAAGACTCGTAATAAAAAGAAAAAGAAAATCTACCACACGCTCAGAGCAGTTCCTAAACCTTAAAGAAGACTCGTAATAAAAAGAAAAAGAAAATCTACCACACGCTCAGAGCAGTTCCTAAACCTTAAAGAAGAATCGTAATAAACAGAAAAAGAAAATCTACCACACGCTCAGAGCAGTTTTCCTAAACCTTAAAGAAGAATCGTAATAAAAAGAAAAAGAAAATCTACCATACGCTCAGAGTAGTTCCTAAACCTTAAAGAAGAATCGTAATAAAAAGAAAAAAAAATCTACCACACGCTCAGAGCAGTTCCTAAGCCTTAAAGAAGACTCGTAATAAAAAAAAACAGAATCTACCACACGCTCAGAGCAGTTCCTAAACCTTAAAGAAGAATCGTAATAAAAAGAAAAAGAAAATCTACCACACGTTCAGAGCAGTTCCTAAACCTTAAAGAAGACTCGTAATAAAAAGAAAAAGAAAATCTACCACACGCTCAGAGCAGTTCCTAAACGTTAAAGAAGACTCGTAATAAAAAGAAAAAGAAAATCTACCACACGCTCAGAGCAGTTCCTAAACCTTAAAGAAGACTCGTAATAAAAAGAAAAAGAAAATCTACCACACGCTCAGAGCAGTTCCTAAACCTTAAAGAAGACTCGTAATAAAAAGAAAAAAAATCTACCACACGCTCAGAGCAGTTCCTAAACCTTAAAGAAAACTCGTAATAAAAAGAAAAACAGAATCTACCACACGCTCAGAGCAGTTCCTAAACCTTAAAGAAGACTCGTAATAAAAAGAAAAAGAAAATCTACCACACGCTCAGAGCAGTTCCTAAACGTTAAAGAAGACTCGTAATAAAAAGAAAAAGAAAATCTACCACACGCTCAGAGCAGTTCCTAAACCTTAAAGAAGACTGGTAATAAAAAGAAAAAGAAAATCTACCACACGCTCAGAGCAGTTCCTAAACCTTAAAGAAGACTCGTAATAAAAAGAAAAAAAATCTACCACACGCTCAGAGCAGTTCCTAAACCTTAAAGAAAACTCGTAATAAAAAGAAAAACAGAATCTACCACACGCTCAGAGCAGTTCCTAAACCTTAAAGAAGAATCGTAATAAAAAGAAAAAGAAAATCTACCACACGCTCAGAGCAGTTCCTAAACCTTAAAGAAGACTCGTAATAAAAAGAAAAAGAAAATCTACCACACGCTCAGAGCAGTTCCTAAACGTTAAAGAAGACTCGTAATAAAAAGAAAAAGAAAATCTACCACACGCTCAGAGCAGTTCCTAAACCTTAAAGAAGACTCGTAATAAAAAGAAAAAGAAAATCTACCACACGCTCAGAGCAGTTCCTAAACCTTAAAGAAGAATCGTAATAAAAAGAAAAAGAAAATCTACCACACGCTCAGAGCAGTTCCTAAACCTTAAAGAAGAATCGTAATAAAAACAAAAACAAAATCTACCATACGCTCAGAGTAGTTCCTAAACCTTAAAGAAAAATCGTAAAAAAAAAGAAAAAGAAAATCTACCACACGCTCAGAGCAATTTCTAAACCTTAAAGAAGACTCGTAATAAACAGAAAAAGAAAATCTACCACACGCTCAGAGTAGTTACTAAACCTTAAAGAAGACTCGTAATAAAAAGAAAAAGAAAATCTACCACACGCTCAGAGCAGTTCCTAAACCTTAAAGAAAACTCGTAATAAAAAGAAAAACAAAATCTACCACACGCTCAGAGCAGTTCCTAAACCTTAAAGAAAAATCGTAATAAAAAGAAAAACAAAATCTACCACACGCTCAGAGCAGTTCCTAAACCTTAAAGAAGACTCGTAATAAAAAGAAAAAGAAAATCTACCACACGCTCAGAGCAGTTCCTAAACCTTAAAGAAGACTCGTAATAAAAAGAAAAAGAAAATCTACCACACGCTCAGAGCAGTTCCTAAACCTTAAAGAAGAATTGTAGAAAGAGGCAAAAGTTATACGATTAACATACAATACAAGACAGCTCTTTTCCTGGCTTGGTACTGGTACTTCAATAACAAAAAAGTGGCGGGGTTTAACTCATGTTATGGGCCCAAATATCCCCTCTTAGTGAAATTATGTAGTAATGTACAGTTGCTGTATATCTAGTTCATCCACACGAAAGAAGATACTGTGGAAAAGTTGTTATTGTTTAAGAAACCAGAATCGAATAGAAGAGTGCATAAAAAAAACCCCACTCAAGTTCGATTTTACATAAATATAGTAATGCTTGTTGATCTTACCAGGATATGCAATAGTCTATAGAGCCACGTCGGTTTTTTCCAGCTTCATTAACTCAATTGTACTGAGTAGAATAGATATTGCTATAATATATATAATTAACCACAAACACTTAATCAAAGCTGTCATCTACACGTGTCAGATACCATTAAAACTCATCGTAATGAAAAATCGGTAGGTAAAAATTATATCGTAATTACAAATAGAAAATTTATGTATATATACATTGTGTATCATTTAAATAACTTCCCGGTCCTGTCCTCATTCATGACTTATCACCTAGTTTGTAATTAGATTAATACGACAGGTGCCACTAGGGGAACAGGAACTGCTTATCCTTCCAGACTAAGTTCAGCCGCGGTTTTAGTGGGGTTCGTGTTACTCGATCTTTAGTTTATGTGTATGATTTGTAGATCGTTTTTTGTCCTTTTTCTTTTGGCCATTGTGTTGTCTGTCTTTCCTCGATTTACGGATTCTGATTGCCCCTTTGGTATCTTCAAATTTTTCTTAGAAAAAGCAAACGGACGCAGCCATCTAGAATTGATAATCTAGAGACATAGACAACATTGGACACAAGGCACAGACCGAAAACAACCAAAGCAATCAAACACACTACACAAAACTAAAGCAATGAACAACACAAACACCAACAAGTATCAAGGGTAAACCCAGGTGCTCCCGAATGGTAAACGATTCCTATTTTCTATAAGATATCCGCCATGTTACTCATATTGTCAAGTTCGGTCAAAGTTTTGTCGCTGATAGAGGAAAGAAAGCATCTACGCTATAGATCTTTTGTAGAGATTACTTTAGCCTAAAATCAACGTAGCCTTGGTGGAGTAGCTTTTGGCAATTTGTGTCCGCAACTGACCACTGTACTGGGCACAGGCCAAGTAATAAGGTACTAGTTGAGAAATGTACCCTCAATATGATGGTGCAGCTGGAATATTGTTCTGATGAAAGGGACGTTGACTATTGGAAAAGTAAAATCATCACCTTTAACACGAGTTGTGCTTAAATTATTATATACACAATACTTGAACAAAAAATGTACAAATAGAAATACCAGTAGCTAAAAATTATAGTGCACATTCCACGAAATACACACAAAGCAAGATATGATATGATCTTAAGGATCAAAATATGGCTCCCAAGCGATGGATATCAATTCGCAACATCATAATCTACTTGGAAGCCAAATTTCGCCCAAATCGGAGGATTTTTGTATTTTGGCGGCCATTTTTGGTTCAAAATGGCCACCATAGCAAAACAAAATGGTCGCCATATGGTGTAGCATGTCTTACTCCCTGTTCATATCCATTTTCATTGAAATCTGTTCATTTTTGAATTTTTAACGATTTTTTTTATTTCTATATTGGTGGCCATTTTGAAAATGTTAAAAACAAAGAGCACAACTTTGAATGATGATCTATTTTTGTGTCAAGTTTCAAAAGGATCCGCTGTACGGTTTGAATTTAACATTTTTTGCACCTTGGTTACCATGGCAACGGCCGCCATTTTTAAATGTTTTCAACCCTTAAAAGCTGCTACACACTATGGTGGATATTCCTACAAAGTTTCATGAAGTTTGATGAAAGGAATCCCAAAAATTGTCTAATGCCCCCTTTTTTGTTTCTATGGCAACTGCGGCAAAATTTTTCCAACCGATTCCGATTTTTTTGGCTTATCTCGTTCCACTAGATGTGGATGTTGTTCCTAACAAGTTCCATCAATTTCTGGTCGGCGAGTAACCTGCTATGATCATTTTTGTGTTTTTCAATTTTTTTGCATTTTTGCCGTTTCCATGGCAACGGCGGACATTTTGAAAATTCCGAAAGTAGTCTGCAAATCTACTCATAGTACTTAACATTCCTGTGAAGTTTCATTGATTTCCATTCAGTAGTCGCCGAGAAATGCGTCGGACAAACTTTTGGCGGAAGAAAGAAAGAAAGAAAGAAAGAAAGAAAGAAAGAAAGAAAGAAAGAAGAATAATAATAATAAGAAGAAGAAACGGAGCAAACACAATATGTCTCCCAAACTTTGATTGGAGGACATAATTAAAAACAAAATACACAAGAAAGTGTTTCTCTATGTAGACGAATCAAATTAAAATTAAATGTATGTTGTATCATTTTGCGTTGGTGATACACTAACTACTAACAACAACCCATTTGGGATCATGTCATGTAAACTTTCATTCATCTTAGACCGTCTAATCATCTGCAAGCCAGTTCAATATATTGGCTAACCAGAAAACAGCTCAAGGTGGGTACTCGGTCTTGATACATAATGAGTTAATATGTTCATTGCTGATTGGTCGGTTGGACATATGAACCTTGACGTGACCCCTTATGGAATATCTATAGGTGTGATATGTATCACCAAATAAACTAAATATAAAAATAAAGAACAAATATTTACTTTTAATTATATTAAATGTAGTAAAAAAAAAATCGTAGATATCAAATATATTACGCACGACGCGTTTCTGGAATAACTTTCATCAGGTACGCTCAAAGTCAAAAGATTGGAAAGACAAATAATTTTAAAAATGTTGTGAGCATGTAAACCAAAGGGCCTAAACAGGGTCACCAAAATTGACTAAGGCCACATATGCCTGAGGAAGAAGAACCTTCGTTTGAATAATAATTACACGATATCTAATTGGAATTATGTTATATTTCGACTCATTATTTTGGCGGGAGATTTGAAACCATTTTGGTGGTTGACTATTTCCTGTTATATATACCCTTTAGCCAGTTTTCATTTTTTTTTCTACATAAATACGTTTTTAGCATAAGACTTGTCGACTTAGATCTATACCTCTATGCAATTGCCACTGAAGTTTAGTAACAACATATTATCTAAAAACGTAGATATCTAATTTAGTGTACACGACAGGTTTCTGGAATAACCTTCATCAGGTACGCTCAAAATGACAAGATTGGAAAATCCAAATATTTAAAAGTCTTTGTCAGCATGAAGACCAAATTTCCTAAATAAGATAACCAACAATCATCTAAGGTCACCTATACCTGAAGGGGAATCTAATTTTAAGGATTGTCCATTTTTCATTGCACCTTCGGTATTCACAAACGTTTATTTAAATATTGCGTAATGTTGAAGGTGGGAATTTTCAAAACATAGCGTTTTACTTTCTTTTGTAGAGATATTAACAAGTTTTATAAGAAATAAAAATATATTCCCCGGAATCGTGATTTTGATAAGTCTTCCTTCACTTTATCATAGTAAACAAAACAAAAAACAATCAAGACAAAGACGTGTCTTTTTTTCAAATTACAATTAATCAATTTACATATGCAATTAGTTGACTTATCAAGCAAGTTATATCCTTTCAGTAGAATGATGACAGATTTCTTTGTGTCATTGTGATTTGACCTTAGATAATGATTGATCATCTATGTCAGATAGACTTATTGTCCACGTTATCTGTATCACGTAGTCATGTCAATAACCTACACAACACACGCAATAATCTCAAGTTAATATCTGACAGAGAACCACAGATCCAGAGAGACTAACGAGCCTGTAATTACTCACCAGTATTGTGATAAACGCTAGAGAAAACCGGAAGGGCGACCACGAATTGAACAATCCAGAGACACTGGCAACATGTGGAACAAAAGACACAAGACGAAGACAAACAAAACAAAGCAAGAAACACAACACGGCAAAGAAATCTAATAAGATAAGCAACACAAACTCCACCAAAAAACCAGAGATAAACAATGTGCTCGAGAGGGGAAAGCAGTTCCTACTTCTTATATAAGACGCCCGCCATGTTACTCTACATAGCACCTTCCAACAATTCATATGAAGGCAGATAATACCAAGCCGTGATGGAAAAAAGACGTAGATCAATATAGAGCGACAAGCATGTCACCACAAAACAAGTAAAACAGGAATCAAAGACAAGCAATAATCAACATGAACAAACATAGAAAACTACAGAAGAGCAACTCAGACACCACCAAAACCCTGGGTGAACTCTGGTGCTCTGGAAGGGTAGATTTTCCTGACTCCCTGAGTGAACTCTGGTGCTCTGGAAGGGTAGATGTTTCATGTCCCCCTGGGTGAACTCTGGTGCTCTGGAAGGGTAGATGTTTCCTGTCCCCATGGGTGAACTCTGGTGCTCTGGAAGGGTAGATGTTTCCTGTCCCTCTGGGTGAACTCTGGTGTTCTGGAAGGGTAGATGTTTCCTGTCACCTTGGGTGAACTCTGGTGCTCTGGAAGGGTAGATGTTTCCTGTTCCCCTGGGTGAACTCTGGTGATCTGGAAGGGTAGATGTTTCCTGTCCCCCTGGGTGAACTCTGGTGCTCTGGAAGGGTAGATGTTTCCTGTCACCATGTGTGAACTCTGGTGCTCTGGAAGGGTAGATGTTTCCTGTTCCCCTGGGTGAACTCTGGTGATCTGGAAGGGTAGATGTTTCCTGTCCCCCTGGGTGAACTCTGGTGCTCTGAAAGGGTAGATGTTTCCTGTCACCATGTGTGAACTCTGGTGCTCTGGAAGGGTAGATGTTTCCTGTCCCCGTGGGTAAACTCTGGTGCTCTGGAAGGGTAGATGTTTCCTGTCCCCCTGGGTGAACTCTGGTACTCTGGAAGGATAGATGTTTCCTATCACCCTGGGTGAACTCTGGTGCTCTGGAAGGGTGGCTGTTTCCTGTCCCCCTGGATGAACTCTGGTGCTCTGGAAGGGTAGATGTTTACTGTCCCCCTTGGGTGAACTCTGGTGCTCTGGAAGGGTAGATGTTTCCTGTCCCCCTGAGTGAACTCTGGTGCTCTGGAAGGGTACATGTTTCCTGTCCCCCTGGGTGAACTCTGGTGCTCTGGAAGGGTAGATGTTTCCTGTCCCCCTGGGTGAACTCTGGTGCTCTGGAAGGGGAGATGTTTCCTGTTATGTTGTAATGTACGCAGCGTAATGGTTAAAGTTACTAATTAAATGGAAATTAAAAATCACCACATTGTCAATCCAATTCCAAGATTAAATATCAAAATCATTTGGTCCATTGGTTTTCTATCTGTGAAATTATTTGTATTTCCACTCCTTGACTGAGCATATTCGATGACGGATATTCCAGAGATTCGTCGTCGTAAATTAGATATTTACATTCAATTCGATTTTAATCGTCAATTATCAGGTAAAGGTCAAGGTATAATTCATTGAAGGCTCATTTTGGAAAGATAGGACAGAAATCACCAAACTGCGCATTATTTCAAGATCAGACGTTATTTATAGAGATTATTCGATTGTGCTAATTTCTTCTCTTTTCTCTGGAGTATGACGCAAAGCAGTAGAACACAATTAGTACTCGTGGAATGCCAACTGTGTTGCAACACACGGCCATCAAGCAACAGATATATTGTAGACATAAAAAGTCCACTGTTATAAAAAAAAGGTTTTTGTTATTTAACACCAAATGAGCAATTTTTCAGACATATCATGGCGAGAAAACGTTACACTTGATAATTGTGTTCGCTTTGTACTAGATTAACACTCTTAGTTGGATTTTTATAGTGCTAGCTCACTGAAACTACAATGCGCAGATAGACATGTTGCTATACTGGTAGACATGTTGCTATACTGGTAGTCATGTATTAGCCTGATTCTGAGCAAACCAGTCTTTGTTATTAGTCTTTAATGTTTCATGCTTAACAGAGTAACAGCAAATACCAATGTTATAGTCTTTGGTTTGACACGACCAGGCTCGAAGTCGTCGCGATCTGATGCCCTTGAGGCGAACGCGTTAACCATCACACCACCGATGTAGTTTAAAGGGTAGAGAAGTCAAATGCTTTTTTTTTACATGTATTTTGTAATTTGTTTATTCTTAAAGAAAAACAGAGGCAGATAAGAAAATATACTACAAACATATACAATTTTACACAAACAAAAAATGTTTATTCATCTAAGCAAAAATTGTGTTACACTACATTGAAATGTGTGTCACAAATGACAGTTTTAAATAGCAACCACTTGTTATGAAAGTAATCTTGTTGTGAAGAGTGAAGGATATTTATTGTTGTCCTTTTCTATTTTCGTACAATATTTCAGTTATTTTAGACCACCATTTATACTGTTACCCACACATCTACATTTACATAAATAATACTTTAAGATATATTTATGTCTTGCTCAATAGGGTTATCTGGATCTGTTGTACCCACTATAATTTTAGGTACAATTACGTGCTGTCTGACAAGACCACATATTTCCAAACATTTACACCGTCACGATATAACTGAAATATTGTTGAAAGTGATATTAAACATCATCATATCAAAGAAACAAATAAACAAACAAACCAAACATTTACAAATGAAAACCAACTATTCAACTATGTCCAATACAGTAAATTATCTTCGTTACAGAAACTGATCGTTAAAAGAATTAATATTGTTGTAAGAGGAGATCCAGGTTTACTGTAATCTAATATATCTGTAGATATGCTTAAGGTCAACGTCTGCTTTTATTTAATAGAAAAATGGTGACCCGTAGCAACAAAATAGAAAAATAAATACGTTTATAAATATTGTAATGTATTAAAATAACTAAAGGTTAATATTCCCAAGGCATATAACCTTCACCGATATTCTCAGTCCAATGACTCTGAAAGTATTTAACTTTTCAGTCATTTTAGTATGAGCGTAGCTGATGAAGGTTATTACAGAAAAGTGTTATATGCGCACTGAATTAGATATCTAGGTTGTTATTATTTATTTTAAAAAATAATATATATTATTCATGAACAGTTACATCCAGTATTAAAATGCAAAACAATAAGGAAAAAAATACCACACTGCCAGACCTTTTCAAAAATATAATATCAAAATCGTAGACAGAGATAAAGTTAATGCCGTTATCACAAATACATGACCGCTCACATTCCTGTCTTGGTACAGTGACTTCAACAAAAAGTGGCGGCGTTGAACTTGTTTAATGGGCCCAAACCTCCCCTTTTAGTGAAATATAGATTATCCTTCAGTTGCCCGTGGGTTACGATATTTTTCCACTCTCGAGAGTTAAATTGAAAATTTTAACCACTCGCCATTGCTCCACTCAAGAGAGTTAAATTAAAAAATTTAACCACAAGCCGTCAGGCGAGTGGCTAAAATTTTAAATTTAACTCTCGAGAGTGGAGAAATATCGTAACCCACATGGGCAACTGAAGGAGAATGTGTTTCTCCCATTATTTAACACGAACTTTATTTCAAAATATAGTTATTTACCTTAAAAATCATATAAGTCTCACAACTTGCGGTGAAAGGCACGAGACATGTTAATCCTCTAGAGGATTACAGATTTTTCCACCACTGGTTCAGCGGGGTTAAAACGCCGTAATAATGGGAGAAATATATATGACGTCGCGCAAGATGTTGGTACCGCTGAGCGTAACGTCAAAAAGTAACGTTTTTAGGCTTTTTACGCTTGATTGGCATAGACGTAATTTAACCTTTATAACGTTAATGATATTTTTTTTACAAATGCAAATATATTTTTCTCAAAAACTATATATTGTATTAGAAGTGACCACAACATATTTCAACAATTTAATTGGTATACTAGTACATGTAGGTAAATCATCGAACATAGTCACACATTTTGATACAGTCAATTATAGATTGACGGGTAGAGTCAAACAACTTAACTAAAAGCCCGTCGCTGCTAGAGTTTTCAATATCATCGTCATCGTAAATAAAGACCACACAGGCTGCGGGTATTAGTGCCAATTTACGCCGAATTAAAGAAAATTGTAGTGGATCACCGTCTATACTTTGAAAATAATTTTCTTCTATCACGTTAGAATTCGAGTTGAGTCGAACTGTCTGTTTTGTCATGATTTAACATAAACGATTCAGAGTTTGCTTTTACCAGGTAGAAATCGTACTCTGTGTCCTCGCACAAAACCGCAAATATTGCCTTTTTACTAATGTGATCGGATAATGGTGCATTTTCGTCTTCTGCGTCGTCTGTATCCGAGCTAGATGTGTTAGTATTTACTGTTTCTGGTATGTTTTTGTATGTGACAAACTTGTCAATGAATTTGAGGTTTTCACACTGTATGCTCAAGTATAAAAGGCACGGGTCGCATGCGTAGCATGATAAAGACCTTATTGATATATCGCTCTTTTGAATTGCGACGGCTTGGTGGATAGAACGAATCGCTGAAATTGGCTTCTAAAGCCGTGGTTCGGTTCGCGGAATAGTTTCAATATATCTAAAAATCCTCCGCTTACAGCCGTCAGACTTTGGTTGGATGAGATTTTCATTACAAAAATCAAAGAAATTCTTTGCTGACTGAATTTATGTTTTCCCTCTAACCACTGCTAAATCGGCTTGGTTTTTAAAAAAAAAAGACACCGGCTGCGTCCTGGGGACCCTTCGCATGGGTTTTTTCAAAAAAGTTTCAGACTATTTTTCTGTATCCAAATTCTCGAAACGAGTTCGATAAATCACCGAGACAGTGACGACTTTTATACTGACACGCACATCCGTCACAAAATGCATGCATGACATCTACATCACAATTCTAATGTTGTACTACACACTTAATCCAGCCTTCAATTTAAGCCATAGAACTTTATACATAGAGACATGCATGTCGTATCGTTTAAAGCATGAACACAAACAAAAACGTTTTGAAAAAAAAATCTTAAAAGCAACGTTTTCTTCATAACGTCACATTTCAAGCCACGACGTTGTTTTTTGGCCTTGTGACATTTGACAACGAAATAGCGAATTTCGGAACATTTCGTTATTTCAAAAGGTATCGATTAAATCAAATACTCAAAAGAATTCCAGGAAAATGCACATTTTGAATATGTTTATTGATCTAATTGAAAAAAACGCGATGTTTCAATCGCCAGAGCGTAAAAATTGAATGCGATGAAAATCAAACACGAACTTGTGCCATTTCTACAAAGTGTGACATTTTACTGCGAAATCTTAAAAACTGAAGTACAAAGCTGCAGTAAGGGAAAATAAATTTCTTGATGTACTATCAATATCATCACAAATTGCACATTTCAAATATGAGCAAAACGTTTTAATTTTTTATTCAAAGCTAGACAATAAAATCTTTCAAAAGTCGTATCAAAGAATCCGAATACCGAAAAACAGCAACATTTTCTGAAAGTGACATGAGGCTCCATAGAATAGAATGGAGTATTGCGGAAAGAATTATATATATTATCGCTTGATTTTGTTTTCATGTCGTGAGGCATACTAGTAGAATATACATGTAGGGTAGATTTTTTCAGAAAGCATCGAAGCATTTAAAAAGTAATCAGATTTGATCGTGTTTGAATCTTTTGAAAACGTTTTGTGACATCTTCGGTTGATCTTGGATTAACGTGATTAGCATTAACAAATTAATCCATTTCTATTGTAACGCCTTGAAATGTGTAGAATATTAGTCAAAGAAAAGAATGATGCCGAAATCGAATTAAATTATTTTGATCTTTGCGTGTTTTTTTCATATTTACGTATACACACCAGATCAATTATGAGATTTTTTACGAGCGTTTACAGACTTTTGCGGCTTCCTGTTGTGGCAATTCTCACCAAAGTGCACGAATGACGTAATTTATTTCATGACGTAGCAATATCTGGTGATCATATGACGTAATTGTTCAAATCTGGTGATTTTCCAGTTCACCACTTTTTGGGGGGGTGGGTTCGAAATACCAGAATTGATCCGTAATTGTGTTACGCGTCTACAGCGTTAAAAATGCCCTTTGAGTGTTTTTCTCACTTACTCACTGAGAAATTATTGTTATATCGGCGGAAATTGTTATTAAAGAACAATCTTTGGAACTAACTGTTTAATTTGATATATACCACTTACTGGTTTATGAGAATATGATAGTTTATCAAACGTGTATGCATCCGTATGCACAAGTATTACGACGTGGTACCAACATCTTGCGCGACGTCATTATATACGTTTTAGCGTAGCAATAACAAACAAGAGAGATTGAATATTTTATGTTTTTCAATCTTTAGTTTTCTGTGTAATGTTTTGTAGATAATTGTTTGTCCTTTTGTCCTTTTTCTTTTTGGCCGTTGCATTGTCTGTCCGTCTTCGATTTACGGCGTCTGATTACCCCTTTGGTATCTTCAAACCCTTCTTCACAATTCTCTTAATCGAAGGTTTTTCTAGATATGGCGCCCATTCTTAGAAATTTATACCAAAAATGCCAATCGGAGCACGAATGTTGATGAGAGCTACTAGAATGATACAAACAACACCTCATCCACAACGGGATATTGATATGGAAAACCAAGTACGCAACATTTAAGAAACATGCTAACGAATGATTTTACACAAAACAATAAATTATACCTCACACAATGTACCATACGCTACCAGTCTAGAAAGGTGGGATATGACGTTTTGACGGACAGCTGGACCTCTTATACGGTGTGACCTTTATAGACTGATTATGTGAACTTTCTAATATCATTAATTCATGTGTCGCACGTAATTAACAGAAATATGTACAAGTAGAGAGGAATATTGATTATATACTTAGTATATCTGGTTGACCTACATACTGAGCATGACTTCCAGTAACGTTGATATTGTGCAATCTTTTTTTTTCTGGCGTATAGCATCACGAAGTAACGATTCAAATGTCATGCATTTTGATCCTTTGTATATGTTATATTTTTAGTAGTCTCGTCAAGATATAGCTAAAACAATTCTGAGTTGACGTTAAGCAACACGCACTATATGCTTAGTAATCGGAGGTCATATTAGATAGAGAGTGGGATGTCGGATAATTGTTTTATGTCCGCGGGGACCACCTTTGTTATGCTTGCTTTAAATCTCCGAGTCACACATACGTACAGAGTCCGACTCGTATCCGGGAAGAAGAAGAAATCCTTGTAAATTGCAGGGAGATCACCCAATGACCACCTTATTCATAATTACTTTTAATTCCTGCTATTTCCAGTACAAAATGTAGAGGCCCTGGTTATTTAAATTTGTTATTTATAGCTGCGACAGACATCTTGGATGGAGGATGGGTTTGTCATATCTAATAATGAAAGGGGGCATCAAACGACTATAACAGTCATGCATGATTTTCTTTATCTCAGTGATTTCAGAGGTGAATATTTTCACATGATGTTTGGTCATATAAGATACATGTAAATTTGCATGATAAACAAAAACCGACAAAGTTCGAATTTCAAGAAATTCCACAAAAATCACAAAATGTATAAGCATTGGTTATTTACTGACATTTCTATTTTTGGCAACGGTTTGTAATGTAGCATACAAGTTTATTGAGTGCGAATGCTCCTATCGAGTCAGAAGAGTAAAACATTGGTTTCAATTGTGAAAATAAAGATTAAACCATGATGGTCAAGGAATCCTGCAATTTAAACCAAACGAACATTAACCTCTCACTTCAAATCATTGAACATAAAAAGACCACGACATATGACGTTGGAAATCCAAGTCCTGGCTTGGGTCAGGCACACAATTGTGCCAGCGTGACACGGTTAATGGGATCCCAGCCCTCCTTTCTTGTTAATTGGATCTCCAAGAGCGATACAGATTTAAACAAACGATAGAAGCCCTGCAGCTTCCACTCAAAAAGACCACATACTATCACAATAATGCATTACAACATAAACATGAACAGTACAATAGCAGGGTAAACAACGAATGGTTGTATTTAACTGACTAATAGCTAGGAATGCATTGGGAAAACTTAAATCAAATGATTAACAACGTACTATGTACGATAGGTGTATAGCACGTCTACAGTAGTGGAATCCGTTGGTGGGAGGTTTTATAATATACTGGTGATAGTCTAATGTATAATGTTCCACGGGTGTGGTTCAGTTCATCTGTACTGAACACGAGCAAGAATGTGTGGTCTGTGGCTTGACATCTATCAATGTCAAATACGGTTTATCGCGACTCCTACTGGAGGCAATTCTAATATTGCTCAATCTTTAGTTTCTGTGTGGTATTTCTCTGGTTTCCTCCACCAATAAAACTGACGATATAACTAAAATGCTGTTGAAAGTGGCGTTTAACACCATAAACCAACCAACCAGCGTAATTTTCTGTTAGCCATTGTGTAGTCTGATTACCCCTTCGGTATCTGCAAACTTTTTTTACTATAAAATGTATTGAAATTGTTTTGTAAATAACATGATAAACGCTGGTTAGTAATTGTCACGCATGCCCACTACCATGTCCATCTTTCTCGTGATAGTTCATCAACAACCAGGACTGAATTTTCTACTACACATACCGTGGTCTTTTTCGTGTTCAATAAGTTGATTGATTGATTGATTGATTGATTGATTGATTGGTGCTTAACGCCAACTTTAGCAGTTTTTCAGCTATATCGTGGCGTCAATGAGTTAAAGTGAGAGCTGCTTGTTTGTTTTGTTGATATTGGTGGAATTGTTGACCATCACTGTTTTAAAAGTGATTTTCTTTAATTTCTTTAACCTTTCGCTTTTGTGATCCCGCATAAAGTATATCTGAATCTTACTTATTGCCGATAATTGTTGATCAATAATAAAATAATAGTAATAATAAAAACAAAAACAAAATTAGTTGCGAAAAAAGTGCAGATTATATATACAAACATTGTGTACAGGCATGATAATACTTTCAAAGACCGCGATATAACTGAAATATTGTTGGAAGTGGCGTTAAACACCATAAACCAAACTACTTTCAAGGAAAGAAAAATACAACTTAAAATTTGTAATAATGATACAAAAAACGTCTACTACATGATCAATCTAATTAAAATTCGATCTTTGATTGCTCCCGCGCGACATAGCAAAACCGAGAGCAATTAAAGATCGAATTTTAATTACATTGCTACATCATTTTCTATGAGTGCGAGAATGTTAATTTCTGTAGGCATACGCATATCATAGCATTAACAGACAGTGTAAAAATAAACTTTCGTTAGGTCACGTGGTATTGACAGGCCCTACGTGCACTTGTATATTTAGGTGACCTTCCTAGGACTCGAACAGGATTAAACACGTATTAATATATATATATCTAGGGAGATTATTTGAATTCCGAATGTCATTCTACTTATTAACCCAGATAAAACAGAAGAGTACTTAAGGCAAACAAAGAACATAATATTTATATGGTATTGTTATAAATTCTCAGTTTCACAGTCAGTTATGAATGGGGACCTTGCATTCATTTTCTGGCACATTATTAGTTTTCAGTTTAGTATAGATTTCAATATTCAGTTTTAATTCAAATAAAATATTTGTTTTCTCTTATACACTTTAGGACATGTAATTGTCTGGAATCGGATTTTAATTGTTAATTTTTCCAATAGGTCAACAGAAACAGAATAAATAATGCCTCGGGACGGTGAACTGTTTTGATATTTTGAGTTAAAATATTACTGTTTATAAAAACTGTCTATATTACTTTGATTAATGATAATTGATGAACCATTGTCTTTATAAGATACCAAACCAGAAATATATCACTTCAGTTAACTTAATACTGGTATTGTAAAAACAAACAAATTTACTACATTGTATAAAAAAAACCCAAACAAAATGAAAAAAAACCCAACTATCACACTGTCGGAACTGTTCCAAAATCTAAACGAGAACGTTAAACACCATAACACTAACCTTCCTCGCCGATTGCATAGGTAGATTTAAATCAAACTGTGTACGGTCTTGGCGTTGGACGGGGAAATGTCAATTCCTAAGGTGCCCTAACATTTACTGAAACTCGTGACATTGAAGGAAAAAACGTTTTCTACGGAAGCTGGGAAGGGCCACGCCATTGTTTTCTTTCTCATTTGTTATACCAGATTACTATTCTGTTACATCAAATTGAGGAAACAAATACTGGCCAGCTGCCGTACTGTTCAATATAAAACATTGTTATCCTTGTACAGTAATATTTTAAGCTTGATTAACATATGGTAATGTTTAATACATTGTTTCGTGCAGGCTTGATGGGACAATGATTATGTTATTGTAATTTGAGAAACAAAACGTGACTGGTACAAGAACACATTGGAAAATTAGAACCAGTAAAAACACATGTAATATTATGAAATAGTGTTCTTTTCTAACTATGAAGCGAAATATTCTAAAATGCCACTTCTTCTGTGAATCAACTGATTTAGACCCCCATAGACTGTGAACATATGCTACTGTACTATTTTAAGAGTTGGAACCTCACGGCAGACGTTATGCGGAGAATGATATGTTAACCGTTCTGGTGCACTTATTCTCACTCTCGGTTAATCTTCGGAGTTGTGATTGATTGATTGAATGAATATTTGATTGATTGATTGATTGATTGCTGTTTAACACTGACTATAGCAGTATTTCAGCTAGAAAAAAAATGTACTTTTGTTTTGGAGGTTTTTCGAGTAAAAAAATGTATCAATCAGAAAAGAATCCAATGTCCTCATTCTACCTATTTTAAATATTTGCCGTAATTAAAATTTCGCTCATTTTTGACCTTTTGGAACTAGAGCTTGATACAGACTATCACATGAACGTTTTGTTTGCAAACAAAATCACACCAAAACAACGTGTTCATTTACACAGTAATATCTAGTAGGTAAATCAGTCTTTTCCCACGTTAGTCAATATTTGTATTTTCACCATCCCGGTCACATGATTAAGAGGACATTCAAGGTCTTGATAACTCTTTCACGGATTCATTTGTTGGTACGTATTTACTGGGTGGTGGGTGCACTGTAAAATAAACGGTCGTTTAAAAACATTTATTCACGTAAAACAGAAAAATACTCGAATCTGCTGTCACAAAACGAGGACAGAAAATTACATAAACCATTACGATAATTATAGATCATAAATAATAAAGTAATCAATCGTTTCTATGGAAACAGGAAATATGAAAATAAAATGGATTACTCCCTCCTCAGTTACATAAATTGAAACAAAGATTTGACGTGGCTGAAGTTTCCAGCCTTTTTAGAAAAAAAATTATTTATTGAAATAATTGTTTTCTCTTTAGAATATTTATATTTTATAGACAGACAGAATTTGACATTGTTGTGTGGCTTTAAAATGTACTAACACACCAACCATCCTGACTTGTAAGGGAACGATCAGTTAACTTTTAGGGAGAGGGGTGGGCTATGTTTTTTTTTTATTACATCGCCAATTTTTTTTTACCGAATTTAAATCGACCTTAAAAATCCCCACACCAAAATTATTGGTCAGTTCCTCTGTATTAATAGAACAAAATAATAGGACGGTTAATTATTTAGAATTAAATAAAAACATACATGTTTCTACCGATTCAGGAGAGGGATCAATTCTTCCATAATGAAATTTGATCAAGTCGAAAAATCGCCCATGAATCAACATATATCAATAAATATTGAATATACATATTATGGTGCAAAATACATATGGTACGAAATGATTTCTGATTATGGTACGAAATTGAAATTTTGTGGTACGAAATGGTAAATTATGGTACGTAAAGGCCATGGTACGAAATGGTTATGGTACGAAATGACTAGCTTCGTACATATATTGTTATATTTTTTTTTTTATGTACTATCAAATTTGATTTAATCACATCCTGTATAAAAATATACAATTACATGTATTTTACTTAGAAAGTCTTACGAAATATTTCACAAGAATGAATGGGTCGAAGTAACTGTATTTTATTTTGGATTTGAAATCCGGTTTACCCCAATTCGGTCCAGTGCAATACAATCACAAGATTACAAGATGGACGCTTCATCATGCAACACAACTTATTGTCATTTACTGATGTTTGTATATACCTGTATGTTTATAAACACCTACGTACCTACCAGGGTATATATATATATCTAACCTACTGACGCACGGATTAAGTGGTCAGTTATTTAAATGACCATTATATGACCCGGATACCGATAATCAAGGTACTCTAATATTGGATGGGTCAAGAATTCAACACATTTAACGTGGCAGTTACGTGAATACCTTGACCGAAATATTTTATCATTGAATGAAATTATTTAAATATACCCCAATGTCATTTATGACAATACAATCCGTACGATATTGAATTAAATAACATATTTGGCATGTTGTCATGAAATATGTAGACTTGTAGAGTTGTTATGGTGTAAGTAAATAAAAACATGGAAAATAAGGCCTAAGCTGGTCAATATTTCTGTTTAGATGAACTGAAAGAATTTGTTTGCAAGAAAAGCAAAAACATATTAAAGTTTGTGGTTGAAAACTTAGAAATGAGACTCGAGTTCAATACTACATACAACCTATGACAAATACAGGGAGTGGCTTCGGTGGTAAACAATAACAGTAAACAGATATATAAAATTGGCAACATGTATACTTTTTAAATGTGTATTATCTGTTTAGATATTCCATTACTGGTTTAAGTAAACTTTAACTATGTAGATATAAATACAATTATTAAACTTCTCCCCTTTTGTTTTTGTTTTTGTTTTTTTTTTTTTTTAGAAAAGTTTGAAACTTTGACCAATTCAGAAGCCGTAATTTATAGAAGGACAGACAATACATTAGTCAAAAGAAAAAAGGACAAAGGGACAAGCAATGATCTGCAAAACATTACACATCAAGAACACAGGCTATGACGAGAATAGGGAGTGTGTGGTAAAACACAGTCAATGTAAAGAGAAATATAAAACCTTCATGATTTATACTTTTATAATGGATTATTTAAATATTCGTAGGTTGTGTCCAGCCACCCCATTACTGCAATAAGTGAACTACAACACTGTTCATTTAATTCCCATCAAATTAATAAACATCTCGGAGTTTTTGCTTAAATGTTCTTCAAGAAGTAATAATTTACGATTAGATGTAAGAACGGTGTAGTTTTGTGATAAATAAACGTTCCAGAGAAAACCTAAGGAACAATATAGAATAATTAGGGAGGTGAACATTTTCAAAATTCCTTAAACTGACCACATGTTAATCACATGTATTTACAAGTAAAATACAGGTACCAACACGCGTCAAAAAACTTCTATATTCTCATAAACCACATAGTACAATGGTACGGAGACACATACAGAAATAAACAATAAATACAATATACAATGGTACATACGTCATATCCACAGACACACAATACCTATCATTCACACGTATATACGGTACACCCTGAAACTATTGATTTTACTCAATCTACAAACATGTGGTTTGGTTTGGTATATGGTGTTTAACGCCACTTTTAACAATATTTCAGTTATATCATGGCGGTCAGTTTTATTGGTGGAGGAAACCGGAGTACCCAAAGAAAACCACCAACCTGTCGCCATGAACGGAGTACGAACTCACAACTTTAGTGATAATAAGCACTGATTGCACAGGTAGTTGTAAATCCAGCTACCATACGATCACGACCACGACGGCCACCACAAACATTTGTTCTGTTGGTTATTGCTCTTAATAAAACAAACTACACGTAATTTTTCGTTGAAACGACTCCGTCGTTTGTCACTAACAATAATGTCCGAGTGTCTTTTTTTTTCCCTGAAATGAACAAAAAAAGACAAACAAGGATCGACAAAGCATACAGAGAAAACTAAAGAATTGACAACACGAACCCAACTAAAAAAGGGAGTGATTTCAGGTTTGTCCACAACGGTAAACACTTGGCGAAATATGTTGGTGTCCCGAAGATGAAAGAAGGACGGGGTGAAATTACGACAAACGGAACATGTCCATGTTTATCTGTAATTCTGTCCTTTCCACATATCATTTAACAAGAGTAAGACGACAAGTACCACTAGTGGAGCAGGAACGGCTTACCCTTCCGGTGCACATGAGTTCACCATGAGATATATTGATAATTGGGGAGTTACCGGTGATGATTCCAGAGATATGGCTCGTATATTTCCAAATGAAAACTAAATAACACAAAGGTTGAGGGGTAAATAAGATGCCTCTTTATACTGTATAGTGTTGAATCAACATGTAATAATGTGTTAAGCTTGTAGATACCAAAGTGATAATCAGAAGCAGTAAAACGAGGGACAAACAATGATCTACAAAACACTACACATTAAACTAAGATTGACCAACACAAACTCCACCATAAACCGGGGATAAACTCGTACGCTCCGGAAGGATAGCAGTTCCTGCTCCACTAGTGCTACGCGTTGTGTAATATGTCTTTTACATGCTAGTGCCAGTTTTTAACATAGTGTAATCTAACACTTGACTACATCAATTAGTATTCAATTATAATTAAAATAGCATTTGCTGACTCAATTGTCTTTGGTAAATAACATTGAAAAACAAGTCCTTCACATTGTCTGCAAAAATATAAAAACATCTTTCTATGTTATGTACGACACACAGTCTAATAAGATTCTCATTTATCATTTATTCTATATTTAGAAAAAAAACCATAGATATTTATGAACCTGTGACATGTATATGTGCTATAATTAGACATTGATTGTCACATTTTACAAGATTCTTTTTTAACCCTTCATGTAGATAGATATATATATATATATATATATATGTTAATATATTACGATATACAAAATTCAACATTATATTTATAGTTGATGTCAACTTATATCTTTTAATTATATTTTAATATATTGCTTTCACCACGCTTGATATATGTGAGTGTGCGACATATCAGTCACATGTTGAAACCATGATATATACAATTTAAGATTATAACTCAGCGGTTTTTACCACAACGATGCTTACCCAGTTATATGTGAGTGTTGGCATTTTGCTTGCATGTTGAAACAAATTGCATGACAGAATTATATCACCAAGAAAGAGGTATGGGCCCATAGCTTAACCAAAGCACTTTTTATTGAGGTAACTGTACCAGTAAAAACGTAGATATCAAATTTAGTGCGCACCACGCGTTTCTGGAATAACTTTCATCAGGTACACTTGATAACGAAATATTGAAAAGTTTAATAATTTAAAAGTCTTTATGAGCAACAAACCAAAGGGCCTAAACAGGGTGGCCAAAATCGACTAAGGCCACCTATCCCTGAGAGGGAAGAACCTTAGTTTTGATAATAGTCACATTATTTTTAGGAACTGTAAATTTCAATAATGACTATATCTGAAAACCCATGTCAGTGCCAAAATACTGACTACTGGTCGATGATACCCTCGGAGACTGATAGTCCACCACCAGAGGTATCAACCCAGTGATAGTAATAAAAACGTAGATATCAAAATTAGTGCGCACGACTCACTGAAAGTTGTCATGTGTTTTAGGGTTAAAACCTTTGATTTTTCTATTACAGTATGACATTTTTATTTTATTTTTTAAACTCATAATCGCATTTTTAGTAGTAGACTTCAATAAGAAACCATACAGTATAGCTTCTCTTTGGTTTTAGTAGAAAGTGTGGGTGGGTGGGTGAGTGTGTGTGTGGGGGGGAGGGAGGGGGGTGGGTGGGTGGGTGGGGCGGGCGGGCGGGCGGGCGTATCTGTGTTACTGTGTGTGTGTGTGTTTCATCAAAGGGTTTTTAACTTACCTTATTGATTCGTTAAAAAATATTAAACCTACCTTTTGATGTCAGTTGCTTTCAACGTGCCTTTCCTTGAAATCTTTTTTGGACCGTCGTGGTCATGATCATATGTTAGTTAGATTTATAACTACTTATTCAGTCAGTGTAGTGTATATTACCATTAACGTTGCGAGTTCGAATCCCGCTTTGGAGACGTGTACTCGACACATTATGTGATAAAGTTTGTCGGCGACTTGCGGCAGGTCGAGATTTTCTCCAGGTATTCCCGTTTCCTCCACTAATAAAAGTGACTGCCACGATATAAACGAAATATTGCTTGAAAGTGACGTTAAACACCCATAACCTTAACCCTGAAATCATGTAAAGTAAATCACACTAGCTTACTGCTCGGTAAAATGTAAATGACACTCTAAAAGATCTGATCTGAATCATTTGTCCTCTTTTTGTTATTATTTTGCGGACATTCTGGTATTACATAAATTTGACTGAAAGGGGAGGTTTAGACCAATGAAACTAATCCAACACGACCACGTTTTATTGAAGTTCCTGTACCAACACAGGAAAGGGGCAGTCATGTATTTGTGTGCTATGGGTACCGATTTAGCCTGTTTCTAAGATTGTTCTTTTGGATTTTGTACCTGTTCCGGCAGTGTAGTATTGTTTGTTTTTCATTTTGTACCTGTTCCGGCAGTGTAGTATTGTTTGTTTTTCATTTTGTTCCTGTTCCGGCAGTGTAGTATTGTTTGTTTTTCATTTTGTACCTGTTCCGGCAGTGTAGTATTGTTTGTTTTTCATTTTGTACCTGCTCAGGCAGTGTAGTATTGTTTGTTTTTCATTTTGTACCTGTTCCGGCAGTGTAGTATTGTTTGTTTTTCATTTTGTACCTGTTCCGGCAGTGTAATATTGTTTGTTTTTCATTCTGTACCTGTTCCGGCAGTGTAGTATTGTTTGTTTTTCATTTTGTACCTGTTCCGGCAGTGTAGTATTGTATTGTTTGTTTTTCATTTTGTACCTGTTCCGGCAGTGTAGTATTGCTTGTTTTTCATGTTTTATCTGTTCCGGCAGTGTAGTATTGTTTGTTTTTCATTTTGTACCTGTTCCTGCAGTGTAGTATTGTTTGCTTTTCATTTTGTACCTGTTCCGGCAGTGTAGTATTTTTTGTTTTTCATGTTGTACCTGTTCCAGCAGTGTAGTATTGTTTGTTTTTCATTTTGAACCTGTTCCGGCAGTGTAGTGTTGTTTGTTTTTCATTTTATACCTGTTCCGGCAGTGTAGTATTGTTTGTTTTTCATTTTGTACCTGTTCCGGCAGTGTAGTATTGTTTGTTTTTCATTTTATACCTGTTCCGGCAGTGTAGTATTGTTTGTTTTTCATGTTGTACCTGTTCCGGCAGTGTAGTATTGTTTGTTTTTCATGTTGTACCTGTTCCGGCATTGTAGTATTGTTTGTTTTGGATTTGGTAACTGTTCCGGCAGTGTAGTATTGTTTATTTTTCATTTTGTACCTGTTCCGGCAGTGTAGTATTGTTTGTTTTTCATTTTGTACCTGTTCCGGAAGTGTAGTATTGTTTGTTTTTCATTTTGTACCTGTTCCGGCAGTGTAGTATTGTTTGTTTTTCATGTTGTACCTGTTCCGGCAGAGTAGTATTGTTTGTTTTTCATTTTGTACCTGTTCCGGCAGTGTAGTATTGTTTGTTTTTCACGTTGTACCTGTTCCGGCAGTGTAGTATTGTTTGTTTTTCATTTTGTTACTGTTCCGGCAGTGTAGTATTGTTTGTTTTTCATTTTATGCCTGTTCCGGCAGTGTAGTATTGTTTGTTTTTCATTTTGTACCTGTTCCGGCAGTGTAGTATAGTATTGTTTGTTTTCCATTTTGTACCTGTTCCGGCAGTGTAGTATTGTTTGTTTTTCATTTTGTTACTGTTCCGGCAGTGTAGTATTGTTTGTTTTTCATTTTGTACCTGTTCCGGCAGTGTAGTATAGTATTGTTTGTTTTTCATTTTGTACCTGTTCCGGCAGTGTAGTATTGTTTGCTTTTCATCGTGTACCTGTTCCGGCAGTGTAGTATTGCTTGATTTCATTTTGTGCCTGTTTCGGCAGTGTAGTATTGTTTGTTTTTCATTTTGTACCTGTTCCGGCAGTGTAGTATAGTATTGTTTGTTTTCCATTTTGTACCTATTCCGGCAGTGTAGTATTGTTTGTTTTTCATTTTGTACCTGTTTCGGAAGTGTAGTATTGTTTGTTTTGGATGTTGTACCTGTTCCGGCAGTGTAGTATTGTTTGTTAAGGATGTTGTACCTGTTCCGGCAGTGTAGTATTGTTTGTTTTTGATGTTGTACCTGTTCCGGCAGTGTAGTATTGTTTGTTTTGGATGTTGTACCTGTTCCGGCAGTGTAGTATTGTTTGTTTTGGATGTTGTACCTGTTCCGGCAGTGTAGTATTGCTTATTTTGGATGTTGTACCTGATCCGGCAGTGTAGTATTCTTTGATTTGGATGTTGTACCTGTTCCGGCAGGGTAGTATTGTTTGTTTTGGATGGTGTACCTGTTCCGGCAGTGTAGTATTGTTTGTTTTGGATTTTGTACCTGTTCCGGCAGTGTAGTATTGTTTTTATTTTATTTTATACCTGTTCCGACAGTGTAGTATTGATTGTTTTGGATGTTCTACCTGTTCAGGCAGTGTAGTATTGTTTATTTTTATTTTGTACCTGTTCCGGCAGTGTAGTATTGTTTGTTTTGGAAGTTGTACCTGTTCCGGCAGTGTAGTATTGTTTGCTTTGGATGTTGTACCTCTTCCTGCAGTGTAGTAATATTTGTTTTTGATTTGTACCTGTTCTGGCAGTGTAGTATTGTTTGTTTTTCACTTTGTACCTGTTCCGGCAGTGTAGTATTGTCTGTTTTTCATTTTGTACCTGTTCCGGCAGTGTAGTATTGTTTGTTTTTCATTTTGTACCTGTTCCGGCAGTGTAGTATTGTTTTTTTTTCATTTTGTACCTGTTCTTGCAGCGTAGTATTGTTTATTTTTCATTTTGTAACTGTTCCGGCAGTGTAGTATTTTTTTTTCATTTTGTATCTGTTCCGGCAGTGTAGTATTGTTTGTTTTTCATTCTGTACCTTTTCCGGCAGTGTAGTATTGTTTGTTTTTCATTCTGTACCTGTTCCGGCAGTGTAGTATTGTTTGTTTTTCATTCTGTACCTGTTCCGGCAGTGTAGTATAGTATTGTTTGTTTTTCATTTTGTGCCTGTTCCGGCAACGTAGTATTGTTTGTTTTTCATTTTGTACCTGTTCCGGCAGTGTAGTATTGTTTGTTTTTCATTTTGTACCTGTTCTGGCAGTGTAGTATTGTTTGTTTTTCATTTTGTACCTGTTTCGGAAGTGTAGTATTGTTTGTTTTGGATGTTGTACCTGCTCCGACAGTGTAGTATTGTTTGCTTTGGATGTTGTACCTGTTCCGGCAGTGTAGTATTGTTTGTTTTGGATGTTGTACCTGTTCCGGCAGTGTGGTATTGTTTGTTTTTCATTTTGTATCTGTTCCGGCAGTGTCGTATTGTTTGTTTTGGATGTTGTACCTGTTCCAGCAGTGTAGTATTGTTTGTTTTTGATGTTGTACCTGTTCCGGCAGTGTACTATTGCTTATTTTGGTTGTTGTACCTGTTCCAGCAGTGTAGTATTCTTTGATTTGGATGTTGTACCTGTTCCGGCAGGGTAGTATTGTTTGTTTTGGATGGTGTACCTGTTCTGGCAGTGTAGTATTGTTTGTTTTGGATTTTGTACCTGTTCCGGCAGTGTAGTATTGTTTTTTTTTATTTTGTACCTGTTCCGGCAGGGTAGTATTGTTTGTTTTGGATGTTCTACATGTTCAAGCTGTGTAGTATTGTTTTATTTTTATTTTGTACCTGTTCCGGCAGTGTAGTATTGTTTGTTTTGGAAGTTGTACCTGTTCCGGCAGTGTAGTATTGTTTGTTTTGGATGTTGTACCTCTTCGGCAGTGTAGTATTATTTGTTTTGGATTTGTACCTGTTCTGGCAGTGTAGTATTGTTTGTTTTTCATTTTGTACATGTTCAGGGAGTGTAGTATTGTTTGTTTTGGATTTTGTACCTGTTCCGGCAGTGTAGTATTGTTTGTTTTTCATTTTCTACCTGTTCCGGCAGTGTAGTATTGTTTGTTTTTCACTTTGTACCTATTCCGCCAGTGTAGTATTGTTTGTTTTTCATTTTGTACCTGTTCCGACAATGTAGTATTGTTTGTTTTTCATTTTGTACCTGTTCCGGCAGTGTAGTATTGTTTGTTTTTCATTTTGTACCTGTTCCTGCAGTGTAGTATTGTTTGCTTTTCATTTTGTACCTGTTCCGGCAGTGTAGTATTTTTTGTTTTTCATGTTGTACCTGTTCCAGCAGTGTAGTATTGTTTGTTTTTCATTTTGAACCTGTTCCGGCAGTGTAGTGTTGTTTGTTTTTCATTTTATACCTGTTCCGGCAGTGTAGTATTGTTTGTTTTTCATTTTGTACCTGTTCCGGCAGTGTAGTATTGTTTGTTTTTCATTTTATACCTGTTCCGGCAGTGTAGTATTGTTTGTTTTTCATGTTGTACCTGTTCCGGCAGTGTAGTATTGTTTGTTTTTCATGTTGTACCTGTTCCGGCATTGTAGTATTGTTTGTTTTGGATTTTGTAACTGTTCCGGCAGTGTAGTATTGTTTATTTTTCATTTTGTACCTGTTCCGGCAGTGTAGTATTGTTTGTTTTTCATTTTGTACCTGTTCCGGAAGTGTAGTATTGTTTGTTTTTCATTTTGTACCTGTTCCGGCAGTGTAGTATTGTTTGTTTTTCATGTTGTACCTGTTCCGGCAGAGTAGTATTGTTTGTTTTTCATTTTGTGCCTGTTCCGGCAACGTAGTATTGTTTGTTTTTCATTTTGTACCTGTTCCGGCAGTGTAGTATTGTTTGTTTTTCATTTTGTACCTGTTCTGGCAGTGTAGTATTGTTTGTTTTTCATTTTGTACCTGTTTCGGAAGTGTAGTATTGTTTGTTTTGGATGTTGTACCTGCTCCGGCAGTGTAGTATTGTTTGCTTTGGATGTTGTACCTGTTCCGGCAGTGTAGTATTGTTTGTTTTGGATGTTGTACCTGTTCCGGCAGTGTGGTATTGTTTGTTTTTCATTTTGTATCTGTTCCGGCAGTGTCGTATTGTTTGTTTTGGATGTTGTACCTGTTCCAGCAGTGTAGTATTGTTTGTTTTTGATGTTGTACCTGTTCCGGCAGTGTACTATTGCTTATTTTGGTTGTTGTACCTGTTCCAGCAGTGTAGTATTCTTTGATTTGGATGTTGTACCTGTTCCGGCAGGGTAGTATTGTTTGTTTTGGATGGTGTACCTGTTCTGGCAGTGTAGTATTGTTTGTTTTGGATTTTGTACCTGTTCCGGCAGTGTAGTATTGTTTTTTTTTATTTTGTACCTGTTCCGGCAGGGTAGTATTGTTTGTTTTGGATGTTCTACATGTTCAAGCTGTGTAGTATTGTTTTATTTTTATTTTGTACCTGTTCCGGCAGTGTAGTATTGTTTGTTTTGGAAGTTGTACCTGTTCCGGCAGTGTAGTATTGTTTGTTTTGGATGTTGTACCTCTTCGGCAGTGTAGTATTATTTGTTTTGGATTTGTACCTGTTCTGGCAGTGTAGTATTGTTTGTTTTTCATTTTGTACATGTTCAGGGAGTGTAGTATTGTTTGTTTTGGATTTTGTACCTGTTCCGGCAGTGTAGTATTGTTTGTTTTTCATTTTCTACCTGTTCCGGCAGTGTAGTATTGTTTGTTTTTCACTTTGTACCTATTCCGCCAGTGTAGTATTGTTTGTTTTTCATTTTGTACCTGTTCCGACAATGTAGTATTGTTTGTTTTTCATTTTGTACCTGTTCCGGCAGTGTAGTATTGTTTGTTTTTCATTTTGTACCTGTTCCTGCAGTGTAGTATTGTTTGCTTTTCATTTTGTACCTGTTCCGGCAGTGTAGTATTTTTTGTTTTTCATGTTGTACCTGTTCCAGCAGTGTAGTATTGTTTGTTTTTCATTTTGAACCTGTTCCGGCAGTGTAGTGTTGTTTGTTTTTCATTTTATACCTGTTCCGGCAGTGTAGTATTGTTTGTTTTTCATTTTGTACCTGTTCCGGCAGTGTAGTATTGTTTGTTTTTCATTTTATACCTGTTCCGGCAGTGTAGTATTGTTTGTTTTTCATGTTGTACCTGTTCCGGCAGTGTAGTATTGTTTGTTTTTCATGTTGTACCTGTTCCGGCATTGTAGTATTGTTTGTTTTGGATTTTGTAACTGTTCCGGCAGTGTAGTATTGTTTATTTTTCATTTTGTACCTGTTCCGGCAGTGTAGTATTGTTTGTTTTTCATTTTGTACCTGTTCCGGAAGTGTAGTATTGTTTGTTTTTCATTTTGTACCTGTTCCGGCAGTGTAGTATTGTTTGTTTTTCATGTTGTACCTGTTCCGGCAGAGTAGTATTGTTTGTTTTTCATTTTGTACCTGTTCCGGCAGTGTAGTATTGTTTGTTTTTCACGTTGTACCTGTTCCGGCAGTGTAGTATTGTTTGTTTTTCATTTTGTTACTGTTCCGGCAGTGTAGTATTGTTTGTTTTTCATTTTATACCTGTTCCGGCAGTGTAGTATTGTTTGTTTTTCATTTTGTACCTGTTCCGGCAGTGTAGTATAGTATTGTTTGTTTTTCATTTTGTACCTGTTCCGGCAGTGTAGTATTGTTTGTTTTTCATTTTGTTACTGTTCCGGCAGTGTAGTATAGTATTGTTTGTTTTTCATTTTGTACCTGTTCCGGCAGTGTAGTATTGTTTGCTTTTCATTGTGTACCTGTTCCGGCAGTGTAGTATTGCTTGATTTCATTTTGTGCCTGTTTCGGCAGTGTAGTATTGTTTGTTTTTCATTTTGTACCTGTTCCGGCAGTGTAGTATAGTATTGTTTGTTTTCCATTTTGTACCTATTCCGGCAGTGTAGTATTGTTTGTTTTTCATTTTGTACCTGTTTCGGAAGTGTAGTATTGTTTGTTTTGGATGTTGTACCTGTTCCGGCAGTGTAGTATTGTTTGTTAAGGATGTTGTACCTGTTCCGGCAGTGTAGTATTGTTTGTTTTTGATGTTGTACCTGTTCCGGCAGTGTAGTATTGTTTGTTTTGGATGTTGTACCTGTTCCGGCAGTGTAGTATTGTTTGTTTTTGATGTTGTACCTGTTCCGGCAGTGTAGTATTGCTTATTTTGGATGTTGTACCTGATCCGGCAGTGTAGTATTCTTTGATTTGGATGTTGTACCTGTTCCGGCAGGGTAGTATTGTTTGTTTTGGATGGTGTACCTGTTCCGGCAGTGTAGTATTGTTTGTTTTGGATTTGTACCTGTTCCGGCAGTGTAGTATTGTTTTTATTTTATTTTATACCTGTTCCGACAGTGTAGTATTGATTGTTTTGGATGTTCTACCTGTTCAGTCAGTGTAGTATTGTTTATTTTTATTTTGTACCTGTTCCGGCAGTGTAGTATTGTTTGTTTTGGAAGTTGTACCTGTTCCGGCAGTGTAGTATTGTTTGCTTTGGATGTTGTACCTCTTCCTGCAGTGTAGTAATATTTGTTTTTGATTTGTACCTGTTCTGGCAGTGTAATATTGTTTGTTTTTCACTTTGTACCTGTTCCGGCAGTGTAGTATTGTCTGTTTTTCATTTTGTACCTGTTCCGGCAGTGTAGTATTGTTTGTTTTTCATTTTGTACCTGTTCCGGCAGTGTAGTATTGTTTTTTTTTCATTTTGTACCTGTTCTTGCAGCGTAGTATTGTTTATTTTTCATTTTGTAACTGTTCCGGCAGTGTAGTATTTTTTTTTCATTTTGTATCTGTTCCGGCAGTGTAGTATTGTTTGTTTTTCATTCTGTACCTTTTCCGGCAGTGTAGTATTGTTTGTTTTTCATTCTGTACCTGTTCCGGCAGTGTAGTATTGTTTGTTTTTCATTCTGTACCTGTTCCGGCAGTGTAGTATAGTATTGTTTGTTTTTCATTTTGTGCCTGTTCCGGTAGCGTAGTATTGTTTGTTTTTCATTTTGTACCTGTTTCGGAAGTGTAGTATTGTTTGTTTTGGATGTTGTACCTGCTCCGGCAGTGTAGTATTGTTTGCTTTGGATGTTGTACCTGTTCCGGCAGTGTAGTATTGTTTGTTTTTCATTTTGTACCTGTTCCGGCAGTGTAGTATTGTTTGTTTTTCATTTTGTACCTGTTCTGGCAGTGTAGTATTGTTTGTTTTTCATTTTGTACCTGTTTCGGAAGTGTAGTATTGTTTGTTTTGGATGTTGTACCTGCTCCGGCAGTGTAGTATTGTTTGCTTTGGATGTTGTACCTGTTCCGGCAGTGTAGTATTGTTTGTTTTGGATGTTGTACCTGTTCCGGCAGTGTGGTATTGTTTGTTTTTCATTTTGTATCTGTTCCGGCAGTGTAGTATTGTTTGTTTTGGATGTTGTACCTGTTCCAGCAGTGTAGTATTGTTTGTTTTTGATGTTGTACCTGTTCCGGCAGTGTACTATTGCTTATTTTGGTTGTTGTACCTGTTCCAGCAGTGTAGTATTCTTTGATTTGGATGTTGTACCTGTTCCGGCAGGGTAGTATTGTTTGTTTTGGATGGTGTACCTGTTCTGGCAGTGTAGTATTGTTTGTTTTGGATTTTGTACCTGTTCCGGCAGTGTAGTATTGTTTTTTTTAATTTTGTACCTGTTCCGGCAGTGTAGTATTGTTTGTTTTGGATGTTCTACATGTTCAAGCTGTGTAGTATTGTTTTATTTTTATTTTGTACCTGTTCCGGCAGTGTAGTATTGTTTGTTTTGGAAGTTGTACCTGTTCCGGCAGTGTAGTATTGTTTGTTTTGGATGTTGTACCTCTTCGGCAGTGTAGTATTATTTGTTTTGGATTTGTACCTGTTCTGGCAGTGTAGTATTGTTTGTTTTTCATTTTGTACATGTTCAGGGAGTGTAGTATTGTTTGTTTTGGATTTTGTACCTGTTCCGGCAATGTAGTATTGTTTGTTTTTCATTTTCTACCTGTTCCGGCAGTGTAGTATTGTTTGTTTTTCACTTTGTACCTATTCCGCCAGTGTAGTATTGTTTGTTTTTCATTTTGTACCTGTTCCGACAATGTAGTATTGTTTGTTTTTCATTTTGTACCTGTTCCGGCAGTGTAGTATTGTTTTTTTTTATTTTGTATCTGTTCCGGCAGTGTAGTATTGTTTATTTTTCATTTTGTGACTGTTCCGGCAGTGTAGTATTGTTTGTTTTTCACTTTGTACCTGTTCGCCAGTGTAGTATTGTTTGTTTTTCATTGTGTACCTGTTCCGGCAGTGTAGTATAGTATTGTTTGTTTTTCATTTTGTACCTGTTCCGCCAGTGTAGTATTGCTTGTTTTTCATTTTGTACCTGTTCCGGCAGTGTAGTATTGTTTGTTTTTCATTTTGTACCTGTTCCGGCAGTGTAGTATTGTTTGTTTTTCATTCTGTACCTGTTCCGGCAGTGTAGCATAGTATTGTTTGTTTTTCATTTTGTACCTGTTCCGCCAGTGTAGTATTGTTTGTTTTTCATTTTGTACCTGTTCCGGCAGTGTAGTATTGTTTGTTTTTCATTTTGTACCTGTTCCGGCAGTGTAGTATTGTTTGTTTTTCATTCTGTACCTGTTCCGGCAGTGTAGTATAGTATTGTTTGTTTTTCATTTTGTACCTGTTCCGACAATGTAGTATTGTTTGTTTTTCATTTTGTACCTGTTCCGCAGTGTAGTATTGTTTTTTTGGTTTTTTTTGTACCTGTTCCGGCAGTGTAGTATTGTTTATTTTTCATTTTGTACCTGTTCCGGCAGTGTAGTATTGTTTGTTTTTCATTTTGTACCTGTTCCGACAATGTAATATTGTTTGTTTTTCATTTTGTACCTGTTCGGCAGTGTAGTATTGTTTTTATTTTTATTTTGTACCTGTTCCGGCAGTGTAGTATTGTTTATTTTTCATTTTGTAACTGTTCCGGCAGTGTAGTATTGTTTGTTTTTCATTTTGAACCTGTTCCACCAGTGTAGTATTGTTTGTTTTTCATTCTGTACCTGTTCCGGCAGTGTAGTATTGTTTGTTTTTCATGTTGTACCTATTCCGGCAGTGTAGTATTGTTTGTTTTTCATTTTGCACCTGTTCCGGCAGTGTAGTATTGTTTGTTTTTCATTTTGTACCTGTTCCGGCAGTGTAGTATTGTTTGTTTTGGATTTTGTACCTGTTCCGGCTGTGTAGTATTGTTTATGTTTCATTTTGTACCTGTTCCACCAGTGTAGTATTGTTTGTTTTTCATTTTGTACCTGCTTCGGCAGTGTACTATTGTTTGTTTTCCATTTTGTACCTGTTCCGGCAGTGTAGTATTGTTTGTTTTTCATTTTGTACCTGTTTCGGCAGTGTAGTATTGTTTATTTTTCATTTTGTACCTGTTCCGGCAGTGTAGTATTGTTTTTTCTTTTTTATTTTGTATCTGTTCCGGCAGTGAAGTATTGTTTGTTTTGGATTTTGTACCTGTTCCGGCAGTGTAGTATTGTTTGTTTTTCATTTTATACCTGTTCCAGCTATGTAGTATTGTTTATTTTTCATTTTCTACCTGTTCCGGCAGTGTAGTATTGTTTGTTTTTCATTTTGTACCTGTTCCGGCAGTGTAGTATTGTTTGTTTTTCATTTTGTACCTGTTCTGGCAGTGTAGTATAGTATTGTTTATTTTTTATTTTGTACCTGTTCCGGCAGTGTAGTATTGTTTGTTTTTCATTTTGTACCTGTTCTGGCAGTGTAGTATAGTATTGTTTGTTTTTCATTTTGTACCTGTTCCGGCAGTGTAGGATTGTTTGTTTTGGATCTTGTACCTGTTCCGGCAGTGTAGTATTGTTTGTTTTTCATTTTGTACCTATTCCGGCAGTCTAGTATTGCTTGTTTTTTATTTTGTACCAGTTCCGGCTGTGTAATATTGCTTTCTTTTCATTTTGTACCTGTTCCGCCTGTGTAGTATTGTTTGTTTTTCATTTTGTACCTGTTCCGCCTGTGTAGTATTGTTTATTTTTCATTTTATACCTGTTCCGGCAGTGTAGTATTGTTTGTTTTTCATTTTGTACCTGTTCCGGCAGTGTAGTATAGTATTGTTTGTTTTTCATTTTGTACCTGTTCCGGCAGTGTAGTATAGTATTGTTTGTTTTCCATTTTGTACCTATTCCGGCAGTGTAGTATTGTTTGTTTTTCATTTTGTACCTGTTTCGGAAGTGTAGTATTGTTTGTTTTTGATGTTGTACCTGTTCCGGCAGTGTAGTATTGTTTGTTTTTGACGTTGTACCTGTTCCGGCAGTGTAGTATTGTTTGTTTTGGATGTTGTACCTGTTCCGGCAGTGTAGTATTGTTTGTTTTTGATGGTGTACCTGTTCCGGCAGTGTAGTATTGTTTGTTTTGGATTTTGTACCTGTTCCGGCAGTGTAGTATTGCTTATTTTGGATGTTGTACCTGTTCCGACAGTGTAGTATTCTTTGATTTGGATGTTGTACCTTTTCCGGCAGGGTAGTATTGTTTGTTTTGGATGGTGTACCTGTTCCGGCAGTGTAGTATTGTTTGTTTTGGATTTTGTACCTGTTCCGGCAGTGTAGTATTGTTTTTATTTTATTTTATACCTGTTCCGGCAGTGTAGTATTGATTGTTTTGGATGTTCTACCTGTTCGGCAGTGTAGTATTGTTTATTTTTATTTTGTACCTGTTCCGGCAGTGTAGTATTGTTTGTTTTGGAAGTTGTACCTGTTCCGGCAGTGTAGTATTGTTTGCTTTGGATGTTGTACCTCTTCCTGCAGTGTAGTAATATTTGTTTTTAATTTGTACCTGTTCTGGCAGTGTAGTATTGTTTGTTTTTCACTTTGTACCTGTTCCGGCAGTGTAGTATTGTCTGTTTTTCATTTTGTACCTGTTCCGGCAGTGTAGTATTGTTTGTTTTTCATTTTGTACCTGTTCCGGCAGTGTAGTATTGGTTTTTTTTCATTTTGTACCTGTTCCGGCAGCGTAGTATTGTTTATTTTTCATTTTGTAACTGTTCCGGCACTGTAGCATTTTTTTTTCATTTTGTATCTGTTCCGGCAGTGTAGTATTGTTTGTTTTTCATTCTGTACCTTTTCCGGCAGTGTAGTATTGTTTGTTTTTCATTCTGTACCTGTTCCGGCAGTGTAGTATTGTTTGTTTTTCATTCTGTACCTGTTCCGGCAGTGTAGTATTGTTTATTTTTCATTTTGTACCTGTTCCGGCAGTGTAGTATTGTTTGTTTTTCATTTTGTACCTGTTCCGACAATGTAATATTGTTTGTTTTTCATTTTGTACCTCTTCGGCAGTGTAGTATTGTTTTTATTTTTATTTTGTACCTGTTCCGGCAGTGTAGTATTGTTTATTTTTCATTTTGTAACTGTTCCGGCAGTGTAGTATTGTTTGTTTTTCATTTTGTACCTGTTCCACCAGTGTAGTATTGTTTGTTTTTCATTCTGTACCTGTTCCGGCAGTGTAGTATTGTTTGTTTTTCATGTTGTACCTGTTCCGGCAGTGTAGTATTGTTTGTTTTTCATTTTGCACCTGTTCCGGCAGTGTAGTATTGTTTGTTTTTCATTTTGTACCTGTTCCGGCAGTGTAGTATTGTTTGTTTTGGATTTTGTACCTGTTCCGGCTGTGTAGTATTGTTTATGTTTCATTTTGTACCTGTTCCACCAGTGTAGTATTGTTTGTTTTTCATTTTGTACCTGCTTCGGCAGTGTACTATTGTTTGTTTTCCATTTTGTACCTGTTCCGGCAGTGTAGTATTGTTTGTTTTTCATTTTGTACCTGTTTCGGCAGTGTAGTATTGTTTATTTTTCATTTTGTACCTGTTCCGGCAGTGTAGTATTGTTTTTTCTTTTTTATTTTGTATCTGTTCCGGCAGTGAAGTATTGTTTGTTTTGGATTTTGTACCTGTTCCGGCAGTGTAGTATTGTTTGTTTTTCATTTTATACCTGTTCCAGCTATGTAGTATTGTTTATTTTTCATTTTCTACCTGTTCCGGCAGTGTAGTATTGTTTGTTTTTCATTTTGTACCTGTTCCGGCAGTGTAGTATTGTTTGTTTTTCATTTTGTACCTGTTCTGGCAGTGTAGTATAGTATTGTTTGTTTTTCATTTTGTACCTGTTCCGGCAGTGTAGGATTGGTTTGTTTTGGATCTTGTACCTGTTCCGGCAGTGTAGTATTGTTTGTTTTTCATTTTGTACCTATTCCGGCAGTCTAGTATTGCTTGTTTTTTATTTTGTACCAGTTCCGGCTGTGTAATATTGCTTTCTTTTCATTTTGTACCTGTTCCGCCTGTGTAGTATTGTTTGTTTTTCATTTTGTACCTGTTCCGCCTGTGTAGTATTGTTTATTTTTCATTTTATACCTGTTCCGGCAGTGTAGTATTGTTTGTTTTTCATTTTGTACCTGTTCCGGCAGTGTAGTATAGTATTGTTTGTTTTTCATTTTGTACCTGTTCCGGCAGTGTAGTATAGTATTGTTTGTTTTCCATTTTGTACCTATTCCGGCAGTGTAGTATTGTTTGTTTTTCATTTTGTACCTGTTTCGGAAGTGTAGTATTGTTTGTTTTTGATGTTGTACCTGTTCCGGCAGTGTAGTATTGTTTGTTTTTGACGTTGTACCTGTTCCGGCAGTGTAGTATTGTTTGTTTTGGATGTTGTACCTGTTCCGGCAGTGTAGTATTGTTTGTTTTTGATGTTGTACCTGTTCCGGCAGTGTAGTATTGTTTGTTTTGGATTTTGTACCTGTTCCGGCAGTGTAGTATTGCTTATTTTGGATGTTGTACCTGTTCCGACAGTGTAGTATTCTTTGATTTGGATGTTGTACCTGTTCCGGCAGGGTAGTATTGTTTGTTTTGGATGGTGTACCTGTTCCGGCAGTGTAGTATTGTTTGTTTTGGATTTTGTACCTGTTCCGGCAGTGTAGTATTGTTTTTATTTTATTTTATACCTGTTCCGGCAGTGTAGTATTGATTGTTTTGGATGTTCTACCTGTTCAGGCAGTGTAGTATTGTTTATTTTTATTTTGTACCTGTTCCGGCAGTGTAGTATTGTTTGTTTTGGAAGTTGTACCTGTTCCGGCAGTGTAGTATTGTTTGCTTTGGATGTTGTACCTCTTCCTGCAGTGTAGTAATATTTGTTTTTAATTTGTACCTGTTCTGGCAGTGTAGTATTGTTTGTTTTTCACTTTGTACCTGTTCCGGCAGTGTAGTATTGTCTGTTTTTCATTTTGTACCTGTTCCGGCAGTGTAGTATTGTTTGTTTTTCATTTTGTACCTGTTCCGGCAGTATAGTATTGGTTTTTTTTCATTTTGTACCTGTTCCGGCAGCGTAGTATTGTTTATTTTTCATTTTGTAACTGTTCCGGCAGTGTAGCATTTTTTTTTCATTTTGTATCTGTTCCGGCAGTGTAGTATTGTTTGTTTTTCATTCTGTACCTTTTCCGGCAGTGTAGTATTGTTTGTTTTTCATTCTGTACCTGTTCCGGCAGTGTAGTATAGTATTGTTTGTTTTTCATTTTGTGCCTGTTCCGGCAGCGTAGTATTGTTTGTTTTTCATTTTGTACCTGTTCCGGCAGTGTAGTATAGTATTGTTTGTTTTTCATTTTGTACCTGTTCCGGCAGTGTAGTATTGTTTGTTTTTCATTTTGTACCTGTTTCGGAAGTGTAGTATTGTTTGTTTTGGATGTTGTACCTGCTCCGGCAGTGTAGTATTGTTTGCTTTGGATGTTGTACCTGTTCCGGCAGTGTAGTATTGTTTGTTTTGGATGTTGTACCTGTTCCGGCAGTGTGGTATTGTTTGTTTTTCATTTTGTATCTGTTCCGGCAATGTAGTATTGTTTGTTTTGGATGTTGTACCTGTTCCGGCAGTGTAGTATTGTTTGTTTTTGATGTTGTACCTGTTCCGGCAGTGTACTATTGCTTATTTTGGTTTTTGTACCTGTTCCAGCAGTGTAGTAATCTTTGATTTGGATGTTGTACCTGTTCCGGCAGTGTAGTATTGTTTTTTTTTATTTTGTACCTGTTCCGGCAGTGTAGTATTGTTTGTTTTGGATGTTCTACATGTTCAAGTTGTGTAGTATTGTTTTATTTTTATTTTGTACCTGTTCCGGCAGTGTAGTATTGTTTGTTTTGGAAGTTGTACCTGTTCCGGCAGTGTAGTATTGTTTGTTTTGGATGTTGTACCTCTTCGGCAGTGTAGTATTATTTGTTTTGGATTTGTACCTGTTCTGGCAGTGTAGTATTGTTTGTTTTTCATTTTGTACATGTTCAGGGAGTGTAGTATTGTTTATTTTGGATTTTGTACCTGTTCCGGCAGTGTAGTATTGTTTGTTTTTCATTTTCTACCTGTTCCGGCAGTGTAGTATTGTTTGTTTTTCACTTTGTACCTGTTCCGGCAGTGTAGTATTGTTTGCTTTTCATTTTGTACCTGTTCCGACAATGTAATATTGTTTGTTTTTCATTTTGTACCTGTTCGGCAGTGTAGTATTGTTTTTTTTTTTATTTTGTACCTGTTCCGGCAGTGTAGTATTGTTTATTTTTCATTTTGTAACTGTTCCGGCAGTGTAGTATTGTTTGTTTTTCATTTTGTACCTGTTCCGCCAGTGTAGTATTGTTTGTTTTTCATTCTGTACCTGTTCCGGCAGTGTAGTATTGTTTGTTTTTCATGTTGTACCTGTTCCGGCAGTGTAGTATTGTTTGTTTTTCATTTTGCACCTGTTCCAGCAGTGTAGTATTGTTTGTTTTTCATTTTGTACCTGCTTCGGCAGTGTACTATTGTTTGTTTTCCATTTTGTACCTGTTCCGGCAGTGTAGTATTGTTTGTTTTTAATTTTGCACCTGTTTCGGCAGTGTAGTATTGTTTATTTTTCATTTTGTACCTGTTCCGGCAGTGTAGTATTGTTTTTTCTTTTTTATTTTGTATCTGTTCCGGCAGTGAAGTATTGTTTGTTTTGGATTTTGTACCTGTTCCGGCTGTGTAGTATTGTTTGTTTTTCATTTTATACCTGTTCCAGCTATGTAGTATTGTTTATTTTTCATTTTCTACCTGTTCCGGCAGTGTAGTATTGTTTGTTTTTCATTTTGTACCTGTTCCGGCAGTGTAGTATTGTTTGTTTTTCATTTTGTACCTGTTCTGGCAGTGTAGTATAGTATTGTTTATTTTTTATGTTGTACCTGTTCCGGCAGTGTAGTATTGTTTGTTTTTCATTTTGTACCTGTTCTGGCAGTGTAGTATAGTATTGTTTGTTTTTCATTTTGTACCTGTTCCGGCAGTGTAGGATTGCTTGTTTTGGATCTTGTACCTGTTCCGGCAGTGTAGTATTGTTTGTTTTTCATTTTGTACCTATTCCGGCAGTGTAGTATTGCTTGTTTTTCATTTTGTACCAGTTCCGGCTGTGTAATATTGCTTTCTTTTCATTTTGTACCTGTTCCGCCTGTGTAGTATTGTTTGTTTTTCATTTTGTACCAGTTCCGCCTGTGTAGTATTGTTTATTTTTCATTTTGTAACTGTTCCGGCAGTGTAGTATTGTTTGTTTTTCTTTTTGTACCTTTTCCAGCAGTGTAGTATTGTTTGTTTTTCATTCTGTACCTGTTCCGGCAGTGTAGTATTGTATTGTTTGTTTTTCATTTTGTACCTGTTCCGGCAGTGTAGTATTGTTTGTTTTTCATTTTGTACCTGTTCGGCAGTGTAGTATTGTTTGTTTTTCATTCTGTACCTGTTCCGGCAGTGTAGTATGTATTGTTTGTTTTTCATTTTGTACCTGTTCCGACAATGTAGTATTGTTTGTTTTTCATTTTGTACCTGTTCCGGCAGTGTAGTATTGTTTTTTTTTTTATTTTGTACCTGTTCCGCCTGTGTAGTATTGTTTATTTTTCATTTTGTACCTGTTCCGGCAGTGTACTATTGTTTGTTTTTCATTTTGTACCTGTTCCGACAATGTAATATTGTTTGTTTTTCATTTTGTACCTGTTCCGGCAGTGTAGTATTGTTTTATTTTTATTTTGTACCTGTTCCAGCAGTGTAGTATTGTTTATTTTTCATTTTGTAACTGTTACGGCAGTGTAGTATTGTTTGTTTTTCATTTTGTACCTGTTCCGCCAGTGTAGTATTGTTTGTTTTGGATTTTGTACCTGTTCCGGCAGTGTAGTATTGTTTGTTTTTCATTTTGTACCTGTTCCGACAATGTAGTATTGTTTGTTTTTCATTTTGTACCTGTTCCCCAGTGTAGTATTGTTTTTTTTTGTTTTTTTTGTACCTGTTCCGGCAGTGTAGTATTGTTTATTTTTCATTTTGTACCTATTCCGGCAGTGTAGTATTGTTTGCTTTTCATTTTGTACCTGTTCCGACAATGTAATATTGTTTGTTTTTCATTTTGTACCTGTTCGGCAGTGTAGTATTGTTTTTTTTTTTTATTTTGTACCTGTTCCGGCAGTGTAGTATTGTTTATTTTTCATTTTGTAACTGTTCCGGCAGTGTAGTATTGTTTGTTTTTCATTTTGTACCTGTTCCGCCAGTGTAGTATTGTTTGTTTTTCATTCTGTACCTGTTCCGGCAGTGTAGTATTGTTTGTTTTTCATGTTGTACCTGTTCCGGCAGTGTAGTATTGTTTGTTTTTCATTTTGCACCTGTTCCAGCAGTGTAGTATTGTTTGTTTTTCATTTTGTACCTGCTTCGGCAGTGTACTATTGTTTGTTTTCCATTTTGTACCTGTTCCGGCAGTGTAGTATTGTTTGTTTTTAATTTTGCACCTGTTTCGGCAGTGTATTATTGTTTATTTTTCATTTTGTACCTGTTCCGGCAGTGTAGTATTGTTTTTTCTTTTTTATTTTGTATCTGTTCCGGCAGTGAAGTATTGTTTGTTTTGGATTTTGTACCTGTTCCGGCTGTGTAGTATTGTTTGTTTTTCATTTTATACCTGTTCCAGCTATGTAGTATTGTTTATTTTTCATTTTCTACCTGTTCCGGCAGTGTAGTATTGTTTGTTTTTCATTTTGTACCTGTTCCGGCAGTGTAGTATTGTTTGTTTTTCATTTTGTACCTGTTCTGGCAGTGTAGTATAGTATTGTTTATTTTTTATGTTGTACCTGTTCCGGCAGTGTAGTATTGTTTGTTTTTCATTTTGTACCTGTTCTGGCAGTGTAGTATAGTATTGTTTGTTTTTCATTTTGTACCTGTTCCGGCAGTGTAGGATTGCTTGTTTTGGATCTTGTACCTGTTCCGGCAGTGTAGTATTGTTTGTTTTTCATTTTGTACCTATTCCGGCAGTGTAGTATTGCTTGTTTTTCATTTTGTACCAGTTCCGGCTGTGTAATATTGCTTTCTTTTCATTTTGTACCTGTTCCGCCTGTGTAGTATTGTTTGTTTTTCATTTTGTACCAGTTCCGCCTGTGTAGTATTGTTTATTTTTCATTTTGTAACTGTTCCGGCAGTGTAGTATTGTTTGTTTTTCTTTTTGTACCTTTTCCGGCAGTGTAGTATTGTTTGTTTTTCATTCTGTACCTGTTCCGGCAGTGTAGTATTGTATTGTTTGTTTTTCATTTTGTACCTGTTCCGGCAGTGTAGTATTGTTTGTTTTTCATTTTGTACCTGTTCGGCAGTGTAGTATTGTTTGTTTTTCATTCTGTACCTGTTCCGGCAGTGTAGTATGTATTGTTTGTTTTTCATTTTGTACCTGTTCCGACAATGTAGTATTGTTTGTTTTTCATTTTGTACCTGTTCCGGCAGTGTAGTATTGTTTTTTTTTTTATTTTGTACCTGTTCCGCCTGTGTAGTATTGTTTATTTTTCATTTTGTACCTGTTCCGGCAGTGTACTATTGTTTGTTTTTCATTTTGTACCTGTTCCGACAATGTAATATTGTTTGTTTTTCATTTTGTACCTGTTCCGGCAGTGTAGTATTGTTTTATTTTTATTTTGTACCTGTTCCAGCAGTGTAGTATTGTTTATTTTTCATTTTGTAACTGTTACGGCAGTGTAGTATTGTTTGTTTTTCATTTTGTACCTGTTCCGCCAGTGTAGTATTGTTTGTTTTGGATTTTGTACCTGTTCCGGCAGTGTAGTATTGTTTGTTTTGGATTTTGTACCTGTTCCGGCTGTGTAGTATTGTTTATGTTTCATTTTCTACCTGTTCCAGCTGTGTAGTATTGTTTGTTTTTCATTTTGTACCTGTTCCGGCAGTGTAGTATTGTTTGTTTTTCATATTGTACCTGTTTCGGCGGTGTAGTATTGTTTATTTTTCATTTTGTACCTGTTCCGGCAGTGTAGTATTGTTTTTTTCTTTTTCATTTTGTATCTGTTCCGGCAGTGTAGTATTGTTTGTTTTGGATTTTGTACCTGTTCCGGCTGTATAGTATTGTTTGTTTTTCATTTTATACCTGTTCCAGCTGTGTAGTATTGTTTGTTTTTCATTTTGTACCTATTCCGGCCGTGTAGTATCGTTTTTTTTCATTTTCTACCTATTCCGGCAGTGTAGTATAGTATTGTTTGCTTTTCATTTTGTACCTGTTCTGGCAGTGTAGTATAGTATTGTTTATTTTTCATTTTGTACCTGTTCCGGCAGTGTAGTATTGTTTGTTTTTCATTTTGTACCTGTTCTGGCAGTGTAGTATAGTATTGTTTGCTTTTCATTTTGTACCTGTTCCGGCAGTGTAGGATTGTTTGTTTTGGATCTTGTACCTGTTCCGGCAGGGTAGTATTGTTTGTTTTTCATTTTGTACCTTATCTGACAGTGTAGTATTGTTTGTTTTTCATTTTGTACCTATTCCGGTAGTGTAGTAATGTTTGTTTTTCATTTTGTACCTATTCCGGCAGTGTAGTATTGCTTGTTTTTCATTTTGTACCAGTTCGGCTGTGTAGTATTGCTTTCTTTTCATTTGTACCTGTTCCGCCTCTGTAGTATTGTTTGTTTTTCATTTTGTACCTGTTCCGGCAGTGTAGTATTGTTTTTATTTTTATTTTGTACCTGTTCCGCCTGTGTAGTATTGTTTATTTTTCATTTTGTACCTGTTCCGGCAGTGTAATATTGTTTGTTTTTCATTTTGTACCTGTTCCGGCAGTGTAGTATTGTTTTTTTTTTATTTTGTACCTGTTCCAGCAGTGTAGTATTGTTTATTTTTCATTTTGTAACTGTTACGGCAGTGTAGTATTGTTTGTTTTTCATTTTGTACCTGTTCCGCCAGTGTAGTATTGTTTGTTTTGGATTTTGTACCTGTTCCGGCAGTGTAGTATTGTTTGTTTTGGATTTTGTACCTGTTCCGGCTGTGTAGTATTGTTTATGTTTCATTTTCTACCTGTTCCAGCTGTGTAGTATTGTTTGTTTTTCATTTTGTACCTGTTCCGGCAGTGTAGTATTGTTTGTTTTTCATATTGTACCTGTTTCGGCGGTGTAGTATTGTTTATTTTTCATTTTGTACCTGTTCCGGCAGTGTAGTATTGTTTGTTTTTCATATTGTACCTGCTTCGGCGGTGTAGTATTGTTTATTTTTCATTTTGTACCTGTTCCGGCAGTGTAGTATTGTTTTTTTTCTTTTTCATTTTGTATCTGTTCCGGCAGTGTAGTATTGTTTGTTTTGGATTTTGTACCTGTTCCGGCTGTATAGTATTGTTTGTTTTTCATTTTATACCTGTTCCAGCTGTGTAGTATTGTTTATTTTTCATTTTGTAACTGTTCCGGCTGTGTAGTATTGTTTGTTTTTCTTTTTGTACCTTTTCCGGCAGTGTAGTATTGTTTGTTTTTCATTCTGTACCTGTTCCGGCAGTGTAGTATAGCATTGTTTGTTTTTCATTTTGTACCTGTTCCACCAGTGTATTATTGTTTGTTTTTCATTCTGTACCTGTTCCGGCAGTGTAGTATAGCATTGTTTGTTTTTCATTTTGTACCTGTTCCGGCAGTGTAGTATTGTTTGTTTTTCATTTTGTACCTGTTCTGGCAGTGTAGTATTGTTTGTTTTGGATTTTTTACCTGTTCCGGCTGTGTAGTATTGTTTTTGTTTCATTTTCTACCTGTTCCAGCTGTGTAGTATTGTTTGTTTTTCATTTTGTACCTGTTCCGGCAGTGTACTATTGTTTGTTTTCCATTTTGTACCTGTTCCGGCAATGTAATATTGTTTGTTTTTCATTTTGAACCTGTTTCGGCAGTGTAGTATTGTTTATTTTTCATTTTGTACCTGTTCCGGCAGTGTAGTATTGTTTTTTCTTTTTCATTTTGTATCTGTTCCGGCAGTGTAGTATTGTTTGTTTTGGATTTTGTACCTGTTCCGGCTGTGGAGTATTGTTTGTTTTTCATTTTATACCTGTTCCAGCTGTGTAGTATTGTTTGTTTTTCACTTTGTACCTGTTCCGGCAGTGTAGTATTGTTTGTTTTTCATTTTCTACCTGTTCCGGCAGTGTAGTATTGTTTGTTTTTCATTTTGTACCTGTTCTGGCAGTGTAGTATAGTATTGTTTGCTTTTCATTTTGTACCTGTTCTGGCAGTGTAGTATAGTATTGTTTATTTTTCATTTTGTACCTGTTCCGGCAGTGTAGTATTGTTTGTTTTTCATTATGTACCTGTTCTGGCAGTGTAGTATAGTATTGTTTGTTTTTTCATTTTGTACCTGTTCCGGCAGTGTAGCATTGTTTGTTTTGGATCTTGTACCTGTTCCGGCAGTGTAGTATTGTTTGTTTTTCATTTTGTACCTATTCCGGCAGTGTAGTATTGCTTGTTTTTCATTTTGTACCAGTTCCGGCTGTGTAGTATTGCTTTCTTTTCATTTTGTACCTGTTCCGGCTGTGTAGTATTGTTTGTTTTTCATTTTGTACCTGTTCCGCCTGTGTAGTATTGTTTATTTTTCATTTTGTAACTGTTCCGGCAGTGTAGTATTGTTTGTTTTTCTTTTTGTAACTGTTCCGGCAGTGTAGTATTGTTTGTTTTTCATTCTGTACCTGTTCCGGCAGTGTAGTATAGTATTGTTTGTTTTTCATTTTGTACCTGTTCCGGCAGTGTAGTATTGTTTGTTTTTCATTCTGTACCTGTTCCGGCAGTGTAGTATAGTATTGTTTGTTTTTCATTTCGTACCTGTTCCGGCAGTGTACTATTGTTTTTTTTCAATTTTGTACCTGTTCCAGCAGTGTAGTATTGTTTGTTTTTCATTTTCTACCTGTTTCGGCAGTGTAGTATTGTTTATTTTTCACTTTGTACCTGTTCCGGCAGTGTAGTATTGTTGTTTTTTTTCATTTTGTATCTGTTCCGGCAGTGTAGTATTGTTTATTTTGGATTTTGTACCTGTTCCGGCTGTGTAGTATTGTTTGTTTTTCATTTTCTACCTGTTCCAGCTGTGTAGTATTGTTTGTTTTTCATTTTGTACCTGTTCCGGCAGTGTAGTATTGTTTATTTTTCATTTTACCTGTTCCGGCAGTGTAGTATTGTTTTTTTTTTTCATTTTGTATCTGTTCCGGCAGTGTAGTATTGTTTGTTTTGGATTTTGTACCTGTACTGGCTGTGTAGTATTGTTTGTTTTTCATTTTGTACCTGTTCCAGCTGTGTAGTATTGTTTGTTTTTCATTTTGTACCTGTTCCGGCAGTGTAGTATCGTTTGTTTTTCATTTTCTACCTATTCCGGCAGTGTAGTATTGTTTGTTTTTCATTTTCTACCTGTTCCGGCAGTGTAGTATTGTTTGTTTTTCATTTTGTACCTGTTCCGGCAGTGTAGTATTGTTTGTTTTTCATTTTGTACCTGTTCTGGCAGTGTAGTATAGTATTGTTTTTTTTCCATTATGTACCTGTTCCGGCATTGCAGTATTGTTTATGTTTCATTTTGTACCTGTTCCGGTATTGTAGTATTGTTTTTTTGGATTTGGTACCTGTTCCGGCAGTGTAGTATTGTTTGTTTTTCATTTTGTACCTGTTCCGGCAGTATAGTATTGTTTGTTTTTTCATTTTGTACCTATTCCGGCAGTGTAGTATTGTTTGTTTTTCATTTTGTACCTTTTCAGACAATGTAGTATTGCTTGTTTTTCATTTTGTACCTGTTTCGGCAGTGTAGTATTGTTTTTTTTTCATTTTGTACCTGTTCCGGCAGTGTAGTATTGTTTATTTGTCATTTTCTACCTGTTCCGGCTGTGTAGTATTGTTTGTTTTTCATTTGTACCTGTTCCGGCAGTGTAGTATTGTTTGTTTTTCATTCTGTACCTGTTCCGGCAGTGTAGTATAGTATTGTTTGTTTTTCATTTTGTACCTGTTCCGGCAGTGTAGTATTGTTTGTTTTTCATTTTGTACCTGTTCCGGCAGTGTAGTATAGTATTGTTTGTTTTTCATTTTGTTCCAGTTCCGGCAGTGTAGTATTGTTTGTTTTTCATTTTGTACCTGTTTCGGCAGTGTAGTATAGTATTGTTTGTTTTTCATTTTGTACCTGTTCCGGCAGTGTAGTATTGTTTGTTTTTCATTTTGTACCTGTTTCGGCAGTGTATTATTGTTTGTTTTTAATGTTGTACCTGTTACGGCAGTGTAGTATTGTTTGTTTTTGATGTTGTACCTGTTCCGACAGTGTAGTATTGTTTGATTTGGATGATGTACCTGTTCCAGCAGTGTAGTATTGGTTGTTTTGATGTTGTACCTGTTCCGGCAGTGTAGTATTGTTTGTTTTGGATGTTGTACCTGTTCCGGCAGTGTAGTATTGTTTGTTTTGGATTGTGTACCTGTTCCGGCAGTGTAGTATTGTTTTTTTTTCATCTTGTACCTGTTTCGGCAGTGTAGTATTGTTTGTTTTTCATTTTGTACCTGTTCCGGCAGTGTAGTATTGTTTTTTTTTGGATGTTGTACCTGTTCCGGCAGTGTAGTATTGTTTGTTTTTCATTTTGTACCTGTTCCGGCAGTGTAGTATTGTTTTTTTTTTGGATTTTATACCTGTTCCGGCAGTGTAGTATTGTTTGTTTTGAATGTTGTACCTGTTCCGGCAGTGTAGTATTGTTTGTTTTGGAATTTGTACCTGTTCAGGCAGTGTAGTATTGTTTGTTTTGGATTTTGTACCTGTTCCGGCAGTGTAGTATTGTTTGTTTTGGATGTTGTACCTGTTCCGGCAGTGTAGTATTGTTTGCTTTGGATTTTGTACCTGTTCCGGCAGTGTAGTATTGTTTGTTTTGAATGTTGTACCTGTTCCGGCAGTGTAGTATTGTTTGTTTTGGATTTTGTACCTGTTCCGGCAGTGTAGTATTGTTTGTTTTGGATTTTGTACCTGTTCCGGCTGTGTAGTATTGTTTGTTTCATTTTCTACCTATTCCGGCAGTGTAGTATAGTATTGTTTGCTTTTCATTTTGTACCTGTTCTGGCAGTGTAGTATAGTATTGTTTATTTTTCATTTTGTACCTGTTCCGGCAGTGTAGTATTGTTTGTTTTTCATTTTGTACCTGTTCTGGCAGTGTAGTATAGTATTGTTTGTTTTTCATTTTGTACCTGTTCCGGCAGTGTAGGATTGTTTGTTTTGGATCTTGTACCTGTTCCGGCAGTGTAGTATTGTTTGTTTTTCATTTTGTACCTGTTCTGACAGTGTAGTATTGTTTGTTTTTCATTTTGTACCTATTCCGGTAGTGTAGTAATGTTTGTTTTTCATTTTGTACCTATTCCGGCAGTGTAGTATTGCTTGTTTTTCATTTTGTACCAGTTCCGGCTGTGTATTATTGCTTTCTTTTCATTTTGTACCTGTTCCGCCTGTGTAGTATTGTTTGTTTTTCATTTTGTACCAGTTCCGCCTGTGTAGTATTGTTTATTTTTCATTTTGTAACTGTTCCGGCAGTGTAGTATTGTTTGTTTTTCTTTTTGTACCTTTTCCGGCAGTGTAGTATTGTTTGTTTTTCATTCTGTACCTGTTCCGCAGTGTAGTATAGTATTGTTTGTTTTTCATTTTGTTCCTGTTTCGGCAGTGTAGTATTGTTTGTTTTTCATTCTGTACCTGTTCCGGCAGTGTAGTATAGCATTGTTTGTTTTTCATTTTGTACCTGTTCCGGCAGTGTAGTATTGTTTGTTTTTCATTTTGTACCTGTTCTGGCAGTGTAGTATTGTTTGTTTTGGATTTTTTACCTGTTCCGTCTGTGTAGTATTGTTTATGTTTCATTTTCTACCTGTTCCAGCTGTGTAGTATTGTTTGTTTTTCATTTTGTACCTGTTCCGACAGTGTACTATTGTTTGTTTTCCATTTAGTACCTGTTCCGGCAGTGTAATATTGTTTGTTTTTCATTTTGAACCTGTTTCGGCAGTGTAGTATTGTTTATTTTTCATTTTGTACCTGTTCCGGCAGTGTAGTATTGTTTTTTCTTTTTCATTTTGTATCTGTTCCGGCAGTGTAGTATTGTTTGGTTTTGGATTTTGTACCTGTTCCGGCTGTGTAGTATTGTTTGTTTTTCATTTTGTACCTGTTCCAGCTGTGTAGTATTGTTTGTTTTTCATTTTGTACCTGTTCCGGCAGTGTAGTATCGTTTGTTTTTCATTTTCTACCTATTCAGGCAGTGTAGTATTGTTTGTTTTTCATTTTGTACCTGTTCCGGCAGTGTAGTATTGTTTGTTTTTCATTTTGTACCTGTTCGGTAGTGTAGTATTGTTTGTTTTTCATTTTGTACCTGTTCTGGCAGTGTAGTATAGTATTGTTTGCTTTTCATTTTGTACCTGTTCTGGCAGTGTAGTATAGTATTGTTTATTTTTCATTTTGTACCTGTTCCGGCAGTGTAGTATTGTTTGTTTTTCATTATGTACCTGTTCTGGCAGTGTAGTATAGCATTGTTTGTTTTTCATTTTGTACCTGTTCCGGCAGTGTAGCATTGTTTGTTTTGGATCTTGTACCTGTTCCGGCAGTGTAGTATTGTTTGTTTTTCATTTTGTACCTGTTCTGACAGTGTAGTATTGTTTGTTTTTCATTTTATACCTTTTCCGGCAGTGTAGTATTGTTTGTTTTGGATTTTGTACCTGTTCCGGCTATGTAGTATTGTTTATGTTTCATTTTCTACCTGTTCCAGCTGTGTAGTATTGTTTGTTTTTCATTTTGTACCTGTTCTGACAGTGTAGTATTGTTTGTTTTTCATTTTGTACCAGTTCCGGCAGTGTAGTATTGCTTGTTTTTCATATTGTACCAGTTCCGGCTGTGTAGTATTGTTTTCTTTTCATTTTGTACCTGTTCCGGCTGTGTAGTATTGTTTGTTTTTCATTTTGTACCTGTTCCGCCTGTGTAGTATTGTTTATTTTTCATTTTGTAACTGTTCCGGCAGTGTAGTATTGTTTGTTTTTCATTTTATAACTGTTCCGGCAGTGTAGTATTGTTTGTTTTTCTTTTTGTACCTGTTCCGGCAGTGTAGTATTGTTTGTTTTTCATTCTGTACCTGTTCCGGCAGTGTAGTATAGTATTGTTTGTTTTTAATTTTGTACCTGTTCCGGCAGTGTAGTATTGTTTGTTTTTCATTCTGTACCTGTTCCGGCAGTGTAGCATAGTATTGTTTGTTTTTCATTTTGTACCTGTTCCGGCAGTGTACTATTGTTTTTTTTTCATTTTGTACCTGTTCCGGCAGTGTAGTATTGTTTGTTTTTCATTTTGTACCTGTTTCGGCAGTGTAGTATTGTTTATTTTTCATTTTGTACCTGTTCAGTCAGTGTAGTATTGTTGTTTTTTTTTCATTTTGTATCTGTTCCGGCAGTGTAGTATTGTTTGTTTTGGATTTTGTACCTGTTCCGGCTGTGTAGTATTGTTTGTTTTTCATTTTCTACCTGTTCCAGCTGTGTAGTATTGTTTGTTTTTCATTTTGTACCTGTTCCGGCAGTGTAGTATCGTTTGTTTTTCATTTTCTACCTATTCCGGCAGTGTAGTATTGTTTGTTTTTCATTTTCTACCTGCTCCGGCAGTGTAGTATTGTTTGTTTTTCATTTTGTACCTGTTTCGGCAGTGTAGTATTGTTTGTTTTTCATTTTGTACCTGTTCCGGCAGTATAGTATTGTTTGTTTTTTCATTTTGTACCTATTCCGGTAGTGTAGTATTGTTTGTTTTTCATTTTGTACCTGTTCAGACAATGTAGTATTGCTTGTTTTTCATTTTGTACCTGTTTCGGCAGTGTAGTATTGGTTTTTTTTTCATTTTGTACCTGTTCCGGCAGTGTAGTATTGTTTATTTGTTATTTTCTACCTGTTCCGGCTGTGTAGTATTGTTTGTTTTTCATTTGTACCTGTTCCGGCAGTGTAGTATTGTTTGTTTTTCAATCTGTACCTGTTCCGGCAGTGTAGTATAGTATTGTTTGTTTTTCATTTTGTACCTGTTCCGGCAGTGTAGTATTGTTTGTTTTTCATTTTGTACCTGTTCCGGCAGTGTAGTATAGTATTGTTTGTTTTTCATTTTGTACCAGTTCCGGCAGTGTAGTATTGTTTGTTTTTCATTTTGTACCTGTTTCGGCAGTGTAGTATAGCATTGTTTGTTTTTCATTTTGTACCTGTTCCGGCAGTGTAGTATTGTTTGTTTTTCATTTTGTACCTGTTTCAGCAGTGTAGTATTGTTTGTTTTTGATGTTGTACCTGTTACGGCAGTGTAGTATTGTTTGTTTTTGATGTTGTACCTGTTCCGGCAGTGTAGTATTGTTTGATTTTGATGATGTACCTCTTCCAGCAGTGTAGTATTGGTTGTTTTGATGTTGTACCTGTTCCGGCAGTGTGGTATTGCTTGTTTTGGATGTTGTACCTGTTCCGGCAGTGTAGTATTGTTTGTTTTGGATTGTGTACCTGTTCCGGCAGTGTAGTATTGGTTTTTTTTTCCCTTTTGTACCTGTTTCGGCAGTGTAGTATTGTTTGTTTTTCATTTTGTACCTGTTCCGGCAGTGTATTATAGTATTGTTTTTTTTCATTTTGTACCTGTTTCGGCAGTGTAGTATTATTTGTTTTTCATTTTGTACCTGTTCCGGCAGTGTAGTATTGGTTTTTTTTTTGGATGTTGTACCTCTTCCGGCAGTGTAGTATTGTTTGTTTTTCATTTTGTACCTGTTCCGGCAGTGTAGTATTGTTTTTTTGGATTTTATACCTGTTCCGGCAGTGTAGTATTGTTTGTTTTGAATATTGTACCTGTTCCGGCAGTGTAGTATTGTTTGTTTTGGAATTTGTACCTGTTCAGGCAGTGTAGTATTGTTTGTTTTGGATTTTGTACCTGTTCCGGCAGTGTAGTATTGTTTGTTTTGGATGTTGTACCTGTTCCGGCAGTGTAGTATTGTTTGTTTTGCATTTTGTACCTGTTCCGGCAGTGTAGTATTGTTTGTTTTGAATGTTGTACCTGTTCCGGCAGTGTAATATTGTTTGTTTTGGATTTTCTACCTGTTCCGGCAGTGTAGTATTGTTTGTTTTGGATTTTATACCTGTTCCGGCAGTCTAGTATTGTTTGTTTTGGATTTTCTACCTGTTCCGGCAGTGTAATATTGTTTATTTTGGATGTTGTACCTGTTCCGGCAGTGTAGTATTATTTGTTTTGGATTTTGTACCTGTTCCGGCAGTGTAGTATTGTTTGTTTTGGATTTTATACCTGTTCCGGCAGTGTAGTATTGTTTGTTTTGGATGTTGTACCTGTTCCGGCAGTGTAGTATTGTTTGTTTTGGATTTTGTACCTGTTCCGGCAGTGTAGTATTGTTTGTTTTGAATGTTGTACCTGTTCCGGCAGTGTAGTATTGTTTGTTTTGGATTTTGTACCTGTTCCGGCAGTGTAGTATTGTTGGTTTTGGAATTTGCACCTGTTCCGGCAATGTAGTATTGTTTGTTTTGGATTTTGTACCTGTTCCGGCAGTGTAGTATTGTTTGTTTTGGAATTTGTACCTGTTCCGGCAGTGTAGTATTGGTTTTTTTTGGACTTTGTACCTGTTCCGGCAGTGTAGTATTGTTTGTTTTGGATGTTGTACCTGTTCCGGCAGTGTAGTATTGTTTGTTTTGGATTTTGTACCTGTTCCGGCAGTGTAGTATTGTTTGTTTTGAATGTTGTACCTGTTCCGGCAGTGTAGTATTGTTTGTTTTGGATTTTCTACCTGTTCCGGCAGTGTAGTTTTGCTTGTTTTGGATTGTGTACCTGTTCCGGCAGTGTAGTATTGTTTGTTTTGAATGTTGTACCTGTTCCGGTAGTGTAGTATTGTTTGTTTTGGATTTTGTACCTGTTCCGGCAGTGTAGTATTGTTCGTTTTTGAATTTGTACCTGTTCCGGAAGTGTAGTATTGTTTGTTTTGGATTTTGTACCTGTTCCGGCAGTGTAGTATTGTTTGTTTTAGATTTTGTACCTATTCGGTAGTGTAGTAATGTTTGTTTTTCATTTTGTACCTATTCCGGCAGTGTAGTATTGCTTGTTTTTCATTTTGTACCAGTTCCGGCTGTGTAGTATTGCTTTCTTTTCATTTTGTACCTGTTCCGCCTGTGTAGTATTGTTTGTTTTTCATTTTGTACCAGTTCCGCCTGTGTAGTATTGTTTATTTTTCATTTTGTAACTGTTCCGGCAGTGTAGTATTGTTTGTTTTTCTTTTTGTACCTTTTCCGGCAGTGTAGTATTGTTTGTTTTTCATTCTGTACCTGTTCCGGCAGTGTAGTATAGTATTGTTTGTTTTTCATTTTGTACCTGTTCCGGCAGTGTAGTATTGTTTGTTTTTCATTCTGTACCTGTTCCGGCAGTGTAGTATAGCATTGTTTGTTTTTCATTTTGTACCTGTTCCGGCAGTGTAGTATTGTTTGTTTTTCATTTTGTACCTGTTCTGGCAGTGTAGTATTGTTTGTTTTGGATTTTTTACCTGTTCCGTCTGTGTAGTATTGTTTATGTTTCATTTTCTACCTGTTCCAGCTGTGTAGTATTGTTTGTTTTTCATTTTGTACCTGTTCCGGCAGTGTACTATTGTTTGATTTCCATTTTGTACCTGTTCTGGCAGTGTAATATTGTTTGTTTTTCATTTTGAACCTGTTTCGGCAGTGTAGTATTGTTTATTTTTCATTTTGTACCTGTTCCGGCAGTGTAGTATTGTTTTTTCTTTTTAATTTTGTATCTGTTCCGGCAGTGTAGTTTTGTTTGTTTTGGATTTTGTACCTGTTCCGGCTGTGTAGTATTGTTTGTTTTTCATTTTATACCTGTTCCAGCTGTGTAGTATTGTTTGTTTTTCATTTTGTACCTGTTCCGGCAGTGTAGTATTGTTTGTTTTTCATTTTGTACCTGTTCCGGCAGTGTAGTATAGTATTGTTTGTTTTTCATTTTGTACCAGTTCCGGCAGTGTAGTATTGTTTGTTTTTCATTTTGTACCTGTTTCGGCAGTGTAGTATAGCATTGTTTGTTTTTCATTTTGTACCTGTTCCGGCAGTGTAGTATTGTTTGTTTTTCATTTTGTACCTGTTTCGGCAGTGTAGTATAGCATTGTTTGTTTTTGATGTTGTACCTGTTACGGCAGTGTAGTATTGTTTGTTTTTGATGTTGTACCTGTTCCGGCAGTGTAGTATTGTTTGATTTTGATGATGTACCTCTTCCAGCAGTGTAGTATTGGTTGTTTTGATGTTGTACCTGTTCCGGCAGTGTGGTATTGCTTGTTTTGGATGTTGTACCTGTTCCGGCAGTGTAGTATTGTTTGTTTTGGATTGTGTACCTGTTCCGGCAGTGTAGTATTGGTTTTTTTTTTCCTTTTGTACCTGTTTCGGCAGTGTAGTATTGTTTGTTTTTCATTTTGTACCTGTTCCGGCAGTGTATTATAGTATTGTTTTTTTTCATTTTGTACCTGTTTCGGCAGTGTAGTATTATTTGTTTTTCATTTTGTACCTGTTCCGGCAGTGTAGTATTGGTTTTTTTTTGGATGTTGTACCTCTTCCGGCAGTGTAGTATTGTTTGTTTTTCATTTTGTACCTGTTCCGGCAGTGTAGTATTGTTTTTTTGGATTTTATACCTGTTCCGGCAGTGTAGTATTGTTTGTTTTGAATATTGTACCTGTTCCGGCAGTGTAGTATTGTTTGTTTTGGAATTTGTACCTGTTCAGGCAGTGTAGTATTGTTTGTTTTGGATTTTGTACCTGTTCCGGCAGTGTAGTATTGTTTGTTTTGGATGTTGTACCTGTTCCGGCAGTGTAGTATTGTTTGTTTTGCATTTTGTACCTGTTCCGGCAGTGTAGTATTGTTTGTTTTGAATGTTGTACCTGTTCCGGCAGTGTAATATTGTTTGTTTTGGATTTTCTACCTGTTCCGGCAGTGTAGTATTGTTTGTTTTGGATTTTATACCTGTTCCGGCAGTCTAGTATTGTTTGTTTTGGATTTTCTACCTGTTCCGGCAGTGTAATATTGTTTATTTTGGATGTTGTACCTGTTCCGGCAGTGTAGTATTATTTGTTTTGGATTTTGTACCTGTTCCGGCAGTGTAGTATTGTTTGTTTTGGATTTTGTACCTGTTCCGGCAGTGTAGTATTGTTTGTTTTGGATGTTGTACCTGTTCCGGCAGTGTAGTATTGTTTGTTTTGGATTTTGTACCTGTTCCGGCAGTGTAGTATTGTTTGTTTTGAATGTTGTACCTGTTCCGGCAGTGTAGTATTGTTTGTTTTGGATTTTGTACCTGTTCCGGCAGTGTAGTATTGTTGGTTTTGGAATTTGCACCTGTTCCGGCAATGTAGTATTGTTTGTTTTGGATTTTGTACCTGTTCCGGCAGTGTAGTATTGTTTGTTTTGGAATTTGTACCTGTTCCGGCAGTGTAGTATTGGTTTTTTTTGGATTTTGTACCTGTTCCGGCAGTGTAGTATTGTTTGTTTTGGATGTTGTACCTGTTCCGGCAGTGTAGTATTGTTTGTTTTGGATTTTGTACCTGTTCCGGCAGTGTAGTATTGTTTGTTTTGAATGTTGTACCTGTTCCGGCAGTGTAGTATTGTTTGTTCTGGATTTTCTACCTGTTCCGGCAGTGTAGTTTTGCTTGTTTTGGATTGTGTACCTGTTCCGGCAGTGTAGTATTGTTTGTTTTGAATGTTGTACCTGTTCCGGTAGTGTAGTATTGTTTGTTTTGGATTTTGTACCTGTTCCGGCAGTGTAGTATTGTTTGTTTTTGAATTTGTACCTGTTCCGGAAGTGTAGTATTGTTTGTTTTGGATTTTGTACCTGTTCCGGCAGTGTAGTATTGTTTGTTTTAGATTTTGTACCTATTCGGTAGTGTAGTAATGTTTGTTTTTCATTTTGTACCTATTCCGGCAGTGTAGTATTGCTTGTTTTTCATTTTGTACCAGTTCCGGCTGTGTAGTATTGCTTTCTTTTCATTTTGTACCTGTTCCGCCTGTGTAGTATTGTTTGTTTTTCATTTTGTACCAGTTCCGCCTGTGTAGTATTGTTTATTTTTCATTTTGTAACTGTTCCGGCAGTGTAGTATTGTTTGTTTTTCTTTTTGTACCTTTTCCGGCAGTGTAGTATTGTTTGTTTTTCATTCTGTACCTGTTCCGGCAGTGTAGTATAGTATTGTTTGTTTTTCATTTTGTACCTGTTCCGGCAGTGTAGTATTGTTTGTTTTTCATTCTGTACCTGTTCCGGCAGTGTAGTATAGCATTGTTTGTTTTTCATTTTGTACCTGTTCCGGCAGTGTAGTATTGTTTGTTTTTCATTTTGTACCTGTTCTGGCAGTGTAGTATTGTTTGTTTTGGATTTTTTACCTGTTCCGTCTGTGTAGTATTGTTTATGTTTCATTTTCTACCTGTTCCAGCTGTGTAGTATTGTTTGTTTTTCATTTTGTACCTGTTCCGGCAGTGTACTATTGTTTGATTTCCATTTTGTACCTGTTCTGGCAGTGTAATATTGTTTGTTTTTCATTTTGAACCTGTTTCGGCAGTGTAGTATTGTTTATTTTTCATTTTGTACATGTTCCGGCAGTGTAGTATTGTTTTTTCTTTTTAATTTTGTATCTGTTCCGGCAGTGTAGTTTTGTTTGTTTTGGATTTTGTACCTGTTCCGGCTGTGTAGTATTGTTTGTTTTTCATTTTATACCTGTTCCAGCTGTGTAGTATTGTTTGTTTTTCATTTTGTACCTGTTCCGGCAGTGTAGTATCGTTTGTTTTTCATTTTCTACCTATTCCGGCAGTGTAGTATTGTTTGTTTTTCATTTTCTACCTGTTCCGGCAGTGTAGTATTGTTTGTTTTTCATTTTGTACCTGTTCCGGCAGTGTAGTATTGTTTGTTTTTCATTTTGTACCTGTTCTGGCAGTGTAGTATAGTATTGTTTGCTTTTCATTTTGTACCTGTTCTGGCAGTGTAGTATAGTATTGTTTATTTTTCATTTTGTACCTGTTCCGGCAGTGTAGTATTGTTTGTTTTTCATTTTGTACCTGTTCTGGCAGTGTAGTATAGTATTGTTTGCTTTTCGTTTTGTACCTGTTCTGGCAGTGTAGTATAGTATTGTTTATTTTTCATTTTCTACCTGTTCCGGCAGTGTAGCATTGTTTGTTTTGGATCTTGTACCTGTTCCGGCAGTGTAGTATTGTTTGTTTTTCATTTTGTACCTGTTCTGACAGTGTAGTATTGTTTGTTTTTCATTTTGTACCTGTTCCGGCAGTGTAGTATTGTTTGTTTTGGATTTTGTACCTGTTCCGGCTATGTAGTATTGTTTATGTTTCATTTTCTACCTGTTCCAGCTGTGTAGTATTGTTTGTTTTTCATTTTGTACCTGTTCTGACAGTGTAGTATTGTTTGTTTTTCATTTTGTACCTATTCCGGCAGTGTAGTATTGCTTGTTTTTCATTTTGTACCAGTTCCGGCTGTGTAGTATTGCTTTCTTTTCATTTTGTACCTGTTCCGGCTGTGTAGTATTGTTTGTTTTTCATTTTGTACCTGTTCCGCCTGTGTAGTATTGTTTATTTTTCATTTTGTAACTGTTCCGGCAGTGTAGTATTGTTTGTTTTTCATTTTGTAACTGTTCCGGCAGTGTAGTATTGTTTGTTTTTCTTTTTGTACCTGTTCCGGCAGTGTAGTATTGTTTGTTTTTCATTCTGTACCAGTTCCGGCAGTGTAGTATAGCATTGTTTGTTTTTCATTTTGTACCTGTTCCGGCAATGTAGTATTGTTTGTTTTTCATTCTGTACCTGTTCCGGCAGTGTAGTATAGTATTGTTTGTTTTTCATTTTGTACCTGTTCCGGCAGTGTACTATTGTTTTTTTTCCATTTTGTACCTGTTCCGGCAGTGTAGTATTGTTTGTTTTTCATTTTGTACCTGTTCCGGCAGTGTAGTATTGTTTATTTTTCATTTTGTACCTGTTCCGGCAGTGTAGTATTGTTTTTTTTTTCATTTTGTATCTCTTCGGCAGTGTAGTATTGTTTGTTTTGGATTTTGTACCTGTACTGGCTGTGTAGTATTGTTTGTTTTTCATTTTGTACCTGTTCCAGCTGTGTAGTATTGTTTGTTTTTCATTTTGTACCTGTTCCGGCAGTGTAGTATCGTTTGTTTTTCATTTTCTACCTATTCCGGCAGTGTAGTATTGTTTGTTTTTCATTTTCTACCTGTTCCGGCAGTGTAGTATTGTTTGTTTTTCATTTTGTACTTGTTCCGGCAGTGTAGTATTGTTTGTTTTTCATTTTGTACCTGTTCTGGCAGTGTAGTATAGTATTGTTTTTTTTCCATTATGTACCTGTTCCGGCAGTGCAGTATTGTTTATTTTTCATTTTGTACCTGTTCCGGTATTGTAGTATTGTTTTTTGGGATTTTGTACCTGTTCCGGCAGTGTAGTATTGTTTGTTTTTCATTTTGTACCTGTTCCGGCAGTATAGTATTGTTTGTTTTTTCATTTTGTACCTATTCCGGCAGTGTAGTATTGTTTGTTTTTCATTTTGTACCTGTTCAGACAATGTAGTATTGCTTGTTTTTCATTTCGTACCTGTTTCGGCAGTGTAGTATTGTTTTTTTTTTCATTTTGTACCTGTTCCGGCAGTGTAGTATTGTTTATTTGTCATTTTCTACCTGTTCCGGCTGTGTAGTATTGTTTGTTTTTCATTTGTACCTGTTCCGGCAGTGTAGTATTGTTTGTTTTTCATTCTGTACCTGTTCCGGCAGTGTAGTATAGTATTGTTTGTTTTTCATTTTGTACCTGTTGCGGCAGTGTAGTATTGTTTGTTTTTCATTTTGTACCTGTTCCGGCAGTGTAGTATAGTATTGTTTGTTTTTCATTTTGTACCTGTTTCGGCAGTGTAGTATAGTATTGTTTGTTTTTCATTTTGTACCTGTTTCGGCAGTGTAGTATTGTTTGTTTTTGATGTTGTACCTGTTACGGCAGTGTAGTATTGTTTGTTTTTGATGTTGTACCTGTTCCGGCAGTGTAGTATTGTTTGATTTGGATGATGTACCTGTTCCAGCAATGTAGTATTGGTTGTTTTGATGTTGTACCTGTTCCGGCAGTGTAGTATTGTTTGTTTTGGATGTTGTACCTGTTCCGGCAGTGTAGTATTGTTTGTTTTGGATTGTGTACCTGTTCCGGCAGTGTAGTATTGTTTTTTTTTCATCTTGTACCTGTTTCGGCAGTGTAGTATTGTTTGTTTTTCATTTTGTACCTGTTCCGGCAGTGTAGTATTGTGGGTTTTTTTTATGTTGTACCTGTTCCGGCAGTGTAGTATTGTTTGTTTTTCATTTTGTACCTGTTCCGGCAGTGTAGTATTGTTTTTTTGGATTGTATACCTGTTCCGGCAGTGTAGTATTGTTTGTTTTGAATGTTGTACCTGTTCCGGCAGTGTAGTATTGTTTGTTTTGGAATTTGTACCTGTTCAGGCAGTGTAGTATTGTTTGTTTTGGATTTTGTACCTGTTCCGGCAGTGTAATATTGTTTGTTTTGGATGTTGTACCTGTTCCGGCAGTGTAGTATTGTTTGTTTTGCATTTTGTACCTGTTCCGGCAGTGTAGTATTGTTTGTTTTGAATGTTGTACCTGTTCCGGCAGTGTAATATTGTTTGTTTTGGATTTTGTACCTGTTCCGGCAGTGTAGTATTGTTTGTTTTGGATTTTCTACCTGTTCCGGCAGTGTAATATTGTTTATTTTGGATGTTGTACCTGTTTCGGCAGTGTAATATTATTTGTTTTGGATTTTGTACCTGTTCCGGCAGTGTAGTATTGTTTGTTTTGGATTTTGTACCTGTTCTGGCAGTGTAGTATTGTTTGTTTTGGATGTTGTACCTGTTCCGGCAGTGTAGTATTGTTTGTTTTGGATTTTGTACCTGTTCCGGCAGTGTAGTATTGTTTGTTTTGAATGTTGTACCTGTACCGGCAGTGTAGTATTGTTTGTTTTGGATTTTGTACCTGTTCCGGCAGTGTAGTATTGTTGGTTTTGGATTTTGTACCTGTTCCGGCAGTGTAGTATTGTTTGTTTTGGATTTTGTACCTGTTCCGGCAGTGTAGTATTGTTTGTTTTGGAATTTGTACCTGTTCCGGCAGTGTAGTATTGTTTGTTTTGGATTTTGTACCTGTTCCGGCAGTGTAGTATTGTTTGTTTTGGATGTTGTACCTGTTCCGGCATTGTAGTATTGTTTCTTTTCGATTTTGTACCTGTTCCGGCAGTGTAGTATTGTTTGTTTTGAATGTTGTACCTGTTCCTGCAGTGTAATATTGTTTGTTTTGGATTTTGTACCTGTTCCGGCAGTGTAGTATTATTTGCTTTGGATTTTGTACCTGTTCCGGCAGTGTAGTATTGTTTGTTTTGGATTTTGTACCTGTTACGGCAGTGTAGTATTGTTTGTTTTGGATTTTCTACCTGTTCCGGCAGTGTAGTATTGTTGTTTTGGATGTTGTACCTGTTCCGGCAGTGTAGTATTGTTTGTTTTGGATTTTATACCTGTTCCGGCAGTGTAGTATTGTTTGTTTTGAATGTTGTACCTGTTCCGGCAGTGTAATATTGTTTGTTTTGGATTTTTTACCTGTTCCGGCAGTGTAGTATTGTTTGTTTTGGATTTTGTACCTGTTCCGGCAGTGTAGTATTGTTTGTTTTGGATTTTGTATCTGTTCCGGCAGTGTAGTATTGTTTGTTTTGGATTTTGTACCTGTTCCGGCAGTGTAGTATTGTTTGTTTTGGATGTTGTACCTGTTCCGGCAGTGTAGTATTGTTTGTTTTGGATTTTGTACCTGTTCCGGCAGTGTAGTATTGTTTGTTTTGAATGTTGTATCTGTTCCGGCAGTGTAATATTGTTTGTTTTGGATTTTGTATCTGTTCCGGCAGTGTAGTATTGTTTGTTTTGGATTTTGTACCTGTTCCGGCAGTGTAGTATTGTTTGTTTTGGATGTTGTACCTGTTCCGGCAGTGTAGTATTGTTTGTTTTGGATTTTGTACCTGTTCCGGCAGTGTAGTATTGTTTGTTTTGGATTTTGTACCTGTTCCGGCAGTGTAGTATTGTTTGTTTTGAATGTTGTACCTGTTCCGGCTGTGTAATATTGTTTGTTTTGGATTTTGTACCTATTCCGGCAGTGTAGTATTGTTTGTTTTGGATTTTGTACCTGTTCCGGCAGTGTAGTATTGTTTGTTTTGGATTTTCTACCTGTTCCGGCAGTGTAGTATTGTTTGTTTTGGATGTTGTACCTGTTCCGGCAGTGTAGTATTGTTTGTTTTGGATTTTGTACCTGTTCCGGAAGTGTAGTATTGTTTGTTTTGAATTTTGTACCTGTTCCGGCAGTGTAATATTGTTTGTTTTGGATTTTGTACCTGTTCCGGCAGTGTCGTATTGTTTGTTCTGGATTTTGTACCTGTTCCGCAGTGTAGTATTGTTTGTTTTGGATGTTGTACCTGTTCCGGCAGTGTAGTATTGTTTGTTTTGGATGTTGTACCTGTTCCGGCAGTGTAGTATTGTTTGTTTTGAATGTTGTACCTGTTCCGGCAGTGTAGTATTGTTTGTTTTGAAATTTGTACTTGTTCCGGCAGTGTAGTATTGTTTGTTTTGGATTTTGTACCTGTTCCGGCAGTGTAGTATTGTTTGTTTTGGAAGTTGTACCTGTTCCGGCAGTGTAGTATTGTTTGTTTTGGATTTTGTACCTGTTCCGGCAGTGTAGTATTGTTTGTTTTGAATGTTGTACCTGTTCCGGCAGTGTAATATTGTTTTTTTGGATTTTGTACCTGTTCCGGCAGTGTTGTATTGTTTGTTTTGGATTTTGTACCTGTTCCGGCAGTGTATTATAGTATTGTTTTTTTTCATTTTGTACCTGTTCCGGCAGTGTAGTATTGTTTGTTTTGGATTTTGTACCTGTTCCGGCAGTGTAGTATTGTTTGTTTTGGAATTTGTACCTGTTCCGGCAGTGTAGTATTGCTTGTTTTGGATTTTGTACCTGTTCCGGCAGTGTAGTATTTTTTGTTTTGGATGTTGTACCTGTTCGGCAGTGTAGTATTGTTTGTTTTGGACTTTGTACCTGTTCCGGCAGTGTAGTATTGTTTGTTTTGAATGTTGTACCTGTTCCGGCAGTGTAGTATTGTTTGTTTTGGATGTTCTACCTGTTCCGGCAGTGTAGTATTGTTTGTTTTGGATTTTATACCTGTTCCGGCAGTGTAGTATTGTTTGTTTTGAATGTTGTACCTGTTCCGGCAGTGTAATATTGTTTTGTTTTGGATTTTTTACCTGTTCCGCAGTGTAGTATTGTTTGTTTTGGATTTTGTACCTGTTCCGGCAGTGTAGTATTGTTTGTTTTGGATTTTGTACCTGTTCCGGCAGTGTAGTATTGTTTGTTTTGGATGTTGTACCTGTTCCGGCAGTGTAGTATTGTTTGTTTTGGATTTTGTACCTGTTCCGGCAGTGTAGTATTGTTTGTTTTGAATGTTGTATCTGTTCCGGCAGTGTAATATTGTTTGTTTTGGATTTTGTATCTGTTCCGGCAGTGTAGTATTGTTTGTTTTGGATTTTGTACCTGTTCCGGCAGTGTAGTATTGTTTGTTTTGGATGTTGTACCTGTTCCGGCAGTGTAGTATTGTTTGTTTTGGATTTTGTACCTGTTCCGGCAGTGTAGTATTGTTTGTTTTGGATTTTGTACCTGTTCCGGCAGTGTAGTATTGTTTGTTTTGAATGTTGTACCTGTTCCGGCTGTGTAATATTGTTTGTTTTGGATTTTGTACCTATTCCGGCAGTGTAGTATTGTTTGTTTTGGATTTTGTACCTGTTCCGGCAGTGTAGTATTGTTTGTTTTGGATTTTCTACCTGTTCCGGCAGTGTAGTATTGTTTGTTTTGGATGTTGTACCTGTTCCGGCAGTGTAGTATTGTTTGTTTTGGATTTTGTACCTGTTCCGGAAGTGTAGTATTGTTTGTTTTGAATTTTGTACCTGTTCCGGCAGTGTAATATTGTTTGTTTTGGATTTTGTACCTGTTCCGGCAGTGTAGTATTGTTTGTTCTGGATTTTGTACCTGTTCCGCAGTGTAGTATTGTTTGTTTTGGATGTTGTACCTGTTCCGGCAGTGTAGTATTGTTTGTTTTGGATGTTGTACCTGTTCCGGCAGTGTAGTATTGTTTGTTTTGAATGTTGTACCTGTTCCGGCAGTGTAGTATTGTTTGTTTTGAAATTTGTACTTGTTCCGGCAGTGTAGTATTGTTTGTTTTGGATTTTGTACCTGTTCCGGCAGTGTAGTATTGTTTGTTTTGGAAGTTGTACCTGTTCCGGCAGTGTAGTATTGTTTGTTTTGGATTTTGTACCTGTTCCGGCAGTGTAGTATTGTTTGTTTTGAATGTTGTACCTGTTCCGGCAGTGTAATATTGTTTTTTTGGATTTTGTACCTGTTCCGGCAGTGTTGTATTGTTTGTTTTGGATTTTGTACCTGTTCCGGCAGTGTATTATAGTATTGTTTTTTTTCATTTTGTACCTGTTCCGGCAGTGTAGTATTGTTTGTTTTGGATTTTGTACCTGTTCCGGCAGTGTAGTATTGTTTGTTTTGGAATTTGTACCTGTTCCGGCAGTGTAGTATTGCTTGTTTTGGATTTTGTACCTGTTCCGGCAGTGTAGTATTTTTTGTTTTGGATGTTGTACCTGTTCGGCAGTGTAGTATTGTTTGTTTTGGACTTTGTACCTGTTCCGGCAGTGTAGTATTGTTTGTTTTGAATGTTGTACCTGTTCCGGCAGTGTAGTATTGTTTGTTTTGGATGTTCTACCTGTTCCGGCAGTGTAGTATTGTTTGTTTTGGATTTTATACCTGTTCCGGCAGTGTAGTATTGTTTGTTTTGAATGTTGTACCTGTTCCGGCAGTGTAATATTGTTTTGTTTTGGATTTTTTACCTGTTCCGCAGTGTAGTATTGTTTGTTTTGGATTTTGTACCTGTTCCGGCAGTGTAGTATTGTTTGTTTTGGATTTTGTACCTGTTCCGGCAGTGTAGTATTGTTTGTTTTGGATTTTTTACCTGTTCCGGCAGTGTAGTATTGTTTGTTTTGGATGTTGTACCTGTTCCGGCAGTGTAGTATTGTTTGTTTTGGATTTTGTACCTGTTCCGGCAGTGTAGTATTGTTTGTTTTGGATTTTGTACCTGTTCCGGCAGTGTAGTATTGTTTGTTTTGGATTTTGTACCTGTTCCGGCAGTGTAGTATTGTTTGTTTTTGATTTTGTACCTGTTCCGGCAGTGTAGTATTGTTTTTTTTTGGATTTTGTTCCTGTTCCGGCATGGTACTATTGTTTGTTTTGGATGTTGTACCTGTTCCGGCAGTGTAGTATTGTTTTTTTTGGATTTTGTACCTGTTCGGCAGTGTAGTATTGTTTGTTTTGGATTTTGTACCTGTTCCGGCAGTGTAGTATTGTTTGTTTTGGATTTTGTACCTGTTCCGGCAGTGTAGTATGGTTTGTTTTGGATTTTGTACCTGTTCCGGCAGTGTAGTATTGTTTGTTTTGGAATTTGTACCTGTTCGGCAGTGTAGTATTGTTTGTTTTTCATTTTATACCTATTCCGGCAGTGTAGTATTGTTTGTTTTTCATTTTGTACCTGTTTCGGCAGTGTAGTATTGTTTGTTTTGGATTTTATACCTGTTCCGGCAGTGTAGTATTGTTTGTTTTGGATTTTATTACCTTAATGCAGTAGAGACAAAACATTACTAGATATGTGTCTCATGATATACATTCACCCATTGTACTGTCAATATTTGTGTTGTCATTCATTTTTTATGATTTTATATGATCTTTTTGGGTAGAAGCGAATCTGTGCCGGGTTATTTTATTGTTTGTTTAAATCTAACTGTATTATCGTTGGTAATTCAATCATAATAGAAGGTTGGGATCCATCAATCGGTTTAACCCCGCCAAATTGTTGTATCTGTCCCATTCCAGGATCTGCATTTCTAACGTTGTATGTTGTTTGTCTTTTTGTAGTCAAATATTGTAGGTGACATGTGGTTGCTTGTTTTGTCGATATTAGTGGAATTGTTGACCATCAATATTTGAACGGGTTTTTTTCCACAACCTAAACATAATCAACAGAATATCGATCAATATGTTTTCTAATGTTAAAAAGGAAAAACAAAGCAAATGATAAAAAAACAAACCATGTTTATTTAACTGTAACATCTGGATTCACAGTCAAAACTGTTTCGGGGTCGTCGTGGCCGTGGTCGTATGGTAGATGGATTTGCAACTACCTATGCAATCAGTGCCTATCACTACTTACGTTGTGAGTTCGAATCCCGATCAGGGCGAGGTGTACAACATTATGTGATAAAGTTTGTCTGTGACTTGCGACAGGTTGGTGGTTTTCTTCGAATCCTCCGGTGTCCTCCACCAATAAAACTGACCGCTACGATATAACTGAAATATTGTTGAAAGTGGCGTTTAACACCATAATCCGGTTTCAAAAGATTCACAATCAAAATTGTTTCAAAGTCCGCCATACACTTTGATATTATCTAAAGGGTAAACTGATCTGGATATATGTCTTCCTATTGATCTACGCACATTTTATCATTTAATTGTAACTGTCTTTATATTTCTGCTGCGTCATGTTTTTTTAATTTGTTTTTGGTGGGAGATTTGGATACATATAATAGTCATTAAAACACTTGTTATCATCAATTAGTAGTTTGTTTTCATTTGTTCTGTTTACGTGGCACACTTAATGAAACAAGGAAGTAATTTACTCAGAAGAAAACTTATCCTATTTATAGCAGCAGTTCTGCAGATTTATGGAGGTCTTAGATGCAATTTGAAATGGTCTGTGCATAAGTAATAAGGAAAACAAAACGGTTAATTTCAGGAACGATGGGAATTCTGGTAATTAATGTAGAGCATCGATCACCAATCTTCAAGTCAGTTCTGTAGATAGATAGAGGCGTGACCGTCAAGTACAATGTTTAATAACCAGCGTATAATTAATTAAGACAATAAAAAATAAAGACGGTTGCTTTCTGGAACGATGGAAATCCGGTTAATTTATATAATGTAATCCATCGATTACCAATCTGTAAGTCAGTTCTGTAGATAGGTAGAGGTTTTAAATTCCCTTTTTTAATAACATGCGTGTAATACATTAGGAAAATACACATGATTTCTTTCAGGAGCGATGTCAATCTGGTTAATTTATATAATGTGATGCATCGATCGCCAAGCTGCAAGTCATAGCCTTCAAGACAATCACTTCCTGAAAATAAACAACTTGTTCAAACCACCAAAAAATGGCAGTTACAGCTTCCTTGTAATCGACATTAGGTCATCTTCTCAATATTTATTGCCACATAAAAAATCTACTCAGGGACGTCCTTCATCATGACTACTGCTTTACACGTATCGATTGCTCGTCCATGCCACAACACGGTGACAGTTAAGGTGCGTTGATGTTGGTGTATCGCCAAAGAAAATAAAAATACAACAAACATTTACATGTAACTTTAATTAGATTGTGTTTTGGTTACTGTTTGACAGAATTTACTTATTCAGAAGTAGACTCAACTTATACTCGTCAGGACAATTACGGCTGTTCTGAATGCAAGTAAGAAAAAAATAGATATATAATTTAGCGCGTTTCTGGAATAACCATCATCAGGTATACGCTCATAGTCGAAAGACTGGAAAACCAAATAATGTAAGACTATTATGTAAAAGAGATACTTCAGTTTTGTTTATCCCATCTTGTTGCATAGCAATCGCTATTGTAATTTTATGGGTGGCGTGCTGACCTCCGCGAGAACACGGTATCGTGGCATTAATTCCTGGATGCGTAAACCCAAACACTATAAAAAAAATTATTTATCGGCTTTTGGTGGAAGTCGTGAGTGGAGTGACTTGTCTACGTGTGAACAGTTAGTTAGTTAGTTAGTTAGCAAGCATAATCAAGACGCTTAGCTCCATGTTTTGGTCTGGTTGGTTTGGTTTATGGTGCTTAACGTCACTTTGCAACAAAATTTCAGTTATATTGTGCCGGTCAGTTTTATTGGTGGAGGAAACCGGAGTACTCGGAGAAAACCACCGATCTGTCGCAAGTCACTGACTAACTTTATCACATAATGTTGTATCGAGTACACCTCTCCATGAGCGGTGTTTGAACTCACAACTTTAGTGGTGATAGCCACTGATTGCTCAGGTAGTTGTATATCCATGCGATCACGACCACGACGGCCCCTCGTTTTGGTCTAGTACAAAGCAGATGCAATCATCATCTCATTAAATAGCACTTGTTCTTGACATGACATGTCTGACAAAATATCAACTTGTCGTTAAGCATCAATCAAAAATACGGTCACTTGAAGTGCAATCGTTTTATTAGCGAATAAAATGATCAGAAAACCGTTTTCGTTGCTCACCGCGTCTACTTCAGACAACAAGATATACTCGGTGGTTTAAATGGATATTAAAGTTCGTTTTAACATATATTTTTTCAACTCGTGACGAAGGTTGTTTCTTTTCAATTTAATTGTAAAAACAATCCAAAAATACTGTGCACGCCCATATAATCCCTAATATCGTTAAAATATCAATTAAAAGGGTCGAAATGAATTTTGTCCAGGAAGCAAAAATTCAATTAATGGAAAAACCGCAAGATATGACAGAATTATCAACGAATTAATTCACTTTTACAAAGTTTCATTGATAAAAACCGGGTTAATGTTTCATAAATATCATTTATTGAACCAATTGCAAGTTTTCATGAGATACAAAAAATTACCAAAATGAACTTTAATATCCCTTTAAGGAGAGAGGTGATTGTTTATTTTGTTGGTATTGACCATCACTGTTTAAGCTTTCTTTTCATAATGATTATATTGTATGATGCTTTGTAATACTGTATAATGGATTATTGAACATTATAATGAATGTATGCACACATGCGTCTCTATATGTCTCGTATAAATGTCTATGGCAAAAGAAAGTACATCTGTACTAAGAGTCTGGTAGGGGAAATCTTCTAGAATTAGATATATAAAATTGGAATATTGGAGCAAATATTTAAAAAGGGGAATGCATTTTTCTTTAATCTTAAATAAAATTTAAAAAAATTTAAAATTACAAAATGTGTATAAAGTTTCATTAATGGATTTTTTTACGACTTAATTATATACTTTCCTTGCATGTCAAATATTTTTATTTTAGCAGGCAGATGTGATATTTGAACAACCAAAATGCACTGCGTATTTTTAAGATGTGGTTTATTTTTTTTAATAAAATGTCACCGTTTTTCTTCAGTTTTGATATTTTAAAGCTGGATGAAAATCAATGTACATGTACATATCTTGTCTTGGAATCTAGCCGAGTATTTTCGCCAGTTCCGTGCCAAATACAGATAAATTATATATTCAGAGTATATTCTATATATAATATTTACAATAGATAGAATGATATATTTTTTAACTCTAATTAAAATTAGAACATAACTCTTTAAGCAATATAAAGTACATACGTACTAAAAGTCTGGTAGGAGAAAAAAAAATATGTTAGAATAATTACTAAAACATATTAATATTGCTTTGTTGGTAATAGCAATTTTTTTTTTTATTTATGTAAAAATGGGATATATTTTTCGTCATTATTTCAAAAATAAATAACTTCAAAATTACAAAATGTGCATATATACCAATATTGAAATGATTTTGTGTCCAGTAAATTACTCATTCTAACGTCTGCATCTGGGTTGTCTGGAGGTTTGGAAAATGTTGTGTTCTAGTTAATTTATCGAAGGAGAGGAAATGATATCTATGTTCTGTCTGATCTATAAGTATACATTGTATTTAGCCGTATTAAACAAATACGTCTAGATATCTAAACTTTGTGTTTCAATAAAGATTATATTAAAGTATTCGGCTCTGTTTTCCACTCACCCCAGTGACGAATTCCACGATAAAACCGGTAATAATTACCTCCTCATAGCCCCCATTCTATTTTCATTACAGATATTTTATTCAGATTATATATCAAGGTTATTTTTATACCGCACTGTCCACTCTTTGACCGGTATAAAAGGTCAATAGGCTAATTATGGTCGGCTATTTAATTGGTCTGAATGTTCGTAGAAAACCCGACCATTTTATTAACTTGACCTGGTCAAGGAAACAACAAGAGGTCATTCGAAGTGCATACAGACAAACCAAGGTTGTGTATATTATTGCCGAAGGGTAGTCCTTGCATTCTTTCCGGACAGTTTTTTAACATAAACTTTAATGTATTGCCCTTGAGGCATACAAGAACAAGCTTACTAGAAACATTTTGTCGAATTATTATCATCTAACATTTGGCTCATTTGAAGATGAACTTAACCTTGAAATATTTTTTAAAAATCCTAGAAAAATAAAATTAGTAAAAATCTGTAGTATATGTCGTATAGAAACTATTCATATATTTAGAACGGTTTTATATATATTTACATGTATGTCGGTTTTAAAAGCTCTTCAGAGCTTATGTTGTATGTTTTATACTCCGACTTTAAATAAAATTTGTATCTGTATCTTTTGATTTGAGGGAAATGTCATGGTAGGAGTTATATATATTAGCTCCCCGTTATTTCACACAAATACACACACACAATCAAAATAAAAACGAGAACACGATAATCATTGGATACAGTGACATAGTAACTTCTGATTGTACATACAGGTTGATAAGAACTAATTTTTGATCGGGATTTAAATTTGGATCGTTGGTCCTAATTTAGAATCCCTGAGGATTATTACAAGAAAGTCATAACCTTGGATAAAAGTTTAAATGTACTTCTGAACAATATGCATAACACTTTCCTTATCTTAACATCTATTTCCAGTTTGTACCTATATTAGGAAATAGCCTTGGTGATTGTACTATAACAGACATGATTCACGTTTGGTGCTCTGGACAGAAAATTTTAGTATTCTCTACGATATAAGATATGTCCAGTCTCTATATCTTATCTTAAGGATTATTGTACTCAATCCCTAAAAATATCTAGTGGGAAATCCTAAAAAAAAAAGAAAAAAAAATGAAATGATCAAATAAAATAGGAACTTCAATTTAAAGTGACGGGTTTAAACTAGTATCATGGGACCAAGCATTTCCTCTTAGTGAAACAATCTAATATAGTATATTCGCTAAGAATGGTTTGAAGATACCAAAGGGGTAATCATAATCTGTAAATCGAAGAAGGACAGACAACACAATGACCAAAAGAAAAAGAACAAAAGGACAAACAACGATCTACAAAACACTACACAGAAAACTAAAGATCGAGGAATATAAACCCCATTAATAGCCGGGTGTGAACTCAGGTGGTCCGGAGGGGTCACCAGTTCATGCTCCACTAGTCGCACCCGTCGTGTTACATTGCCACCGTATACTCACTTCCGCATTTTCCTGTTTTTATTATTGCTATAGTAACTGTGAATATTATATTAATTATGTTTGTTTGTTTGTTTGGTGGTGTGTAACGCCACTTTCAACAATAATTCACGATATACGTGACGGTCAGTTTTATTGGTGGAGGAAACCGGAGTACCAGGAGAAAACCACCGATCTGTCGCAAGTCACTGACAAACTTGATTACATAATGTTGCCTGTGTTATATATTTTTCCTTGTGTGCGTGTGATAAAATGATTAACAACATATACCGCACTGTCGGGGCAATTCTAAAATACAATCAAGAAATCGTAGAAACAGAGGTAAAAGTGATACCCTTACCACATATACATGACCGTCCAATTTCCTGTCTTGGTACAGACACTTCAATAAAAAGTGGCGGGATGATTTGTTTGTTTTTGTTTTTGTATATTTTGTTTTGTTTTGTTGCTTTGTTTTGTTTTATTTTGTTTTTTAGATGAAGGACGTAGAAATCAAACTTGTATTGTATGAAAAGTTACAAAATTCGTATACACATTCCGGATATGATCGTTAGACCGATCGATGACGCAAGAAAACCACATTTTGCGTCAAAGTCTTATCTTATGTGTCAAGTTGTTGTGGTTATGTGAGTACAAGTACTTATAATAAATGTACTACAACGTACATTTTTTACCAGAAATACCGACTAGTCTAGTACTATAATAATTTGACTTCTGAATCTACCATAACTAAATGATTAAAAATACATTCCGTTGTGACATAGACGCATCAATGGTGTGCTTGCCTAGAGTGCCGTAGATCATGGGTTCGATCCCCGATCACGTCAACGCAAAAACTTTAAAATTGTAATTTGCTGCTTCTCTGCTAAACATGCTGCATTAAGGAGAAAGAGCAAAGCTTGGTTTGCTAGGAAGTTTATGATAATGTGTTCGAGTGGAGAGATATATCTACCCATGAACTGTTATTTCAGTGACCTAGCACTATAAACAAACCAACTCAGTGTGTGTCTACTATAAAACAGATATCAAACATTCATTGAAATGTTACTTGTTCTCGCCATGGTAATAATTCCTCACTCACCGTTAAACAACAATCACCCACTCACCATATGGTATCATTCAAGTTAAACAGCAATCACCCACTCACCATGTGGTATCATTCAAGTTAAACAACAATCACCCACTCACCATGTGGTATCATTCAAGTTAAACAACAATCACCCACTCACCATGTGGTATCATTCAAGTTAAGCAACAATCACCCACTCACCATGTGGTATCATTCAAGTTAATCAGCAATCACCCACTCACCATGTGGTATCATTCAAGTTAAACAACAATCACCCACTCACCATGTGGTATCATTCAAGTTAAACAACAATCACCCACTCACCATGTGGTATCATTCAAGTTAAACAACAATCACCCACTCACCATGTGGTATCATTCAAGTTAAACAACAATCACCCACTCACCATGTGGTATCATTCAAGTTAAACAACAATCACCCACTCACCATGTGGTATCATTCAAGTTAAACAACAATCACCCACTCACCATGTGGTATCATTCAAGTTAAACAACAATCACCCACTCACCATGTGGTATCATTCAAGTTAAACAACAATCACCCACTCACCATGTGGTATCATTCAAGTTAAACAACAATCACCCACTCACCATGTGGTATCATTCAAGTTAAACAACAATCACCCACTCACCATGTGGTATCATTCAAGTTAAACAACAATCACCCACTCACCATGTGGTATCATTCAAGTTAAACAACAATCACCCACTCACCATGTGGTATCATTCAAGTTAAACAACAATCACCCACTCACCATGTGGTATCATTCAAGTTAAACAACAATCACCCACTCACCATGTGGTATCATTCAAGTTAAACAACAATCACCCACTCACCATGTGGTATCATTCAAGTTAAACAACAATCACCCACTCACCATGTGGTATCATTCAAGTTAAACAACAATCACCCACTCACCATGTGGTATCATTCAAGTTAAACAACAATCACCCACTCACCATGTGGTATCATTCAAGTTAAACAACAATCACCCACTCACCATGTGGTATCATTCAAGTTAAACAACAATCACCCACTCACCATGTGGTATCATTCAAGTTAAACAACAATCACCCACTCACCATGTGGTATCATTTAAGTTCATTGTGTACAATTATTGTCATGAATGACTAGCTTTCTGTCAAGTCAATGCCAAAATGTACATTATAAACCAAACCCAGTATCATTTTATGAAGCTAAGAAGACAGATTCCTATAACAAACCCTTTTGCTTTTTGTGAAGGTAAAAAAGCAGTTTTCTAGTTTTCTATATATACCAAAACCTATAGCTTTATATCCAGCTAAAACGACGGTGTACTATATATACCAAGCTTTACTGGGGGTATGAAAACCACCGACATGTCGCAAGTCACTGACAAACTTTATCGCATAATGTTGTATCGAGTACACCTCGCCGTGAACGGGGTTCGAACTCACAACTTTAGTGGTGATAGGCACTGATTGTACAAGTACATGTAGTTGTAAATCCCCTTCATTTTGTATGGTTAGATTTTTATCTAATGTGTATTGTATTTCCAGTTTATCACAAACTTTTTTATAAATTCACAAGAGAACAAATTATATATTATATTTTATTGAATTTGATCTATATGATATAAGGGAGGGTTAAGATACATTTAACCGATTAAACCGTGCCACATGTGTCCCAAGCCCGGGCATGGATTTCCAACGTCATGTCCTGATATTTTTTGTGTTCAATGGTTTCAAGTGAGAAGTGGTTGTTCATATTGTATATATCGGTGGAATTGCTGATCATCACTGTTTCATTAAACTTTTTTGTCATAATACATTTTTGTGGAAATTTGCTTCGCTTGTCAAAAAATCCGTGACCTAGAAAATTTCATGTTACCACTCTGTGTGACACTCGCCATGATAAATCTGTTTATATTGATCGTATAGTACGTTGTTTGTACAATATAAATAATATATTCATCATTTATGGTTTTATTTATACATACTTTGTGTCGAAAATGTCGTGGGCGACTATTAAAAATGAGTAAGCTAAAAAAACTTTTTTCAACCGCCCACTACATATCTAAAATTGAAGATTTTTGTATTAACCAAATCAATGCACTAGCAGGGCATACATCTGATAACAATATAATTGAAGTTGAAGCAACATTTATTAAACAGCCTATTAACTATTAGGGGGTGTGGGAGGTGTGGGGGGAGGGGGGGGGGGGGGGGGGGGGGGGGCTCTATTGTTCCCGTGTCAGATAATTAATTCAGGCGAATCAGGAACAAGATTTTTCTATTTCTCCAAAATTTCTCATTGAAAATTGCATGATCGGATTATATATTTCGATAATTTAATATAAAAAAACAGTAATATATTAAAATTGAATGATGTGTACATTCTCATTTTTCGCAAGTACAGGAGGACATGGCGACATAAGATTATTTTGGTTCAAGTTATATTCACTTCTTGTCCAGGGTCAAACTATGTAAATAGTTAATCCATTTATAATGGTCTGTTACAGTAAATGTTTCTCTATTCATTTGATATAAACACGTGTGTAAATATGTTAAATTCCAAATCTTTATACAACTTAAAATTATGTTGATCGGTATTAAATGGAGCGTGAATTCTAGATTATTAGATCATTACTATGTCATCAACAGTTGTATATATGTTTCCTGCTATATGTTAAATATCAAAGTTCTTTAACATGATTATACTTAGTTACGATAAAATATTTGTAGCACGAATTCACACCAGATTTTGGTAGGCTCAGTGATGCTCAATCTTTAGTTTTCTGTGTAATGTTTTGTAGATCATTGTTTGCCCTTTTGTCCTTGTTGTTTTTGGCCATTGTGTTGTCCGTCGTTCTTTGATTTAATATCATATATCTGATAGAACTTCCTCCTAAAATATTGCGTGGTAGCTGTCGATACATGAATGGAGATCATCCCCAGTGTTTCAATTTCCCTCACAGATAATCACCTTTGTTTATTCCTTGGTATACAAATGTAGAATTACATGTAAAAATCCATGACATTTAGTCACAAGGTATTATTCAATGAAGGTCATCGTGTCACAATGTAGAATTTAATGAAGGTTATCTTGTCACAATGTAGAATTTAATGAAGGTTATCTTGTCACAATGTAGAATTTATTGAAGGTCATCTTGTCACAATATAGAAATTAATGAAGATTATCTTGTCACAATGTAGAATTTAATGAAGGTCATCTTGTCACAATGTAGAATTTAATGAAGGTTATCTTATCTTGTGACAATGTAGAATTTAATGAAGGTTATCTTGTCACAATATAGAATTTAGTGAAGGTTATCTTGTCACTATGTAGAATTTAATGAATCTTATCTTGTCACAATGTAGAATTTAATGAAGGTTATCTTGTCACAATGTAGAATTTAATGAAGGTTATCTTGTCACAATGTAGAATTTAATGAAGGTCATCTTGTCACAATATAGAACTTAATGAAGGTTATCTTGTCACAATGTAGAATTTAATGAAGGTTATCTTATCAATATGTATAATTTAATGAAGGTTATCTTATCTAATGTCAATGTAGAATTTAATGAACGTTATCTTGTGACAATGTAGAATTTAATGAAGGTTATTTTGTCACAATGTAGAATTTCATGAAGATCATCTTGTCACAATGTAGAATTTATTGAAGGTCATCGTGTCAATATGTAGAACTTAGTGAAGGTCATCTTGTCACAATGTAGAATTTAATGACGGTTATCTTGTCACAATGTAGAATTTAATGAAGGTTATTTTGTCACAATGTAGAATTTATCAAGGTTATCTTATCTTGTGACAATGTAGAATTTAATGAAGGTTATCTTGTCACAGTGTAGAATTTAATGAAGATTATTTTGTCACAATGTAGAATTTAATGAAGGTTATCTTGTCACAATGTAGAATTTAATGACGGTTATCTTGTCACAATATAGAATTTAATGAAGATTATCTTGTGACAATGTAGAATTTAATGAAGGTTTTCTTGTCACAATGTAGAATTTAATGAAGGTTATCTTGTCACAATGTAGAATTTAATGAAGGTCATCTTGTCACAAAGTAGAATTTAATGAAGGCTATTTTGTCACAATGTAGAATGTAATGAAGGTCATCTTGTCACATTGTAGAATTTAATGAAGGTTATCTTATCAATATGTATAATTTAATGAAGGTTATCATATCTTGTGACAATGTAGAATTTAATGAAGTTTATCTTGTCGCAATGTATAATTTAATGAAGGTTATCTTGTCATAATGTAGAACTTAATGAAGGTCATCTTGTCACAATGTAGAATTTAATGAAGTTCATCGTGTCAATATGTAGAATTTAATGAAGATTATTTTGTCACAATGTAGAATTTAATGAAGGTTATCTTATCTTGTGACAATGTAGAATTTAATGAAGGTTATCTTTTAACAATGTAGAATTTAATGAAGGTTATCTTGTCACAATGTAGAATTTAATGAAGGTTATCTTGTCACAATGTAGAATTTAATGAAGGTTATCTTGTCACAATGTAGAATTTATTGAAGGTCATCTTGTCACAATATAGAAATTAATGAAGGTTATCTTGTCACAATGTAGAATTTAATGAAGGTCATCTTGTCACAATGTAGAATTTAATGAAGGTTATCTTATCAATATGTATAATTTAATGAAGGTTATATTATCTAGTGTCAATGTCGAATTTAATGAAGGTTATCTTGTCACAATGTAGAATTTAATGAAGGTTATTTTGTCACAATGTAGAATTTATTGAAGGTCATCGTGTCAATATGTAGAACTTAGTGAAGGTCATCTTGTCACAATGTACAATTTAATGAAGGTTATCTTGTCACAATGTAGAATTTATCAAGGTTATCTTATCTTGTGACAATGTAGAATTTAATGAAGGTTATCTTGTCACAGTGTAGAATGTAATGAAGGTTATTTTGTCACAATGTAGAATTTAATGAAGGTTATCTTGTCACAATGTAGAATTTAATGAAGGTTATCTTGTCACAATGTAGAATTTAATGAAGATTATCTTGTGACAATGTAGAATTTAATGAAGATCGTCTTGTCACAATGTAGAATTTAATGAAGGTCATCTTGTCACAATGTAGAATTTAATGAAGGTCATCTTGTCACAATGTAGAATTTAATGAAGGTCGTCATGTCACAATGTAGAATTTAATGAAGGCTATTTTGTCACAATGTAGAATTTAATGAAGGTTATATTATCTTGTGACAATGTAGAATTTAATGAAGGCTATCTTGTCACAATGTAGAATTTAATGAAGGTTATCTTGTCACAATGTAGAATTTAATTAAGGTTTTCTTGTCACAATGTAGAACTTAATGAAGGTCATATTGTCACAATATAGAATTTAATGAAGGTTATCTTGTCACAATGTAGAATTTAATGAAGGTTATCTTGTCACAATGTAGAATTTAATTAAGATTATCTTGTCACAATGTAGAATTTAATGAAGGTCACCTTGTCACAATGTAGAATTTAATGAAGGTCATCTTGTCACAATGTAGAATTTAATGAAGGTTATCTTGTCACAATGTAGAATTTAATGAAGGTTATCTTTTCACAATGTAGAATTTAATGAAGGTTATCTTGTCACAATGTAGAATATAATGAAGGTTATCTTGTCACAATGTAGAATTTAATGAAGTTTATCTTGTCGCAATGTAGAATTTAATGAAGGTTATCTTGTGACAATGTAGAATTTAATGGAGGTCATCTTGTCACAATGTAGAATTTAATGAAGGTTATCTTGTCTTGTGACAATGTAGAATTTAATGAAAGTCATCTTGTCACAATGTAGAATTTAATGAAGGTTATCTTGTCACAATGTAGAATTTAATGAAGGTTATCTTGTCACAATGTAGAATTTAATGAAGGTTATCTTGTCACAATGTAGAATATAATGAAGGTTATCTTGTCACAATGTAGAATTTAATGAAGGTTATCTTGTCACAATGTAGAATTTTTTGAAGGTCATCTTGTCACAATATAGAAATTAATGAAGATTATCTTGTCACAATGTAGAATTTAATGAAGGTCATCTTGTCACAATGTAGAATTTAATGAAGGTTATCTTATCAATATGTGTAATTTAATGAAGGTTATATTATCTAGTGTCAATGTAGAATTTAATGAAGGTTATCTTGTCACAATGTAGAATATAATGAAGGTTATTTTGTCACAATGTAGAATTTCATGAAGTTCATCTTGTCACAATGTAGAATTTATTGAAGGTCATCGTGTCAATATGTAGAACTTAGTGAAGGTCATCTTGTCACAATGTACAATTTAATGAAGGTTATCTTGTCACAATGTAGAATTTATCAAGGTTATCTTATCTTGTGACAATGTAGAATTTAATGAAGGTTATCTTGTCACAGTGTAGAATTTAATGAAGGTTATTTTGTCACAATGTAGAATTTAATGAAGGTTATCTTGTCACAATGTAGAATTTAATGAAGGTTATCTTGTCACAATGTAGAATTTAATGAAGATTATCTTGTGACAATGTAGAATTTAATGAAGGTCATCTTGTCACAATGTAGAATTTAATGAAGGTCATCGTGTCAATATGTAGAATTTAATGATGGTCATCTTGGCACAATGTAGAATTTAATGAAGGTCATCATGTCACAATGTAGAATTTAATGAAGGCTATTTTGTCACAATGTAGAATTTAATGAAGGTTATATTATCTTGTGACAATGTAGAATTTAATGAAGACTATCTTGTCACAATGTAGAATTTAATGAAGGTTATCTTGTCACAATGTAGAATTTAATTAAGGTTTTCTTGTCACAATGTAGAACTTAATGAAGGTCATATTGTCACAATATAGAATTTAATGAAGGTTATCTTGTCACAATGTAGAATTTAATGAAGATTATCTTGTGACAATGTAGAATTTAATGAAGGTCATCTTGTCACAATGTAGAATTTAATGAAGGTCATCGTGTCAATATGTAGAATTTAATGAAGGTCATCTTGGCACAATGTAGAATTTAATGAAGGTCATCATGTCACAATGTAGAATTTAATGAAGGCTATTTTGTCACAATGTAGAATTTAATGAAGGTTATATTATCTTGTGACAATGTAGAATTTAATGAAGACTATCTTGTCACAATGTAGAATTTAATGAAGGTTATCTTGTCACAATGTAGAATTTAATTAAGGTTTTCTTGTCACAATGTAGAACTTAATGAAGGTCATATTGTCACAATATAGAATTTAATGAAGGTTATCTTGTCACAATGTAGAATTTAATGAAGGTTATCTTGTCACAATGTAGAATTTAATGAAGGTTATCTTGTCACAATATAGAATATAATGAAGGTTATCTTGTCACAATGTAGAATTTAATGAAGTTTATCTTGTCGCAATGTAGAATTTAATGAAGGTTATCTTGTGACAATGTAGAATTTAATGGAGGTCATCTTGTCACAATGTAGAATTTAATGAAGGTTATCTTGTCTTGTGACAATGTAGAATTTAATGAAGGTCATCTTGTCACAATGTAGAATTTAATGAAGGTTATCTTGTCACAATGTAGAATTTAATGAAGGTTATCTTGTCACAATGTAGAATTTAATGACGGTTATCTTGTCACAATGTAGAATTTAATGAAGGTCATCTTGTCACAATGTAGAATTTAATGAAGGTTATCTTGTCTTGTGACAATGAAGAATTTAATGAAGGTTATCTTGTCACAGTGTAGAATTTAATGAAGACTATCTTGTCAAAATGTAGAATTTAATGAACGTCATCTTATCACTAGGTCTGTAACAAGGATAACACGACGAGTGCCACATGTGGAGCAGGAAATACTTACCTTGCCGAAGCACCTGAGTTCACCCTCGGTTTTTAGTGAGGTTCGTGTTGTTCAATACTACAACAAATTAGTGTTTATTGATTGCATACTTCAACAGTATTTTCCACTCATAGCTTAGAAATCGATGTATATAGCAAAATATAGACTTCTGTTATTTTTGTATTCGGAACCTCGCATTAGATATACTTTCTTTTGTGTTCGGTGGTTTCTGGCTATACTCGTGTCCTTGGTATCGCTAAATACCTTCGAAGCTCGATAGAACAACCGGATTTTTCTATGTACAAGTGTATCGCCTTTGAATGATAGATTCATTTGTGCATGACGCAGATTGGAGATATTGTTAATTCGATTTACAGCTTCTGATTAACCCTTTTGGTATCCTCAAGTTTTTCTGAATAAAACTGCATAAGGACTTTATTGGTGTTAATTTGTCTTATAAGGTGAATTATTGATGTTTATTAGCTGTTGTCTTTTCTATTGAACCATATTTTCATTGTATGTTTCTGTATTTGTATTGTATTGTGTTATATGCCTTATATGCCTTTGAAGGCGATACAATATTATGTGATAAAGTTTGTCATTGACTTGTGACAGGTCGGTGATTTTCTTCGGTTTCCTCCATCAATAAAACTGACCGCCACGATATAGCTGAGATATTGTTGAAAATGGCGTTAAACACCATAAACCAAACCACAACCATCAACGCCTTTGAGGTGAAATTGTGATTTGTGCTTAATAATAAAAACTTAGATATCAAATTTAGTGCGCAAAGCGCTTTAAACTAACTTGTTAATTCGAAAGAAATACCATAACACTGTCAAAAGTACGTAACGCCATTTTCTGTTCAAATCAAGGTTAGAGAAAACCGAACCTCAATCAAGAATGTACAAGAGAGACACACAGGAAACATCGGGCTCAAGACACGGAACGAAGAGGAAGAAAACAAAACACGCAGCACTTAAAAAACTACATGTAAAGAGATGACAAGGAGCCAATTAAAAACCCATGTGCTCGCGAATGTTGGTAGGCAGTTCCTGTTTCTTGAAAATCGTCAAATGTGTATTAGAATATATTATTTTCATTATTTAATCAGACGTTATGATTATTAGAAAATTTGATAATTCTACTTATTTAATAAATGGGAATTTTGGATATGTTTTTGTCGAAATTTCCGGAATCTAAATGCAGAGGTGTTTTTTTTTATATTATTTATTTCGGACCTCGTTTGGAGACGTCACTACATGCACTAGCCAGCTTATTGTTGCCGGTATTACTCTATTTTTGGTAGTTTGATCTCTTTAACTATAATAGGTGTGGTATCGACAAAGAAGGGCACATATTTTCTGGTGAGGTAAGCAGGATAAGTGTAACCTTTAATTTCTTTGTTGTAATTGATTAAATAAATGGTGTTACTCAATTCACTTTGATCATTTATGAATGACTGCTCCTGTTTTTTGATAATTACTACTCGACCCGTTTATGGACTAAAGAATCGACAAACTTGCTTTTTGGATAGCTTATACTTGTAATCTTTTGTTTCTAATATTATTTTCAACCGAATCAATGATGTAATGGTCAGCGTGCTCGCCTCGTGTGACTTTGATCATTGGTTCGAACTCCGGTCGAGTCAAACCAAAAACTATAACATTGGTATGTGTTGCTTATAACCTATCCAGACTATTAAATGAGTAGACTAATTGGCTCGGAATCGGGATACTGTGTCAAAGTGGAGCGACATGTCTACCCGCGGACTTATGTCAGTGATTTAGGACTATAATATTCAACTATAGGCTTGTTTGTCTGGTACAAAGATGACATCATCATAATCTCATCGAAATGCTATTTGTTCTCCCCATGACATAGTTAAAGTATTACTTACTTGGGGATAAATAACAATCAATCATTCTAATATTATTTCCTCCTTTTTATTATAATAACCATTTTATTAGTTGATATAAGTTTATGGGTTTGTAAAAACAATGTCCAGGTTAACTTTTGATATATTTAATCAATTAAAAAATATATGCCACCTTATGGCTGAAATATTGCCAAACGATGGCGGATATTAATAATATTAATAATAATAATAGCCTTGCTAATTGTGACATTTCCAATGACTCATTACATATATATGCCTGCACCAAGCCATGAGAGTCATGCATTTGTGTGTTGGACATATCGATTGTACCCCCCCCCCCCTTTCTATGATTTTGGAACTGTTCCAACATGGTGTGGTATTTTTATGTTTTTCATCTGATTATCTGTACACAGTGGTGACGACTGGAAAATAACTGAACTATATATAAATTTATGTTTTCTTTTATTTTTGCATTAAAATAAATAAATAGACAAAATATATATTACACGACATTTTTACAAAAGCTTCATATTCAACAAATTCAAAATCTCACCAATATTTATTTATAAACTGTGTGAACAAGAAAAGAATATAATTTCCAATACATTGCAAGTATACAACAAATTATTACGCTGAATTCTGGCAACAACAAAAAGAGATTGTGAATTTATATTGAAGTAAATCGGTTGTTGTATTTATACCACCTTCCACTGATTTCTTTAAAAAAAAAATCGAAAAAGGAAAAAGGAGTCCCCTTTATCTGAATATTTTTTAAGACTTAGAATTAACAAAATCAGACCCATGCATACCCACATTCAACATAGTCCATATACACAAATAAATAATAAAATGACATATTTAATGAGATGACAGGGAGTGGCCATATTAAATGTAATGCAACTGACCTTTCATTAAAAATAGTGAGTAATAAGGACAATATTTGGCCTTCGAACATAAGCCCAGATTAAAAAAAATATATGAAAAATAGACCACACTTTCATACAATACAGAATTTCCCCACAAGTATACCAATTTATTTCATTCACACTTATTTTTGTGTAAGAAGGTTATTGAAAGCCACTCCCAGAAATGAGGGGATTTCTCACAGTGAATGGAATGAGGCAATATATTGGCAAATAAAAATGGCGCACAGCACCTTTAATTTAGATAAAAAATAAATAATGCTTAAAACAGTCTCACAGGTTTTGTAACATTTCTTTCAACAGAACATCTATGTCCATGTTTCCATTGATATGTTTACAAAATAAATTTTCAATCATTTTACAGTTCATCCCATATAAGGAAGGCAGACACATTAGCAGTTTGGAATAATGCATAAGATCATTTGGTCTCGAGCCTCGCACGTGCTCTTGTAGCAGACGTTGGACGAGAGAATTTACTTGCTCTACTTCACTTGGTCGTTCTAATCCGGCGTATCCTGAAAAGATAAAAAGGTAAAGAATATTTAACATAAGCTAGGAAATCGTAAGTTTTGTTGCATCTTTCATCTATATTTCATCAGTTCCCCCCTTTTCATTTCAATACACATCACCAATCTCTACCCAGAGTTGTCGGTCCTTACACTAAGTTATGTTGTCCATTTCGTGTTTATTTTATCTGCCCTCCTTTTTTTTCATTACAATACACATCACATGTTTATGATATCAACTTTCCTTATGTATAGGAGAATGTCCGAGGAGATACGAGGACATTCTCCAACTTAAAATCCACCCATTGTACTTTAATAATTAGATTAATTATTAATCTTGTAACAAAAAAATTAAAAAAATTGTTTGTTATTCCCTTTTGCAATTTTAAACAGGTTGAGGTTTTTGACCTTTAAACTCTAGCTCCGCCCTTGTACATATTGTTCACAACTCTCCATTCCTTAAAAATAATGGAGAGTTTAGACAATAGATTTACATCACAGGTGGATTTTAATTACAAATAATATATGTTTGGCTTGATCTTGTTTACAAGGTCAACGTCCACGTCAGGTCATATTGTTTCACCACTGCATTGACAAGTTGCCAAAACCCTGAACCGTGTCCAGTCAATCCTACATGGCCAGGTTCTCGAGGCCAGGTCACGCCGAGTGCAAATAGGATTAACACTTTTCTTCAAGGTTATAGCCATCAAGCGATGTCCCTATATTACAAGATACGTTTCCGAATTCCGTCAGATTTTATAAATGGTAAAAAAAAATCAACGAAATTACGACCTATAAATTATTACACAACGACATCAAAAGAAAAATGAAACAGAAATTTTCTTTTTGAAGTTTTAATTTGAAATTTTTAATTCATCAATGACGTATTTTAATACGTACAAGGATTTAACCTATGTGGACAAACAAGAAAGAATTGAATTACATTTGACACAAATTGTCGGTATTTAATTTCACATTTTCAAGGTTAATTTAATATTTCTTTTGAAACGTGTAATAAAGCATATATTTAAAAATCGTATACCCACACACCTTCAATGTCGACAAAAATAGTTCACGTCCTGGCAAAATTTCAAAAACGATTAAAAAAGAAAATGCGTCCAAGGGCGTACTTTTAGAATTTGACCTACAAAAAGTACAATTTTTGAATTTTATCGCCTTATAAAGTATGGTGTTCGTCAAGGACAAAGCAGATTTATGTCAATTTGAAGGGCGTTTTGTAATAAATATACCTTGCATTTGAGTCATATCTAATGTGTACTTTATATGTATATAAAAGTTGTCACATCCTGTTAAATTGTGTCCATTTTTATACTAAAGAATGAATAACACAATCTATTTATGTCTATAGAATCTTAAAAATAGTTTTCTCACTAAATATTTACATATGGATTGAAAAATAATAATTATGTGATATTTTTATAAGGTCGAGTCACGTCCCACACATATTTTAATACCAGGACAAATATCTCTGGAATTCACGTTTCAGTTCTAACCAAGATATGAAAAACAAACAAAAATTATTTAACTTTAATTTTGATTTCCCGTTTTAGGGATGAATGTATGCACTCTTATAGCTTAATCTTGCATTTGACAATATTCAAACGTAGATATAAATTTAGTCTTAACTTGGGGAAATCGGGTAAAATATGCAGTCGGTGCACCCAGACTGGCCTTTTGTTGCAACAATAATTAATTACCCCCAAGACTACAATATAAGGTCGATAACCGGTCCAACTCTGTATGACCCGGATGACAAGAAAAGCACCTGCGCCCGCAGGCATTAAATCTTTATAAATCTAACGTCTTTGTTCAACCACCAACCTTATGTTCGCTGAATGACACTGTTTAATGTCATCTCATATGCACATTTTCAGTAGCCCGCGATGAAAATTAAGTGACGTTGATTCAAGATTTTACATCTAGGGAGAAGCACAAAGGAGTAAATTACCACGTGATTGAACGATCGAACTTCCAAAATCAATCATCCTTTTTTCATCTATTTTTTTTCGTGGATTTCTTACAACACAAATTGTTTGTAGTAAGCAAAAAGGGCCCAGTGCAAGTCTGGTGCATATATAAAAAACTTTTTTTTTAAATCCACAAATGTATTTTTAATACTATAGACTTCCTATTATTGCCACACATTGCAACCGCAACGATATAACTGAAATATTGTTGAAAGTGGCGTTAAACACCACAAACCCAAACCACATATTGCAAATTCTTTGCTAGGATATTATAACTACTATTTGAGAAGAAAAAAAAATAAGAAAAAAATTAATGATAACTCACCACTATTGAACAGGACAGCCATTCTAAGGAATGCATATTCTTTCTGATCAAGGTTCATAGCTTGGAACTTTTTGATAAAAGTCTGAATTGTCTCTGCAGATTTCATCGTAGGTACCTCTGGTGAGGGTGTCGCCTGCGACTCCCCATTGTCACTTCCGGAATGATGAATTGGTGTCACAACAAATTGGAAATAATTTTCGGCCATGTATAAGAGCATGATTTTAGTCCAAGCATTAAGGATCAAAGTTACTTTGTCGTTGTGAGATAACGCGTGGAAATCTGGAATAGATTTGACAAATTGTACTATTTTCACCAACCAGTCCGATACCCGTGAACCAACTGGTAATAAATTTTTCTTTGCTAAAGTCACTTGAGTATTTCCTGTTATAGTAACGGCAGTTCTACTAGAGTCATATTCGGATTCATCGGCGTCACTATCACTTAATGCTCCTCCTGTACCCCCTCCCCCTGGGCTGACAGCTTTACCAACACACAGTAGTTTTCTGAGCAATGATACATCACCAGTCTTTATTTTAGAAGAATCGTCACAATTCAGATCAGAGTCCTTTGATTTAGTTCTTCTGGAGAGATCCATTGGTTCGTCTTGGAAAGAACTATCAGAAAATGGCGATGGCGGCAAGGGTGACATCGAAAATCCACTATATCTAGGTAATTCTAAACTAGATGAAAACATATGCGGACTACCACATGGAATATTCGGCGATGAGATTGAATGAGGTGGCGACATTGCTTGTAACGGCGAAGTCATTCTCGGAGAAGACGAGACCATTCGTGGAGATGATGAATATGGAGATCTACATGGCGACACACCTCTCGATTGGTCATGGGGAGACCCTGGATTTGTCGGATGAATGGAATAATTATTAAAATGAGATGGAACTTTAAGCTTCGGTGAATGTCGCTGAACTGGCGAGGTTGAGTAAGGAGATAATCTATGGGAAGTTAAATGTGAGTAAGCTGGTGGAATATCACCCATCAGTACACTCTGTAATGTATTTGACTGTTTTTGGTCACATTCAGACAAAGAATAATTATTGGAATTCGCTCTCCTTGGAATCATCATGGGTGCACTGTTTGTATGATTCAACTTCCCGTACGGATTGTGTTCCCGATTCCTTAAAAAGTTATGTAAACGACTATGGTCATCATAAGACACTGGACGACATGCACATATAGAACCTCTATCTATGTGGACGTCATCCATTGTTAATTCACAAATCTGAAAAAAAATGACAATGGAAATATAGAAAAAAAAAGTTCAGATCATGTTAAAATTATTGACAAATTACAAGTTTGAAAAAAAAGTTGAAGTAAAAATAAAATTAATAAAATTAAGAAAGTTGTACACACCTCGGAGATTAGATGAATGTCTGACCAGTGATGCTATAAAGTATTTTTTATTCTTTTTTATATTGTATTTCATTAGTTAAAGTGTTTAATCATTTGACTTTGTTCACCCAGACATGCGTGGCATTATGTTACTATAAACGAAGACGTTGACCTAGAAACGATAGAGTACGACTTTGACCCAGTGAACTAAATATATTTTAAGCAGTGTGATTACTTTTTCAAGTACATTCCGCCGATTGGATATATTTTTTATTTTCTTTTTTTTTCTTATAAAATAACCACGATTATTCTGCATGTTTGGTTAATAATTTTTTTTTTTCACGATCTCGTGATGAATTGTATTTTCGTGATCAATTTTAGAAACCAACATCTGTCGAAAGTCTGCACGCGCCATTTGGCGTAGAATATATATTTAGACAATAATCAACCAATGAGAAACCACATTCTTCACAAGGCCGAGAGTTTTTTCAGGACAAAGAATAATAATAGCCGAGTCCGCTCCGACAAATCAATAAGTATTAATACACCAAATCATTATAAAGTATTGAAAAAAGTCTTCTCGACCTACATGAATCAAGCCAGTAAATCGTATACGATCGATACAGCCTATTGAATAATGCGGAAGATTACAGCTTCTATTTTAGGAAATTTGATTAAATCGTACTATTTATATAATGCAGACGGCAAAAAAATCGAAATAGATCTTTCTACCTCACTGACTTATTTCAGCTCTTTCTCAGTAGTACAACATCCAATCTGATTGGAATCATACTAATATATGTTTAATATCTGTTAGAGCACACGCCGAGCTAGGTCACGTTACCCTGTATATATATTTCTTTCTTTATGTATACGTTGTATATATTATCATTGAAAATGATTGAACTAGTGAATCACAAAAGAGTCTTATTCAGGGATGGATTAAAACAAATAGTTCATTAGATAAAAATATTGAATATCGTTTGTACCTTTCATCAAAATAATTCTGGACCAAACAATCAATGTATTACACATGTATGATTCATTGTTGATGATACACTAAATTGACCAATTTATAATTCAATAAGTTACTGTGTTACAAAATGTAAAACCAAAAAAAAAATTGTTTTTGTCCACTGCCTGATTTTTAAAATTATGAAAATTTGATTTCTAAGTTGTTTTTGGATATGCTTACTTGTACCCCAAGTAGTTAAAATTCAAATTAAAAGTATACAACAATGGACCAATAGTGAATTGACACATTGTCTAACTTTAGATTTTGTCAAAGTTTACCTTGTCCATATTTTTGTTTTATTTATTTAGATGTTTTACAATGTTGTTTTGTCTAACCAGATATGACCTTTTAACAAGATTGTGATTATTCACTCAAATTATATTTTGAAACTGTTCTGCTGGTGTGGTATTTTAGGCTTTTCATTTTATTATCCAATTATATTTAAATGCATTATTTTGTATCATAATTGTAAAAGTTATATTAAAAAAATTATAGGCCCTATTGTATAAATATGAAAATAAATTATTATATCAATTCATAAATACATTAATTACTGGTTAAAACCTTTTCTTAGTAAACAAATTTACAAATTTACAAAATAAATATAAAACCATTTATTGAACATTTCTATTTTCATTTGAATATTGAATTAAAAATTGATAGAAATAAAAAATAATAAAATATAAAATAAATGAATACTCACCAATTAATAATAATAATAATAATCCAAAAAAAATAATCACTAAATATTGTTTCCTCTAATGATATAGTATTTTTGTTCCTATTATTCACACACCTTATCACATGAAATGTTCTAATCGTACTGAACAGCTTTCCAATATACTACAACGTATATCCTCTTCTCTCGACAAAGTGCACTTGCCCCATTCACGTCGTGACCTCAGTCAACCTTGACTCTACTACTTCCTTGAAAAGTCTAACATTTGCATAAAATGTAGCCTCTAAACCAAAAACTTCCAGCGAGAAAAATGTAATGTTCGAGATAGAAGTTTGACATTAGTGGTTTTGTGAATTTAAGTGATTGAAATTATATTCTTCATAGTTAATCGATCGAGTATTTTGTATAAAATCTATCGAAACCGGTTATTTATTTGGATAGGCGTGGCTAAGTTTAGAGATTAATACTTCTGACGTCAAGACCTTGAAATTGTCAACACAACCATGTGAAAGACATTGACCTACATTGACCAAGTTCTAAAAATAAATCCTGGTCTATTTCTTTTGTTTAAGAATGTTGCAGATATAAATGAAGTATAGAAGAGTAAATTACAAATAAAATTAAATATTTTGCTGAAAAAGAACAATTATTATGTACAATATTTTGATATAATTTATGGTTTTTATGTTATTTATGATTATCATTGTATATGGTTTTTTGTTTTTGTTTATTTATGATATTTTTTTTTTATTTATCATACATTTTGTTACCATGAAATAAAAACATGTTAACTGGTTAAACCGATTATGTTTACTTTAACCATCCCAAATTCTATGAAATAGACATTGCCCGAATTAAAATCGGTCAATATATGTTTACATGCGTCATGAATGAAATTGTTTGTAATGCGCATGACTGCTGTGGTTATTTACAGTACAAAGAAATCAATAAAAACGTACTTTAGTTGTCAAGATTGATTGCTTTTCCACAGTCAGGTCTGAAAATAATGATGGGTTTCACGTATGCACAATGTGGCGTTATACCATGAAATGTAGTACACTTAGTCTGGGATGACGGATTCCAGTAAATCCAATTTGTCATTTTTGCAGACCAATTCAATTCTTTATTAAAGATAACTAATAATAATACATTAATGTTCTCCATTACAAATCATATGATAGTATACAAAACAACATTTAAAAGTTACATGCAGTATATAATAATACGGTTGTACATATTTTAAGAAGTGTTTCTTATTTCTAATGCGTCCCTAATGAATTTATATAAATAATTACATTCAATAATATTTTTTGGATTTAAAAGTTTAGACAGTAAAAAATAAGTAATATGTGAATCTTTTAGATCTAAACCATAAGACTGGAAAAAAGTTTTCCTTATATCTTTATATTTATGGCAGACTTTGGTGTTTCATATCAACAAGCTAATTATAAATATAGATCTTTATTAATTCCTCATTTTCAGAAATGTCATATTAAAAGTGCGCGGCATATCAGAGAAAAGGGGGGAGCGGAGCTATTGAAGATATTATTAATTAGACCGCCTTATCAATGACATCAGAATGAACTAGAAACAGTGTCCGGGATAAGTTTGTACTTCCTAGTTAATATTTGACTTTTAAAGTTGAGTTAAATTTGAACATTACATTTTTAATGGACATTTTCCTGGAAACAAACTCGCTAAACCCGCTGTCATGACCAACTGCAGTGTCATACTATTTTGGGGGTGGGTACTTTCTGGTCAATTATTTTTTTCCATAAAATTTGGCAACAATATTTTATTCAGAAGAAAACATAACCCTGTGGTCGTTCACTTAAGGATAATCTATTACTTTATAGCAGTATCATGTATATTTTAAACGATTATCAGAGTGTATTCACTTGTTTGATGTCATTGTTTATTATTGTCACACTGTAACCATGTGAAATGCCCTTTGGAACCCATGATTGTACTGACATTTTATTGGAAATACCAGTACGATAATCCACAACAGTGGCCTGTACTTTATTGGAAGAAGAAGAAATAACAAATATCTTTCACATGGCAAACGATCAAAGGGACGTTATCACTACTAAAAATAAAGTTTAGGTAAAAATGGATTATCTCCCTTATATATGTATATATGGGTGTAACTACAAATAAATAAATAAATAAATAACTATATTCTTCTGCATGACGCATATATAATCAGATACACACATCACTTACTTCTGGTATACTAATGTAATAAAATGTATGAGAAGAAAAGATTTAATGATTTATTGTGTTTTAACACCACTTTCAGCAATATTTCAGCTATATCATGGCGACCCGTTTTAGTGGTGGAAGAAGCCGGAGAATCCGGAAAGAACCACCGACCATGGGCAAGCAACTGGTAAACCTTATCACTTGCGGCTGTGAGTATTAAAGCAACGGCGGGAAATGTCAATTATTAGGAATTCTACAAGTATATCATGTAAAAAAAAATGCACTTGTAGTACAAAAATGTAGTTTGTAGTGAACAGAATATCCATATAACTGGGGTGGGGGTGGGGGGTTCTGTCGCCAAACTGATAATAATTTCAATTATCTTGACCTGAAAGATACAAAATATAAATGTTTTGACACTGAAGTTTTCAGCAATTTTGTGTAAAGATCATCTGATATTTGTTTTCGGTGAAAAAACATGTTCAGGCACGGGTGAAAATAGAAATAGCTTCCTACAAAAGTTCAATGGTAGATCTCCCAGAAGGCAAAATATTCCCTCTATATCCATATTTCATTTTACTTTGTGGATATCAAAGCATCCTCCATCGGTTTATTTACCCCTGCACCCCTCTTTTTATTTTTTCCCTCAAAACAAAACATAACCCTATGGTCGTTCACTTAAGGATAATCTATTACTATATATGCAGTATCATGTATATTTTAAACGATTATCAGAGTGTATTCACTTGTTTGATGTCATTGCTTATTATTGTCGCACTGTAACCATGTGAAATGCCCTTTGGAACCCATGATTGTACTGACATTTTATTGAAAATAACAAATATCTTTCACATGGCAAACGATCAAAGGGACGTTATCACTATTAAAAATAATGTTTAGGTAAAAATGGATTATTTCCCTTATATATGTATATATTCTTCTGCAAAACGCATATATAATCAGATACACACATCACTTACTCCTGGTATACTAATGTAATAAAATGTATCAGAAGAAAAGATTTAATGATTTATTGTGTTTCAACACCACTTTCAGCAATATTTCAGCTATATCATGGCGACCCGTTTTAGTGGTGGAAGAAGCCAGAGTACCCGGAGAGAACCACCGACCATGGGCAAGCAACTGGTAAGCTTCATAACTTGCGGCTGCGAGTCGAGTCCGCCCTTTTTGTAATTTACAAAGCCGATCACGAACCCACGCCGTATTGGTGATAGACTTGTATGAGTTGTTAGGTAAACCTAACTCATTGAGCCACCCGGACCCTCTCAGAAGAAAAGAGGTATTGGTGTCAAAATAACAGATGAATGTAAAATTTTAAAACAAACATATCAGTTAAGACCACTAAGAAAAAAATAACATAGTTCTTACAATGAAAACATTATAATTAATAATATTAATAACCTAACTGAAAATAAGAAGATATGTTTATATAAGTTCTTGATAGCAAAAGATAATAATGTGAAATATTATGTATCTTCGTCATACCAAAGAAACTAGACAAATCACAACCAATGTAGAATAAGTGGCTAGCAGCTAGAAAAATCATAACTAGCGTAGAATAAGTGGCTATCACCTCGTAATAGAAACTAGAAGACAAACAAAACACCAAGAGGCCAGAGAAAATGTAAAATGTGCAACAGTAGAGACGATTAATATTATTTCTTTTTTATCAGTGATATTAATTTATAAAAAAAAAAAAAAAAAAAAAAAAAAAAAGTAACAGCAATACGACGGGTGTCACCAGTGGAACATGAACTACTAACACTTCCGGTAAAACTGAGTTCACCACCGGTTTTTAGTGTGGATCGTGTTGCTCGATCTTTAGTTTTCTGTGTACTGTTTTGTGGATCATCGTTTGTCTTTTTTTGGCCATTGTATTGTCTGCCCTTCTTCGATTTATCCCTTTGGTATCTTCAAACATTTCTAGCAATTTGGAATGCTTTATAGAACACCACAGTAAGTTTAATAACTGTACGATAAGTGAGGAAATAAATAAAATACAACATCAACACAGGAAGATATAAAAACAGTGGTATCTTGTAAAAAGAAATCATCAGAACTGAGGAAAGGAGACATGTTATAAGTTATACAATGTATTTCTTTTTTTCTTTTTTTTCCTTTTTCTTTTGGGGGGGGGGGGGGTCTGATTGCTTGTATATTATTGCTTATCTATTAGATTTTTGCTTAGAAAACAAAGAATACACTTTAAAACAATGCTAAGAAAACCCCCACAATAGCTGGATCTTTCAGGGAGGGGTTGTTTAATTTCTGCATTTAGGTCAATTCTCCAGAAACTCAATAATTCCTGCTTTCCTCGTTCAATACATTTCACCAGATGTCTAAAACGAGGAACGGTGTGCGTGCGTCGGTCATGTGTAGTAGGAGCTACTTACCCTTTGGTAACACTCGAGTTCGTTCAATGGGATTGGCATCATTTGCCTTGTTATAGTAAGCTTTTGTTGTGTTCTTGCAGATTGTAGTTGGTCTTTGTCCGTTTTTTCCCCTGTAGGTTATATGGTCTGTTGAATTTATTATACAGTGGTATAAATACGTCCGAGATTCTTCCACATTCCTTAGATACTAACAACGTTAAAACTACATTACATTTTGGTAACTGTGGGTATCTATTTTTGATGTATTTTTTCATTTCACAATCACAGTAGTGCCTTCAATAATAAGCAGGGCCCGGGTGGCTCAATGAGTTAGGTAGTTGGATTAACTTAACAACTCATATAAGCCTATCACCAATATGGAGTGGGTTCGCGCCCGACTTTGTAAATTACAAAAAGGGTGCACTCGACTCGCAGTCGCAATTGATAAAGTTTACCAGTTGCTTGCCCATGGTCGGTGGTTCTCTCCGGGTATTCCGGCTTCTTCCACCACTAAAACTGGTCGCCATGATATAGCTGAAGTATTGCTGAAAGTGGCGTTAAACAACAAAAATCAAATAAAATCATCAATAATAAGCATAACTATCGTACATGTATAATTGAGCATAGTGTTGTATTCTCTTGCATTGTTGATTTATTGAATTGTCTAAAAATAAATTTCTTTAGAAAAAAACCAACTAAGAAAAACAGCGAAATTAAAATTGTGTCTTATTAATGCACGATAAAAAAAACATGCATAGTAGAACTCTTTCAGGGCTTCCATTTGTTTCAAGTTATACTGTGAGAAAGTAAAAATATATCAGTCAGATAGTTATACCTCGTATCATTTTAAGTTTATTAATACATTTTTGAACCCCATAAATCCGGTGCCATCGTAGAATATTGTTATTATACAGAAATATAGTTACAATAGTACTGTTTAATGAAAGGTGATATAGCGTTTCTCTGTTTGAACATACAACAATGAGAAAAGTAATACTAATATATTGAAATATTTACTACAAATTGTGATTTAACCAAACTGGATCCGTATTTTCACTCAGAGTAAGTGACAAAGATAATAAGTGGGATATCGACCACCGGTTAGAGAATTGAGAGAGAGAGAGAACACATTTTTAAGACAGGATATGCCTCTGAACAGACATTTTGAGAACAAAAACAACCTACACTCGGAGTAGGTTCCGTGTACTGGGGGTGACTTAGATGTTAATTCATGCCGCACGTTATTTTATGAAGGACAAGTAGCGATACCCGTCCTTCACTACCCCAGATTACTGAATATTTTTGTTTCACCCAACTATTCTTATTCTAAGGGAAGAGTTGATCCGATCTTCAATACAAAAAGGAGTAGAAAGCAACGAGGATATAAAAGGCATATACAATAAGCGGGAAATTCTCCACAGCTTTGACATTGAATAGAACAAATCCACGAAATAGGAATATGCATCATAGAAAGCAACGTTTTATATACATTCTGATGGTTCTCGGTGACGAGAGGAGGAATTAAAGATTTGATATAGCAAAGGCTCTAGATGATCCAGGGATTCGATTGGATTATTAAAAAATCCACCCCGAATTTGCCGAAGATACTTGGATAGGAACTATACAACTATTGTCAGAAGCATTATCCGCAGACCCAAGATGGAAACCAATGGAGATAAAAGGCGTTCCATACATGCATTTTGTTTTGAAGAGGGTGCATGTCTTATTTATGTTATTTGTGTTTGTTTGTGTATAGTGGTGTCCAGAAAATATTGTTTTGTTTTTCTTCCTCTTGTGTACCCTATGTTGCCAGTCTTTCTGGATTGCCATTTTTGATTGCCCCTTCGGTATTCTCTAACGTTTATTTAGATAGTGTTCCGGTTTATCGTCAGGCAAGGTCAAGGCTAGTGAATAGAACGTCTAGGAAATAAAAACAACCAGATGTTTTTGATGGAATGATAAAGGTCATTGGTCAATACAATACCGGAAATTATTATCCAAGTAGACATGTTTCATCACACTAATCCTTTGATCAGACAATTGCCATTGCAGATCAATAAGGATTTTTGTTAGAGTTCTATAGATGACGTTCACAACCCGCGAGTGGAAAAATGGAAGTCTGTTCACTTTTGCTGCAATGAATTAAAATAAAACATGGAAATAAGTTCATACAGTTGTAAGAAGACATGTAACTGTTTGAAAAGGCCATTTAGAAGATAAGAAAAATCCCTTGAAGTTTAAAGTGAGATAGATTAAGGCATATAGAAAAAAGAGTTTGAAGATATCAAAGGGGTAATCAGAATCCGTAAATCGAAGAACAGACAACACAATGGCCAAAAGAAAAAGTACAAAGGGACAACTAACGATCTACAAAACATACACATAAAACTAAAGATCGAGTAACACGAACCCCACTACAAAATGGGGGTGAACTCAGGTGTTCCGGAAGGGTTAGCAGTTCCTGCTCCACTAGTGGCACCAATCGTGTTAATCTAGTTACAAACCCGGTGATAAGTCATGAATGAGGAAAGGACCGGGAAGTGGAACATATCTGTGGTCATTTGTGACGCAGATATTCCAAGATATATTTCGATGTCTTGGAAGAATTATGAGAATTATTTTGTTAAAACAATGATATACAGTTAACATACCAAAATAAAGCAATAATTTAAGAGAAGACAAAATATGCAATGTACACTACAAGTAAAATAGAGACAATAAGCTAAAATCAGCTGAATCAACCAACTATTGTCTATTTAGGATTAGTCGTAGGAAACTCGGATTTGTTTTTATCAAGTTATTGTGTTTCAATATTTATTCCTTTCAAGCTCACCTTGCCAAAGGCAAGGTGAGCATTTGGCGTTTGTCGTCCGTTAACCTTTCATATTTTAATATTCTCCTCTCAAACCACTTAGCCAAATGAACCGAAACTTGATAGGGAGCATCTATGGAAGGTCCTCTATAACAATTGCTCATTTCGGCACGATCCGTTAACAAACATGGACGCCACAGGTAATTCTTGTTTCTGATTGGTCGATTTCTAAAATAAATCGTCTCCTCTGAAACCGCTTGGCCAAATGGACAGAAACTTGGTAGGGAGCATCTATGGAAGGTCCTCTATAAATTGCTCAGTTCATCCCGATCAGTTAGCAAACATGGACGCCACAGGAAATTCTTGTTTCTGATTGGTCGATTTCTAGAAAAAGATCTTCTCCTCTGAAACCGCTTGGCCAAATGAACAGAAACTTGATAGGAAGCATCTATGGAAGGTCCTCTATAAATTGCGCAGTTAATCCCGATCAGGTAACAAACATGGCCACCATAGGTCAATTTAGAAAAAAATCTTCTCCTCTGAAACCGAGTAACCAAATGAACAGAAATTTGATAAGAAGCACATATCGAAGATTCTGTATAAAGTTTCCTGAAAGCAGAATGAAAGGTGGGCGACACAGGCTCAGCCCACTTAGCCTCTAGTTTCTATACGAGAAAGCAAATTGCTCCAACTGAGAGGTGTTGAATAAAAGGCGGCTAACACTTGAAGGACAAAACATAAAAAATTCCAGGAAGAAGACAGGTGTCTGACCTAGAATCAAATGAGGAAGCGACCTTTAGTATTTATGACGCCATATTGTATAGGAAATTGATATTGTAACATGTAAAAACTGGAAACGACCATTATAATTTTCCTACAAGGAGCACAATTCAAAGCAAAAAGCACTGAAAAATGATTAGACAAAAATGTTGAAGCAATATATATTAGAAAATAATAAAAGTCCTTGGTCATTACCGGTTTATTTAGTCGTTAATAGAGCACCCAAACTGATGTATGGACTTAAGAAAATTAAATTCCATATCTAAATCCAATGCTGTTCATTGTCTGGAATGGACGAAACGGGACATAGTGGCTTAACACTTTATATTTTGTATGGAATCTGTCTATTGACAAGTGAGAATGACGAAAATGACAAAAATTAAGAAGGTTGCATTTTCCACACACAGAGGTTTACTTTAATTAAGAAATAAACGTTAGAGAAAAAGGATGGGGAAATCAAGAATGGAAAATCCAGAGACACTGGCAATATTTTCCACAAGATACAGAGCGAAGAGAAACAAACGAAAACACAAAAAAAACTTTTAAAAAAACCTTCGATGAAGACAGGCGTTCCAGAAGGGTAAGCAATTACTTACATAGTCAACTTTGGTAAAAGTCTTGTCGGTGGTGGAGGAAAGACGACATCAACGTAAACGGGATTATTTTAGGCGTTTGTGGTACTGAGTATTGTCTGTTGTCTGAATATTAAGTGCAGCTGACATGAATATGCTTTGCTTGATAAATAAAATGTTTTCCTATTATTTTGTACTTTATAAAATAAAGTTATTTTATTAAAATATTGTAGTAATGTTTCATTTTGACCTTGTACATCTCCGATGGTGGTTTAACTTCTATTATACCAGTCCGAGGTGATTAAATTTTGTCATGATATGGATTTATATAAATCAATTGCCACAAAACAATTTTGTTATCCACAAAATATTTCTCCAGTTTTGGCGGAGCAGTGTTTCAACAGACGATTGGTATTCCAGTGGGAACAAATTGTTGTGTTGTGTTTTTATTTGTCTTTGCGCGTCTTTTTTTCTTTGTGTGTTTTTGGTTTGTATTTGATTTAATTTTTTTTGTCTGTGTTCTGCCTTTTCACAATATTGCCTACGCTACGTCTCTGTATTCTCCATTCTTAATTGTCCCTTCCGTTCAAGTGTTTCAGCTGTAACTAGGAGGTGGAACGTCGCTGGTGTTTATTGACATTTGCTGTACAATATGCGGTCAAAACAGGTAAATTTACTTATAATTGTATCACAACTATGAATTTTTTAACAAATTTTACTATTACCAAATTCTGCCTATGTTTAATCATCCAGAAATCAAGTTTCTGCAGTCAGAATTCCGATGTTTACATCTGTAAGCGCGCGTGCGTATTTTTAGTCACTGTATAACGTCATGCAACTTTGAGGCCAATGCTATTTTTGTGATTTTCTTGGCCTTGAAGAACAGTTTGATACATACCCAGGAAAAGTTGACTCTTCCGGTCCCCTAATTTTTTATACGGCTTCACTATTATCGTTTATTATTGTATTAAATTGAGCACGCATTTTTCTGAGGATATGTGGATAAAAGGATGAGATATCAATGTTAAAGGTAAGCAATTCCATATTTTATTTTATTTGTTTATTTTATTGTTATTTCCACGATAATGCTTAGGTCCACGAAAAGTGGACACACAAGGATACTTCCGGGGTATTGGACAGAGAAAGAACGCTATTTTCCGGTTGTTTTTTTATACCTATTAAACGTTTTGTTGAGATTCGTAAATTTCAAATACACGATCTTTTGTATTGCTGTACAACGATGTAATCAAATGTGCCTTTCTTTTTTTCTCTCTTGGAGTTTCATAACAATTATTGAATCTATTCTTGATAAAATTCAGATAATAACATCTCATCAGAGAAAAATTTTATTATTTGTTTTTTCAAAGCAAAATTTTTTTAGAAATCAATACTTACGCACGTGTTAAAAATACGTACAAATGATGATTGGTATATTATAAATGACCTACAACAATAGTTTGCATCCACTTTTGTCAAACTTACCTGACAGAGTTATATCTCTTACTTAATCACTAACTCCCATTAAGTCGAATGTCGGATAACTCGAAATTTTGAAACGGTCCCGTGAAATTCGAGATAACGAGATTCAACTGTAAATGTAGAACAAACGCACATTTCAGTAGAATCTTGTAATACAATCGTAGATTTCTAAATTGGCCATAATAGAATAGTAAGATTGGTGAAAAACCAAGGATCCCGATTTAATATTCACCAATCGGAATTATCCAGTGTTAGGTTTTGAACATGGGTAAAAGAGCAAAGCCATTAGGATTAGGCCATGTTCATAATATATATATAAATGTCGGTCATATATTGAAGAGAACTTCACTTAGTAAATGAATACCATGGCCATAACACTAGATCTGGGTCATTTTAAATTTGCTGTCCTTAAATTCAAGGAGATGGGTTCTTTGTCTCTTTTCATCAATGCAATTAAAAACTGGAATTCCTATGTTGTCATTAGTTGTTATTCATTCATAAGATTTCCACAGAACAACCATGTTCTGTTCGTCTTTACCTCCAGTTGTTTGTAGGGGGGGTCATTTGTGTTTGTTTGCCTATAGTGGTGTGTTTTTTGTTTTGTTTGTCTTCGTCCTGTGTCTTGTGTACCCAATGTTGCCAGTTTCTCTGGATTGTCCATTTTTGTATTGCCCCTTCGGTATTCTCTAACGTTTATTTATTATAATAGTCCGATTTAATGAGAGATTTAACATTTTGCTCGTATGTTGAAAGCACTTGCATGATCGCATCATTTCACTAAGAATTTGACCCTTGGACCCATAAAACTAGCTTTAACCCCTCCTCCAATGGTTATTGAAGCTTGGACCCATAAAACTAGCTTAACCCCTCCTCCAATGGTTATTGAAGCTTGGACCCATCAAACTAGCTTAACCCCTCCTCCAATGGTTATTGAAGCTTGGACCCATGCAACTAGCTTAACCCCTCCTCCAATGGTTATTGAAGTTTGGACCCATAGAACTAGCTTTAACCCCTCCTCCAATGGTTATTGAAGCTTGGACCCATAAAACTAGCTTTAACCCCTCCTCCAATGGATATTGAAGCTTGTACCCATAAAACTAGCTTTAACCCCTCCTCCAATGATTATTGAAGCTTGGACCCATAAAACTAGCTTTAACCCCTCCTCCAATGGTTATTGAAGCTTGTACCCATAAAACTAGCTTTAGCCCCTCCTCCAATGGTTATTGAAGCTTGGACCCATAAAACTAGCTTTAACCCCTCCTCCAATGATTATTGAAGCTTGGACCCATAAAACTAGCTTTAACCCCTCCTCCAATGGTTATTGAAGCTTGGACCCATAAAACTAGCTTTAGCCCCTCCTCCAATGGTTATTGAAGCTTGGACCCATAAAACTAGCTTTAACCCCTCCTCCAATGGTTATTGAAGCTTGTACCCATAAAACTAGCTTAACCCCTCCTCCAATGGATATTGAAGCTTGCACCCATAAAACTAGCTTAACCCCTCATCCAATGGTTATTGAAGCTTGCACCCATAAAACTAGCTTAACCCCTAATCCAATGGTTATTGAAGCTTGCACCCATAAAACTAGCTTAACCCCTTCTCCAATAGTTATTGAAGCGTGTACCCATAAAACTAGCTTAACCCCTCCTCCAATGGATATTGAAGCTTGTACCCATAAAACTAGCTTAACCCCTTCTCCAATGGTTATTGAAGCTTGTACCCATAAAACTAGCTTAACCCCTTCTCCAATGGTTATTGAAGGTTGCACCAAGTCAGGAAAGTAAACTGTCATGTATTTCCGTGTTAGGAGTACTTATCGATTTTGCCTGTATGTACGTTTTTCATATTTTATATTGGAATTGTTCCAACAGAGTGGTATTTTTTTATATTATTTTTCATGTTATCACTTCATAGCCATTCTAACCAGAGTACTCCAGAGTATCTATGATCTAAATCCACTATTACCGCTTTAAATATCTTGTTTATAGACTATGAGATATATGGTCACAAGGGGTATTTCCCTTCTATGTGTCAATGGAGACGTGATTAACAAATCGATAAAGGTCAAATCTGACACATCTAACCTTGTACTAAGTACGTAGATATCAAATTTAGTACGTACGACGAGTTTCTGGAATAACCTTCTTTACATACGGACTAAAGATTGGTAAATAAATTAGTGGTCTTTGAGGGCAAATAATCCAAGCGCCTAAACAGGATATCCATAATCGGCTAATGTCACCTATGCCGGAGGAAGGGGAACCTTAGTTTTAATATTATTATTTAGGAAATGTAAATTCAAACATGAATAGTAGAATCTTGTAAAGCATGTTATATATGGTATATTCAGAACTACAATGTGTAAGATGTATTGTTGAATGTGTCTGGAAGAACACTGCAAGTTTATGTCATGATCTCACACTTCTTCAGAAGTTCAAGACTATCCTTAGCAGTTGGACAGTTAACTGTCAATGAAATTAATACCCTTTTGTTAATTACAAACTGTAGGAAGGTGTAAATTCATGAAATAACATTGTTTGTCTTTTTCTTTTGGCCATTGTTGTGGGTCCTTCTTCGATTTACGGGTTGTGATTACCCCTTTGGTATCTTCTTAATGAACAGGAATGAAAGCAATGAAAGTTAACATATATACGGATGCTAATGTTTCAAAATTTTCAATTGTATCACATTGCTCATTAGAAGAACAAGATCTGTCTGTCTTTCTGTGTTTGTCATTGCTACTCATTGTAAGACCAATATCTGTCTGTCTTTTAGTGTTTGTCATTGCCATTCATAGTCTGGTTTCTGAAAGAAATCGGTATATTATTATGTGCAGGTGATGGCAGATTATTGTAGTGTCCGGCACTCCCTGAAGAAATCTTAAATACAAAATTGTCTAAGACAACAACCTTACCAACTCCGTGTTTACATTAGGACATTGATAATCAACTAGTACTGTATGAACTTCCCTGTTTTATTGATGGTACCATATAACATTTAAAATTGGTCTTATTTAACCTATAAAGTACTGAAAACTGACCAGATCACTAAGTACTTCATGTCATATACTATGTTAAGTGTAAAACATTAACCTTATATTAACATTTCAGTGACTTGTTTTTGTAAGAGAGCAAGATGTAATAGCAAACCTAATGACGTCCACGAAAAGACACCAAAGGGGTAATCAGAATCCATAAATCGAAGAAGGACAGACCATGCAATAACCAAAAGAAAAAAGGACAAAGGGACGCACAACGATCTACAAAACACCACGCAAAAAACTAAAGATCGAGCAACACGAACTCCACTAAATTCCGGGGTGAACTCAGGTGCTCTGGAATGGTAATTCCTGCTCCACATGTGGCACCCATCGTGTTACAAAGAATAGGTCGTATTGCGTAATTTATTGTGAATAGCCGGAAAACATGTTCGGTAGAAATGAATAATTTACAATTACCGAACGAAACTTAAGTATTTAAAATAAGAGGAGTTACATATTTAGATGAACCATAGTAAAAATGAAACGACAGTTTGTTATACGCTTATCTAATGTCATTTCGTCCTTGAACTGGTATGTTGGAGTTCCAAACACATATAACAATATACTTCAAATTGGCCAACATAAAATTCAGAAGTAAGATTTATTTAAAACTGGTGCGATTGCCATACGGTTAACATATGATATCTCTTTAATTGGTTGTTAAAACAAAGATTCAGATTCTTTATTTCGTTAAAGACTAAGTTATATGGTATAAAGAACAATTAATTACATACACACCAGTGCACATGACAAGATGGACAAATATTTATTTTTGTAAAGAAGGGGAAAAAAAGAAAGAAGATACATTTAGTCGGTGGGTTATTAACCAGAAGGGTCAACTTCAGAATTGTTTTCCTGATAAGTTTGCATATATTTTTCAATAAATGCAGATTCTTCGACTGGAATAATATATTGACTCTATATGAATAATATGGTTTCAAACAAATGCTTTCCTTGATTCATTAGAGCTCTACAATTTATAATATATTGTAATTAGTCTCCATTCTCCTCAGAGTTCAGCACTGTCTGTCTTTGCTTTGAATTCGTACAAAAGGTGCCCAGTGCCCTGAGAGTTTGTTTCTAATTCTGTAACCCTATATCTCACATCTACTATGTCTTTCTCAGTAGTTATAATTCTAAGCTGTAAGAGACATTAACTTGTTCACTTGACCCAAAGTATTCTTGCTTGTAGTTTTCCCTGTGCTAGAAAATCAGGTATCCATTCTATTCATTTCTTTCAAGTGTTGAAATGTCCGATGATTCTTCGGAAAATACATTTCTACTTTCATAAAATATTTGAGGTGTTGACTTTCACCGCCTTTTGGTTTTTTTCTTTATTACCACTATTGTTGTGTACTGATCTAGATCCTCTATTACAGCGACGTGCTTTAATTGTTTAAAACAGGTCGGATCGGACTCGGATCGAGGAGATTGGGATTAAATCAATAAGAAGAGTTTGAAGATACCCAGGGGGTAATCAGAATCCGTAAATCGAAGAAGGACAAACAATACAATGGTCAATAGAAAAAGGACAAAACGACATACAATGATATACAAAACATACACATAAAACTAAAGATCGAGTACCACGTACCCCATTAAAAACCGGGGTGAACTCAGGTGCTCCGGAAGGGTAATCCGTTCCTGCTCCACTAGTGGCACCCGTTGTGTTAATCTAGTTACAAACCTGGTGATATCCCTAGTCATTTATGACACAGATAATCCATAGCGGTCAACCAAGTCATGGTGGCGACCGTAAAATGTTCGAAGTGATGACTTCAACTTAATCAAGAGGAGCCCTTAGTTCAGTAGCTTCCTTGTTAGCAGCAACCCTCTGTCAAGACAATCCTGAAATGAATCGCAAGTTCTGGAATGTTGTATCAGCTGAGAGATATATACTCCTGATGCAGGCGCTGCTGGAATGATGCTACATATAAATGGAAAGTTCACAATGGGAAAATTGAAATCATCTCTTTTGTCGTAAAGTTTCGTTCTTAACCGCCCCTCACTGTCAATTTCGAGGTGTAGGTCAAGATATGAAACAGACCTATCTGTATCTGTGGAATCCTTTATTTCAATATCATTTGAATAGATACGATAAACGAAATCACCAAACCTAGAAGTATTTAGTGAAAGGACATCATCTATATAGCGGAACGTGAAATTAATGGATCAGTCTAGCTTCTTTTCGTTTTTCTTGAGAAACCCCTGTATGAAGTCTGCCCCATACGAATAAAGTAACAATTCGGCGAGAACAGGAACACAGTTTATATCCATAGGTATGCCGACTGTCCGTTGAAAATCTCGTCCACCAAACATAACAAATATGTTGTCAATCAAAAACTCCAGCATGTTGATGATATCTGTTTCAGAGAACCTTTTTGTAGAATCAGAGTGTTTTCTTAACAAAATAAGATCCGTCCTAGCACAAGGTATTTGTATCTACGTTGGCCATTCTTTTTTATGAAACACAGTTGGACCAAGTCCCTTAATCTGTCTTTCAATTTAGAGTGAGGAATGGTTGTTTAGAGGGTAGAGAAGTCAAATGTTGTAATGCTATTGCAGGAGAGGAACCTAGATTGCATGTACTCTTAACAGATCTTTAGCATTCTTCAGAATCCAAATCTGATTCACACCACCCCTCCAGTAGCTAGAATCACAGTAACTTTGGAGCCCGGTTTTGCCCGTTGATATAATACATGTTAATAATTTGGAAAGTGGTTTCGTGGAGCACTTGACAGATCCAGTAATATAATATTGTTTGAAAGGTCACTTATGTAATTTAGGGAAAAATGTCAAGCTACTTTTAGAAAAAGGGGAAAGGGTGGAACTAGAGCCCAAAACATCTTAAAAACGCTAACATACATTTCTGATGTATTCTGTGTGATTCGTAGCTCCTTTAAAGTTTACAGTTCCAGAGTGAAGAAAAAATATCGCGTCCATCTTGCCATGTGCAATCAAAAGATAATAAAATATCTGAACTTAATGGACCACATAATTCTCCCATTTCAAAATACATAGTGAAAAATAATGGCAAAGCAAAAATGAAGACCATTTCTTTACAGAAAGTTTAAATAAAATCAGAGATATTTGTCCACAAGTATGAAAAAAAGTTTTTGTGTGGCATACTTTCCTATTTACTCTGGTCTTCTACTAAAACCATTACTTTCCATAGACGTCTATGAGTAATTAATATTAAATCTGTTAGATGTATCAGTTGATATTTATGTCCTAAGATTAATGGTCTTTAACCAACATATTCTACTTTCCTAGCAGGTAGTCAGCTAACTACGAGCATTCATTGACCCTCCTTGCGTACTGTTCATGTTTATGTTGTCATTCAATGTTGTGACCGTGTGTGGTCGTTTTGGAGTGGAAGTGAATCTGTGCAGGTTATTTTTTATTGTTTAGCTGTATTGTCGCTGGTGATACAATTATCAGAAATTGTTGGGATCCATCAATCGTTTTAACCCTGCAACACGTGTGTGTCCCTAGTAACGACGTGGATGATCAACATGTTTGTGTCCCTAGTAAGGACGTGGATGACCAACGCCGTTTGTGTCCCTAGTAACGACGTGGATGATCAACATGTTTGTGTCCCTTGTAACGACGTGGATGACAACATGTTTGTGTCCCTTGTAACGACGTGGATGACCAACGCCGTTTGTGTCCCTAGTAACGACGTGGATGATCAACATGTGTGTGTCCCTTGCAACGACGTGGATGACAACATGTTTGTGTCCCTAGTAAGGACGTGGATGACCAACGCCGTTTGTGTCCCTACTAACGACGTGAATGACCAACATGTTTGTGTCCCTAGTAAGGACGTAGATGACCAACATGTTTGTGTCCCTAGTAAGGACGTGGATGACCAACATGTTTGTGTCCCTAGTAACGACGTGGATGACCAACATGTTTGTGTCCCTAGTAAGGACGTGGATGACCAACATGTTTGTGTCCCAAGTAAGGACGTGGATGACCAACATTTTTGTGTCCCTAGTAAGGACGTGGATGACCAACATGTTTGTGTCCCTAGTAAGGACGTGGATGACCAACATGTTTGTGTCCCTAGTAAGGACGTGGATGACCAACATGTTTGTGTCCCTAGTAAGGACGTGGATGATCAGCATGTTTGTGTTCCTCGTAAGGAAGTCGATGACCAACATGTTTGTGTCCCTAGTAAGGACGTGGATGACCAACATGTTTGTGTCCCTAGTAAGGACATGGATGACCAACATGTTTGTATCCCAAGTAAGAACATGGATGACCAACATGTTTGTGTTCCTAGTAAGGACGTGGATGACCAATATGTTTGTGTCTCTAGTAAGGACGTGGATGATCAACATGTTTGTGTCCCTAGTAAGGACGTGGATGACCAACGCCGTTTGTGTCCCTAGTAACGACGTGGATGATCAACATGTTTGTGTCCCTTGTAACGACGTGGATGACAACATGTTTGTGTCCCTTGTAACGACGTGGATGACCAACGCCGTTTGTGTCCCTAGTAACGACGTGGATGATCAACATGTGTGTGTCCCTTGCAACGACGTGGATGACAACATGTTTGTGTCCCTAGTAAGGACGTGGATGACCAACGCCGTTTGTGTCCCTACTAACGACGTGAATGACCAACATGTTTGTGTCCCTAGTAAGGACGTAGATGACCAACATGTTTGTGTCCCTAGTAAGGACGTGGATGACCAACATGTTTGTGTCCCTAGTAACGACGTGGATGACCAACATGTTTGTGTCCCTAGTAAGGACGTGGATGACCAACATGTTTGTGTCCCTAGTAAGGACGTGGATGACCAACATTTTTGTGTCCCTAGTAAGGACGTGGATGACCAACATGTTTGTGTCCCTAGTAAGGACGTGGATGACCAACATGTTTGTGTCCCTAGTAAGGACGTGGATGACCAACATGTTTGTGTCCCTAGTAAGGACGTGGATGATCAGCATGTTTGTGTCCCTAGCAAGGACGTGGATGATCAGCATGTTTGTGTTCCTCGTAAGGAAGTCGATGACCAACATGTTTGTGTCCCTAGTAAGGACGTGGATGACCAACATGTTTGTGTCCCTAGTAAGGACATGGATGACCAACATGTTTGTATCCCAAGTAAGGACATGGATGACCAACATGTTTGTGTTCCTAGTAAGGACGTGGATGACCAATATGTTTGTGTCTCTAGTAAGGACGTGGATGACCAACATGTGTGTGTCCCTAGTAAGGACGTGGATGACCAACATGTTTGTGTACCTAGTAAGGACGTGGATGACCAACGCCGTATGTCGTCGTTTTTTTTGTGTTTAATTGTTTGAAATGAGAGGTGTTTGTTCGTTTAGTTCGGGTGCAGACAACCAATTTAACCGGGTCTCTATATATGTGTGTGTGTGTGTTAATAGTCTCTATTTTGCCTCTCTGTACCACTTTTCAATTGCACTTTGGAACTGTTCCGACAGTGAGATATATTTTGTTTTTCATGTTATGCCAATGTGCATGCTAGTGTGTTTCTAAATTTATTTGCATCCATTTTGGGAAAATTCTTCGGAGTCAATGAATGACAAAGAGGCTTCATTCTCAGATACTGGGTAGTTTTAATAAAATAAAGACATACCATAGTATCACTAGTAATTGTTCGATTCAATAATATAGGGTTATTGCACTCATATTGAGGAATATTTTCCCGAACAGTATGTCATATTGTACGAGCTTGCGAGTGCAATATGATATACTGCGAGGGACAATATTCCTCAGTATTAGTGCAATAACCCTTTTATAATATAGTACCAAATATTTCAGTCTGTGACAATTACATTTAACCATATTTCTTTGCAACATGTATTCAACATAATTCCACTATTGTCTATCTCTCGTCCGCTTGCATGCAAATATAGTTTTACTCGGAACCTCTCTAGTGCGTACCAAAGAAAGAATGGAATGCATTAACGGTCAAGATGCAATATTTTAACTCATTCGTTATTGCTCTACTTTTTAGGTATATCTATAAAGGAAGACTAGTAAAAATAAATCTACATGAAATATTTGATACTATATTATAAAATATATTTATGTATTATGAGCGTAGTAATACATGTACACGTATACAGAATTTTCGCGGGTTTAGTAGTTCGGTTCGGGGTGGTATAAAATAAATTGTTTAAAGTAGTTCCATATCGAGGTTGGGCAGTGATCAAATCGGACGCACCTTAAGGTTAACTAGCTGAAGTATTGTCGCCATTTAAAATCGTAATTAGAATGTCCGATGCAGAAGAACGTATGCTTCTAGATGATAGGAATGAAGATCCTACAGAACGGAATAGTAGATGCACTGAAGAGGTAGCAAATGCTGATTTGTTTTCTCTGTTAAAAACATACATGAATGACAAATTGAAAGATATAGAGAAAACTTTAAGCGATATCACAGATAGTTTGGCCAAGAAAGTCAGAAAAACTGAAAATTCATTTATATTCAAAGGCAATCAATTACAGTTTGAATTAAATACAGATATTTCGGAAGATATTCATTCCGCCATAAAGTTTATTGTATCGGACAGAAAATCCAAAGCAGTTTCAATTTTGGAAGGTTCATTCACAAAACTAAAATAACGTACTAAGCTTATACGTATAGCAGATAAATCAGAAGGAGGTTGGAAGACCGTAGAGGAGTATATGTCGGATGAAGTGGCTAGCGACTCGGAGGATGAAAAGCGCATTAGGGCCGCCGACAACAGAGCGGTTAGAAAATCAAGTCCGTCAGGAAGGATGGTAAAGTTAATCGAAAGAGACCGGCAGAAGCAGCAGGAGCACCTTCACAGTCTGCTCATAATGGTGGAAATTTTTCTTATGCTGCGCAGCCCTTTCGTTCAGTCGGAGCTGTCGCCACAGCTCCGTCAAACTCAAAGGCAAATGACCAGTGCTTCAGATGCTCCGCTTACGGACACTGGGCCCGTGATTGCAGAAAGAAGACAAACATTTGTAACCAAAAGGTCGGAGTTCCCAGAGGAGCTGCTGTTTAAAGACGCCAATGCAGAAATATTCAAGGTACAGAGTATAGACAATATAGTCTTTTTATGAATATGAATCTGGCAAAACAAATATATATGTAAAAGGTAGATTCAATAATTCATTTTCTTTTCGGGAAAATATTGGGACATCAGATTTTATTTTAAGTGTCATTAAAGACGGTTATATAATTCCTTTATTGAATTGCCCGCCTAAAATTTGCTTGTCTAATAATAAATCTTCGTTTGAAAACAGTATCTTTTTTGAAAAGGCTATTTTGGATTTATTGAAAGGTGGTTTAGTTAAAAGCGTTCCGCACGTGGTAAATCCATTGACCGTGTCATTTAATGGTAAAGGTAAGGAAAGACTTATCCTTGACCTTAGACATGTAAACAAACGCGTACGTCTAGACAAATTTAAATTTGAAGACTGGAAGACTCTCAAACAATACATCAATTTAAATAGCTACGGGTTTATCTTTGATCTCAAATCCGGTTACCATCACGTTGATATCCATAAATCGTTTCAAACTTATTTAGGTTTTAGCTGGGAATTAAATAATGTTGTAAAATATTTTGCTTTTACAGTTTTACCTTTCGGGCTCAAATCAAGCGCATACATCTTTTCAAAGGTTTTAAGACCTTTAGTAAAGTTTTGGAGAAGTCAGAGTATTAAATTAGTTTTATATTTAGATGACGGTTTCGGGGTTTCTGATAATTTACAATTATGTAGTAGGCAAGTAATTTAGGTGAAAAGCGATTTAATTAGTTCAGGTTTAGTCCCGAATAAGGACAAGTCGATTTGGACACCCGTTCAGTCATTAGAATGGCTTGGATTTGTATGGAATTTGACTAATTGTACTTTATCAGTACCTGAAAGAAAGCTTTTTGATTTACAGGAACTTATATCTATTGTTTTACAAAATTGTTGTAAAATAAGAGCAAGAACTTTGGCAAAGGTATGTGGTAAGATTATTGCTATGTCACCAACTTTGGGTCACGTTACACAAATCATGACAAGATGTATGTTTTCGGTTTTAAACGAGAAATCTCATTGGAATCAGATTCTGAATATCGCACACAAACAAGATTGTGTTAGCGAGCTTTTATTTTGGAAGTCTAATATTTTAAAATTAGAACCACAATCTTTACTACAAAAGTCATCAAGCTATAATTTATACACAGACGCAAGCAATTCTGCAGCTGCAGGATTTATTGAAAATTTTGATTTGTTTATGCATAAACCATGGCTTCCGTCTGAAGCTTCCAAGAGTTCTACTTGGAGAGAAATCAAAGCGTTTGAATTGTGTGTGTTAGCCTTTTAAGAAAAATTAAGAAGTAGTACAGTTACATTTTATATGGATAGTCAGAATGCCGCAAGCATTATTTTGAAAGGTAGTCGGGTACCAGAGTTACAGGTTTTAGCTTTAACTATATTCAATTCTTGCAGAAAAAACTAAATTGATATTTACAGTTTGGATCCCAAGGGGACAAAACGTACAGGCTGATTATTTAAGCCGTATCATAGACACAGATGACTGGCAAACAACTGTAGAATTCTACAGTTATTTAGATAGTATGTGGGGTCCACATAGCGTAGATAGGTTTGCTAACGTGGATAATAGAAAAATTAAGCCCTTTAATTCGCTTTACTGGAATCCTGGAACTTTAGGTGTGGACGCTTTTAATTCAAACTGGTCGAGCGAAGTCAACTGGTTAGTGCCACCAGTATCGCTGGCTTCCAGAGCTATTAATCATCTGGTTGAGTGCAAAGCACTAGGTACATTGGTTGTACCCAAATGGCCCTCTGCGCCGTTTTGACCTCTTATTTTTTAATCAGATTTAGAGTATAAACCGTACGTGTTTCATGTGTTAGAGTTTACAGAGACTCAAAGAATTTTAGCCTCTGGGCAAAATGTTAATTCTATGTTCGCAAATGGAACATTTACTGTAAACATGTTAGCTGTTAAATTAGACGCGTCATTATGTTAATTTTATTTTCATTTTTGTACAAATTTGGTGGTTAAACGTTCCTGGACGTATTTTACAGCGTCGCTTGACAACTGTGCTGTGTCACTGGACACGCTTTTGTAGTTTGGAACTATATATGGTCACTGGACTATATGAGGTCACTGGACCGTAATTTACTGATTAATACGGTAAGGTATTAAATTATATTTAACGTGGATAAATAAGTACACAGTTGTATTTGTTTTTATTTTTAGAAAATCTTCCATGAAGGATTTTGGACATTATCTACTCAATTCATACACCCTGAACTTAAGACACTATTTGATAATCTGAATTCTACAGTTGTCAATTCGAGGGCTAAAAATACAGTTATTAAATACGTCGGTGCATTTAAGAGATTTATGTCTTGGGCTGAACATTATAAAGAAATCAAATCTGTCCTGCCTTGCAGTGAGCTCCATATCGCACTATATCTACAACATTTAACAGAAATCTGTAAACATCATAGCACAGTTGAAAGCGCTTTTTACAGTATTAAGTGGGCGCATGATATGGCCGGTTTACATAATCCATGCAAATCCGATTTATTGAGAAATATTGTAGAATCTGCTAAAAGAATGTTATCACGTACTATTAAGAAAAAAGAACCGGTATCTTCAGATTTAATGAAAATGTTGTTCCAGAGATTTGATACATGTGACAGTACTCTTAAAGATTTAAGACTTTTAGTTATGTGTTCTTTATGTTAGACAGGTTTTTTAAGATAAGATAAGCTGAGCAATATAAGATCAAACAATTTAACATTTCACAAAGAACATGTAGATATTTTTATTATAAAGAGTAAGACTGATTGTTATAGAAACGGTAAAAATGTATTCATTGCTAAATTAAACAGTCCTTATTGTCCAGATAGTATATTACAGCATTACATTTCCCTTGCAGGAATCGATTTAGATTCAGACGTGTTTTTGTTCAGGTCAATTTCATTCCTGAAAAAATCCAACACGTTTATTCTTAGAAAAAAGAATGAGAAACTGTCATATACCAGAACAAGAGAGATAGTAAGATCAGCTTTAGCAACATTCGGTGTAAATAATAGAAATTTCGGGTTACATAGTTTTCGTTCTGACGGGGCTAATGCCGCATGCAAGTTCGGTATATCAGATAGACTTTTTAAAGTCCATGGCCGTTGGAAATCAGAAAACGCAAAAGATGGATATGTATGTGAAGATTTACAAAGAAAACTATCAGTTTCTAAAAACCTCGGTTTATAATGATATACCGATACGTATAAAGTACACACATCTTTCTTTGTTCATATCGAAATGGTCACTGCGCCAGACAATTTCATTATGAGTTTGTCTTTATTTGTTTTATCAACAAATCAGAAGTTGTTTAAGCTTGGATTATGAGCGATATTGTACATAAATAATTTTATGTTCGTTTGAACATGGTGAATTAGAACATAAGTTTTAATATGATAAGGTGAGAAGGTAAGAAGAAAAAGACGTGATAAAAGGCCATACATCAATAGAAAATCACAAAAGCGTGGTAACATGGAATAAATGACATGGGTAAACTCAATTCACCAATACTGAACACTGAAACTAAAAAAATAAGAGAAACAGACGGATCATAACCAAAAATCAAGGGTAAACTGTCTTCTCGTTAATCGATAGGATCATCATCTCATATTGTAATCCTGTTGGACCCCGCTGTTCGTAAATACATACAAATAACATAAATATGAGAGCAAGAGGTCCCTATTCTGCTAGTGGCACCCAGTGACAAGCGGTCGCTATTCTGCTTGTGTCAATCAGTGACAATCGGTCCCTATTCTCCTAGTGTCACCCAGTGACAAGTGCTCCCTATTCTGCTAGTGTCACCAAGTGACAAGTGCTCCCTATTCTGCTAGTGTCACCCAGTGACAAGCAGTCCCTATTCTGCTAGTGTCACCCAGTGACAAGTGGTCCCTATTCTGCTAGTGTCACCCAGTGACAAGCGGTCCCTCTTCTGCTAGTGGCACCCAGTGACAAGCGGTCCCTCTTCTGCTAGTGTCACCCAGTGACAAGCGGTCCCTATTCTGCTAGTGTCACCCAGTGACAAGAGGTTCCTATTCTGCTAGTGGCACCCAGTGACAAGCGGTCCCTATTCTGCTAGTGGCACCCAGTGACAAGCGATCCCTATTCTGCTAGTGTCACCCAGTGACAAGGGGTCCCTATTCTGCTAGTGGCACCCAGTCACAAGCGGTCCCTATTCTGCTAGTGGCACCCAGTGACAAGCGGTCCCTCTTCTGCTAGTGTCACCCAGTGACAAGCGGCCCCTATTCTGCTAGTGTCACCCAGTGACAAGCGGTCCCTATTCTGCTAGTGGCACCCAGTGACAAGCGGTCCCTATTCTGCTAGTGTCACCCAGTGACAAGTGCTCCCTATTCTGCTAGTGGCACCCAGTGACAAGCGGTCGCTATTCTGCTTGTGTCAATCAGTGACAATCGGTCCCTATTCTCCTAGTGTCACCCAGTGACAAGTGCTCCCTATTCTGCTAGTGTCACCAAGTGACAAGTGCTCCCTATTCTGCTAGTGTCACCCAGTGACAAGCAGTCCCTATTCTGCTAGTGTCACCCAGTGACAAGTGGTCCCTATTCTGCTAGTGTCACCCAGTGACAAGCGGTCCCTCTTCTGCTAGTGGCACCCAGTGACAAGCGGTCCCTCTTCTGCTAGTGTCACCCAGTGACAAGCGGTCCCTATTCTGCTAGTGTCACCCAGTGACAAGAGGTTCCTATTCTGCTAGTGGCACCCAGTGACAAGCGGTCCCTATTCTGCTAGTGGCACCCAGTGACAAGCGATCCCTATTCTGCTAGTGTCACCCAGTCACAAGGGGTCCCTATTCTGCTAGTGGCACCCAGTGACAAGCGGTCCCTATTCTGCTAGTGTCACCCAGTGACAAGTGCTCCCTATTCTGCTAGTGTCACCCAGTGACAAGCAGTCCCTATTCTGCTAGTGTCACCCAGTGACAAGCGATCCCTATTCTGCTAGTGTCACTCAGTGACAAGCGGTCCCTATTCTGCTAGTGTCACCAAGTGACAAGTGCTCCCTATTCTGCTAGTGTCACCCAGTAACAAGCGGTCCCTATTCTGCTAGTGTCACCCAGTGACAAGCGTCCCTCTTCTGCTAGTGGCACCCAGTGACAAGCGGTCCCTCTTCTGCTAGTGTCACCCAGTGACAAGCGATCCCTATTCTGCTAGTGTCACCCAGTGACAAGCGGTCCCTATTCTGCTAGTGGCACCCAGTGACAAGGGGTCCCTATTCTGCTAGTGGCACCCAGTGACAAGCGGTCCCTATTCTGCTAGTGGCACCCAGTGACAAGGGGTCCCTATTCTGCTAGTGGCACCCAGTGACAAGCGGTCCCTATTCTGCTAGTGTCACCCAGTGACAAGCGGTCCCTATTCTGCTAGTGGCACCCAGTGACAAGCGGTCCCTATTCTGCTAGTGTCACCCAGTGACAAGCGGTCCCTATTCTGCTAGTGTCACCCAGTGACAAGCGGTCCCTATTCTGCTAGTGGCACCTAGTGACAAGCGGTCCCTCTTCTGCTAGTGTCACCCAGTGACAAGCGGTCCCTATTCTGCTAGTGGCACCCAGTGACAAGCGGTCCCTATTCTGCTAGTGTCACCCAGTGACAAGCGGTCCCTATTCTGTTAGTGACACCCAGTGACAAGGGGTCCCTATTCTACTAGTGGCACCCAGTGACAAGCGGTCCCTATTCTGCTAGTATCACCCAGTGACAAGCGATCCCTATTCTGCTAGTGTCACCCAGTGACAAGTGCTTCCTATTCTGCTAGTGGCACCCAGTGACAAGCAGTCCCTATTCTGCTAGTGTCACCCAGTGACAAGCAGTCCCTATTCTGCTAGTGTCACCCAGTGACAAGCGGTCCCTATTCTGTTAGTGGCACCCAGTGACAAGCGGTTCCTCTTTTGCTAGTGTCACCCAGTGACAAGCGTTCCCTATTCTGCTAGTGTCACCCAGTGACAAGCGGTCCCTATTCTGCTAGTGGCACCCAGTGACAAGTGGTCCCTATTCTGCTAGTGGCACCCAGTGACAAGCGGCCCCTATTCTGCTAGTGGCACCCAGTGAAAAGTGGTCGCTATTCTGCTAGTATCACCAGTGACAAGCGGTCCCTATTCTGCTAGTGGCACCCAGTGACAAGCGGTCCCTATTCTGCTAGTGTCATCCAGTGACAAGCGGTCCCTCTTCTGCTAGTGTCACCCAGTGACAAGTGGTCCCTATTCTGCTAGTGGCACCCAATGACAAGCAGTTCCTCTTCTGCTAGTGTCACCCAGTGACAAGCGGTCCCTATTCTGCTAGTGGCACCCAGTGACAAGCGGTCCCTCTTCTGCTAGTGTCACCCGGTGATAAGCGGTCCATATTCTGCTAGTGGCACCCCAAGACAAGCGCTCCCTCTTCTGCTAGTGTCACCCAATGACAAGCTGTCCCTATTCTGCTAGTGTCACCCAGTGACAAGCGGTCCCTATTCTGCTAGTGTCATCCAGTGATAGGCGGTCCCTATTCTGCTAGTGTCACCCAGTGACAAGCAGTCCCTATTCTGCTAGTGTCACCCAGTGACAAGCGGTCTCTATTCTGCTAATGTTACCCAGTGACAAGCGGTTCCTATTCTGCTAGTGGCACCCAGTGACAAGCTGTTCCTCTTCTGCTAGTGTCATCCAGTGACAAGCGGTCTCTATTCTGCTAGTGTCACCCAGTGACAAGCGGTCCCTATTCTGCTAGTGGCACCCAGTGACAAGGGGTCCCTATTCTGCTAGTGAAACCCAGTGACAAGCGGTCCCTATTCTGCTAGTGTCACCCAGTGACAAGCGGTCCCTATTCTACTAGTGTCACCCAGTGACAAGCGGTCCCTATTCTGCTAGTGTCACCCAGTGACAAGAGCTCCCTATTCTGCTAGTGTCACCCAGTAACAAGCGGTCCCTATTCTGCTAGTGTCACCCAGTGACAAGCGTCCCTCTTCTGCTAGTGGCACCCAGTGACAAGCGGTCCCTCTTCTGCTAGTGTCACCCAGTGACAAGCGATCCCTATTCTGCTAGTGTCACCCAGTGACAAGCGGTCCCTATTCTGCTAGTGGCACCCAGTGACAAGGGGTCCCTATTCTGCTAGTGGCACCCAGTGACAAGGGGTCCCTATTCTGCTAGTGTCACCCAGTCACAAGCGGTCCCTATTCTGCTAGTGTCACCCAGTGACAAGTGCTTCCTATTCTGCTAGTGTCACCCAGTGACAAGCAGTCCCTATTCTGCTAGTGTCACCCAGTGACAAGCAGTCCCTATTCTGCTAGTGTCACCCAGTGACAAGCGTTCCCTATTCTGCTAGTGTCACCCAGTGACAAGCGGTCCCTATTCTGCTAGTGGCACCCCGTGACAAGTGTTCCCTATTCTGCTAGTGGCACCCAATGACAAGCAGTTCCTCTTCTGCTAGTGTCACCCAGTGACAAGCGGTCCCTCTTCTGCTAGTGTCACCCGGTGATAAGCGGTCCATATTCTGCTAGTGGCACCCAAAGACAAGCGGTCCCTCTTCTGCTAGTGTCACCCAATGACAAGCTGTCCCTATTCTGCTAGTGTCACCCAGTGACAAGCGGTCCCTATTCTGCTAGTGGCACCCAGTGACAAAGGGTCCCTATTCTGCTAGTGTCACCCAGTGACAAGCGGTCCCTATTCTGCTAGTGTCATCCAGTGATAGGCGGTCCCTATTCTGCTAGTGTCACCCAGTGACAAGCAGTCGCTATTCTGCTAGTGTCACCCAGTGACAAGCGGTCTCTATTCTGCTAATGTTACCCAGTGACAAGCGGTCCCTATTCTGCTAGTGGCACCCAGTGACAAGCTGTTCCTCTTCTGCTAGTGTCATCCAGTGACAAGCGGTCTCTATTCTGCTAGTGTCACCCAGTGACAAGCGGTCCCTATTCTGCTAGTGGCACCCAGTGACAAGGGGTCCCTATTCTGCTAGTGAAACCCAGTGACAAGCGGTCCCTATTCTGCTAGTGTCACCCAGTGACAAGCGGTCCCTATTCTACTAGTGTCACCCAGTGACAAGCGGTCCCTATTCTGCAAGTGTCACCCAGTGACAAGAGCTCCCTATTCTGCTAGTGTCACCCAGTAACAAGCGGTCCCTATTCTGCTAGTGTCACCCAGTGACAAGCGTCCCTCTTCTGCTAGTGGCACCCAGTGACAAGCGGTCCCTCTTCTGCTAGTGTCACCCAGTGACAAGCGATCCCTATTCTGCTAGTGTCACCCAGTGACAAGCGGTCCCTATTCTGCTAGTGGCACCCAGTGACAAGGGGTCCCTATTCTGCTAGTGGCACCCAGTGACAAGGGGTCCCTATTCTGCTAGTGTCACCCAGTCACAAGCGGTCCCTATTCTGCTAGTGTCACCCAGTGACAAGTGCTTCCTATTCTGCTAGTGTCACCCAGTGACAAGCAGTCCCTATTCTGCTAGTGTCACCCAGTGACAAGCAGTCCCTATTCTGCTAGTGTCACCCAGTGACAAGCGTTCCCTATTCTGCTAGTGTCACCCAGTGACAAGTGGTCCCTATTCTGCTAGTGGCACCCCGTGACAAGTGGTCCCTATTCTGCTAGTGGCACCCAGTGACATGCGGTCCCTATTCTGCTAGTGGCACCCAGTGAAAAGTGGTCGCTATTCTGCTAGTATCACCAGTGACAAGCGGTCCCTATTCTGCTAGTGGCACCCAGTGACAAGCGGTCCCTATTCTGCTAGTGTCATCCAGTGACAAGCGGTCCCTATTCTGCTAGTGGCACCCAGTGACAAGCGGTCCCTCTTCTGCTAGTGTCACCCAGTGACAAGTGGTCCCTATTCTGCTAGTGGCACCCAATGACAAGCAGTTCCTCTTCTGCTAGTGTCACCCAGTGACAAGGGGTCCCTATTCTGCTAGTGGCACCCAGTGACAAGCGGTTCCTATTCTGCTAGTGTCACCCAGTGACAAGCGGTCCCTATTCTGCTAGTGTCACCCAGTGACAAGTAGTCCCTATTCTGCTAGTATCACCAGTGACAAGCGGTCCCTATTCTGCTAGTGGCACCCAGTGACAAGCGGTCCCTATTCTGCTAGTGTCATCCAGTGACAAGCGGTCCCTATTCTGCTAGTGGCACCCAGTGACAAGCGGTCCCTCTTCTGCTAGTGTCACCCAGTGACAAGTGGTCTCTATTCTGCTAGTGGCACCCAATGACAAGCAGTTCCTCTTCTGCTAGTGTCACCCAATGACAAGTGCTCCCTATTCTGCTAGTGTCACCCAGTGACAAGTAGTCCCTATTCTGCTAGTGTCACCCAGTGACAAGCGGTCCCTCTTCTGCTAGTGTCACCCGGTGATAAGCGGTCCATATTCTGCTAGTGGCACCCAGTGACAAGTGGTCCCTCTTCTGCTAGTGTCACCCAATGACAAGCTGTCCCTATTCTGCTAGTGTCACCAAGTGAACAGCGGTCCCTATTGTGCTAGTGGCACCCAGTGACAAGGGGTCCCTATTCTGCTAGTGAAACCCAGTGACAAGCGGTCCCTATTCTGCTAGTGTCACCCAGTGACAAGCGGTCCCTATTCTGCTAGTGTCACCCAATGACAAGCAGTCCCTATTCTGCTAGTGTCACCCAGTGACAAGCGGTCCCTATTCTGCTAGTGTCACGCAGTGACAAGCGGTCCCTATTCTGCTAGTGGCACCCAGTCACAAGGGGTCCCTATTCTGCTAGTGGCACCCAGTGACAAGCGGTTCCTATTCTGCTAGTGTCACCCAGTGACAAGCAGTCCCTATTCTGCTAGTAGCACCCAGTGACAAGGGGTCCCTATTCTGCTAGTGGCACCCAGTGACAAGCGGTCCCTATTCTGCTAGTGTCACCCAGTGACAAGCGGTCCTTATTCTGCTAGTGGCACCCAGTGACAAGCGGTCCCTCTTCTGCTAGTATCACCCAGTGACAAGCGGTCCCTATTCTGCTAGTATCGCCCGGTGACAAGCGGTCCCTATTCTGCTAGTGTTACCCAGTGACAAGTGCTCCCTATTCTGCTAGTGTCACCCAGTGACAAGCAGTCCCTATTCTGCTAGTGTCACCCAGTGACAAGCGGTCCCTATTCTGCTAGTGTCACCCAGTTACAAGCTGTCCCTACTCTGCTAGTGGCACACAGTGACAAGCGGTTCCTCTTCTGCTAGTGTCACCCAGAGACAAGCGTTCCCTATTCTGCTAGTGTCACCCAATGACAAGTGGTCCCTATTCTGCTAGTGGCACCCAGTGACAAGGGGTCCCTATTCTGCTAGTGTCACCCAGTGACAAGCGGTCCCTATTCTGCTAGTGGCACCCAGTGACAAGCGGTCCCTATTCTGTTAGTGGCACCCAGTGACAAGCGGTTCCTGTTCTGCTAGTGTCACCCAGTGACAAGCGGTGCCTATTCTGCTAGTGTCGCCCAGTGACAAGCGATCCCTATTCTGCTAGTGGCATCCAGTGACAAGGGGTCCCTATTCTGATAGTGGTACCCAGTGACAAGCGGTCCCCATTCTGCTAGTGGCACCCAGTGACAAGCGACCCCTATTCTGCTAGTGTCACCCAGTGAATAGTGGTTCCTATTCTGCTAGTATCACCCAGTGACAAGCGGTCCCTATTCTGCTAGTGGCACCCAGTGACAAGCGATCCCTATTCTGCTAGTGTCACCCAATGACAAGCGGTCCCTATTCTGCTAGTGGCACCCAGTGACAAGGGGTCCCTATTCTGCTAGTGATACCCAGTGACAAGCGGTCCCTATTCTGCTAGTATCACCCAGTGACAAGCGATCCCTATTCTGCTAGTGGCACCCAGTGACAAGCTGTCCCTATTCTGCTAGTGGCACACAGTGACTAGCGGTCCCTCTTCTGCTAGTGTCACCCAGTGACAAGCGGTTGTTCCTATTCTGCTAGTGTCACCCAGTGACAAGCGGTCCCTATTCTGCTAGTGGCACCCAGTGACAAGCGGTCCCTATTCTGCTAGTGGCACCCAGTGACAAGCGGTTCCTCTTCTGCTAGAGTCACCCAGTGATAAGCGGTGCCTATTCTGCTAGTGTCACCCAGTGACAAGCGATCCCTATTCTGCTAGTGGCATCCAGTGACAAGGGGTCCCTATTCTGCTAGTGGCACCCAGTGACAAGCGGTCCCTATTCTGCTAGTGTCACCCAGTGACAAGCGGTCCCCATTCTGCTAGTGGCACCCAGTGACAAGCGACCCCTATTCTGCTAGTGTCACCCAGTGAATAGTGGTTCCTATTCTGCTAGTATCACCCAGTGACAAGGGGTCCCTATTCTGCTAGTGGCACCCAGTGACAAGCAGTCCCTATTCTGCTAGTGTCACCCAGTGACAAGCGGTCCCTATTCTGCTAGTGGCACCTAGTAACAAGCGGTCCCTCTTCTGCTAGTGTCACCCAGTGACAAGCGGTCCCTATTCTGCTAGTGTCACCCAGTGACAAGCGGTCCCTATTCTGCTAGTGGCACCCAGTGACAAGCTGTCCCTATTCTGCTAGTGGCACCCAGTGACAAGCGGTCCCTCTTCTGCTAGTGTCACCCAGTGACAAGCGATCCCTATTCTGCTAGTGTCACCCAGTGACAAGTGCTTCCTATTCTGCTAGTGTCACCCAGTGACAAGCAGTCCCTATTCTGCTAGTGTCACCCAGTGACAAGCGGTCCCTATTCTGCTAGTGGCACCCAGTGACAAGCGGTTCCTCTTTTGCTAGTGTCACCCAGTGACAAGCGTTCCCTATTCTGCTAGTGTCACCCAGTGACAAGCGGTCCCTATTCTGCTAGTGGCACCCAGTGACAAGTGGTCCCTATTCTGCTAGTGGCACCCAGTGACAAGCGGCCCCTATTCTGCTAGTGGCACCCAGTGAAAAGTGGTCGCTATTCTGCTAGTATCACCAGTGACAAGCGGTCCCTATTCTGCTAGTGGCACCCAGTGACAAGCGGTCCCTATTCTGCTAGTGTCATCCAGTGACAAGCGGTCCCTATTCTGCTAGTGGCACCCAGTGACAAGCGGTCCCTCTTCTGCTAGTGTCACCCAGTGACAAGTGGTCCCTATTCTGCTAGTGTCACCCAGTGACAAGCGGTCCCTCTTCTGCTAGTGTCACCCGGTGATAAGCGGTCCATATTCTGCTAGTGGCACCCAGTGACAAGCGGTCCCTCTTCTGCTAGTGTCACCCAATGACAAGCTGTCCCTATTCTGCTAGTGTCACCCAGTGACAAGCGGTCCCTATTCTGCTAGTGGCACCCAGTGACAAAGGGTCCCTATTCTGCTAGTGTCACCCAGTGACAAGCGGTCCCTATTCTGCTAGTGTCATCCAGTGATAGGCGGTCCCTATTCTGCTAGTGTCACCCAGTGACAAGCAGTCCCTATTCTGCTAGTGTCACCCAGTGACAAGCGGTCTCTATTCTGCTAGTGGCACCCAGTGACAAGCTGTTCCTCTTCTGCTAGTGTCATCCAGTGACAAGCGGTCTCTATTCTGCTAGTGTCACCCAGTGACAAGCGGTCCCTATTCTGCTAGTGGCACCCAGTGACAAGGGGTCCCTATTCTGCTAGTGAAACCCAGTGACAAGCGGTCCCTATTCTGCTAGTGTCACCCAGTGACAAGCGGTCCCTATTCTACTAGTGTCACCCAGTGACAAGCAGTCCCTATTCTGCTAGTGTCACCCAGTGACAAGTGCTCCCTATTCTGCTAGTGTCACCCAGTAACAAGCGGTCCCTATTCTGCTAGTGTCACCCAGTGACAAGCGTCCCTCTTCTGCTAGTGGCACCCAGTGACAAGCGGTCCCTCTTCTGCTAGTGTCACCCAGTGACAAGCGATCCCTATTCTGCTAGTGTCACCCAGTGACAAGCGGTCCCTATTCTGCTAGTGGCACCCAGTGACAAGGGGTCCCTATTCTGCTAGTGGCACCCAGTGACAAGCGGTCCCTATTCTGCTAGTGGCACCCAGTGACAAGGGGTCCCTATTCTGCTAGTGTCACCCAGTCACAAGCGGTCCCTATTCTGCTAGTGTCACCCAGTGACAAGTGCTTCCTATTCTGCTAGTGTCACCCAGTGACAAGCAGTCCCTATTCTTCTAGTGTCACCCAGTGACAAGCAGTCCCTATTCTGCTAGTGTCACCCAGTGACAAGCGGTCCCTATTCTGCTAGTGGCACCCAGTGACAAGCTGTTCCTCTTCTGCTAGTGTCATCCAGTGACAAGCGGTCTCTATTCTGCTAGTGTCACCCAGTGACAAGCGGTCCCTATTCTGCTAGTGGCACCCAGTGACAAGGGGTCCCTATTCTGCTAGTGAAACCCAGTGACAAGCGGTCGCTATTCTGCTAGTGTCACCCAGTGACAAGCGGTCCCTATTCTACTAGTGTCACCCAGTGACAAGCAGTCCCTATTCTGCTAGTGTCACCCAGTGACAAGTGCTCCCTATTCTGCTAGTGTCACCCAGTAACAAGCGGTCCCTATTCTGCTAGTGTCACCCAGTGACAAGCGTCCCTCTTCTGCTAGTGGCACCCAGTGACAAGCGGTCCTTCTTCTGCTAGTGGCACCCAGTGACAAGGGGTCCCTATTCTGCTAGTGTCACCCAGTCACAAGCGGTCCCTATTCTGCTAGTGTCACCCAGTGACAAGTGCTTCCTATTCTGCTATTGTCACCCAGTGACAAGCAGTCCCTATTCTGCTAGTGTCACCCAGTGACAAGCAGTCCCTATTCTGCTAGTGTCACCCAGTGACAAGCGGTCCCTATTCTGCTAGTGGCACCCAGTGACAAGCGGTTCCTCTTTTGCTAGTGTCACCCAGTGACAAGCGTTCCCTATTCTGCTAGTGTCACCCAGTGACAAGCGGTCCCTATTCTGCTAGTGGCACCCCGTGACAAGTGGTCCCTATTCTGCTAGTGGCACCCAGTGACAAGCGGTCTCTATTCTGCTAGTGTCACCCAGTGACAAGTGCTTCCTATTCTGCTAGTGTCACCCAGTGACAAGCAGTCCCTATTCTGCTAGTGTCACCCAGTGACAAGCAGTCCCTATTCTGCTAGTGTCACCCAGTGACAAGCGGTCCCTATTCTGCTAGTGGCACCCAGTGACAAGGGGTCCCTATTCTGCTAGTGGCACCCAGTGACAAGCGGTCCCCATTCTGCTAGTGGCACCCAGTGACAAGCGACCCCTATTCTGCTAGTGTCACCCAGTGAATAGTGGTTCCTATTCTGCTAGTATTACCTCGTGACAAGGGGTCCCTATTCTGCTAGTGGCACCCAGTGACAAGCGGTCCCTATTCTGCTAGTGTCACCCAGTGACAAGCGGTCCCTATTCTGCTAGTGGCACCTAGTGACAAGCGGTCCCTCTTCTGCTAGTGTCACCCAGTGACAAGCGGTCCCTATTCTGCTAGTGTCACCCAGTGACAAGCGGTCCCTATTCTGCTAGTGGCACCCAGTGACAAGCTGTCCCTATTCTGCTAGTGGCACCCAGTGACAAGCGGTCCCTCTTCTGCTAGAGTCACCCAGTGACAAGCGATCCCTATTCTGCTAGTGTCACCCAGTGACAAGTGCTTCCTATTCTGCTAGTGTCACCCAGTGACAAGCAGTCCCTATTCTGCTAGTGTCACCCAGTGACAAGCGGTCCCTATTCTGCTAGTGGCACCCAGTGACAAGCGGTTCCTCTTTTGCTAGTGTCACCCAGTGACAAGCGTTCCCTATTCTGCTAGTGTCACCCAGTGACAAACGGTCCCTATTCTGCTAGTGGCACCCAGTGACAAGTGGTCCCTATTCTGCTAGTGGCACCCAGTGACAAGCGGCCCCTATTCTGCTAGTGGCACCCAGTGAAAAGTGGTCGCTATTCTGCTAGTATCAGCAGTGACAAGCGGTCCCTATTCTGCTAGTGGCACCCAGTGACAAGCGGTCCCTATTCTGCTAGTGTCATCCAGTGACAAGCGGTCCCTATTCTGCTAGTGGCACCCAGTGACAAGCTGTCCCTCTTCTGCTAGTGTCACCCAGTGACAAGTGGTCCCTATTCTGCTAGTGGCACCCAATGACAAGCAGTTCCTCTTCTGCTAGTGTCACCCAGTGACAAGCGGTCCCTATTCTGCTAGTGTCACCCAGTGACAAGTAGTCCCTATTCTGCTAGTGTCACCCAGTGACAAGCGGTCCCTCTTCTGCTAGTGTCACCCGGTGATAAGCGGTCCATATTCTGCTAGTGGCACCCAGTGACAAGCGGTCCCTCTTCTGCTAGTGTCACCCAATGACAAGCTGTCCCTATTCTGCTAGTGTCACCCAGTGACAAGCGGTCCCTATTCTGCTAGTGGCACCCAGTGACAAAGGGTCCCTATTCTGCTAGTGTCACCCAGTGACAAGCGGTCCCTATTCTGCTAGTGTCATCCAGTGATAGGCGGTCCCTATTCTGCTAGTGTCACCCAGTGACAAGCAGTCCCTATTCTGCTAGTGTCATCCAGTGACAAGCGGTCTCTATTCTGCTAATGTTACCCAGTGACAAGCGGTCCCTATTCTGCTAGTGGCACCCAGTGACAAGCTGTTCCTCTTCTGCTAGTGTCATCCAGTGACAAGCGGTCTCTATTCTGCTAGTGTCACCCAGTGACAAGCGGTCCCTATTCTGCTAGTGGCACCCAGTGACAAGGGGTCCCTATTCTGCTAGTGAAACCCAGTGACAAGCGGTCCCTATTCTGCTAGTGTCACCCAGTGACAAGCGGTCCCTATTCTACTAGTGTCACCCAGTGACAAGCAGTCCCTATTCTGCTAGTGTCACCCAGTGACAAGTGCTCCCTATTCTGCTAGTGTCACCCAGTAACAAGCGGTCCCTATTCTGCTAGTGTCACCCAGTGACAAGCGTCCCTCTTCTGCTAGTGGCACCCAGTGACAAGCGGTCCCTCTTCTGCTAGTGTCACCCAGTGACAAGCGATCCCTATTCTGCTAGTGTCACCCAGTGACAAGCGGTCCCTATTCTGCTAGTGGCACCCAGTGACAAGGGGTCCCTATTCTGCTAGTGGCAACCAGTGACAAGCGGTCCCTATTCTGCTAGTGGCACCCAGTGACAAGGGGTCCCTATTCTGCTAGTGTCACCCAGTCACAAGCGGTCCTTATTCTGCTAGTGTCACCCAGTGACAAGTGCTTCCTATTCTGCTAGTGTCACCCAGTGACAAGCAGTCCCTATTCTGCTAGTGTCACCCAGTGACAAGCAGTCCCTATTCTGCTAGTATCACCCAGTGACAAGCGGTCCCTATTCTGCTAGTGTCACCCAGTGACAAGCGGTTCCTCTTTTGCTAGTGTCACCCAGTGACAAGCGTTCCCTATTCTGCTAGTGTCACCCAGTGACAAGCGGTCCCTATTCTGCTAGTGGCACCCCGTGACAAGTGGTCCCTATTCTGCTAGTGGCACCCAGTGACAAGCGGTCCCTATTCTGCTAGTGGCACCCAGTGACAAGCGGCCCCTATTCTGCTAGTGGCACCCAGTGAAAAGTGGTCGCTATTCTGCTAGTATCACCAGTGACAAGCGGTCCCTATTCTGCTAGTGGCACCCAGTGACAAGCGGTCCCTATTCTGCTAGTGTCATCCAGTGACAAGCGGTCCCTATTCTGCTAGTGGCACCCAGTGACAAGCTGTCCCTCTTCTGCTAGTGTCACCCAGTGACAAGTGGTCCCTATTCTGCTAGTGGCACCCAATGACAAGCAGTTCCTCTTCTGCTAGTGTCACCCAGTGACAAGCGGTCCCTATTCTGCTAGTGTCACCCAGTGACAAGTAGTCCCTATTCTGCTAGTGTCACCCAGTGACAAGCGGTCCCTCTTCTGCTAGTGTCACCCGGTGATAAGCGGTCCATATTCTGCTAGTGGCACCCAGTGACAAGCGGTCCCTCTTCTGCTAGTGTCACCCAATGACAAGCTGTCCCTATTCTGCTAGTGTCACCCAGTGACAAGCGGTCCCTATTCTGCTAGTGGCACCCAGTGACAAAGGGTCCCTATTCTGCTAGTGTCACCCAGTGACAAGCGGTCCCTATTCTGCTAGTGTCATCCAGTGATAGGCGGTCCCTATTCTGCTAGTGTCACCCAGTGACAAGCAGTCCCTATTCTGCTAGTGTCACCCAGTGACAAGCGGTCTCTATTCTGCTAATGTTACCCAGTGACAAGCGGTCCCTATTCTGCTAGTGGCACCCAGTGACAAGCTGTTCCTCTTCTGCTAGTGTCATCCAGTGACAAGCGGTCTCTATTCTGCTAGTGTCACCCAGTGACAAGCGGTCCCTATTCTGCTAGTGGCACCCAGAGACAAGGGGTCCCTATTCTGCTAGTGAAACCCAGTGACAAGCGGTCCCTATTCTGCTAGTGTCACCCAGTGACAAGCGGTCCCTATTCTACTAGTGTCACCCAGTGACAAGCAGTCCCTATTCTGCTAGTGTCACCCAGTGACAAGTGCTCCCTATTCTGCTAGTGTCACCCAGTAACAAGCGGTCCCTATTCTGCTAGTGTCACCCAGTGACAAGCGTCCCTCTTCTGCTAGTGGCACCCAGTGACAAGCGGTCCCTCTTCTGCTAGTGTCACCCAGTGACAAGCGATCCCTATTCTGCTAGTGTCACCCAGTGACAAGCGGTTCCTATTCTGCTAGTGGCACCCAGTGACAAGGGGTCCCTATTCTGCTAGTGGCAACCAGTGACAAGCGGTCCCTATTCTGCTAGTGGCACCCAGTGACAAGGGGTCCCTATTCTGCTAGTGTCACCCAGTCACAAGCGGTCCCTATTCTGCTAGAGTCACCCAGTGACAAGTGCTTCCTATTCTGCTAGTGTCACCCAGTGACAAGCAGTCCCTATTCTGCTAGTGTCACCCAGTGACAAGCAGTCCCTATTCTGCTAGTGTCACCCAGTGACAAGCGGTCCCTATTCTGCTAGTGGCACCCAGTGACAAGCGGTTCCTCTTTTGCTAGTGTCACCCAGTGACAAGCGTTCCCTATTCTGCTAGTGTCACCCAGTGACAAGCGGTCCCTATTCTGCTAGTGGCACCCCGTGACAAGTGGTCCCTATTCTGCTAGTGGCACCCAGTGACAAGCGGTCCCTATTCTGCTAGTGGCACCCAGTGAAAAGTGGTCGCTATTCTGCTAGTATCACCAGTGACAAGCGATCCCTATTCTGCTAGTGGCACCCAGTGACAAGCGGTCCCTATTCTGCTAGTGTCATCCAGTGACAAGCGGTCCCTATTCTGCTAGTGGCACCCAGTGACAAGCGGTCCCTCTTCTGCTAGTTTCACCCAGTGACAAGGGGTCCCTATTCTGCTAGTGAAACCCAGTGACAGGCGGTCCCTATTCTGCTAGTGGCACCCAGTGACAAGCGGTCCCTATTCTGCTAGTGTCACCCAGTGACAAGCAGTCCCTATTCTGCTAGTGTCACCCAGTGACAAGCGGTCGCTATTCTGGTAGTGTCACGCAGTGACAAGCGGTCCCTATTCTGCTAGTGGCACCCAGTCACAAGGGGTCCCTATTCTGCTAGTGGCACCCAGTGACAAGCGGTTCCTATTCTGCTAGTGTCACCCAGTGACAAGCGGTCCCTATTCTGCTAGTAGCACCCAGTGACAAGGGGTCCCTATTCTGCTAGTGGCACCCAGTGACAAGCGGTCCCTATTCTGCTAGTGTCACCCAGTGACAAGCGGTCCTTATTCTGCTAGTGGCACCCAGTGGCAAGCGGTCCCTCTTCTGCTAGTGTCACCCAGTGACAAGCGGTCCCTATTCTGCTAGTATCACCCAGTGACAAGCGGTCCCTATTCTGCTAGTGTTACCCAGTGACAAGTGCTCCCTATTCTGCTAGTGTCACCCAGTGACAAGCAGTCCCTATTCTGCTAGTGTCACCCAGTGACAAGCGGTCCCTATTCTGCTAGTGTCACCCAGTTACAAGCTGTCCCTACTCTGCTAGTGGCACACAGTGACAAGCGGTTCCTCTTCTGCTAGTGTCACCCAGAGACAAGCGTTCCCTATTCTGCTAGTGTCACCCAATGACAAGTGGTCCCTATTCTGCTAGTGGCACCCAGTGACAAGGGGTCCCTATTCTGCTAGTGTCACCCAGTGACAAGCGGTCCCTATTCTGCTAGTGGCACCCAGTGACAAGCGGTCCCTATTCTGTTAGTGACACCCAGTGACAAGCGGTTCCTGTTCTGCTAGAGTCACCCAGTGACAAGCGGTGCCTATTCTGCTAGTGTCACCCAGTGACAAGCGATCCCTATTCTGCTAGAGGCATCCAGTGACAAGGGGTCCCTATTCTGATAGTGGTACCCAGTGACAAGCGGTCCCTATTCTGCTAGTGTCACCCAGTGACAAGCGGTCCCCATTCTGCTAGTGGCACCCAGTGACAAGCGACCCCTATTCTGCTAGTGTCACCCAGTGAATAGTGGTTCCTATTCTGCTAGTATCACCCAGTGACAAGCGGTCCCTATTCTGCTAGTGGCACCCAGTGACAAGCGGTCCCTATTCTGCTAGTGTCACCCAATGACAAGCGGTCCCTATTCTGCTAGTGGCACCCAGTGACAAGGGGTCCCTATTCTGCTAGTGACACCCAGTGACAAGCGGTCCCTATTCTGCTAGTGTCACCCAGTGACAAGCGATCCCTATTCTGCTAGTGGCACCCAGTGACAAGCTGTCCCTATTCTGCTAGTGGCACCCAGTGACTAGCGGTCCCTATTCTGCTAGTGTCACCCAGTGACAAGCGGTTGTTCCTATTCTGCTAGTGTCACCCAGTGACAAGCGGTCCCTATTCTGCTAGTGGCACCCAGTGACAAGCGGTCCCTATTCTGCTAGTATCACCCAGTGACAAGCGGTCCCTATTCTGCTAGTGTTACCCAGTGACAAGTGCTCCCTATTCTGCTAGTGTCACCCAGTGACAAGCAGTCCCTATTCTGCTAGTGTCACCCAGTGACAAGCGGTCCCTATTCTGCTAGTGTCACCCAGTTACAAGCTGTCCCTACTCTGCTAGTGGCACACAGTGACAAGCGGTTCCTCTTCTGCTAGTGTCACCCAGAGACAAGCGTTCCCTATTCTGCTAGTGTCACCCAATGACAAGTGGTCCCTATTCTGCTAGTGGCACCCAGTGACAAGGGGTCCCTATTCTGCTAGTGTCACCCAGTGACAAGCGGTCCCTATTCTGCTAGTGGCACCCAGTGACAAGCGGTCCCTATTCTGTTAGTGACACCCAGTGACAAGCGGTTCCTGTTCTGCTAGAGTCACCCAGTGACAAGCGGTGCCTATTCTGCTAGTGTCACCCAGTGACAAGCGATCCCTATTCTGCTAGTGGCATCCAGTGACAAGGGGTCCCTATTCTGATAGTGGTACCCAGTGACAAGCGGTCCCTATTCTGCTAGTGTCACCCAGTGACAAGCGGTCCCCATTCTGCTAGTGGCACCCAGTGACAAGCGACCCCTATTCTGCTAGTGTCACCCAGTGAATAGTGGTTCCTATTCTGCTAGTATCACCCAGTGACAAGCGGTCCCTATTCTGCTAGTGGCACCCAGTGACAAGCGGTCCCTATTCTGCTAGTGTCACCCAATGACATGCGGTCCCTATTCTGCTAGTGGCACCCAGTGACAAGGGGTCCCTATTCTGCTAGTGACACCCAGTGACAAGCGGTCCCTATTCTGCTAGTGTCACCCAGTGACAAGCGATCCCTATTCTGCTAGTGGCACCCAGTGACAAGCTGTCCCTATTCTGCTAGTGGCACCCAGTGACTAGCGGTCCCTATTCTGCTAGTGTCACCCAGTGACAAGCGGTTGTTCCTATTCTGCTAGTGTCACCCAGTGACAAGCGGTCCCTATTCTGCTAGTGGCACCCAGTGACAAGCGGTCCCTATTCTGCTAGTGGCACCCAGTGACAAGCGGTTCCTCTTCTGCTAGAGTCACCCAGTGACAAGCGGTGCCTATTCTGCTAGTGTCACCCAGTGACAAGCAATCCCTATTCTGCTAGTGGCATCCAGTGACAAGGGGTCCCTATTCTGCTAGTGGCACCCAGTGACAAGCGGTCCCTATTCTGCTAGTGTCACCCAGTGACAAGCGGTCCCCATTCTGCTAGTGACACCCAGTGACAAGCGACCCCTATTCTGCTAGTGTCACCCAGTGAATAGTGGTTCCTATTCTGCTAGTATCACCCAGTGACAAGCGGTCCCTATTCTGCTAGTGGCACCCAGTGACAAGCGGTCCCTATTTTGCTAGTGGCACCCAGTGACAAACGGTCCCTATTCTGCAAGTGGCACCCAGTGACAAGCGGTGCCTATTCTGATAATGGCACCCAGTGACAAGCGGTCCCTATTCTGCTTGTGGCACCCAGTGAAAAGTGGTCCCTATTCTGCTAGTATCACCCAGTGACCAGCGGTCCCTATTCTTCTAGTGGCACCCAGTGACAAGTGGTCCCTATTCTGCTAGTGGCACCCAGAGACAAGCGGTCCCTAATCTGCTAGTGTCACCCAGTGACAAGCGGTGCCTATTCTGATAGTGTCACCCAGTGACAAGCGGTCCCTATTCTGCTAGTGTCACCCAGTGACAAGCGGTCCCTATTCTGCTAGTGTCACCCAGTGACAAGCGGTGCCTATTCTGCTAGTGTCACCCAGTGACAAGCGGTGCCTATTCTGCTAGTGTCACCCAGTGACAAGCGGTGCCTATTCTGGCTGCTCCTGACACTTGTAGACAAATAATTTTTTCCCGATTTGACACTAAAAAGTCTCGTGACATTTTTTATGTTCCCGATTACCATTTAAATCCACTCATCTGATGAAATTGATAAAAATGAAATATTACAAAACATCTAAATATCCTAATTCAATCAAATCTTTTTAAAAGAAGTAATTTTCAAGTTATTTATCAGTTTATCCACGTCAAAGACATTTCCAAAGTCCATGACAATGGAAATCAATACAAGCAAAAGCTAATACTATGGTATTGGACAAAAAACTATTTTTTAATGGGTTTCACAGCTTCGAAAATATATTTTTACTTCGGAACAATCTCAATGTTTTGAAATTTACAGGCAACCATTAGCCATGAATTTCAATATTTGAATTATTCTAAACACTAATGGCTCAACTTATTACAGGATAAGCCAGAAATTAGGATTCAAGTCACTGTTGTTCCCGATTGCCAACATCTGCTGTCAGTGATAGTCAGTTTCAAAATAATCTGCTGTCCCCGATAGCCAAAACATGTTGACCATTGGAATGAAATATTCTTACTATATAACACTTCGAGTTCCCGTTGTACAGGAAGGTAGAAGAAACACTATATTGTTCATGTATATGATAGAAACTTGTGCTTTCTTTTGAAATTTTAGAGAAAACGTTAATGTTCTGAAGGATTCTCTGTTGAAAATGTCAAATTCTATCTTCATTGATTGAAAACTTACTAAATATTAAAACCTATACTGTCATATTTGGTATGCAAATTTCTCATTTGTAGTGCAACAAATCAGACATAAATTTAAAATCCACAAAGTAGATAAAATGGAAGAAAAACGTCAAAGAAATTCCTACCTGTCATTCCGTGTGAGGTAGATATGATCTGAGTTCCCGATAGCATCTGTTGTCCAGATAGCCGGTTGTAGGGTGTGAAACAGTTTTAGTTAAATTTGAAGTTATGTTTATCCCATTTTTTAAAGGTTATTCTTTGAATTTAGAAGCTGACCACTTATTGCACTCACTTAATCGATCACTTGTCGAATAAGGAGAATACCTTGCAGACTTTTTCTGTCGACGAGAAGCCATAGTCCAAACACATTTAAACTGTTATTAAAAACTGTTACACAAACATGTAAGCTGTTATTAAAATTTATATCATAGTGTAAGATATTGCCAGATAAAAAATTATTAACGTGCGACACAATCACTGCTTATAATATGAACGAAACAAGAAGACTGAATATCGTTCTCTTATCAAACATCTGCAAAAGTAATTAAATAAATTTCTAAAGGCGCTCCCAAAGAGATACATAATTTAAACTGTCTGTCGTTATCAGTACTGGCTACCAGAAGACATAAATTATCAACGGGAAAGAAAAAACATTAATTCTGTTCGACTGGAAAACATCAGAATCATTCATTTATAGGACGTATGAAGACCAACTAAGCATTTATTTCGGTTAGCTCGAATGGCGTTTAGAGACTTTAACACAACTAAATTCGGCTGTACCTAGAAAATAAGCAGCTTGGTATATGACATAAAAAAAGCAAAATGCATAAAATCAAATACAATGTAATAAACGAAGACACAACCAAAGAGATATTTGTATATTTGGCAATATTTTATTCAAACCCAACTCTGCTCCGAAAATGTTCGTGACTGCATATTGAATTGAACAACATACCAGATAGTTGTAAAATGACCAGATGACACAGGATGGACGATAATTTTGACAAAGCACGTGTGAGCTACACAAGATCACAGAAACGCCCAATCCATCGACCTTTTCTTATCAGTAGTTTCTTGATTACGATAAGGAAATAATTGGTAAAGTATTTAATCTGGTCAGTTTGAGGCTAATAGAATATCATCATCGGAGGCGGATCCAGGGCTAATAGAATATCATCATCGGAGGCGGATCCAGGGCTAATAGAATATCATCATCGGAGGCGGATCCAGGGCTAATAGAATATCATCATCGGAGGCGGATCCAAGGCTAATAGAATATCATCATCGGAGGCGGATCCAGACATTTTCATAAAAAAAAAAGAGGGCGGGGGGTACCGAGGCGTAATTCAAAGCGAAAATTACAAAACATAGTAAAACGAAAAATGATAAGGACGAAATTGGAAATACTTTTTTACCCGTCTATAACTTAGCACCCTACCCCCTATGATAATGTGAAGACAAACAGTTGTATATAATAAAACATATATGTAGGTGATTGTTTATGAAACAATAGCAAATTAAAACAATATACAAAGAAATGTTTCAAAAACATGTGATACTATTGTCTAACAAACATTCTACAATTAAGCAATGCAAAAGCATGGATTAAGAAGACATTTTTATTTGAAACAGCAACAAATGACATTTCTGTATAGGAGTTGTCCTGGCTGTAGTCACATGGTAGTTGGATTTCTGTATAATGGTATCTATTAGGCATTCCTGTCTTCTAATGATTGTTTCTGAAAAATAAAACAAATACAGTGTTATTGAACAAAGTAAAACATAGGTGTATATATATATATAATATAATATAATATGTGTGTGTGTACCTTTCGAATAGATATATCAGTTTGAACGACACAACTATATATAGAAACATAATGGAAGTGTATACAACTAATAAAATGAAAAACGAAATATACCACACTGTCGGAACAGTTCCAAAACCCAATAAAACATTATAGAAAGAGGCAAACTCGATATCCCTAACATATATACATGACCGCTCACTTTCCTTGCTTGGTAAAGGCATTTCAATAAAGGTGGCGGGGTTAAGCTAGTTTTATGGACTTAAACTCCGCCTCTTAGTGAAATGATAGACATGAGTCCTCCTACAAACAACTGAAGGTAAATCAGCTTAATCAACTTCACGGTGATGGTCATCTTTGATTTGCGGTTAGTGCTAAACCACATACAGTTGGTAGTGGCTAATCTAATGAGCAGTCATGTCAAATTAGGATTTAATTGCCTCAGTAGTTCCATAGTAGGACATTCGGTCTTAGATAAGCTATGAACTGAGGTGGTGGTGCCCATATTTGAAATCTCACGGAGAAACAACGATCTACAAAGCACAACACAGAAAACTTAAGATTGAGCAACACGAACCCCACTGAAAACCGGGTGTAAAATCAGGTACTGCGGAAGGGTGAGCAATTCCTGCTTCAATGGGAGCATCAGTCGCGTTACTGTTACTCCCGCTTTGAAGGCTAATCATGATGTAATCTGTATTCATGACAAGAACATGCTTACAAACAATAACCATTATCACTACTAACGTTGTGAGTTCGAATCCCTCATAGCGAGGTGTACTCGATACAACATTATGGGATAAAGTTTGTGAGTGACTTGCGACAGGTTGTTTTCTCCCGATAGTCCGGTTTCCTTCATCAATAAAACTGAACGTCATGATATAGCTGATATATCGTTGAAAGTGGCGTTAAACACAATAATCCTAACAGTTTTGATTAATGTAATGCTTGCTAAACAATACATATGTCAATTCAATGCTTCAGTATCAAAATGCTATCACATTCTCCCGATGAACCTTCTTTATTATTAAAACCCTATCAACGAGATACTTACTGACTTATAGAACTATCCACAATAGGCCTCACATCCATGGCCATTTCCTACGTCCTGACACGCAGAACACATCACAGTTTGCAACTCAGGCAGAACTTCAGCAAACATATCACCACCTTAAAACAAAACAAATATCAATAAATTACTAGTAAAACAATTATATTGGATACCAATATTATACAATAAAATCGTAGATAACAAATTTAGTGCGCATGACGTGTTTCTGGACTAACCGTCATCAGGTACGCTCAAACTCGGAAGATTGGAAAGCCAAATAATTTTAAGTTTTGGGAGCAATAAAAACCAACCAAAGAGTCTACACAGGATAAGGTCACCTTAAGTAGGAGAACCTTAGTTTTATTAATAATTACAATATTTAGGAACTGTAAATGTCAGTATTATATATATCTAATAAACCATATCAGTGCCGAAGCACTGACTACTGGGCCGATGATACTATTGCTTCGATATGAGGTTTTTAACAGATATTTTAATAGATCAGCAATAATGGATACAGGATTGGGATTCCACTGATTGGTTTAACCTCACTATATGTTTGTGTCTGTCCCTAGCTAGAACATGCATTTTCAACTGTCCCTAGCTAGAACATGCATTTTCAACTGTCCCTAGCTAGAACATGCATTTTCAACTGTCCCTAGCTAGAACATGCATTTTCAACTGTCCCTAGCTAGAACATGCATTTTCAACTGTCCCTAGCTAGAACATGCATTTTCAACTGTCCTTAGCTGGACCATGCATTTTCAACAGCATATGTTGTGGTCTTTTTTTACGTTCAATCAGTTGAGGTGATAGGTGATAGGTGATATGTGATAGGTGATAGGTGATAGGTGATAGGTGATTGAACTGTTTACCATCAATGTTTATACTTTCTTTTCATAATAAATGAAATACACAAAAAAATACCAAAATGTCGGAACAATTCCAAAATTCGTACAAAGAGGCAAAATCGATACCCCTAACACACAAATACATGACCTCTCATTTTCCTGGCTTGGTACAACCAATTCAATACAAAGTGGCGGTTTTAAAACTAGTTGTATGGTCCCAAACTCCCCTCTTGGTGAAATGGTGCCGTCATGCATAAATATTCCATACTGTACCGGGAATTCATCCCTGTTAGAGTATTTTCGAGACAATCTGACTGTTGGCAGATAACTATTAAAACAATTCATAATAAGAAACTTAAGTTGGTCCATTACGTTGTCTGACCCAGTTTTTATCATTTGCATACGTAAAAAACGACTACTAATAATAAGAAGTAAAACGTTTCCTTGGGTCCGTCGTGGTCGTGATCATATGATAATTGGATTTACAACTACCTGTGCAATCAGTGCATATCACCACTAAAGTTGTGAGTTCGAATCCCGTTCAGGTGATGTGTACTCGATGTAACACTGTGTGATAAATTTGGCAGTGACTTGCGACAGGTCGGTGGTTGTCTCCGAGTACTCCAGTTTCCTACTCCAATAAAACTGACCGCCATGATATCGCTGAAATATTGTTGAAAGTGGCATTAAACACCATAAACCTACCTAAGCCTGAAACGTTTCCCCCTGATAAACTTCAAGATCAGCACACTGGAAAAAAAATAAAAATGAAGTGTGTCTGCAAGACACAAATGATGCCCCCGCATGACCATAAGAAATTATAAACAAGTCGACCTCCATTATGTGTATAAACATCATACAAAATATTAAAGCTGTAGCTCCAAAACTGTAGATGGAGATAGCCGGACAAACCATGTATCTATATCCGGACGGACGAACGAAATGACTACGTCCAACTACCTGTCATTTTGAGAATATTTGATGAAAATCAAAATCCTGTGGACATGCACACCTCCATTATGTGTATAAACATCCTGCAAAATATTAAAGCTGTAGCTCCAAAACTGTAGGAGGAGATAGCCGGACAAACCATGTATCTATATTCGGACGGACGAACGGACGAACATGGGTAAATTAATATGCCCCCCGACTCTTTGACGCGGGAGCATAACAAATACTTTATTCTTCATTTTGTTTTTTAATGAACAGTGATATGGGAACTCGCTGTGTATCTTCTCTGATATATTACATTGTGTACCACTTACAGAATAGCTTTTGTAAATCTGTATCTCCTTCCTTCACAGCTAATTGACAAAATATTGCTGGTGAAAATGTATAGATTCGATCTACAAACAGACAGGTAAACAAACTAATTAATACATGACGTATACTTATAAGACATTGACAACAAAAATAAATTTTACATAGGATTTTCTTAGGTTAAAGTATTGAACTGATGGTGATTCAACTATCAGACTAGAATAATAAAATGACAAACAAACAAACAAACAAACAACTAGACTGTCGGAGCAGTTTAATGGAAAATAGAATCAACAAAAGTATATATACTTACTGAGAGAATCATTTGGTTCTTCAAGGTCTACAAAATATAATAGTTAGATATGAAATCGAGAAAACACAGCTACAATGAATTTAGTTTTAAATGTATGTTTTGTAGATCGTTGTTTGTCCTTTTGTCCTTTTTGTGTTGTCTGTTCTTCATCGATTTAGGGATTCTAATTACCCCTTGGTATCTTCAAACTCTTCTTATTTATAAATAAAACATTATCAAATTTGAAGTTGTCAACACTTGTTACTTGATCTAGTGTTCTGTTGTATTCAGAAATGAATAATTATTGGGGAAACAAAGGTAGACATCTTCTTAGTGCTCAGGACGAGTCTGTGGATTAACAACAATCCACTCTCAGTCAAGGACGAGTCTGTAGAATAACAATAATCCACTCTCAGTCAAAGACGAGTCTGTGGAATAACAATAATCCACTCTCAGTCAAGGACGAGTCTGTGGAATAACAATAATCCACTCAGTCAAGGACGAGTCTGTGGAATAACAATAATCCACTCTGTCAAGGACGAGTCTGTGGAATAACATAATTCCATACAGGACGAGTCTGTATAATAGAATAAACCCATATAGGACGAGTCTGTGGAATAACAATCCCATACAGGGCGAGTCTGTGGAATAACAATAATCCCATACAGGACGAGTGTGTGAAATAACAATAATCCCATACAGGACGAGTGTGTGGAATAACAATAATCCCATACAGGACGAGTCTGTGGAATAACAATAATCCCATACAGGACGAGTCTGTGGAATAACAATAATCCCATACAGGACGAGTCTGTGGAATAACAATAATCCTACAGGACGAGTCTGTGGAATAACAATAATCCCATACAGGACGAGGCTGTGGAATAACAATAATCCCATACAGGACGAGTCTGTGGAATAACAATAATCCCATACAGGACGAGTCTGTGGAATAACAATAATCCTACAGGACGAGTCTGTGGAATAACAATAATCCCATACAGGACGAGGCTGTGGAATAACAATAATCCCATACAGGACGAGGCTGTGGAATAACAATAATCCCATACAGGACGAGTCTGTGGAATAACAATAATCCCATACAGGACGAGTCTGTGGAATAACAATAATCCACTCTCAGTCAAAAGATTGGAAAGCAAATTATTTGTTTTTAATCTTTGGGAGCAAGAAAACCAAAAGCCATTGTCCTTTTGTCCTTTTTCTTTCTGATTACCCCTTTGGTATCTTCAAGCTTCTCTGGTTAAGCTTACCTATATGCATTAGGGAGATGAATATTCTTACCCTCCAGAAGCATCTGAGTTCACTCCTGGTGCTTAGTGGAGTTCATGTTGCTCAATCTTTAGTTTTCTGTGTAGTGTTTTGTAGATCGTTGTTTGTCCTTTTTTTCTTTTCGCCATTGTATTGTCTGTTCTTCGATATACAGATTCTGATTACCCGTTTGATATTTTCAAACTCTTCTTATGAATTATTGTCAAACATCGGGACATATCACAAATGTGGCTTTGTTAGTTCCGTGTGTCATTTTACCATTATGTTTTAATAATAGTAACGGTGGTCATATGGATGGCGGTGCCACCGTAATGATGATTCAGGTCAACTTCGGTTGAAATTGAAAGTGATTTCAGATAAAATATTTGAAATAGTTCACAATGGAAGGACGGATGGACGGACAACGGAAGAATTCAAGTAATGGTAAATTATAGCCCGAAAAATATAAACTACCGAAATAATTTTGATAAAGACCCATCTATTACATGGATAGAACATGAAGTGTCAAAAATGTTCGCCCATTTATTTTTTACTTGTCTTAGTGGGGTTCGTGTTGTTCATGTTGTCAAATTACAATTATCCACGTTTTTAGTTCAGTGTTGTGATGTCCACAACGATTTCCACGTAAAATGATGTCTTTATTATTCCCATTTGTTTTATAAGGGATTCATGTTTTATTTATGCTATTTATATACATGTACTGGTGCCATTTCAGATTATCTTCATGTCGTTAACTGTCTTATAAGAGGCTGAACTGTTTAATAAAAGGGTACCTGTTCATAAAAGATGATGCTACATTATTCTTAAATCATGTTCAACCACACCACTATTTAATTTATAATTATTTTATTTGATAAGTGATACAAAGAGGATCAGACACAAGTTTTACCAACTTATGGAGTCTTCTCCTATATATACAATCATTATTACATTATATTGAGAATGCACAAGAAAACAAGAAAAATACAATTTATCATATAATATAGCTGAAAATAGTAAACGAATAAAAAGAAATGAGGAAAAGATATGTGTGTTTGGATGCTGGATGGTGTTTGGTTAGTAAATTAAACGATTAGAAATCGTTTAGACCTTTATATGAATCGAAAAACTGAATAAAAAATAAAGCCATTATCTGCATAGCTTAAGGTTTCACTTCCTGATGTGAGAAAAGAAGTATTGATCAATTGAGACAAATCGCTTATGCTGAGAAACAGATCATTTCTTATTTCAGAATATTTGGTACAAACAAAAAAGAAGTGGTTCGCATCTTCTTGGGGAGTACCGCAGCTACACGCTGGGCTAGATAAAATATGAACCTTGTATAGATCGTGGTTGAGGAAAGAAGCTGTACATCTAAGTTGTGTTAGGGTCACGTTTAACTTTCTAGGGCCATAGTAATAAAGTTTGGGAACTGAGATCTTATTTGATTGACTGTTAAGACAAATAGCGTTTTTGAATTTGGATAATGAATCTAATTTTCTGATTGTAATGTCAAGTTTATTCCATTCTTTAACTGTGGAAGGAATAAATGACGAATTGGTTATAGAGTCTACAGAAAGGAACTATTAAATTATCACCACTATGTTTTTGCTCTCCTCACTTATCTGGGAAAAATTAAAGAAAAAGATTTGTAGAAAATTAATATTGTCCAGGTAATTAAGGGGTATACGGGTATCACTTGAAACCAAACTGATTTTTGTTCTTGCCAGTTGTGAAAACCCCTGTCCCCTCTGTCCGGTCCATTCTTAAATGTCCTCCTTTCCGTTCTATTTCCACGCTGCTGTTACACAAGAGATAAAACAATTGATAAATTATTACTTACTTGGATTATATATTTCGCAGTATTTACTGGAACATCCCGAATATGAGCCATCTTTCTTACAAATAGAACACATGATACCATTCATCGCGTTAGCAGAATAAAGATCTGTGTCTGAAGATGTAATTTGAATCATAGAATTTTACATACTTTATTGTCAACTAAACGCCCATTGAGAGTTGTACAGTTAAAATGTACTGTTGCATATACAATTTATTAATGTTCATTGGGTTAGGGTTAGGGATATGGTGTTTAACGTCATGTTCAACAATACTTCAGTTATATGGTGGCGATTATGTTCATTCTTGATTAATTAATGCAACGAAACTACAATACATAGAAATTAAACATTTAACACATAAATAAATGTGTGTGTGTGTGTGTGTGTGTGTGTGTGTGTGTGTGTGTGTGTGTGTGTGTGTGTGTGTGTGTGTGTGTGTGTGTGTGTGTGTGTGTGTGTGTGTGTGTGTGTGTGCGTGCGTGCGTGCGTGCGTGCGTGCGTGCGCGTGCGTGCGTGTGCGCGTGCGCGTGTGTGTATGTGTGAGGAAAGTAACAAGTACATATACCCATGGTGTTGTGTTTACGGGAGAACTTTGTTTTGACATATTAGAAATCTGACAATACAAATAAATTGAATAGTAATAATAATAAACTAATATCAATAAAGATAATAGTAATTTACTGTAGTTGCATATAATAAAACCACCATTAGCAGAATAATAAATATTAATAATGTACAGTTAGTTATCAAAATATATAGAGGTCTTCCAATTTTGATGTGTAAATCTAAATACATTGTATACAGTAATATATCTATTTGATACTGATTGTACATGCTGTTAAACATATTGAGTGAGTGAGTAAGTTGTGTGAGTGGGTGAGTGAGTGAGTGTTGTTTAAAGTCAAATGAACAACTTCTGCAGCTATGTTATGGCGAGAATAAGTTACATTGGATGAGATGATAATGATGTTGGATTTTTTCATAGTGATAGACACAGTAAAATATACTTTTTATTATAACTTGGGGTCTTTTTTAATTCAACCCTACCTACTTACAATGAAAATCCATTATATTTCTTGGTCGAAAATTACTAACATATAAACAAATACATTAAATGAATGCAAAGCAGAATATTTGCACAGAATATATATATATGGAATTTAACTTATTCATTTTTATTGGTCAATAATTATGATCAATAGCATGGTTTCTTTTTGATTTTTCATTTTACAACCATTGAGTCGAATTAGGGCGTATTATTACATAATATGCAAGGGTCATTTGCACATGTTTTTCTTACTAAATTGTATTTGGTATTTTTGTGATCGTTTCATTTGTGAATGTTTTTCTTACCAAGTGGTATTGTTGTGGTCGTTTCTATCGTTCTTGTTGTTGTTCTCTGTGTCGTTGTTGTCGTTGGTGTTGTCTGTGGAGAGACACCTGTAACAACGATACAGCAATGGTTAGGTCAGAGACTAAGCTACAAGCTAAAACCAACTCCTTTATGCATTTTACGTTAAACCTGCAGATTATGGCATGAAATAAAGCGAGTTGGTCAGTTCAATAATTTTCTCTTTCTAGCAACGGTGGCCATCTTGGGTGGAGATAAGATCAATCTGATATATTTTAGTAGATTCTGATTTCATATTTTGAAGAAAAATGTTTTAATTCACTGTCAGGACAATATCCTCTTTGTTTGATTGTATGTAGGTGTATAAACTAATTTAGTATGTACATGTATTGACATACAGGCCTGCTGTGGATGTGACAGTTCTGATTGATCATGTTCACTTTTAACAGTTGATTGCCCTTCATTGTTGCATAGATAGGAGTATGAACTAATTAACATTTGGTGCCTCCACAGTTTACGTGATGATATATTTATAACTGGTATTGTAAAATGGTAATGACCTCATTGTACGGTATATCAACCTAACACCTAAAATATGGAGCAAGAACTCTTCCGAAGCACCTGAGTTTACTCCCGGGTTTTAGTGGAATTTGTGTTGCTCGATCTTTAGTTTTCTGTAAAATGTTTAATAGATCATTGGTTGTCCCCGTGTCCTTTCTTTTGGCCATTGTATTGTTTGTCTTTCGGTTTACGGCTGATTACCCCTTTGGTATCTTAAGACTTTTCTTAATATCATTTGTTTCAAGGCGATGAAATACCAGTCGAGTTAAATTCTAATCGTGTTGGATATTATTTTATTGTAAATTAACCGCCTCGCCTTTATGCATATTACAGTACATAAATTAATACTCACAATTACAATGAGAGGCTGGACAATTACCAGGGCAGTTACGATTACACCATGCCGCCATAGCTTGACTGTAAACCCAAGCACCAGCTCCAGTACAGGTTAGACTATTTAATCGCCCTGTGTTTAGCAAATCTGAAACAAAATATTAATAACATAAACAATGTAGTACCTTTCAACTATTTTTAAAATAATTTTCATATGTATTTCCTTGGGTGTTTGCTCGGTTATATGTGAGGGTTGACATTTTACTCAATGTGGAAAGCATTACCACATCATTTTACTAAGAAGGAAAGTTTGTCCCATAAAACTAGTTTTACAACAACACTTAATTTTATTTAAGTGTTTGTTCTAATCCAAGAAAGTGAGCAGTCATGTATTTGTGTGTTAGGGGTATCGATTTTACTATTTCTGCGATTATTCTATTGTATTTTTGAAATGTTCCGACAGTGTGATATTGTTTTGTTTTTCATTTCATTTTCTTTAAACCCTGATAATAAAAAAGTAGAAGAAAACCTCAGTGAGAAAGTATTTGGAATATCCGATAGGAACATTGGTAATTTTGAGTGACTCAATTCCCACAGAGACACACCTCCCTACAAGTATTTGAACTAGATCTTACCATTAGTCTGGAACACATATGTGTTGGTACAAAAAGATATAAATGTCGAAATGAAGGTCACGTCTTGGCTAATAATTTTGAATGTTTTATCTTATTATCTTAATTAACGATGAGACGGTCGAGAATGCAAAAAAAAAAGGGTGAACTGTTTGGATCACGATACACCAACTCTGCTATCGATGACTACTTCAAGGATTGGAAATTGTGGCGTAAATCTTTATTAATGAAAACTCCAATGTGGACAAATATGATATTAGCCATTGGTCTTCTAAGCAATAACCTTGACAAACAACGATCTACAAACATTACATAGAAAACGAAAGATCGAACAACACGAACCTCACTCAAAACCGATTGATCCGGAAGTGTAAGCAGTTCCTGCTCCACATGTGGCACCAGTCGTGTTACTGTTGTTACAAACCCGGTGATAAGTTATGTATGATGAAAGGATTGGATAGTGATTACGACAAATGGAACATATCCATGGTCATTTATGACACAGATACTCCGTAAAGGTTAACCAGGTCATGGTGGCGATTCAAAATAGTGATGATTTCAACTTAACACTAGAGGAACCCTTGGTTCAGTAGCTTCTTTGTTAGCAGCAAATCTCTATAAGGGAAATCATGATAGGAACCACAAGATCTGGAATATCGGAACAACTAAGAAATATATTCTCCATATGCAGGTACTGATGAATGTGTTCACAGTGGGTAAAATGAAATCATCTCATTTGTCGTAAAGCTTCGTTTTTAATAGGCCCTTACTGTCAATTTCTAGGTGTATGTCAAGATAGAACACGCACCTAGCTGTATCTGTGGTATCCTTTATTTCAAACTCAAAAGGAAGGACTGTTCCTTATAAAAACGTAAGTGAAAACCGAAGGGGTAATCAGAAATGTACAATAAGATATAATTTATTCTCGTGGTCATCAACATAGCTGAAATACTGAACAACAAATATCAATCAATCGATCAATCAAGTAGATAACCTGCTGCAATCTAAAGAAAAAACAACACCTGTAAAGTGCATAATATGTGGTTCTACTGTATTTTGATGTTTTCCTCATAAGAAGTTTGATATCTTAAGGAATATATCTGTCACAAATGAGCATTAATATGTTCCGTTCGTCGTCTTCACAATCCAGTCTTTTCTTCATTCATGACTTATCCCCGGATTTTTAATAAAAGTAACACAAGGGTACTACTAGTGAAGTAGGAACCCTTCTGGAGTACCTGAAGTTATCCCCGTTTTAGTCGGATTCGTGTTGCTCAATCTAGTTTTCCGTGTAATGTTTTGTAAATGCTTTTTCTTTTGGCCATTGTAATGTTATTCCTCTTCGATTTACGACTTTTGGTCTCTTCAAACATTTTACCAGATATATAAGTAATACCTGAACACAGACAGTGACTTGAAGGACAGCTTCCAGGATTTGGACAGTTATTTTGGCACCACATGTCCATCCCTGCTTGGCCTTCCCAGTCGCCAGTAGCTTTACAGCCAGTTGTAGATAACTCTCCTGGAAATATGAAAATAAAAATAGCATTTGTTACTTAGTATATCAATTAAGGAACAAAAGTACATAAGTTAAAGCGTTACGTCATAAAAAGTGTTATTGATGTAAATAACCATGAGAAAAATATACTAGTTGAGCAGGAACTGCTACCCTTTTGGAGTCCCAGAGTTCACCCTTATTTGTTCTGTGGGATTCGTAGCTCAATCGTTAGTTATATTTGTAGTGTTTTGTGGATCATTGTTTGTATTTGTTGTTCTCTGTTGTTGGCCACTGTATATTCTGTCTTTCTATTTACAGCTTATTATTACCTCTTTGATAATTTCAAACTTTTCTTAGAAATATATTTAAATAAAAGAACACTTCTTTTTATTGTTATCTTTCATTTCACAGATCCCCTGTTGACTAAAATACCACCTACGCAACTCTCCTTTAAGGCGAGATTTAAGTCAATGTCTCGTCACACTCCTTTACACGTTAAATACAACCTACTCTCGCATCTTAGTAGCAATATTTTATGAGAAGTGGTCGATGGAGACCTATTAGAGGGCAAACATTGCCAACCATTCATTGTATCCTCATTTCGGCCAACCTTAGTGCCAGAGTTGGATTCAGAAGCCGTAATTTAAAGGACAGAAACTACCATGGCCAAAATGTGACAGGAAGAAGCCTATGTCATTTTAATTATTCTGCGGCTAAATATTTAGCAAACTGACAAGGTGTGAAAACACATATTTACCGCATTTCCATTTAGAAAAAGTGTATGCAGAGAAAGATATCTAAACCGACTACGTGATTACTGTAAGCCAATAGTTTGCTAATTCGCTGCTGTTTATTGTCGCGAATATTTATGTCACAAAGAATGGAAACAAACAAGCAGGAAGTAAAATGAAAAGCGACAAAAAAAATTACACCGTCGAAACAGTTCGACATCTAATAGAAAATAGGGGTAATAACAAAATTACCGAACTCCGAACAATCTTACAAAGGGAAAGTCAAAACTCATAAGTATATAAACAGATAAAATCAGTCAACAACCGGAAAACTGTGAAAACCGCAATGACCATATTTATAACAATACTGGAACAAAATAGATAAAATAGTTGTCAAAGCAGTACCAAATTCAGTGAAACAGAGGTAAAATCGATACATCTTTACACATATGTACATGACCGCTCACTTTTTACAGGTACTCCAATCAAAGATGGCGGAGTTCAGCCAGTTTTCTGGACACACTAACAATCATACACAATGAGGTTTTCTTTATAACAAGGGAATACACATCTGTCAAATCTATTCAATATATTCTTGAGCAATGAATTCATTCCTAGTATTTTATTTTCCTTCGGTTTTCTTTGAAATCATTTTTAAATAACAGATAAACATCAATTTTCTCTTTTGTCCCGATACATAATAGGATTTGTAAATTGTAAATGCCAATATAGTTAAAAAAAATAATTTAGGTGAAAATATTATTTGTTAATAAAAAATTACCCAAATATTAAATGATAAAGTCTGATATTGTTTTCAAATTTGATTTTCTTTATAATTTCATTAATCTTATTCCAAAGCATGTCTAAATATTTACATGAAATAAAAAAAAGTTATCATAATCTTCTTCTAGTTTACAAACGTTACATAAACTCTCAGTTGAAATTTTCCATTTGAACAGATGTGATTTGGTTAGAATAATAAATTGTAATAGTTTCCATCTAAAGATTTTCAATTTGTTTTCTAGCAAAATTTTAAAAATAAATCCATATAAATCTGTTTTATTTTGAAAGTCCTGGATTTCCAAGTAACTTGTCTAAAACTTTATTCTTATATGTTTAACGAAAACCTTGTTTATGATAATATTGCAAAAATAGTTGTTAACCAATGTATCAATATTAATCATCCTACCAGCAGAAATATTATTTTCCTTTTTGATATTAATAGTAGTTTTCACATATTTTTCTTCTGATAATAGCACATACCACTCTTTAGAAATTGACTTCTCCAGTCCACAAAATTCACTAAAAAAATAAATTTTATTTTTTAATATTTCCAACAAATAATCTTGCGATACCCTCCCATTTTCGTCAATTATGTCGTTCACATACAACAGATTGCTATCAATCAAGTTTTTATAAATTAAATTTATATTATTAAATTTTGTATATTTATTTCCCCAAATATTTCGGTTTCTTATCTCCCTAAAATTAGTTGGTGTTTTTGTTTGTTGACCTCCAAATTCTACCCAGCAGTTTATCGTTTCTTTATAGAACTCTGGGATTGATTTACCAATGTCTATATTCATTTTAAAAATTAATAATTGTTTCCCCAAATTTATCTAAATAATTTCGTAATATAACTTTCCAATTTGATATCTCTGAATTTAGCAGTCTTTTGCCCCATGACACTTTGAGCGATTTAAAATAACTGTTTATATCAACCATATTCAACCCCCCTTTTTCATAATCTCCTAGTAAGGTTAATCTTTTAACTTTATCTGGTTTCCCATTCCAAATAAAACTGTAGTTTATGGAACTACACATGAACTGGCTAAGACCGAAAATTTCTGCAGGATGAGTGTTTTTATTATCAAAATTTTCCCTATAATTGCTAGATTTCTGTTTTCCCATGCTGTAAATTGATTTTTCATTTCTTGAATTTTCTTCTCCCAGTTAAGTTTTTTACATTCTTCCTTGTTGTGTCCTAATGCTTTAACAGGATTTGGTGTCAATTTAATACCTCCAATTTTGTATTTACATTTTTTCAGCTTGCCGATCTTTTTATTTTATTTCGATTAACCCTGAAAATGACCCAAATATTTCTATTTCATTCATGGCTAATAGGCCAGCGGCGAAATCTAAAAAGTCGCTTATTTAAAGAGTTAAATCAACCCATCGACTACACACCTAAATATACTTTCAAACGCTAGATTATGCTTTCAGCTAATAAATTTAACATGCCGTAATACAATCGTATGGTCACGTTATCACGAAAACTACATTTTTCTAGGATTACTGCGTTTTTGGAGAAAGTCCGATCATACTCAGTAAAATCAATATTATACATGATTTATGCATATTCGGCAATTTGTTGCGCTTGTAGTTTTTAAATCTAACTTAAATAAATAAAATAATTCAAAATATCTTATTAAAATAACTTTTATTTCATCAGTTGGGCTTCTTTGAAACCAGCAGATGTGTTAAATATTTTAACGGTCACTTTTAAAATTATGTCAGAAGAAATGCTTTCAATAAATTGTTCTCAAACTTTTTTAAAAACATAAAACATTATCATTATAGCGCCAATTTCTACTAGTTTAAGAAGTTTGGACCGTTTTTAAATGCACATCAACATATCGAAAGTAGAAAATGATTCCGGATATTTTGCCCGTGACTTTTTAAAATTATAATCTTCAGTCCGATCAAATCTTATTGCATCGAGACCAAAGCATATTTTCTTAATAATTACTTATATTCTTGTGTTATCTGTATTTAATTGTTGTCACCCTTCATTGTTAACATTTGCTGTTTTTAATTGTAACGTTTTAGTTACAAAAGATGGTTTGAAATATTGTTTGTAGAGAATTTAATTAATGTTTACAAGTTGTTAGAAAATCATTTGTCGGAACTGTTGTGAGTGTTTTCCGGAAAATGGCACAGTTTGGTAGCCAACTTAAACTTCTTCCATCTAGGGAAGTTCAAAAATCATTATTGAATTGTGTTGAAGAAGGTACAAAAATGGTCACATCACTTGTTGATGGTTCTTTGTCTGAGGGCCAGTCTCGTAGTTTCTACAATCCTAGTACACGGTCCAAGTTGAAGTCATTCGAAGATATGACTCACAAAACTAAGCTGAAGTGTCGTTCTGAGGACACAGTCACTGTTCATATGAATCCTGAGCTGGAACTGGTTCTTGCAAATTGTCGAGAGGACGTTACTGTTGAAAAGGTTCTGTCTTTTCCAATTGATCCGATTCCAACATAATTGTTTCACGACGATGGCACAATGCGCAAAACCAGTAAGGCAGATCTTGTACATCAACTGGAACAGAACGTTTCTATTATACAAACACTGCCCATTTTTTGATATTTCCAGAACAACACTGATCAGAGATGACATGCCTTTGTTGCAGTCAATAAATGCAAAAAGGTTTAGAACCTTTGGTGAGATGGCACTTGATTTTGTAAAAAATCAGATCTCTTGTTTTCAGTTTACATCCGTTGTCGTCGATATCTTTGATAGATATGACATTCAAAACTGTATCAAAAAGGCAGAACGGGACCGTCGATCCAAGTCTGTTTTCACTGCATTTGATTGAAAGTAGGATTATTCCTGACTGGAAAAAGTTTATTAGTTCTGGTGAAAATATTATTAGATTTCTCGGCGATTACATTGCCAAACATATTCGTCAGAACAGTTCTCTCCAAGAAGGGCAATCACTTTACCTGGCCGGTTTATTTTCTAATCCTGAAACAGTTAAAATGTTAGATTGCAGTTGTTTGGCAAGCACACAAGAAGAGGCGGATATCCGCATAATTTTGCATGCACTGTATTCTAACAAACTGTATCAAGAGAATAACGTTCAAGGTCGCATCGTTGTGAAATCCCCAGATACGGACGTTCTTGTCCTTTTAGTACATTATTTTCCAAATATGAAAAACACAAGTCAGCTTTGGTTTCAAACAGTACTTATTACGAACACTAAGGATTGTAGGCGTTATATCCCTGTACAAGTGTTATGCAAGTCATTGAGCTCCGTTGTGTGTGAGATGTTGCCAGCTGATCATGCTCTAACTGGGTGTGATACAACTTCTTCGTTCTTTGGTATCGGGAAGAACTCTATGTTCAAAGCTCTGAAAGAGCCACCCAATCAGTTTAGTGATTTGTCTCGAATAGAATGATTCAGTCGATCTAAGCCGAAAACTAATATCAAGACTGTATGATCCGAAGGGAAAGTCGAAACGATGCCATATTGATCTGAACAAATTGCGGGTAAAATTGGAAACTGTCAAAGATTCTACTTTGGTGAGACTTCCTCCGAGTGAAGACACATTTAAACAGCATGTTCTTAGATCTTCGTACCAAACAAAGATATGGTTAATTGCACATATTCCAAAGCCAGCAGTTGGATCACCTCTTGAGCATGGTTGCAAAGATGGAAAGTTTGGTCTTGAACCAATATTGTTTGAAGGTCAAATGTCATCTGACTTTTTGCAGGACCTCGTATTCAACGGAAGATCCGTTTGTAGTAAAGGTTGTGTTTGTTTTGAATAGAATTTGTCTTGCACAGAACTTTATCCTTGCCAAGCATTAGACCTCTGTCACAATGTGATTACACACAGGACAGATATCGAAGATGACGATGCGTAAGCACGCAAGAGTTCTTTTTTTAAACAAATCATAAAAACAACTGTATTTATTTGATTCCCTGAATATCTCCATATGCGATTGACCAGATCAAATGCATTATCCAAACACCCAATTTTTCTGATAATAATTGGGTTTCGGATTACGATGGTGAATGAAACATGTATATTTACGTTTTAAACGTTCAAAATGTCTAAAAGGGTGTTTTTATTTATGAATCACTTTAATAAAAAAAACTACAAGGGTTCACATGAGATGTACAATGCTCATAGCTATTTAGGGACTGACAAAATACAGACTTACAAAAAAATACCTGTGTTGGGCGAATCGGGTATGTTTTGATTTACTTCCTTGTATCGAACAGTATATATGTTACAGTAAATTTGTATAATCAGGAATTATGCATAATTACTGAAATTTTTAGGAATTATGTATAATAACTGACGGATTTAGGAATTATATATAATTACTGAAATTTTCAGTGATTATGTATAATTACTAAAAATATTGCCAGTTATTATGCATAATTACTGAAATGCTCATTTCTCCTTATTTAACTTTACATGCGTTAGAAAAGAGCTAAAAAGTTTAACGCTTTAATCAAATCAATGTCACATAAAACACTTTACAAAGAAGAAGTGATAAATACATTCATTTATTTTTACAAGCAAGATTTGGATGGCATCTACTATTGCACATTTGTCCAGCCTTTCTGCATGCACATCTATTTGTTTCACATCTGTTTATACCACAACTACCACATTTTAAAAAACCCTGTCCTTCAAATAGTGAATCTGCTTTTACAGCACGTCTAAGAGAAATAAAATGTTCAATTGATATGTCGGAAGGTCCCAAAAATAGAGAATCTGTCAACTCAAATTGATTCCTTTATTGTAATAGTTCTCAATATATTTTGTCTACATATAACAGTCAGCATAATAATAATAATGTTGTGTTAGCAATGACTATGCCATATAGTGGTCAGGGTTGAAGACATAGTGCACTCTCCTTCGGGTCGTGCACTATGTCTTCAACCCTGACCACTATATTGGCATAGTCATTGCTAACACTACATTATTATATAATTATTATGCTTTCTGTAAATTTCTTCTGTAATATAAGTTCATACGATATTTTGGCATATATCACAAAGAATTATACAGCGTTGATATACTATGCGAAAATAGTACAACTACTATGCCAGTTTCACGCGGGGAAGGTTGGGTTTTCAGCTGTCTGTCAAGCTATATATAGCTAGTCCACGTGCAAGGGGGGGATCCAATCTGTCAATCTATCATAGTCGTCTATTATTCATGCTACTATTTTTTAATACTTATTATTGTTGTTAATTAAATTTCAAACTTCAAAAATCTTTATATTTTTAAAGCCTTAAATGAAACAAAGAATTGTTGTAGTGGTAAGGGTTGAAGACATAGTGCACTCCCCTTCGGGTCGTGCACTATGTCTTCAACCCTGATCACTATTTTGGCATAGTCATTGCTAACACAACATTATTATATAAATATATGGCATTAACATTGACTGATCAAGTCTAGAGATGATTATTTTTATTCAAATTTCCTAAAATCAAACCAGTAAATTTGTAGAATAATTAACAAAATTTTCAGTAATTATGTATATTTACTGGTCAATTTCAGGGATTATATATAATCACTAGCATGCTTAGTAATTATGCATAATTACTGAAAATTCAGTAATTATGCATAATTCCTGATTATACAAATTTACTGTAACATATATACAAAATATAATGAAACATAAATAAACGTCATTATTACGTAAATAGGGATGACCTTGGGTCAAGGTCATTGTTTTATGGAAGCAAATACGAGTCACTTACATTGAAAAATCACATTCCCATCCAAAAACAGTCATTTCGACGTCAATTGACGTCATTCATTTCTGAATTTTGGTTCAATAATCTAATTTAATATGTGGTCCATCAAATAAAGACCATCAAACTTGTCGAATTGAATTTCATTTTTAAGGAAAATGCACATCTCGAACGAAAGTCGAAAGCGAAAAACAATTTTTTCTTGACCTTTGACCTTAATTATGCAAAAACGTGACCACTTCCGACTTTTACGGCATCATTATTCTGAGAGTCCCGTCATTCCTCTTTCCAATGAAATATGATATAGGTGTGTAGCCCATGGGTTCATTACATTTTATTTTTTTATTTTCTACCGCTGGTCTATAAAGCTATATCAGTTTTAGAACTCACAAATAACGTTGTGTCGTCTGCTAATTGGGATATTTTAATAATGTGTGCTTTATCATCAATTTTTACCTTTATCCTGTTGATATTTTATTTTCTCTGAGTTTTAAATTCCATAATTTCCACGGAAATAACAAATAAAAGGGAAGATAAAGGATATTTTCCACGGAAATAACAAATAAAAGGGCAGATAAAGGATATTATTGACGGTTTCCTCCAGTGTTTTAAACATTTCAGATACCCATCCATTATTTATCACATTATTCATGTTTCCATTAAAGTTACAAAGACTCATTGAACCCATAAAATCCCATCCTAAAGAATCAATGATTTTAGAATCAACTGTCATTGAAAACATAAAATCCCTTTCTAAAGAATCAATTGTTTTTGAAAAAAATAATTGCCCTTTTATCTTATAAATGTCTAACTAATCTACAAGGTCCTGAATCTGTCTTAAATTAAAACCCATAAATCTATTTTAAATATAACCGGTCTGGTCTTCATTGACAAGTTTTGGTACCATTTTCTTCATATGTTGAGTTAAAGTGTACGAAAGCAGGTTCAGGTCAACATTCAATAGAGATATTGGTCTATTGTTATCTAATTTCAATGGGTTATCTTTCTTAAATAAAAGAGTTTGTACACTTGTTCTTTGAAAACACAGTTGTTTATCTTCGTAACACTTATTAATAATTAAGAATGTCAAATATTTTATACTTTCCCAAATTGTCCTATGAAATTCTACTGTTAAGCCGGGAGATTTATTTAACTTCATTTTGAAATAAGGCCTCTGTACATTCTTCCACTGATAACTACTCATCACACACCATAATATCTTTCTTGTTCCATATATTGTTATATTAATTTATAATAGAAGAATTATTTATTATACGGTTGGACCACACTATATCGAACGAGGTCTTTCTTTAGATAACTCACAAATTAAGAAAAAACAGTTCGTCGTAGCTTTGTTTTACATTAATTTATTACAACTAGATCGAATAAGGGTAATAACAAAATTACCGAACTCCGAACAATCTTACAAAGGGAAAGTCAAAACTCAAATTATATAAACAGACAAAATCAGTCAACAACCGGAAAACTGTGAAAACCGTAATGACCCTGACTTGGTACAGGCATTTCTAAAGAAATGGTGGGTTGAATCAGATTTTAAAGCGCCAAACCTCCCGCTCTCATTACGGTCCAAAGTCTCCGGCTGTCACTATAACAGTATTTAAATACAGGAACAAAATAGGTAAAATAGTTGTCAAAACAGTACCATATTCAGTGAATGTAAATGTCAAAAACACTTTTACGTCACACATTGATAAAAAAATATTTTGACATTTTTCTTGACTTCTTTATCTTTATACATTTTCACTATATGAAAATGCATCGCTTATAATCGTTTCTGCAGAGACGGAATATATTTCGACAAGATCTTGGTATCGGAATATAAACTTTCTAAGAGATCGAATAAGGCGAATCTTTTCATAGCCCTGGTCCAGTAGCCTGTTTCTCAGATGAAGATGACGTTTCAGGAAATCAGAATAATTGCTACTGGCCCTTGCATAGCGAATCAATTGCGAGATGTAAACACCATATGCAGGAGAAGCTGGTATATTGCTGCGCATGTTTGGAAAATTTATGATTTTAAAATTGAAGCCGTCCCGTTTATCATAAATTTTAGTACTGAGTTGACCACTGTCTTCAAATTCGAGGTATAAGTCTAAAAATGATGCGGACGAAGCTGTATCTGTGGTCTCTTTAACTTCCAGCTCTGGAGGATATATCAATGGAAGAAATTCTGCAAATCTAGAATTATTGATAGATAAAACGTCATCAATATACCTGTATGTGAAATTAAAGGCTCTAGCCTCGTGAATCTTCTTATCTTTTACAAGCTTTTGAAGAAACTCCGACTCATATTAGTATAAAAATAAATCGGCTAGAAGAGGGGCACAATTCGTACCCATTGGTATGCCGACGACCTGCTGAAACAGTGTACCTCCAAAGGAGACAAATATGTTATCGATGAGGAACTCCAGCATACTGATCACTTGTTCCTCGGAGTAGCATGTTTTACCTTTTTGAATTTTGTTTGAAAAATATGTGGAATTGTAGCCTAACACAACAAATTTTGAGCCATAGTTTCTATGACTGAAAGCTTTATGAATTGTTTCTTTTAAGCGGGTTTTTAATTTGTCATGCGGTAGGGTGGTATATAGAGTTGAAAAATCAAAAGTTTTGATGGAGGATACCTGAGAGAAAGATCTTGATTTCAGGTTATCCAAAAGATCATTTAGAGTTTTTCTATATACAACTTCTATAATTGATGAAGACATGAAACAGGAAAATTTGTGAATTAAGTGACACTGAAGAAAAGCTTATTAAGAGAGGATACAAAAGAAGTAACCAGAAGTCGTTTATCTGATAATGACGGACAATGTTCGATCATGTGCACCAGTTAGGGACGGACCATTTAATTTCCAGGAGGGGTGTATGTTTTTTTTTTGTTTCTAAAACAATATTCTGATTCCCAATGTTGCTGAAAAAAATATTCTGATTTTGGTGGAGGAAAATCTGATTCAGAGTTTTTATCATATAACCTAATGTTAAATTCTGGAAAAAAATTCTAACTCTGGTGTAGTCCGGAAAAAAATTCTGAACGAAACAAAAAACAAAAAAACAAAAAAAAACCTGCAAGTCAATTACTAAACTAGTTTTCCATTTATATAAAGTCCATTCAACAAGTCATTTTTATCTCATTTACACAAACCCCCTAACATTCAAATTCACAGTTTAATACAACAAACTGTTAACAAAGAACAGGTGCAACCGACCTCAAGGTGAAACAAATATACATGTTATCATCAATTGACATAAACAGATGCTAGGTACTGTTATCTAAAGAAAGATTGGAATGTTGCTTCACATAAATGGTTAGTTCACAATGGGAAAATTGAAAGCCTCTCTCTTGTCGTACAGTTTTATTCTTTACCGCCTCTCACTGTCAATTTCGATGCGTAGGTCAAGGTATTAAGCAAACCTAGGCTGTGTCTGTGGTATCCTTAATTTTGGCATTTGAAATTCGTCATTAATTATCTGTACATCAGACAGTTTGATGAAAACCGTCTATTTCATGTAAAAGTACAAAAACACTACTTCACCAACCCACCAAATATTGGACAGTCACATATCTTATGAATTTGTTGTTGGATAGTGTCAAAGAAATAAAATAAATTAGACCAACAAAGGGTTACATTTCATTAAGCATAAAAATACTAATTCACAAATGAAGCGTTAGAACATTTACAAAAAATTTCCATTCACTTTGTTACATTTTGAAAAGTGTTAAATGTAATTGCATCAATAAGATTGATAATTTAAGCCACAATATAAGAATTAAAGTTTAATAATAATTCATTGCCAATAAAATCCAAAAAAAAATATACCACTGTCCGAACAACTTCAATTAGGACATGATTCCAGTAAACTGAAGGCATTTTTATATAATGATGTTATACTTTCTGCCTAATCTGTAGCTCTTTTCAATGTTTTTTTTTTTTTTTTTTTTTTTTTTTTTTTTTTTTTTTTTTTTTTTTTTGTGTCCTTTACGAGATAACGACATTTGGGCGTTATTTTCCCAAAATAAAAAAAATAAAAGACGATTGGTTATCGATTATTTGTATATTCGCCCTTTAAACCAAACAATATATATTATCAAGCGACAATCGTTTTTAAGTGTGACGTCACATCACAATCACTGGTTATATACCTGTATGATGATCTGGTTTTGAGAGAATGGATTTGTCATATCAATATATGATCGCAAAAACTACTTCCGGCTTCAATTTTGGCATTATAAATTTTACAGTAGTGAACCAACGGCTTCCACCCATGCAATTTATATTTCATAGCTCATACGGTATGCTCGACTTTGCAGTTTGTATCTAAAGTTTTCATAACGTCACCGTCTTCTGAATACTAAACTATTAAGTCTAGAGATGCTTGAAGATACCAAAGGGGTAACCAGTTGTCGTTAATCAAAGGACATACAACGCAATGAATAAGCTAACAAGGGCAACGCAAAGCGTGGATTATCCCCTCGCCTACAAATTTGACCCGGTGACCTTGACCTTTGACCCATGACCTTGAAAATCAATAAGGTTCCAGATTCTCTTAAGGACTAAGTATGTACCAGGTTTGGTCAAAATTCATTGAAGGATGTTGATTCTAGAGTGTTCACAAGGATGTTACGCAATAAAAAATTGACCCAGTGACCTTGAACTTTGACCTATGACCTTGAAAATCAATAGTGTTCCAGATTCTCTTAAGGACTAAGTATGTACCAAGTTTGGAAAAAATACATTGAAGGATGTTGATTCTATAGTGTTCACAAAGATGTTACGGAAGGACGGACGGACGGTAGCGTTACTATATCCCTTCGCAACTTCGCTGGCTAGGGGATAAAAAAGGATTAAATGACAAACACTACACAGAAAATTAAAGGTTGAACCTGAGAATTCGGACGGGTAAGCGGTTACCGTTCCACAAGTGGCACCCGTTGTGTTCTTAAATATTATCTCATCTGTTCTCTTGTCACAAATTTTTTCCCCGAAGATATCAACAAGGTGCTGAAAACCAAAGATATTAACAAGGTGCTGAAAAGCTACTTCTGTACAGAGGACGGTATAATGTTCAAGATTAGAGCATTGTTTTACGTTCATCTGTGACAGCTTTAATACCTACTTTCCTGTGTCAACATTATTCAAAAATATAAGCCTAAATATTCAAAGCACCGAAAGTATAATTCTTTCATATATTCAAGACTTTAGTATTACCCTTAACAATACATCGTAAGAACGAGACAGAGAAACATGTTTTCAATGAGTTTCGGTGTGTATTTTAAGAAACATTTTAACATACCAAAAGTGTAAGCAAAGGCCTTAATTCGAAGGACAGGTAATAAAATGGCCAAAATAAGAAGGATAAAAGAGAAACAATGGCGACAAAACACTACATAATAAATAAAAGATTGAACAACACGAACCCATTCTAAACCGGGTATTATTCTTCATTTTACTGGAATCTACTTATAACAACCTATATTGATATTATAATAAAAAGTCACTTTTTCCCCATTTTAAAGGAAATCTTAACGTGAAATATTTTAAGAGAATATATGTAAACATTATCGAACTGTTTCCAGATATGCGTGTAGGCTTTTGTGTTAATATGTTCAAACGTATTGAGCTAGAATGAGCAGATTTCAGCTGCAAGACTTCAGAATATATTAACAACTATTTACATACAAATTTGATCAGCCACGTGTACTTTAGACGAACCTGACAAGCATTTCTCTCATAAATTATTGTTATATTTTGCATTTTTTGTAAAATGGATAAAAAGTCTGACTTATCTCCGGAATGACAAAAGTCTGTAAAAAAGTTGTTTGCCTTTTTAATAAGGAAAAGACAACGAAGAAGCAAATTGTCTCATTAGATAGGGTATATCAAAGGACATCTAAAGCTTTGGGTGTGTCTTACACTTACAGTGCACCGTATTATGACTGGTAAGAGGCCTTGTAAGTTAAATAGACCCAAAGAAAGAGCTAAAATTTTGGACGCCTTTGATCATTGTGTTATTAAAAGAACAATCCACGGTTTATATTCACGGAAAATTGCTCCGATCGTCTCAATAATACATAAGGAAATAAAAGATTCTATTAAAATATCAAAGTCTAAACTTACTCTAACTCTCATTGATCTTGGATATACTTGTCAAAAAATAGATGATAATCGAAGAGTTCTGTACGATCAAGTGTCTATTATCAATGATAGGTGTAATTATCTGAGAAAGATCAAATCTTTTAGGGAAGCAGGGTATGATATCGTGTACATGGATGAAACATGGGTTAACCAAAATCACTGCACAGATTATATGTGGCTTCCGAATGATGGGTCCGATGCCCCAAAAATACCCTCGGGTAAAGGCAAACGTTTGATTGTTTTGGATGCAGGTACGCGAAGTGAGGGTTTGATTGACGGCTGAGATTTAGTGTTTCTGGCCAAATCAAAGGATGGTGACTATCACCAGGAGATGAATAGTGTTGTCTTTCTTGAGTGGTTTGAAAATCAATTGATGCCTGCTCTGAAAAATCCTAGCTTGGTTGTGTTAGATAATGCAAGTTATCACAATGTTAAAACAGAAGATACGATGCGCCCAAATTTTATTCAGAAAAAGCTGTTCTCCAAAACTTTCTTACACAACACAACATTCCTTTTTCTGCTACTGATAACAAAAAAGTATTATATGAAAAAATAAAACAAAAAAAGATCCCAGTAGTTTATAAAACAGATAAAATTGCTAATTTACACGGACATGAAGTATTGAGAACCCCCGTTCGACACTGTGAACTTAATCCGATAGAATTAATATGGGCGCAAGTCAAAGGTTTCGTGGCTAAAAACAATACCACCTTCCGATTAAAAGTTGTTAAAGAACTCACGTACGTCGCTTTCGGAAAAATTACAAAAGATGCGTGAACAAAAGTAGAAGAACATGTGGTCAAAATTGAAAAAGAATACTGCAAAGAAAACTGTATAGATAGAAGTGTCATAGAACCTATTATCATTGATTTTTGTGATGATGACTCGGATGACGACACGGGTTGAAGTATAATCCTATTAAGTATAATAGACAGAGAAAAAATGTAAAAATCGAATAAATGTCACGTTAAAGTCAATGCCGAAAATACTTGGAACATGTGTCTGCCAATTCATTAAGGTTTAAGAACAGTTGTAACTGTTGAACTATCTGGGGTCAGATGAATTATTTAACTTGTATTGATTATAACACATAAATAATACACAAAACAACTTGACACAAACAAACAAAAAAGATAAACAGGGACAGTTTATAATCCAACCGAAAACCAAACAAAGCGGGCTTCGTATTCATGAAAAGTCAAAACGAACAAACACAAAGGTCGAAACTTCGGATTCCTGTTTCGGATAAGCATTTCGAAATGGAATAGGTTAAATATATATTTCCAAAATTTTAGCTCACGTTTGAGTTAAAAGATATTACTTGGTTTAGTAGAATAGTTACGTAAAACAATTGCAAGTATCAATGATGCATCAATAATTTTTGAAGTTTTTAGGTATTTTTAAGTTGAAGGTTTGGTAAAAAATGACAGTGCTCAATGTCATAATCTAATCTACCCCCCCCCCTCCCCCCCCCCTCCCCCCCCCCTCCCCCCCCCCCAAGAAAAAAAATCAATCCTCTCTGATCTCTGAGGTTCTATAATTTAAAAATGTACTAAATTTACGAGCATTTTTTAATTAGGAAGTTGCACAATCTCAAAACTCATTTTTCGTTCCGTTTCTTACATGTATATAAGTTAAAAATGTCATACAGAATCGAACAAAACGACAATGATATATTCATCATATTATATGATATATGAAGACATCATGTTTTCACTATTAAAGACAGAAGTGCTATATATTTAGTGAAAAAATAAAAATAATGAAAAATGTCCCAGTCCCAGCAATTTTTACAGGTAAAATATTTTACAGGTAAAAATCAATGAACTCAATAGTGCGTGTAGGAGATGGTGACGGGCTCTACGGAGAACAATGGAATCTTTCGGGTGACCGTCGAGTGTCTATTGTCCTCGGAGATTTAAATCCACGGCCGCAGGCTGTTCTTTTTAATAGACTTACTCCCTCCGTATTTCATAAAACTTTGTCAAAATATACACCCTAAAACTCCTTTAAAATGCGATTTTTCTATATGAGCAGGGCCAAATACGTTCACTTTCTGGTCTGCAAACTTCCAAATTAAATTAGCACCCTTGATTCTCTACACAACGCTCGTTTACACTTCTACTATAAAATCTAGTTTAAAAGATATTTCAAATTTTCGTTATTCTAATCAAAAAATTATTACTTTTATTTTCTTTTTTTTTAGTCATTATCAAGTAGACTACGTCATAAAAATACACACTATAATGTGTATTTTAATGTTCGAACCCACAACTTATAATTCCGGAAGTGGCTAAAATTATACCGGTCGTCATAGCAGTCTGCGTATTTCCGAATAAAGCTTGGAGATACCAAATGGGTTCCGAAGAAAAGTTTGAAAATACCAGACGGGTTGCTTTTCAGAAGTTGTAATTCGATGGACAGACAATACAGTGTCTTATAGAGAGGTTTCAAAAGGACGCAGAATGGCAGACAGACAGAAAATTTTGTATTGTTTACCGATCCTTTCCTCGTTCATCACTTATCACCGGGTATGTAACTAGATAAACACGACTGGTGCAACTAGTAGAGCAGGAACTGCTTACCCTTCCGGAGCACCTGAGTTCACCCCCGTTTTTAGTGGGTTTCCTGTTACTCGATCTTTAGCTTTATGTGTATGTTTTGTAGATCATTGTTTGTCCTTTTTCTTTTGGCCATTATGTTGTTTGTCCTTCGATTTACGGATTCTTGAGAAGAGTTTGAAAATACCAAAGGAGTAATCAGATACCGTAAATCGGAAAACAAACAATACAATGGCCAACAGAAAATGGACAAACAATGATCTTGGACACATTACACAGAACACTACAGATTACGACGAACACAACTAAAGACCAAATGATATATCTCTCGTCTTAAAAGTACATTGATATTGGCCTTGTAATCTTTTGTATTATTTATTGTGTTGACATTCATTAACCTTTAAAAATTTCACCTGCAACAAATCATTTACGTTCATGTAAGGTGTGCTTTCTTATTATAGAATTTATTATCGTTCTAATACTATGATTCAGAAAACATACGTCTATATTTTGTGACATTTGTGGCATCTGATATTTAGGTTTGTACCGCAATCTTAATTGTTCTTTAATAAATTATTTCCACATTTGTGTAAAAAATTACAGTAATTAAATGATTGACCACTCCTTATGTTAAATTCAAAGCAAACTAAAGGAAATAAATACAAAAACATGTTATTATTATTGTATGTAATACAACTGAATATCCGAACCAAATCCGGCTTCCTAAAATATTTATCTTCCGAATATTAAACCAAATACCAGTTTCATTCATGCATTAAAAATCTTCCAGTGAAGAACAAACCACACGATGAACGACAAATCTCAAGACAGACCAATTTGATTTTTTTTTAGAAAACATTGTCTTATGCCAATATAACTGCTTAACTACACCACTTTTTATGGAAGTGCCTGTGTGAAGCCAGGGCAGTGGGTGATCATGTATCAGGACAGTGGGCGACCATGTATTTGTGTGCTAGGAGTATCGATATTGCCTGTTTCTACATTTTTTTTGTGAATGGATTTTTGAAACTGTTCCGACAGATAATTTTCTAGTTGGTGGAGTTATTTTCCTTTATTTCCTGGAAATAGGAGTACTGTGAAATAACCTATATTCGTGCATCCCAATTTTCGTGGTTTGCTCATAAAAGACATAATCGTGGTTTCTTAAATTCGTGGATATCAAATATCCAATAAAATGACGAAATCAAGATACAAAAAATCATGATATCTTTAGTGTTGCTGCGTAATTGAAAATAAATATATACTTCATTGGATTCATAAATTCGTCGTTTAGTTGTCCAACGAAACCATTGAAAATTGGTTCTCCACGAATACACCGTTTTTCACAGTATTACCTTTATTTTATTTACTGCCATCTTATCTAAAAACTTAATCAAAAAATATATATATATGGAATTTCTAATATGTACATTGTTTTAGTTTTTTTTTAATAACCCATGCATATGATTATATTCTAAAGATTAAAAGAAAGATAACCTCTAAATGACAGATATCTTATGTAAAAACATTTGACATATCCTCCTTATCTGGAGCACTGATAATGCTGTGCAAAATTCATGACCATGTAAATTTTGACCAGTTTGTTTCATGCTTTGTGATGGATATAATACTTAGTAAAAAGTAATATGAAGTGAATAACCTCGAATGGTAAGTTTGTCTATATTTGTGTTAAATACTGTAATTCTTATATTTAATTCAATTGATATTTAAAAAGTTTTTTCTAGCAAAACATTTGCGTGTTGCGAAAATCCCTTTACTGTAGAGCATTACCATGTATAATGTAATATAGTGTGTGTGACATTATCACTGAAGTTACATCCAGGTTTTGATTGTGGGATTCGTGTTGCTTGATCTTTGTTTGGTTTTTTGTGTAATGCTTTGTAGATAATTCTTCTTTTTTCGCTTTTTATTTTTATTTATTTTTTTATTTTTATTTGGCCATCTATTGTATGTCCGTCATCGATTTACGGCTTCTGATTACCTTTGGGTAATCAGACAAACAGCCAGAGGATACATGTAACCTTGAATACCTGATAGTCAATGTTTGTCCTTCTTAAATTAACAAATATTCTAGCTTGTGTATATGCGTTGTTGATGATAATTTACAAAATTTAAGAACGTTATCTCTAGTCCAGTATAAAATTGTCTAATTTCTTCCCGTGTGTCATCTAATGATGTACATCTCGGAAGAATCTCTACACTTGATTATAAATTAATTTCCGTAATAAAAAAGTAAATGAATTTTATGAAATGTTTAAGCTTTTTGGTAATATACAAGACTACTATATTTACAGGGCTATGCATCTAATTTCTTAGGTACTTTTGTTAAATGCAGTGGATGATATATTATTTAGAATCGATTGTAAACATTAGTAGTTTTACTGGAAAGTACATTTAAAAGGGTTGAACGAAGTAGATTTTTTATGAATCGTGATAGCGCTTCATATAAAAATGAACTTCTGTCAACGCTTTTACAACCTAATAGAATTACAAAAATTGCATTTAGTTTCCATGACGTTCGAAAATAGTGACGAAATGGGCGTGGTTGAATGGTTGTCCGTTTCATTGACTGGTGAACTTTTTCAATTCCGAAGTCACGTGTCAATCTTTTGACCAATCACATGAGGCTTTCTTAACGAAATGAACAAGTAATGTAATTATTGGATGATAACTGTCGTCTGGTGGAGGTAATGTGATGATCGATGACTCTGTTAGTAGACTGTTAGTCCACAAGGTTATCTATCATCCGTCCAGTTGTCGGTGTTTCCGCGCTCACGTGATTCATAATGAATATTTATTACTGAACAGTTTCTAAATAATATAGCTATCAATAAAAATATGGTTCAGCACCCTCACCCATAAGTAACACGGGGCTAATATCTGTCATATAGTCCCTATGGCTTCCTTACTCCAATAGACTTTAAAATTATTGTGCTACTGAATCTTTTTACTTTAAGCCCAAGTTTGACACGTGACTTCGGAATTGAACAAGTTCATCAGTCAATGAAACGGACAACCATTCAACCACGCCCATTTCAGACACTATTTTCGAATGTCATGGAAACTAATAACTTTGCACAATAACAACAATTAAAATGTGGAATATCTAAAGAAATTATAATAAATGATGTAAATAATGTAATTATAAGCATTGAATATATTTTTTTATCATTTTATAAGATTATAAAAGCATTGACAGAAGTTCATGTTTTATATGAAGTGATATCACGATTCATAAAAAATGTACTTCGTGCAACGCTTTTAAATGTACTTGCCAGTAAAAGAACAAAAAGTTCCAATCAATTCTAAATAATATATCATCTACTGTATTTAACAAAAGTAGCTCATCACTTAGATGTATAGCCCTGTAAATAAAGTAGTCTTGTATATTACCAAAATTCATAAAATTATTTTACTTAAGCGGATGCCGTAAATTGGAGGACAAACTATACAACGACCAACAGAAAAAGGACAAACAATGATCTTGGACACATTACAAGCCGTCAAAATTCAGTATGGACAATGCATGGACGAGTAAACCGACCTGCGCAATCATGACCTTGGAAATTCCCACTTCAAACAAACATCGTACGTCACGATGAAAAAAACAATTTTGCGTTCACGTGAATGTTAACTTCGTAGGAAGCTTCATTACTGGATATAATTCATTTTGATTTTCTTATCGCGCTCACAGTTGATATTATAGTATTTGTAGAAAAAATGGGTTGTATCCAAATGTGTAAAATACGTCAAAATTAGGTGATTTTGCGTAGAGAAGGTTAAAATAGAGGCACTAAAAGGGAAACTATTTAATTTTAATGAAAATAACGAAAATCACAGGGTGTACCCGAGTACCTGTTTAGTTTAAGCATATTTTATTTGCATAAAAGTTGCAAATGGGATTGGACACAAGTTATGACAACATTAGTGAAGTCCTTTCCCTTTTACAAAGATATAAACAAAAATAATTGTACATAATGGCGATAAATTATACAAATAAATTTTACAACATGATATATTTAGACGTTAATAATAAAGTAAATATAAAGAAAAATAAGGTGAAATAAAATGTTCAAAACATAGGGATAGAAAGAAGGATAGGAAGAAGAAGAAAGGTTTCAAACAAACAAAAACAACACAAAACAACATGGACTGGAGTGAGTAAGCTGGTATATTAATTAAAGCGCTGGGTGCTTCTAATAAAAGAATAAACAGTAGAGAAGATTTCAATGTTTTGGTTATGAGTCAAATTTTCATCACCAGCTAATATTAATTCAATTGTAACTACGTAATTCTTTAATTTATTTAACAAGATTGCCCTATTTTCATTGTAAAAGGAACATTCAAGGAAAAAGTGTATACAGTCTTCAAAACCATGACCACAGATGCATGCAGGACTAGGCTTTAAATTGACACGGTGCAAATCTGCATTTAGCGAACTGCACATATTTCTAAGTCTGCTATGAATAATATTTAGTTTTCTATCACCCCAACCGAAATAAAAAGGCATTTTTTCAAGCAATATTTTAATTTTTCTTTTAAATATGTTAATATTACCAGAATTTCTAATTTCCGGACTTAGATTGTTCCAGTCCCGGGTAGTAGATGGGAAGAAGGACTTTTTGGTGATTTCTAATCGACAATTAGGTAAAACATAATTATTACTATTTCGTAAATTATACTGGGAAACACTACCAACCGGAAGGGGAATCAAATCACAAAGATAGTCTGGGGCAGATTGGTTGTGAATAGAATAAAATAAGCTGAGCTTTCTTACCCTTCGCCTATCGGATAGTAATTCCCAACCCGTTTCAGAATAGATAGATTGACGACTTGCAAATAGAGGCAGTCCGGTTACTATTCGTCCTGCCCCTATTTGAAGCTTTTCTAAATTATCAGAGTCTTGTTGACTACAACCATCCCAAAGTTCACATGCGTATTCCAACATAGGCCTTATAAAGATCAAATAAATACGAGAAAGTTTTCTTAGGGCACACAACCTCTGACTTGCTGATTTAATAATATTAACTATATGGGTATGAAATTTTCCATTGCTGTCAAAAGTAATACCCAAATGTTTGTGACGGGTAACAAATTCTACTAATTTGTCTTGGAATGTTATTTCTACATCGTTAGGAAGATTAATGTTGGAAAATACCATTGCTTTAGTTTTTTTAGGATTAAAATTTACTAACCATTGCTTAGACCATATAGATATAGATTCCAAATCACTGTGATCGCTCTTTGTAAGTATTTATCATTGATTGATGGAATTTGTATGTTGAAATCTGTACCTGATTAAAAGCAAAAATAGTAAAACTTGATTTCATTTATTTATACTTTGAATGGGAATTCCCTTCATTGCGCACATCAGTTAGGGCATTACGTATTATTCTCCCTTAGCGATTGGTTCATCGTATTTAACGTCGTTGTGTAGGTTTCCCCTGGAAAGTTTTTGCGCAGGTCAGTTTGCTGTGATTGGTTTTTAAAATTGTGACGTAGTGTTTATGTCTGTTTTGAATGGGCTTAGTCTGCGCCGCAGGTTCAGATCTTTGTCCATACTGAATTTTGACGGCTTGTACACAGAAAACTACAGATTGCGCAAGACAAACACAACAAAAGACCAAATCATTTATGCCTTGTCTTAAAGGTATTTATGAACATTGATATTGGCCTTGTGATAATTTGTATGATTTATTGTGTTGACATTTAGCTAATTTCACCTGAAACTAATCAAATTTTACGTTCATGTAAGGTGTGCTTTGCAAGTTATGAGGGATGGATTTGATTTATTTTAACTGGAACCGTCAATGTTTTCTTTGAAAATTGCATCTAATTATCATATATGGCTATGCAAATAATATGGAACACTGTTAAGGATATCTTATTAAAAAGGTCGCTATAAACGTGTGTTTAAAGTAAAAAGATTAAGCAGCACAATAATGTTAAAGTCTATAGGAGCAAGAAAGTCATAGGGACTGATAACGACAGCTTTTATCCCCCATGTTGATTATGAGTGATGAACCATAGTTATCATCCAATATTTATATCATTTGTTTAATTTTTTAAGAAAGCCTCATGTGAATGGTCAAAGGTTTGATACGTGACATCGGAATTAAACAAGTACATCAGTAAATGAAACGAACAACCATTCAACCACGCCCATTTCGGACACTATTTTCGAATGTCATGGAAACTAATAGCTTCGCGCAATAACTACAATAAAAATGTGGAATATCTAAAGAAATAAAAATAAATGATGTAAATAATATAATTATAAGCATCGAATGCATTTTTTTTGGTCATTTTATAAGGTTGTTAAAACGTTGACAGAAGTTCATTTTTATATGAAGTGCTATCACGATTCATAAAAAAATGTACGTCAGTCAACGCGTTTAAATGTACATGGCAGTAATACTACAAAAGTTTCCAATCAATTCTAAATAATATATCACCTACTGTATTTAACCAAAGTAGCTCAGCAATTAGATGTATAGCCCTGTAAATAAAGTAGTCTTGTTTATTATCAAAATTCATAAAATTCTTTTACTTAAGCGGATGCCATCAATTGGAGGACAAACTATACAACGGCCAACAGAAAAAGGACAAACAATGATCTTGGACACATTACACAGAAAACTACAGATTGCGCAAGACGAACACAAGTTTAATATTATTTTATTGCAAATAAAAAAGCAATGGGATTGGACAAAAAGTTATCACAACTTATGGACTGTCCTCTCCCTACAAATAATACACATATAATAATGTCAACAAAAATAGCACATACACAAATATAAATAATATTTAACACAATATAGTGAAACATGGGAAATAAATCGATGTTGATGTAGACCAGATGACCGATCACTGATTAGAATCTTTTTGTTTGTCTAATATATGCTCGAACTTTATTGAAGATATTAGAATTTTCGTTTATACTAATTTCATCGTTTCCAAAGAGTAATGTTTCTATATTTTTGTTGGTTTCTCTTAAGTTTCTAAAAAGACAATATCTCTCGTTTTGGTATAATGGACATTCCATTAGATAATGAATTGAATCTTCATACGGTGCACCACATTGACATTTGGGGTCATTTGTAATATTTATGCGATATAAATCAGAGTTTGTTTGGAAAGAGTAAATTTTAGTTTTCTGAGAACATTAACCTGTTTGAAAGCGGCATTTGCAATGTTATCAATATGATTTGTCCAATTTCCATCTGATGCAAAAGTTAATCCCAAGTGTTTATGGTTTTTTACAATTTCAACCGGTTCCCCATTAAATCGTAGATCTAAATGTGGTACAGCACTAGTTGAGATAACTAGGGCTTTAGTCATTTTAGGATTAAAATCTACTAACCACAGTTTTGCCCATTCGTTTAATTTGGATAAATCATTATTAATATCAGATTTCATAATATCATAGTTTCTACCGAAGTAAGATAGTGAAGTGTCATCAGCAAATAAGCGTGCTAGATTACCCAAGTTGTCTGTTATATCGTTTATGTAGAGTAGAAAAAGAAGTGGTCCAAGTACTGATACTTGGGGAACACCAGCTTTGACAGTATTGGGGTTTGAACATTCATTATTAACAACTACCTTTTGCTTTCTATCACTAACATAGTCATCTAGCCAGTGTAGAAGATCACCAGTGATACCATAGGATTGCAGTTTTTTATCAAGGCGTTATGCCAAACCCTATCAAATGCCTTTGATATATCACAAAATACAATAATAGATGATAATCTATTATCGATATTTTTGCAAATAATATGGTAAATTTCAAGTAATTGGTAAACGGTGGAATGTCCAGGTAAAAATCCAGACTGATATGAATATAATAATGAATGTTCAATAATATAATTGTAGATATATTTATATACTACACGTTCCATCACTTTCCCAACGGGGTCCGACCTATAATCCGACAGTCCGATAGTCCGACAGTCCGATAGTCCGACGGTCCGATAGTCCAAGAGTCCGACAGTCCGATAGTTCGACAAATGCTTTATTTCTTTGAAAGTTAACACTATGACATGTGTAATATGGGGCCAGAAACCGAACCGTTTACTCACCAAAGAAAGGTCCAGAATATCGGAAACACGATATCATAGACGGACAAACAATTGGCAGGGACACACAAGAACTAAAGAAAACACATATATGAACAACACGGACTCCATAAAAACCTGGATCCAGTCGTGATGAACCGGTAGTGTAAGTATCCCGTATATTTTTTAGTAGCGACTACTTCAGGCTTTATTCAAGTAGCGTGTAGCCGAGTCCAGCCAAGAAAAGTCACTATTGAAAAGAAAGATCAAATAAATGAATACAAAAAAAAGGAAAAGACAAAAAGAAGAGCGTACCAGTGTCCCCCGCCCTTTATCATGGAATATTTATGTTAAAAAGCAATGTCGACACATCAATAGACCTGGATGCAATAATGTGTGCGAATTGATTGATTGATTGATTGATTGATTGATTGATTGATTGATTGATTGATTGATTGATTGATTGAAGGAATTGTCCCTAAGTGACCCTTATATCACGGAAAGAAACAGCATCGGAATATGCCAAAATAAACAACGGTGTCATGATACGCACGCCCCCCCCCCTTGTGACAATTGAAGGTCAGTTGCTCAGCGTGAGAGCAGTAATTAATATGCTGCATTTTTAAACCAATTAATTGTAAATACCATAAGAAAACTGGCGTTTTCCAAACTGACTAACATCACACCTCTCACTTGCTCCCCCTTTTATCAATACAATGTGTGTCACGACGTGACCTATCAGTAATAGGGGGAACAAGTGAGAGATGTTATCGTACAAGGCGTGGATGGACGGACGAACAGCGGTATGCCATAATAAGCCCGTATTTTGACGGGCGTAAAAAAATGAATGGCCCATATCCTGAAATTACGAATATATCATCTTTGGCCAAATTATTTTTCAAAACTTTCATCAGTTTAAAGCATTTGTCGGACTATCGGACTGTCGGACTATCGGATTATAGCTACCCCTTTCCCAACACAGCTAAGAAGTGAGATGGGCCTATAATTTGAGGGACTGCTTTTGTCATCCTTTTTAAAAGACTCTAGCTAATTTCCAGTCAGATGGAAATTTACAGGTTCGTAAAGAATACCTAAACAGAATACTCAGGGGTAAACATATAGTTTCAGAAGTTGCCTTCAGCATTTGGTGGCTAATACCATCATCTCCACAGGCTTTGTCAATTTGAAGAGTTTGGAGAATGTCTTTCACATCTTGAATATTCACATCTATAATTGATAATATAGCGTGTGTTCGTGGAACTACATTTGGGGGCTCTCTGTTAGAATCATTAATAGATGTAATAGAGCAAAAATATTGGTTAAGAAGATCGGCCTTTGCCTTGTCTTCATATACTAATTCACCTGTTGATCCATTGTACAAAGGGGGTATAGTGTAGTTATTTCCTGTTCCTTTCATCATTCGTTTGACAAATGTCCAGTAAGATTTTGAGTTTTTGCTCTGAAGAGAATTTACTAGTTCGTTTGCACTCAGGAAGAATTGTTTGCGGGCATACTTAATCATATTATTAACTTTATTTCGTTGCGATTTATATTTTTGCAAAGATTGATTAGATTGATTTCTCCTAGCTAATTTGTGTAATCGATTACGAGTACGTATTTCTTTTCTAATTTCAGTGTTAAACCAGGGTTTATCATTTAATCTTATTCTTACTAATCTTGAGGGTATTCCTCTCCCAACCATCTCAAGATACTTGTGCGTAAACCTATTAGACATGTCTTCTATATCCGTGCTTTTATGCAGGAATTGTTCCCATTGGAATTCCAATATTTCGTTATTTATTTTATTAAAGTCTGCTTTTTTATATAGCCAAACTTTTCTCAACTCTTCAGTAACAAGGTATTTTTATATTTATTAAAGTTGCATCATGATCACTTATATCCCTGTTGACACTGATTACTTCAGAGTCTATGACAATATCTAAGTTGGACACTAGGATTGGATCGAGAAGAGCACCATTCCTTGTGGGTTCTTTAATTACATTCGTGAGATTAAATTCAGAAATAATTTCTAATAATTTGTTGTTGTATTCACGTAATAAATCAACATTCAAATCACCATTTATGATTATGTTTGATGTATAATTCATAGCTTGTTCTATAGAGTATTCAAAGTTTTCCCAAAATGCAGCCACAGACCCAGGTGGTCTGTAAACAGTGTATATTAGAATTTTAAAATTTGGAATAATAACTTCATACCAAATTATCTCTCCTGAGGCAAAGTTTAAATCGTATCTAGGTTTCACACAAATATCCTGTGATGTGTATACGAGAACACTTCCCCCAAAGCAATTTCTAGTTTTCCTTAATATTTGATCAGAAAACCCATCAAAAAGTGGCTTTCTGTAACACATATTATAGAGGACTCGGAGGCAATATCTTCCACGTAAGATAATTTATTTCGAACACTTCGAGCATTGAGGTGAAATATAGAGAGTTCATAATCTTGTGGGCCGGGGTTTGGGTGGACGTCGTTACCAAGAACTAATAAAAGTAATAAAAATAGGGTGAATTGGATATTAATAGTAAATGGTGAATAGCAATTACGTGCTATAAATGGACTAAAATTTGAGATAAAACTCACTAAACTAAGGAAGTCAATGATGCCAAAACGAAAAAATATGGAATATCTTTTAAGCAACGATGAGTAGGCTCTTGCATAAAACATACCTATCGACATTCTGTGTGCTGTAATATCACTACCCATTGTCATATAACAAATAATAAATGTACATGATAGTCAGTCGATAGGTTTTGGAATAAGTTTGTACGATCTGGTCTACAAGAAAACAAGGGGGGTATAATTTAAGGAAGGGAATAGGACTGTAAAATGAAGAATGTAAAATATGTACAAAACAAACTATACATGTAATGTGAAAATCAAATGTAAGAAAACATTTCATAATAAGGATAATGTAGTTGAAAAGGCAACATAGTGCCATATCGCATCAGATTGTACGAATATTTATATATTACCTATCACTCTTGTACATGCAGGGACACATATTACATAGTAACTCAGTAATTCCTTTGCCAGATTAAACTGGTCAAGTTTATAGCTGGTTGATATTGAATGATTTTTTCCTAGCAATATTGAATTCCTTGACAATTGATTGACGATGCTTAGTTAAGTCCTCTGTGACAAATATGCGGTCAGCATTAGATTTTAAATTTGTTTTCAGTTGGTATGTGCTGTGTTTTATTTTCCAGTTTCTGAGTCTACAGATAATTTGTCCCTTTATTAATGTTGCCAATTATATGCGACCTATTGATGTCATCCACTGAGAAATTTATCATTTTCATCTTACTTTTAACTATGTCTACTATGATATTGTCTATGTCTCTCATTGGGACATTGTGGAAACGAAGTGATGTTCGTCTTCCATACTGCTCTAGCTCCTCAATTTGATCACTTAGATGTATTACGTGTCTACGTAAGTTTGCATTGTCTTGTCTAAGTGTTGTGTTGTCTTGTTGTAGACATGTAATAGTTTCTCCTTGTCTATGTATCATGTCTATCAATGATTTCACTGCATTTGTCACGGCTTCTGCTACAGCAGATGTAATGATATTCTTTAGGTGCACTTCTGCTTTTGTCATTACTTTTTCGTATATATTGGGAACAATTGACTCAAAAACAGGTTCTTTTAGGAGTGTGGACTTGATCAAGTCGTCCATATTGTAGGACTGACCTTGAGTTTTAAATACTGTCTCTTTTTCACTTAGAGATTGAGACTGGTCTTGTCTTGGTCGAGTAGGGGGTTTCATGCCCTCATCAGATGGACTTGATTGCTGCCTTTTTCGTGATTGGCTTCTACTTCTTTCATGTTGGCCAGCGTTTTTGGGTGTACTCGACTTGTCGGCCATTTTGTTTGTTTATTTTGCACTTTCAACTGTATACAAGTGTTTTTTCTGGGATAAATGTATTACCTCCTGATTATATTATTACATAAAAACGTCATTGTAATACTTAGCAGTACATATAGACTGAAAGGTGGAGTATTACATAGAGAAAAATATAGTTTCCGTGCTTTATGTAGCGGCGGGTTTCACTGTGCCTGCATGATTGTCGCCATCGTCGAACACAACTAAAGACCAAATCATTTCTCCCTCGTCTTAAAAGTATTTATGAACATTGATATTGGGCTTGTGATCATTTGTATGATTTATTGTGTTGATATTCATTAACCTTTATCTAATTTCACCTGAAACTAATCAAATTTTACGTTCATGTAAGGTGTGCTTTGCAAGTTATGAGGGATGGATTTGATTTATTTTAACTGGAACAGTCAATGTTTTCTTTGAAAAATGCATCTAATTATCATATATGGCTATGCAAATAATATGGAACACTGTTAAGGATATCTTATTAAAAAGGTCGCTATAAACGTGTGTTTAAAGTAAAAAGATTAAGCAGCACAATAATGTTAAAGTCTATAAGGAGCAAGGAAGCCATAGGGACTGAATATAACAGATATTAACCACGTGTTACTTATGGGTGAGGGTGTTGAACCATAGTTTTAATGATAGTTATATCATTTAGAACTGTTCAGTAATATATATTCATTATAAATCACGTGAGCGCGGAAACATCGACGACTGGGTGGATAATAGATAACCTTGTGGACTAAAAGTCTACTAACAGAGTCATCGATCATCAAATTACCTCCACCAGACGACAGTTATCATCCAATAATTACATTACTTGTTCATTTCGTTAAGAAAGCCTCATGTGATTGGTCAAAAGTTTGACACGTGACTTCAGAATTGAAAAAGTTAATCAGTCAATGAAGCGGACAACCATTCAACCACGCCCATTTCAGACACTATTTTCGAACGTCATGGAAACTAATAACTTCGCGCAATAAAAACAATTAAAATGTGGAATATCTACAGAAATAATCATAAATGATGTAAACGTGTAATCATAAACTACGAATGCAATTTTTTTTCTCATTTTATAAGGTTGTAAAGGCATTGATAGAAGCTCATTTTTTATATGAAGTGCTATCGCTATTCATAAAAAAATGTACTTCGTTCAACGCTTTTAAATGTACATGCCAGTAAAAGAACAAAAGTTTCCAATCAATTCTAAATAATATATCATCTACTGTATTTAAGTAGCTCATCACTTAGATATATATCTCTGTAAATAATGTAGTCTTTACCAAAAGGCTTAAACATTTCATGAAATTCTTTTACTTCTGTTTTTACGGAAATTAAGTTGCTATCAAGGGTAGAGATGATTTTTATTTTCTTCTGAGATGTATATCATTAGATGACACACGGAAAGAAATTGGGCAATTTTTTACTGGACTAGGGATAACGTTCTTAAATTTTGAAAGTTACATTTGTATTATAAACAACATATATACAAAAGCTAAAATATTTGTTAATTTATGACGGAAAACAATTCAAAGCAGGTCCTCCAGGTTACAGGTAGCCTTTGACTGTTTGTCTGATTACCCAAAGGGGTAAGTAGAAAGGGTAAATCGACGAAGGATAGACAATACTAAACTAGTTATATTGGCCTAAACCAATGGATTTGGCTTCGGATATTCGGTTATATTACATACCATAATAATACATGTTTTTGTATTATTTCATTTAATTTGCTTTGAATTTAACACGACAAATAATGGTCAATCATTTACAAAATGTCATTTTTTGCACTAATGTGGAAATAATTTATTAAAGAACAATTAAGATTATGGTACAAACCTATTTATCAGCTGCAAAAATGGACCAAAATAAGTATGTTTTCTGGACCATAGTATTAGAACGATAATAAATTATATAAGAACAAAGCACACCTTACATGAACGTAAATGATTTGTTGCGGGTGAAATTAGTTAAAGGTTAATAATGAATGTCAACACAATAAATAATACAAAATATCACCAGCCCAATATCAATGTCCATAAATACTTTGATGACGAGGGATAAATGATTTGGTCTTTTGTTGGGTTCGTCTTGCGCAATGTGTAGTTTTCTGTGTAATGTGTCCAAGATCATTGTTCGTCCTTTTTTCTGTGGGTCATTATATTGTCTGTCCTCCGATTTACGGTACCCGCTTACTCCTTTGGTATCTTCAATCGTTTCTAGACATAACTTTAATGCTAAGCAAATTCTTGTCATAAAGCCACTGATTAAATGAGAAATTTGATGTACAAACAGACTATACCTATATTGTCAGAGAATATAAAATTTGTCTGTACGAAATGAAATGATGCAGTCATGTAAGAACTGCTTTCTAAACCCTGTGTACCAACCCTCACTATAACCGGGCGAATAACGTTATTATCAAGAATGCTAAAATCTTGAACATTAAATATAATATCTTGGTCACACAGAAGTTACCATATGCATAACATTAGTTATATTAATGTAAACTGATGGCCTCAGCCATTATCTAAATATTAAATAGTATACAAGGTCATCGTAAGACATAATAAGTGAAACAATCGTCAATTTGGAATCATAATCTAATTGCTAATACCATCTTTAGTCATGTACGCAACTTACAGAATACTTTTCAACAAGGTGTTGACATCTCCCGAAAAAAACTTTTTGAAAACTAAGATGAGACGATTCTTTAAAAATCCTTGATTTAATGGTTTAGTACTCGGAATACAGCGACGTGCAAAAAGTATGCAATATCATGTGCAACGTTTGAGTTGTGAAATATAAACTACATACATGGAAGCGGTTGGAATATTACTACCAAGGAGTGGAAATTTTTAATGGCAAAATTGAAGTCGTCTCTTTTGTAATGTCTGGTAGACAATAATTTATTGTTTTTTGTTCATGAACAATTTAATTTTCAGCTTGTTCGATATCACAGTTCAAGTATTCTTTTGGTAGGTTTGGAGTCTTTTATATAATATTAATTTCTATAAACCCTATATTATTCTAGATACACAAGACCCAGTGAAATGATACAATTATTACTAATGTGAGATAATTATAATAAAGCAATCTCTAATGGGAAATTCTGAAATCTCCATAATAAACATTTTTACCATCGGAACAACATGCTGCTTTTTGACCTGAACTTGCACAGAACAGAGTGAAGATATATATCATCACCATATAGCTTCGAAGAACCTTTTTGTTTAACAAACATTACTGACTGTTCATAAAATGATACTCACCGGATTGTAAGTCGCTGGAAGAAACACCTGAAATAAAATCTCACTATAAAACTTCTGTTAACTGAAACATTTTGTTCTACACAGTTTGCTATTTATAGTTCTAATCTGTATGTCATTTCATCATTATAATTTATTCATTAAATCGTATGCTATAACAAGCGATAAGTAGCCACAGTCAACATATACTCCCTGAAAAGTTAATGCAAATAGACAACATATAGTAGTTGGCAATATATATTGGCGCATAGAAAATGGTCGACGTCAGAATTATTTTTTGTCAATCTTGATTACTGTAGAATAAAGCCCGGTATACACGATACAAGTTTTGCATCCAAGTCTCCATTCAAGAAAACTTGGATCAAGAAAACTTGAATTCAAGTTTGTGTATACACGATGAAAGAAATTTTGATGAATATACACAAGTTTTGGCGGGAGATACAACAAACAAAATGACATTTTTGGGAGGAGAGGAGGGTGCTGCCCTTTGTATTGCATTATTATGTACAATTGTACGACGAAGGAAATTAAGCTCCAAAAAGAGATCAACATGGGCTCGTAAATGGCTTCGAAGGCGACGATGGGATGTATTTCCATGAAGTCTATTAAATCTTCAATCATTTCATTAGTCCATGTGACTGTCTTTTTCCTGCATTTTGGAGCTTCCTCTTTTCTCACTATCTTTACACAACACGTGTAGTTGTTATTATTTGCATTCACAAATTGCTGCTGATAAGGATTCTGTCTTCTGATTGGTCAATCTCCATCCAAGTCCGTTCAAGTTTTTTGATTCAAGTTTCTTGTATGGTATACACGATCAAAAAACTTGAAGGGAGACTTGGATGCAAAACTTGTATCGTGTATACCGGGCTTAATACGTGTCCAATTCCGATAAAACGTTTCCTGGAACACATTTAAGGTGTCTTGTTTCAGTAAACACAATTATTTTCGAGTTATTTCCCCTTTCATTTACTTCATCGTCTGCTTCCATCATGGCACCAGACGTGAAAAAAAGTTAGTGTAGACTTTTCAACCCAAGGGTTTTCAGAAAACAAAATCGGTGAACTATTGGACATTAAACCACGGACAATTTAGAATTTCTTAAATAAACGTTACCTTGAGCATGGTAACATTGAAAATGTTCCTCGAAGTGGAAGGAAAAAAAGATTCACACACTGGGATACCCTGACCTTATTGCGTATTGTTCGGAGCAATCGTCGATAAATTTTAAAGGACGTGACAGCTAACTTTAACAACAGGGCTATTTTAAATTATTCAATTAGATCAATTAGACGACGACTTTTTGATTCAGGTTTCAAACGCCGGCCTGTGTCTAAGAAAATTACGATAGGTTCATTCAATCGGGAAAGAGGACATCGATTTATTGGGTCGAAAGTAAACTGGTCCGTTGAAAACGACTTGGCTAAGATCATTTTAGTGATGAAACGAAAGTAGAGATTGGTGCTGACAAAAACATTTATGTATGGAGGAAGAAGGATGAATGGCTCCACCCTGACTGTGTTGGTGTTGTCCCAAATAAAGACAGAAACTTAAAGTTCTCGGCTATGTTTTGGGGCTGTATTTCCTACTTTGGAGTAGTTGATGGAAACATTAACAGTGAGAAGTATATTTCGATTCTCGATGACAATGTGTGGCCTGTTGTTGCCAGGTATTTTGCAAATAACCCGTGGATGTTTCCCGGCGGACTACTGCATGGAAAACCGAAAACGGAATTTTAACTTTACCTTGACCATCTCAAAGCCCAGATCTTAATATTATTGAAAATGTCTGGAAAGTAATTAAAAATAACATTGCAAAGCGAATTTTGGAAATTCAAACCAAACAAGATTTAGTACGAGTTGTGAATGAAATATGGACTGATCTTTCATTGTGTTATATTCGGTCACTGTACCAAAGTCTACCCAGAATAATTCGATCTGTGATTAGGGCAAGAGGCCAAATTACTAAATATTGACAAGATAAGGTAAGTTTTTATTAATGTTATTGACAATCAAAGGTTTAAATCCCAGCTGTAATTGCATATACTTGATGACGTCGGCCATTATGCGCCAATATATATGGCCAACTACTGTATATCAGACAGAACACATAAAATGAAAAACGAAAAATACGAAACTATCTGAACAGTCCCAAAATAAATCGAAAATTCATAGAAACAGAGATAAAAATTGCTACCCTCAACAAACATATACATGACCGTTCACTTTCCTGGCTTCGTACAGGCATTTCAATTAAAAGTGGAGGGGTTAAGCTACTTTTAAGGGCCCAATCCATTCATTGTAATGAAATGGTGGGGTCTTGTAAGCGTTTTCACATGTGGGTAAATTTCCAACCCGAACATATAGCTGGTTGATAAAGAACACTGTACTAATCTTGAACTTTTACATAATATATTTAATCTTCGTGAAACTACAGTTGGCATGTTTATGATATTACTTCTAAAAAAAAGCATACAACAGCCCTCGGGTAGACATTATCCTGATTCCGAGCCAACAAGTCTTTGCTCTTGTGTCTTAGCTTTGCGTGCTTTCCGGGGAATACAAATTTGATAGCCTGTGGTGTGATCCAACTGGGGTTCAAACCCACGATCCATCGTATTCGAGGCGAGCACGAACCATTGCACCATCGTTGCAGTTTGACACATTAGATGTTGTATATGTAGGATTAATAGTGGGCGTCGAAATCAAAATGATGTGTCTTGTGCGACACGTTCATTCATAACATAGTCTCAACGGAGTCAGTCATTTTTGTTGTTGATATTGGGGCAGTTTGCTAACAACAGTAGATTTAATTTAATTCTGAATACGTTTGTTTCAAGTCGTATTAATTCCGTTAAAGTAGCACGAGACAACAAACAGGACCTAGATATACAACGATATATGTCGTGGTCTTTTTGTGTTCATTGGAGTAAGGTCAGATATGGTTGTTCCTTTTGTTGGTATTGGAGGAATTGTTGATCATCGCCGTTTAACATTTTTTTTCATAAAATACTGGTCCAATTGTCAGATAATAGGTCATTACTATATAATATATAATTGTTTTTTGTTTGTTATTGTGGTTATATTTGTATACATGTGTAAATATTCATAAATTTCAATAATTTAATGAGGGAAATAATATTCTAAGAGCTAAATAAAGAATCTGGTTAACAATTTCTGGAAAATGTTTGTTTTATTTCTGAAATACCGGAAGAAAAAATACTATTTTAGTAACAGTAATTGTCACCCGACAATCAACTTTAGATGCTTAACCGAGTTATTACGTTAGACCGTTGTCTAGATGCAAGGTCAATTGTCCGATTTACGTCAGCTGTTGTCATTTGTCTGTTTGCGAGTTCACGATTTCACGTGTCTTGTGTGATATTTTCATTGATAACAGTATGGTCTCTACGGAGCTGATCAATATCGTGGCTTGTTGATATTTGGGGTGTTAAAGCTAACAATTCGCATAGTAGATATAAAGTCGCCAGGCATATGAAAACAAACAAATTATTTCAATATTTGCACGTCAGTTAGAGATATTTGCAAAATGAAACTGCTATAAAAACTGTCAACTATTTACACCCTTATTACAACGCCAGACGGTATAGTTCCAAGACATGACGTCATACAAATGTACTCAATATGTGACATCATGTATACGCAACCACAAGGAGACAAATCAACAACCAACAAAAGAAACATATTTACTAATACCAGGTTTAAATCATTTATCGCATTAATATAAATCTTTCAATGCATAACAAAAGTTTGAAGATACCAAAGGGGTAATCATATTTCGTAAATAGAAGAACAGACAACACAATGGCCAAATAAAAAGGACAAAAGGACAAACAACAATCTACAAAACATACACATAAAACTAAATATCGAGTAACACGAACCCCACTAAAACCGGGGGTGAAATCAGGTGCTCTGGAAGGGTAAGCAGTTCCTGCTCCACTAGTGACACCCGTCGTGTTAATCTAGTTACAAACCCGGTGATAAGTCATGAATGAGGAAAGGACCGGGACGTGTTTACGACAAGTGGAACATACAAGTGGAATATATCCGTGGTCATTTGTGACACAGATATTCCATAAGGGTCAACCAAGTCATGGTGGCAACCGTAAAACGTTTGTTTGAAATCGTATCCATTCCGTCGTCAAACGATGGATCAGTGAAATTGTAGAGGAATAAATAAAAATGACTTGCTATGTATCAAAACTGAATGTAGTTGAAATATGACATCATCAGCATTGTGAATGAGTGGGTGGTTGCTGTCTTACGCGAAATGAGTAATTTTCAGCTATATTACAGCGAGAACAAGTTATATTTGATGATAATGCCAGCTTTGTACTATACGTTTAGTTGGATTTTTATACAACTCGCATATATTATCCAGATTCCGAAACACACAGTGTTTGTTCTTACCCTTTAATGATGTGTGCTTAGCATAGAAGCAGCAAATACCAATCTTAATAGTCTAGTTTGAACCGACTGGTTTTATCACGATATCTCATGAGATTAATAAAAATTGATTGGAAAACGAAATTTTTCTTTTGTATGTTAATATTACTTGGTTTTGTTTGCTATACTAATAAACATTTTAAATTTAAAAGTCGTATAATAAAAATTTTAAATTCAAAAGTCGTATAATAAACATTTTTAATTTAAAAGTCGTCTAATAAACATTTTAAATTTAAAAGTCGTAACTAGTAAAAACTCACATTCCGGGTCATCAGGGCAATTCATTCCGGACACTGAACATAAATTACATCTAGCTTGTATAGCTAAAGATACCATTCGTCTGTTTGGTAGACCTTGAAATAAAAGTTGAGTAAATAATAATATATTGTGATGTTAATACTACTATATAACGTTTGATAGGGTCGACGTGGCCGTGATCGTATGGTAATTGGTATTTGGATTTACGACTACCTATCGCCACTGGTGTTGTGAGTTCGGATTCCGCTCAGGACGAGGTGTACAACATAATATGATAAAGTTTGTCAGTGAATTGCGGCAGTTCCGTGGTTTTCTCCGGGTATTCCGGTTTCTTCCACCAATAAAACTGACCGCCACGATCTAACTGAAATATTGTTGAAAGTGACGTTAATCAACATAAAACCAACCCAAGCCAAACTAGAACGTTTGATGATAAGGTACTAAGCAGTCGGTGATCAACTTGTACGTTCTGTGCGTTTCCTCACCACAGTTGCTGATGTGTCTAAGTGTCAACGGATTATAATGTTTGTAGATGTTTGTTTTGGGATATGATCATCATTTCCAATGCATATACAATATCTTTAAAATCGATACAAATGGTTATTTGGTCATGGAATTAATTAAAAAAATTCTACTTCCGTCGTCGAATATCCATGGTGGAATATGAAAAGCTTGAATTTAACAAAGCGATAAATAGAAGCCGTAAATCGAAGGAGAACAGACAATACGATGGCCAGAAGAAACAGACTACTAAAGGACAAACAATGAAAAACTAAACACTTCATAGAAAAGGTTCTCCACCATCAGGCATAGGTAACCTTAGCCGGTTTTTGCTATCCTGTTTAGGTCCTTTGGTGTTCTTGTTCCCAAGTTTTTCAATCTTTTGATTTTGAGCGTAACTAATGAAAGTTATTCCAAGAACGCGATGTATGAAATAAAAATATATAATAAAAAAGTAAAATACATATTTAGGTTAAAATGGTCAACAATTTACACAAGTGATTAAACATTTCTAACTTGAACTTTTTCTAACAACGTAACACAAAGAATAATGATTATTGATTGTGGAGGCGCTGTCGCGACTCAAACCTCCAACAGAACACCAATATATGGAAGGAGAACACAAATTTGTCAGCTCAAAAATCAAATTCTAATATGACGTCCCGTGTTCGGTATACAAATAAAGGCATATTTAAATAACAATCAAATATAAGCCACACATGCGCGCTGAGCTAAAAAAAAAAAAGCACCTACATAAACACTGACTATTTTCAGATAATTCTTCATGGTTAGCGATTTTCTATTATTGTTTATCTAAAAATTGTAAGAATTAAATTTATTTTTCGAGAGACGATGTTCATCGGACTACTTTTTACATAATGTAATGAAAATGGCGACTTGGATTCCCGATAAAAAAAAGATAAAAGAAGCAATGTTTATTGTTAGATATGTAATATAAAAATAAATGCCAATGAAAAAAAAGCTTGTATTGTTGACATAAAAAAAATATTCCGGAAAAAATACTGAAGATAACCATCTATCGACTTTGACTTTTGTAATATGATATATCGTCATCCTGTGAGTGTGACGTTGTTTACACGAGACGCTGATTGACACAAGCTGGTTACTGATTTATTTTACGATTTTGTGAGCATTTTACTTGTTTGAGTAGCTAAATGCAAAATGCCATCAAATTGGAAAATATCAGTAACTTAATTACATCACCGTCTAGTTATCACTATAGGAAAACAAGGTTAGTGCATTTTGTTATTCATGGTCAACACACATCAATGGAATGTATGTGTTTGTACTGGGGATCCCCAAAGATAAATTTTCAAAACAAATGAAAAAAAAAATACTTAGTTACAGAATTATAAGGATTAAGCGCATTTTTCCGGAGTTTATTGATGTATAACCTGGACCAAGCCACTCACAAACTTACATAAAAGTCTTCGGACTTTTATTTGTGTGTGAGTGAATTGGTTCAGGTTATACAATGTACATAAATAAACTCCGGAAAAAATGCGCTTAATCCTATAATAAAATTTATATTGAACCTTGTCAATAAAATTCTTTTCGGTATTTTAAGCTAGAGTTTCAACCACAATTTCCCTTTCAATCTCTTAATTCCCAATTTTACCATTTTTAAAATTCCGTACAGGAGATTGATGGAATAGCCACTACCAGCGCATCACCTTGACCGCCTCGAATTTTAAAATTACGGTATGTGTCCTATTAGAATCGAAATAATTCATGCCGGCCATACTTTATTGTTATTCAAATATGGGTAGGCATTATATTCATGAATATTTAACCCCGAGCGATAGCAAGAGGTTAAATCACATGAATATAATGCCTACCCATATTTGAATAACAATAAAGTATGGCCGGCATGAATTATTTCTTAATTCTAACACTGCTGGGTTCAATTTTCAGACTTATATTTAATACCCCGGTATTAACCTAGTATTTCAAGATACTTTGAAATCCAGTTGGGGGGATATATTGTATGGCTGTCACTAACTGAGTGAGTAACTTAGAGGTTTGTATAATATACATTTATTTCCCGTGCATAAGGGAGATATGAATATTTGTTCACCCGAGAAAAGTCATATTTCCCGAGGGCAACGCCCGAGGGAAATATGACTATTTCGAGGGTGAGCAAATTTGCATATCTCCCTTATGCAAGGGAAATGAATGTTTTATTCCACCAGGTCAATGTTTTGGTGAATTCTGCCAAATGAAATCTTTTGGCCATCTTTGTTTACAAAATTATTATTTCGGAACATCTCTGGAGTTATACCGTTATATGACCAAAGCGTTAAATCTTGAGAATTTCGAATAAGGGAAATACGATATTGTTGAGAGGGAAATACGATGTTGTTGAGAGGGAAATGCGATGTTTTGATAAATGTCACGTGGGATTGTTTCGACCAATCGAATTTCTATATAAGTAGAATAAATATTATAGAGAGGAATAATGTAATTTATTTTCTTTGACTGTATGGTGAATTCTTTATTATCCTGTACAATATGTTAAAATTGCTGAGTTAGATTGCTGTCAAATTAAAGATAAAAAAATATATATACAGCATCTGCACACGCTTAAGCACATGTCTTATGTATATCCCTAGATGCGACTTACGAGACAAGGTAACACTTCGACTATTCACGCTATATTATTATATAGCGAGTGTGACCGAGTGATCTAGGGCACTGGACATAAAGCTAAGCGATTGTTGCTGCAGTGTATCAATTGTGTGAGTTCAAATCTCGTGGAGGGAGAACAAAACATTTGTCAGCTCAAATAACTAATTCTAACAATATATATATCGTAGGACAAAACATAAACTTACAGAATAGTTCTTTACATGCCGTATCATTATGTGAACACATTGTGCAGAAATCGTCAGCCATTTGGTTAACTTTTGATGTTAGAGAACCTAAAACAAAATCATACCATCAATATTGTTTCTAACAGAAAATCAATATATCTTATATATATAATAACAAGAGGTATTAAGGATGTAATTATAGTTAAAACCAAGGTTCTCCCTCAGACATAGGTGACCTTAACCTATTGTGGTTATCCTATTTAGAACCTTTGGTTTGCTCGAACCTTGGTTTTGTGTGTAAGTTTTGTGGTTCGTTGTTTGTCCTTTTGTACTTTTTCTTTTGACCATTTTGTTGTTCAATATATGGATTCTGATTACCCTTTTGGTATCTTCAAACTATTCTTAGATTAGTTGCTTTCCAATCTTTTAACTATGATGGTACCTGGTACAGGTTTTTCCAGAAACGTCTCGTGCGTATTTAATTGGATATCTACGTCTTTATTGAGACGGACATTATCGCACGTAGACCAGCGATTCTGTTTGGAAGAGGTGTGATTCTTATGATAATGTATGTCGAGACCTTCACAACTATTCATCGTGTTCGACATCACATTAGGCGATAATTTGTATTATTATACTTCATGAATGTAAGCTGTAATTTTATTGGATAAGACGAGGGTAACATTCTGCTCTGACACATGGCTCAGCGGGTAGCAATTTTTTTACTGTCACCCTCTCATTTAGAGCCTAAATTTGATGATTATGAATCGATTGTGCGCTTGAAAGTGAAGCGATTTCAAACGTCCCTCAAGAGCTAAACTGACACTAATCAAGCAGACGTACACAAGCAAAATGTTTGCTGATGTGACGGAGGAACATATCTCACATTTACTTGACGAAAAGGCCTCGAAATCGACAAAAAGATGCATTGCTCGTAGCGTTGATAGTTTCCGCAGTTTCCTTGGCGAAGATTCTGCCTTCGAAAGGTTTCCAAAGGACAAACTGAACGAAAAATTGAGATTGTGCTTTGCTTCTTTACGAAAAAAGGACGGAAGTCACATGAAAAAGGCTTCTATCACGAACATAAGGTATGGGATCTCAAAATATTTGAAAGAAAACTGTTCCATTGACATTAGCAATGACGTTGAATTTACAAATTTAAAGGATGTGTTCAAGGCGGTTCTCGTTGATTTAAAGAAAAAGGGCTATGCAATCTTGTGATAAATACCACTACTCCCTATGGCCTACAGATGGTTTGACGTTACATTTTATTTGTGTAGAAGGGGTCAGGAAAACCAAAGATCAATGTCAAAAAAACCTTTCGCAATTCAAACTGATTCAAGTGGACGTGAGTATGTATATCAACAAATTGATGAATACGACAAAATAATCGTGATGCTGCAACCTCAGATGCCACTCTTGGAGACGGCAGAATGTATGCCAGAGTAGATGATCCTCTTTGTTCTGTATATTCATTCAAATTATATCTAGGAAAACTTCATCCTGACATTACTGATTTATGACAACGCCCAAAAGATACTTTTGACTATAATTATGAAACGTGGTACTGTAAATCGCCAGTAGGAAAAAACATGTTAACTCAGATGATGCCGGAAATATCTATCAAAGCTAAGCTTTCTCAGCGCTATGCAAATCATTCCGTCCGTGCGACATCAATAAGTGCTATGGATAATGCTGGAGTAGAGGCACGACACATTATGAGAGCAAGTGGACACCGGAGCGAGTCATCAATTCGTAGCTATTCAAAAAAACTGAGCGAAAATAAACAGCGAGAAATATCAGATAGTTGGAATAGTGCGCTTCAAACTGAGCCAACAAAAGACTTGAATACACCACTGTATTTGAACTCAGTGCAGCAGAAATTGAAGCTGTATTATCTGATTCAGAAACTGTTTATGAAGAAATACTAGCATTGCAACATGCACAAATCAGAATGACATTTGCGTTACTGGTGTTCAAAATAAGGAGAACCTACATGTACCTGCACCTGCATCTAAAGATGTTCATATGTTAATGAACAATGTGCAACCATGGTAGAACAATTCGACATTAAATTTGTGTCCAAATATCAATAACTGCATAGTTAATTTCAACATTCAAAAGTAAATTTAAAATTATTCTTTTAAAACTGTTCTTTCTTTGAACTTTAAAAGAAACATTTAATTTCAGCCGTTGTTGATTATTACATGTGATGTTATCATGTTTTTTCTTTGTTAAAGATTGTTAAAAAATATTTGTCTTTTTATATGCAAGAATATAAATATATCTGCCACTCTAGTGCTGGGTGGTTAAGAATTATAGGTTCTAGCAAAATTACTGAACATCTGTAAAAATGAATAGACTGAATATGAAATGAAACATTAAAATAAGAAAAAAAACATCATTGCAAACGAGAAAGTGAAAACATTCAGTATTATAAACATACTGCCCTTGGATGAAGGTGTTAGGGTAGATTAACACACGAAGGAAAAAATTATCACCCGAGACCAAGTCGAGGGTGATAATTTTTTCACAGAGTGTGTTAATCACCCTAACACCTTCATCCAAGGGCAGTATGTTTTTTATTATACTGAATGCCTAATGATTCAAGTGTGCATTATGTTATTAGAAGGACAATTGCTAAAAAAATAAAAAGTCATAAATTAAGATAGTTTACTTACATTAACAACAACAAAACATCAAATAGCAACAAATTTAACAAGATAATAACATAATGTTTATAACAATTAATGTAAAATGGTAATTGTATATTTTAATAAATATTATCACATGTTTGCTTCTATATTCTGACTATTGCATAAATAATTTTCAAGGTAGGCTATAATTGTTTTATCATTTTTCAATATCATTATTTAAATACATGTCTTAAAATTTTGATATTTTATGAAAACTTATGGAAATATTTGGAAAATTTTGAACTTTAAAACAATTTTTTTATTTTAGAATTTTAGAATTTTGAAAATCGGTAAACCTCGGCCGGAGCAGGTGTTAATTTTTCCGGATCGGCAAACTTCGGGCTCAGCGGGTATTAATTTTAGGCATTAACACCCGTTGCTAATTTCATATGTTGCTAGGGATGGGCGGGGCTTATGAAATGTTAGTGAAAATTAACAAATGCGGCTTGTCCAATGAAATGAATGGATAATGTAATAAATTTGCATATAGTATAATAAAATAACTTAACCCTCTAAACTATATGTTATTTATATAATATCCACGAATGAGATCAAGGGAACAAAAGACCAGGTATCGGGTCCGTTTGCCCTAATTACACATTCTCTTCTGGATTCGTTCGCCCTAAAAGTTCGCCCTGATAGTTAAAAACAGTATTTTAATAATGAACATAATGCATATTTTAATTTAACATAAAGAAGTAACGATATAGAAAAGTCGTAACATTTCTAAAATTTAATGGATAAAATCGTAGAAACAGAGGCTTTGTACAGGCACTTCAATAAAAAGTGGTGGGACACATAATTAATATTATCATATTTAACAAAAGTTTCCACACATTATCATTACAAAATAGATCATATCTGATTTATATATGTCACACCGACGACATTGAGAATGATGGCGATTAAGCTTCTTATAAGAATAAATTCTCATATTAAAATATATTTAAGGGCTGTCATGGCCGTGATAGTATGGTAGTTGGATTTACAACTACCTATCCAATCAGTTCCTATCACCACTGATGTTGTGAGTTCAAATCTTGATCAGGGCGAGGTGCACAACATTTATGTGATAAAGTTTGGCAGTGACTTGCGACAGCCCGGTGGTTTTCTCCGGGTCCTCCGATTTTCTCCACCAATAAAACTGACAGCCACGATATAACTGAGATATTGTTGAAAGTGGTGCTAAACATCAAACAAACAAACAAATAAACAATATCATCATGCAGTATAAAGTGTTAATTTTATAAAGAAATTCAGTGTCTGTGTCTGTTAGTTATGCTGGGCTATAGACAATCTGATAATTTTATTATATTTTTTAACATTAAAGTTCAGTAGATACTACATTTGCTTGACAACACATGTAAGTCTTGTAATAATCAAAAGAGTGAACTATTCTATTGCTTTGTTGATTAAACCATAGTGAACAATTAAAACTTGTTTTCCCTATTTCGCAAATCTTATTTGTTTCAACATTTTAACAAGAGCGGATTGTAAACATTAAACGATTTTGAAAAGCGGGTTACCACAAGAATGTTGAAGCTGTAATAAATGTTTTTGTGAGATTCTTCTCGCTCAGTCATTGGTTTTCTGTGTAGTATTTTGTAAGTCGCTGTTTGTCCTTTTTCGTTTGACCATTGCATTGTCTGTCCTTAATCAATTTGTGCTTCTGATTAGCGTTTTGCTATGTTCAAACTTTTCTTATAATTTCTGCATAGCAACCCCCACTCGTGTTTATATTGTTATAAACATACTGCCTTTAGTTGAGGGTGTTATGGTAGATTACCACACGAAGAAAAAAAATATCACCCAAGAGAGAGTCGACGGTGATATTTTTTTCCTGAGTGTTGTAATCTATCATAACATCCTCAACTAAAGACAGCATGCTTTTTTTTATTATATTGAATGCCTATTTTCATTCTTCAACAAATAATATCGGTACATTATTCATAAAAACAACTATATTTCAACATTTTAATGATCGGTAAAACTCGGTCGGATCAGATGGTATTTTTTGGTGTTCGGCAAACTTCGGTCTCAGCAGCTGGTATTGTCGTTGCTATGCGTTCAGTACTACCCGTTGCTTAGAAAGGTGGAATTTGCTAAAAATAATTTAAAAAAAAATACCTCATGGCTCTAGATCAATGAATTTAATGGATTAGCCCAGAAATATGCATATATCACTTCTAGCTCATATACTAATACATACCACTTAATCCAATGTTCACAGTGTATTCTAAAACAAAAAATAAAAATTAAATCCAATTAATCGACCTCTTCAAACTATATTTCCTCGTGCTTAAGGTGCATACTCTGGACATCCGTGTCCTACATGGTGTAGGAGGTTATCAACACGAAAACAAAATACAGGTGAAATATTATTACAAATACTATCATCAATGTGTCGGACATCACATTGCGAGGTTACAAATACAGAAGGGAAAAAACAAGCAGAGAACCCCCATTTGGTAAGTACTAAGTAGAAAGAAAACTTGACAGTTTGATAAAGTTTTAATGTGGACGAGGATGTTCAGATGTAGCGTTTACTGACAGAAGTAATGGGTACCTCTCAACTACAGGCACGGGATCGTTTCAAGCTCTTTGTGTATGAGTTACGCTCATTGTTGAAGACCTTACTATGTCTGTGAAATGTAAAACTACAATAACAACGCTGTTCATTTGCTTAATATGGTGTCTAACGGTACATTTGGACAGTCTAGCATGTTCATTGACATCCATATCATATATTACTAGATGTGAACCAGCCTCACAACACAATTTCTATCATTTTCTTGTTTAAAGAGTATACCTCTATTATATCACTTTCTAAATAGCTTTGATAAATAAACATTCGTACGTGATTGTTTCAGGTAATAGAACAGTCAGAGACATACTATGATAAATCTCTGTGATAGACGTATCATTCATCTTGGAGATATCGTTTGTTCTATTTAATATATTTTCCAAATTTACATTTAGAGTGCTACTTACTATCACCTAAAAGGCATATCAAGATAAGTAAATAGATTAAACTGATCAAAAGATAGATCAGTATCACTAAAGAAGAGTGATACGTCTATCTCAGTGATTTATCACACTATGTATCTGACTGTACTGTATCAGTATCACTAAAGAAGAGTGATACGTCTATCTCAGTGATTTATCACACTATGTATCTGACTGTACTGTATCAGTATCACTAAAGAAGAGTGATACGTCTATCTCAGTGATTTATCACACTATTTCTCTGACTGTACTGTATCAGTATCACTAAAGAAGAGTGATACGTCTATCTCAGTGATTTATCACACTATGTATCTGACTGTACTGTATCAGTATCACTAAAGAAGAGTGATATGTCTATCACAGTGATTTATCACACTATGTATCTGACTGTACTGTATCAGTATCACTAAAGAAGAGTGATACGTCTATCACAGTGATTTATCACACTATGTATCTGACTGTACTGTATCAGTATCACTAAAGAAGAGTGATACGTCTATCAAAGTGATTTATCACACTATGTATCTGACTGTACTGTATCAGTATCACTAAAGAAGAGTGATACGTCTATCACTGTGATTTATCACACTATGTATCTGACTGTACTGTATCAGTATCACTAAAGAAGAGTGATACGTCTATCAAAGTGATTTATCACACTATGTATCTGACTGTACTGTATCAGTATCACTAAAGAAGAGTGATACGTCTATCACTGTGATTTATCACACTATGTATCTGACTGTACTGTATCAGTATCACTAAAGAAGAGTGATACGTCTATCAAAGTGATTTATCACGCTATTTCTCTGACTGTACTGTATCAGTATCACTAAAGAAGAGTGATACGTCTATCACTGTGATTTATCACACTATGTATCTGACTGTACTGTATCAGTATCACTAAAGAAGAGTGATACGTCTATCACTGTGATTTATCACACTATGTATCTGACTGTACTGTATCAGTATCACTAAAGAAGAGTGATACGTCTATCAAAGTGATTTATCACACTATGTATCTGACTGTACTGTATCAGTATCACTAAAGAAGAGTGATACGTCTATCACTGTGATTTATCACACTATGTATCTGACTGTACTGTATCAGTATCACTAAAGAAGAGTGATACGTCTATCAAAGTGATTTATCACGCTATTTCTCTGACTGTACTGTATCTGATCTCATATATTGGTTATATTCAAAATTTGCAATGAACATAAAAACAAAATCTAAACTTTCCAAATAATTGCAACAACAACAAAATACATATGAAAGCTTACCTTCAGGACAATACCATTCTGAGCAGGTCATGTTGTTTTTATCGTTACAGTACTGACAGCCAGCACTCGCCATTACACGAACAATATTGGGTACATTTCCTTCAAATAAAAAATGATTAGCTATATTATCAATCAAATAACCTTCATATATATTTTGGTTTTCCTTTTTCTTTCGGTCATTGTGTTGTCTGTCCTTCGTTATACGGATTCTGTTTACCCCCTTTTGTATCTTCAAACTCTTCTTTCAACCTTTCTGTGATACAGACACCATTGTTTACAGTTTAATCGAAACATTATTGTGTTAATTTTGTTGTCATTGATAATTTATATAACTAATAAATACCAATTGTGCTAATGAATGTATTTCACTTGTAGAAAGCACTTGCTTCACCGCATCATTTCTCAAGCACCTGCGTTCATCCCGGTTTGTCCAGTCTGTGTTGCTCATTTTTTTTTAGTTTTCAATGTTGTGTTGTATTTTGTTTTGTTGTCTTTGTTGCAACTGTCTCTGGATTGTCTATTCGTGATTGTCTGATTGTCCATTCGTGATTGCCCCGTCTTGATTGTCCATTCGTGATTGCCCCTTCTTGATTGTCCATTCGTGATTGCCCCTTCAGTTTTCTCTGGATTGTCCATTCGTGATTGCCCCTTCGTGATTGTCCATTCGTGATTGCCTCTTCGGTTTTCTTTGGATTGTCCATTCGTGATTGCCCCTTCGATTTTTACTGACGTTTATTTACTATCAAACGGAAAAAACTAATTTTCGTTTAATTGAGAAACCATTTAATATGTGATAAAAATGAAAGACAAAAATAACATACTGTCCTAACAGTTCCAAAATCTAATAAATAAGTCTTTGCTAGCGATTCTACTATATGACAATTACAACTTTCTATTTCATTTTGGAGGAAATGGTTATGTCATTCGGTGATAATACTTAAATTCAACTTATTAACACCCGGAACCTTTGAACCGTAATGAGAGCGGGAGGTTTGGCGCCATAAAATCTGATTCAACCCACCATTTCTTTAGAATGCCTGTACCAAGTCAGGGTCATTACGGTTTTCAGTTTTCCAGTTGTTGGCTGATTTTGTCTGTTTATATAATTATGAGTTTTGACTTTCCCTTTGTAAGATTGTTCGGAGTTCGGTAATTTTGTTATTACCCTTATTTGTTAAGATGCATACCATGTTTAATAGTGGTATATCTTAACTTATGCACAAACAAAAGCTTACCTCCAGTTACAAGAAGCCTCGATTTCAGACTAGAATTTGTCCCTACAGCATTTGTAGCCCAGCAAACATAATCAGCCTCGTCATCACTTGTGATGTTCTTTATGGTCAAATGTGGATTCGTGGCAGAGTTATTAATAGAATATTTGTCATCGTCTGTTCCTTTTGGAATTTTCGTTGATGAGCTACCAGAAACTGGGGTTACTGTCCAATACCAGTCCGTGGCTTGTGGTCTTCCGGTTATAGAACACAAGATTTCAAAACTTGAATCTCCAATATTTGACGTAAACGTTACTGGCTCCACTGTGACGGACGGTATATCTTTATAGCAATAAATAAAATAACGCTGTCTTAGTATATATCATAAACATATCTTTTATCCATTTTGACATACTTTTAGAAATACATAAACTGCAGAATAAGGAATAAAATGAAAAGCAAAAAATACCACACTGTCGGAACAGTTCTAATCCAAATAGAAAAATACCACACTGTCGGAACAGTTCCAATCCAAATAGAAAAATACCACACTGTCGGAACAGTTCCAATCCAAATAGAAAAATACCACACTGTCGGAACAGTTCCAATCCAAATAGAAAAATACCACACTGTCGGAACAGTTCTAATCCAAATAGAAAAATATCACACTGTCGGAACAGTTCCAATCCAAATAGAAAAATACCATACTGTCGAAACAGTTCCAATCCAAATAGAAAAATACCACACTGTCGGAACAGTTCCAATCCAAATAGAAAAATACCACACTGTCGGAACAGTTCCAATCCAAATAGAAAAATACCACACTGTCGGAACAGTTCCAATCCAAATAGAAAAATACTACACTGTCGGAACAGTTCCAATCCAAATAGAAAAATACCACACTGTCGGAACAGTTCCAATCCAAATAGAAAAATGACACACTGTCAGAACAGTTCTAATCCAAAAAGAAAAATACCACACTGTCGGAACAATTCCAATCCAAATAGAAAAATAACACACTGTCGGAACAGTTCTAATCCAAATAGAAAAATACCACACTGTTGGAACAGTTCCAATCCAAATAGAAAAATACCACACTGTCGGAACAGTTCCAATCCAAACAGAAAAATACCACACTGTCGGAACAGTTCTAATCCAAATAGAAAAATACCACACTGTCGGAACAGTTCTAATCCAAATAGAAAAATATCACACTGTCGGAACAGTTTCAATCCAAATAGTAAAATACCACACTGTCGGAACAGTTCCAATCCAAATAGAAAAATACCACACTGTCGGAACAGTTCCAATCCAAATAGAAAAATACCACACTGTCGGAACAGTTCTAATCCAAATAGAAAAATACCACACTGTTGGAACAGTTCCAATCCAAATAGAAAAATACCACACTGTCGGAACAGTTCCAATCCAAATAAAAAAATACCACACTGTCGGAACAGTTCCAATCCAAATAGAAAAATACCACACTGTCGGAACAGTTCCAATCCAAATAGAAAAATACCACACTGTCGGAACAGTTCCAATCCAAATAGAAAAATACCACACTGTCGGAACAGTTCCAATCCAAATAAAAAAATACCACACTGTCGGAACAGTTCCAATCCAAATAGAAAAATACCACACTGTCGGAACAGTTCCAATCCAAATAGAAAAATACCACACTGTCGGAACAGTTCTAATCCAAATAGAAAAATACCACACTGTCGGAACAGTTCCAATCCAAATAGAAAAATACCATACTGTTGGAACAGTTCCAATCCAAAGAGAAAAATACCACACTGTCAGAACAGTTCCAATCGAAATAGAAAAATACCACACTGTCGGAACAGTTCCAATCGAAATAGAAAAATACCACACTGTCGGAACAGTTCCAATCCAAATAGAAAAATGACACACTGTCGGAACAGTTCCAATCCAAATAGAAAAATACCACACTGTTGGAACAGTTCCAATTCAAATAGAAAAATACCACACTGTCGGAACAGTTCCAATCCAAATAGAAAAATACCACACTGTTGGAACAGTTTCAATCCAAATAGAAAAATACCACACTGTCGGAACAGTTCCAATCCAAAATAGAAAAATACCACACTGTTGGAACAGTTCCAATCCAAATAGAAAAATACCACACTGTTGGAACAGTTCCAATCCAAATAGAAAAATACCACACTGTTGGAACAGTTCCAATCCAAATAGAAAAATCGTAGAAAAAAGCAAAATCGATACCCCTAACACACAAATCAACTTATTTGGAGAAGAAAGCCCTTCTATTTGATATGCTATATGAAATCTAAGAACAAAACATAATCAACAAAACGAATAGAAATCAATTTAATATTTTAGAAAATTGATATGAATATATTTCATCCATATTTCAATGGAGGTCCATAAACATGTACACTTTTGTCCTCAAGACCTAATAAAATCCATTCACTTAAATTTGAAGCATATCTACCAATCAAAATTGTAGTGTCTGTTTGCTCAAGACAAAATGAAAATTCTTAATAGACGAATTCAACCTATTTTCCCATCAAAGAAACGAATATAAATGAAAGAAGAATATACGTTTTTCCTTTGTAAATGTATCAATCGACTATTATATCATTCTTCCACTAACTATTCCCACTTTTTAGGAGAGCTCGACTACATGTACATATTACTCTTGCGCATGCCCTGTTCCACGCTTTTATCTAATATTAAACTAAAAGCTTCCATGAATATAGCTTGCTGCTGGTCAAGGGAAACCATAGTTTGAGATTAAAAATATTTAAAAATCCCTTTTTGTGATGGATTAAGGGGCATAACTCGTGAACTGTACATGACTTTATAGCAAACATTGCACCTGACCTATTTATTGTGGTCGAAACAATACCATGTAAAATGTTATTTAACTAAAAGGGCACTGAAATATGATCACCAAAACCCCCAAAAATATGCTATTTTCAATAAATTACGGGTTATTATTATGGAAACATAACTGGATTAATATCCAAATTCCAAATTCACCTCTCTACTTTGATCTATAACATTATGTAAAAATATCAAACATTTGAAAATGGTAAACTACGGTTATTGAATGGAAACCAAATGTGAAACTGACATATATCAAAGAAAAACAATGTATTCCCCTACGCGTCGAGGTCAGGCGTCGGAGACATAAATATATAAACCTACCTCCTTCCACATAAAGTCTTGATTTTAAGCTTAATGTTGTACCAGTTACACTCACGGCAACACACATGTAATCAGCCTGGTCATTGACAGTGATGTCCTTGATGGTGAGATGTGGACCAGTAGAAGAACCTTCAACTGTATAATGCTGATTGTTTGTTCCTTGATATATTATTGTTGAGTAGCCGGAAGTAAACGGTATTTTAATCCAGTACCACGTGATAGCTGGTGGAGACCCTGTTATATCACATCTAATTTGCACAGAAGCATCACCAATAACAGATGTGAATTGTGACGGACTCACGGTTACTTCAAGTTTACCTTAAATAATAATAATAATAAAAGTAGCTTTTTATCAATCATGCTCAAAATTCCCCCCAAAAAGTGACGAACAATGTATCTAATTAAAATAAGAAGTTTATTGTATCTTCTTTTTTTTTGTCTGGCAAACACGTAAATATCTAACGATATTCAGTATGGGGTCGAGTCAGAGTTCATATTCTTGAATCGACCAATCAGCAATAAGCCTACATTTTAGAACCGAGTGCACATATGATTGGAATGTCAAAGATGAATGAAAGGTTACATGAAATAACCCCAAACAAGATGGTGGTAGATGTTTGTGTATCACCAAAGACAAACATTTAAAAAGATACAACAAACATCTAAAACTTGAATGTAAAGCACCAGGTTTTTGACAGAATGCATATGAACCAAGTCATTACATGTAAGACTCAGATCGACGTCCAGTCTCTAATCGACGTCCAATCCTCAAATAGATGTCCGATTTATGCGTCACAGACATTTGTACCTCAAATCTATTCTCAAATCGGCGTCCAATGACGTCACTGACGTATGCTTCAAATGACGTCACACCCGGTAGGAGAGATTTTTGAAGAAATGATGGAGAAGCTCTTTAAAAAATCTTATTGTGTTTATTCGGGCCCTATTGACTGTAATTTGAAAAATCACAAAAAAACATCATCAAATAACAGGCTAAAAAACACGCAAAACAAAACTATCATTACAATTATTTCTCAATTTACAGTATGTCGCTTTTATTTCTATTTCTTTTTTTTTTAAACTGGAAAATGAGTAATATGAGGTAGGTGCAACCTGAAACGCTCCCGAAGAACAGTAATATTTCTTCCTGCTTACAAAATATCAAGCTTAAGAATAGTTGAAAACTGGATTTCTTGCAGCAGACGATCACAATGAATGAGAATGCGCAGTTGCAAATGATTAAAGATTCGGTGTTATTCGCTTTGAGTTCGGGATTTTCCGTTTCATTGTTTCATTTTTATTTGAAAAAAAATTCAACTAGAGGTGTAATGTTCTGTATTTCTTCTTTTTTTTTCGTTGCATCGATCACTTTATTTGCTACTCGCGTATTGTTTATATTGGAGATAGTTTAGATCACGTGATTTGTCTTTTAATTTATTTCCGGTTGGCAGCCATAGATTAGGTCACGTGATTTGTCTTTTAATTTATTTCCGGTTGGCAGCCATGTTGTTGAACATTTTGAAGTGCATTAGTATGTTCATACTTCTACCATTAACGCTCTCTTCGGGAGCGTATCATAGTAAATATGCATAGGCTGCACAAATATTAAAAATAAAACATAGCATAGATCTGAGAATTTGGAAAGGACGCCGATTTGTGAATACCCTTGAATCGGACTGTGATTTGCGATAATGACGTCAGTGGACGCCGATTTGAGGAGTGGACGTCGATTAAAGACTGGACGTCGATCTGAGCCTATCAGTTATATTTACAAAGGGACAAGAACATTGAGCATAATTGTCTTATAATTTGTACATAATTGAACCTTGTTAAAAACAAAATCTTAGGATATGAGTGTGATAAGTCAACTGACAATTTTGTAACGGTGGCCATCTCTGGATACAATTCTGAAAATGAGCCATGTTTCCTTTAATTTGCCTGTATGGTTTCAGAAGAGAATATGTAAATGTTGTATGTCGATGTCTTGGTTGCAAAAACTCACACAGCCTTTTAGCTGGTGATCTAAGAAAATTTAATAGTAAATTCTTACAGCATTGAACTGAATTCACTAGTGCGAGCTATTTATCACTGAAGCATGGTAAGATTAAATCAATAAAGGAATAATGACGAATACCATTTACTTTGACTAGAATATCATTTACTTTGACTAAAACAGAAATCCTTTTCATCCATACACTATGCCTATGAAAAAGTTTCAATACATCCGGGTTACCTCTTTTCGAGAATCCTTGAGAACTTACGAAAGAGAAACGAAAGGTATCGAAGAGCATCCGGTCCAATCGTAACTACTCGGTCATTCTCGCTACGCCTAGTGTAGCGGAAATTGCCGAGTAGTCACGATTGATACCGATTTCGCGAGCTTTTCAGACGGTGCCTGTTTCATATTATGTTATATTTCATATGCCAGCGAAGCTGGCTCTTATGTTAGAAATATCGAGAAAAAAAATATATACTGGTGGCCTAAAAGTCTTTCGTTCACAAGAACTAATTCCTGTATCCTTGGAGACACGCGTGCAATATGGCGGCGGCGAGATCACGAAATCACGAGAGTTCGATTGAATGAGACTAGATTCAGCCCTACGAAAGGTCGTCCCCGATATATCTCGGCCCTAAAAAAAAGTCGTCCCCGATATATCTCGACACTATTTTGATGCACTGAATGAGCGTGAAATTGGCAGATAATTTTCAGATTCACGAGCATTCATGGCCGTGCATGTTTGAATAGATGGAAAGAACATCCTTACATTGTACTACAGTACACTCCAAAAAGTACACAAAAGTAAGTAAAATTTCTATTTCAATCATCCCAAAGATTTACATGATTTAAATATTAGATAATGTGGATTTTGCTTCGCTGGCACTACAGGTAGCACCTGTCTCATATCATACCTTGGTAAATGTATTAAAATAAAATGACAAATAAGTAATTATGCACTGTCAGTACCAAAATCTATTTGAAAAATCAATGAAAGAGGCAAAATCAACATCCCCAAACACACATTTACATGATCGTTTGAATTTTTCTGTGTTGGTACATACTCTTCAATGAAAAGTGGCGGGATTTAACTTATTATATGTGCCTAAACCTCACCTCTTAGTAAAATATTTCGGTAATGCAAGTGTTTTCCACACATTAGTAGCAAAGTATTAAAATAACTAATCTGTACTAATCTGATTAAAAAGACATATGTCTTTTAGTTCATATTTAATTACTTACCTGGTGTTGTAGTAGCTTGTGTTGTTGTTGTTGGCACATTGCTATCTGAATCTGCAATAAACACATTTTGAAAATTCCCTTAATTCAATGGGTTGAAAAATAAAGTACAAATACATTAGCATACTACAGAAACAAAAGTTAGACGTTGCTTACATAAAAGCTACTCTAACAAGGTTATATTACTCCAAGGTTAATCATGTCGATCACAACTACACCATTGTGTTTGACCACAGGATCAAACAGATACATCAAGGTCTTACTGCATACCTTGACCTACACCTAGACAATGCCAGTAAGTGCTGGGAAATAGCGAAGATTTACGACAATAGAAATGCTCTGCTAGTGGAACTATTCGTGTTACTCTTGATACAAATCCAGTTGTAAGTCATGAATGAGAAAAGAACTAGATTGTGATTATGACAATCAGAACATATCCATGGTCATTTGTGCCACATATATTCAACAAAGTCATGGTGGCGACCGTAAAACTTTCAAAGTGATGACTTCAACTTAACTACTAGGAACCTTTAGTTCAGTAGCTTCCTTGTTAGCATCAAACCTCTGTTAAGGAAATCATGCTGCTGAAATGAATGAATGGAAAATTCACAATTAAAAAATGGAAATCATCTCTTTTGTCGTAAGGTTCCGTTCTTAACCGACCCTCCATGTCAATATCTAGGTATAGGTCAAGGTATGAGGCATACCTGTATCTGTGATATTCTTTATTTCAAGCTCAATGAGATAGATGTGATAAACAAAATCACCAAACTTAGAATTATTTAGTGAAAGGATATCAAATATATAGCCGTAGTGAAGTTAGAGGATCGAGCTAGTTTTTTTTCTTTGGAAAAGCTTCTCATACGAAACGTCGGCCAGAAGTGGAGCACAGTTTGTAGTTTGTATGATGTTATTAGTTTCAGAAAACTTGTTCTTAGCTATTGTATCAGAGGTGTTAACTTTACAAAATAAGATTGGTCCTTTCAATCTGTGCTTGTCATAAATACCATTTACTTGTTTGAACAATAATAGTAACGAAAGTGACTGTTCATAATATGCATAATAAAATTCGTTTCAGATAGTTGTACAGTTTCGTGTCAGAAAGGGCAACTAGATAGTAAAACATATGGGGATGTCAGACATAAATATCTCACCTGATTCACATTTGCAATGAGATGCTGGACAATATGGCCGTTGGCTGAGACAGTTTGTGGTACACCAATTATCCATTTCAGGTCTACCACTCCAAACTCCAGCTGCTTTACATGTCCTAGTTTGTCTCTTTGTACGTAGGTGAGCTTGTTTAGAACATATTGGTGTCATACATTCTTCTCCAACACATTGAAAGATACACCACCATTCCATGTAAGGAGAACTTTCTTTGTTGAAATTTGATCTGATAAAACATAAGTAGCACTTTTGAAGAAAACAAAAACTTGCATTAAGATATCTATTCTCATTACCAAAGAGCATGGCTTTGGGACAATTATTTACATACAGTTTTCGATATTTATGACCGATTTCTTTTTTCTTGTGAGGGAAGGAGGAGGGAGGGAGGGAGGGAGTGAGTGACCATTACGCCACCGAGTTTGAAAGAAGAGGAACACAACAAAGGGATAACCTACAAGATCTGCAAGCGAATTTGTAAAAGTAATAAATTGATAACAAAAATTATTTACTAGTTTCTATGTGTTGTTTGTAATGATTTATAAACCTTGGTAACAGTAACTCTATTTCAGTAAGTTTTATTTGTACAGTCAGTTTTTATATAAAGAAAAATGTGTCACATGATAATTGTCAAAATGCCTCTGGACATCAAACAGACTTGTAAAGTTATAAAAGGTTCGGCTAATTGACTTAAATAACTGTCATTTACGATCACTACTCAGTACTTTCCCTCCAGCTGTATGTCAGTATTCTCAGATAGCATTACCCAGCGATCGTCCCATTGTGTATTAGTAATAGCGCTCTCATAAACCTAACACTGTCATTTCAGACTCCTGTTCAGTTATCAACCAACTTCTTTCTTATTGTAGATGTTGATTATAGCCGTGAAAACGACATAAAGAAATATTTGAAGATACCAAAGTGGTAATCAAACGCCGTGAATCGATGAAATACAGACAATACAACTGCTAAAATACAAAGGACAAAAAGACAACAATAATCCATCAAAAGACCACCCAGAAAACTAAAGATCGGGCATTGTGAACCCCACTAAAACTTGGGTGTCTCGGAAGAGCATGCAATTCATGCTCCACTATTGGCACCCGTCATGTTACTCGTGAGAACCCGTCATGAATGAGGAAAGGATCGGATTGTGAATATGACAGATTGAACATAGCAATCATTTGTGACACAGATATTCTGTAACGGTTAACCCAGTCATTATGTCAAATTGGTCCAGACAGAGCAAAGTTACCAGTAAAAAGAGTTTGAAGATACCAAAGGGGCAATCAGATTCCGTATATCGAAGAACAGATAACACAATGGCCAAACGAAAAGTACAAAAGGATAAACAACGATCTACAAAACATGCATATAAAACTAAAGATCGAGTAACGCGAACCCAACTAAAAACCGAGGGTGATGTCAAGTGCTCCGGAAGGGTTGGTAAAATTCTTTGTATATTGTGTTGTATGCCTTCAACCCACGTGAGGGTAAAATTGAGCTGAATATATTAATATATCTGTACAAAATTAAGATATATTGGTGTTGTTTAAAAAATATAAAATTTAATTAAGTTCATGAACCATATCTTACACTAGGAAAAGTATTCCAATGGCCTTTTATATTAGGAAAATTTGTAAACTTGGATTTATTATCTGAAATATTGAGTCTATCCGGTCTTTACTGGTACAAATTCATCTGTTGCATATACAATAACAAGTAACATATAGTATAAACAATTTATAAAGAATATCATTTTTATTGAATGCTTGAGAGATTGCTGTTTTACGACGGAAAGTGAGAAATGTTTCAGCTATTTCATTGCGAGAACAAGCAACATTTTGATGCGACGATAATGATATCTGCTAACTATTATAGACCAACTGTATTTTTATAAAGCTAGCTTATTGAACACCATTCCACTAGTTTCCACTCGGAAATATGTGTGTCTGATGAAAACCAAGTAATTCAATTATTTACTATAACATTACCATTAATGTCAATTACCTTTTTAAAGACTTGAATTTAAATGTGTCGTCTGGTAGTATCTTGATGTCTGCGCAACTGTAAAATTCTTCTTGCATAGGCCCACATCCATAGCAACAGTTATCTCCATCGCATCCCCATAGGTGACCTAATACAATATCAATATGTCATCACAAGTTTGACAATACATTATTTTATGGGGGGGGGGGGGGGGGGGGGGTAATGAGAGCATGATGAGTGATCAGAGACATCCAAAAACATCTTTGAAAAATTCCTTTTGTCGAACCAGGGGGTGAATGTACGTCATAATTGGAAGCCATTTTGTGCCGCGTGAAGGTAAGTTTTTACTTATAGCATTAGTTATGGTAAGGATAACACTAAATGTGATAGTGCGTTAAATGCCACTAAATGTCCGCTAAACAACTGTGTCCATCGTTCAAAAACTTGTTGTCAAATTCTCAAACACTACGACAATGTTATTTCCAGCTGTTGTGAAAACGTTGTCGAAGTGTTTGAGAGTTTGACAACAAGTTTTGAATGATGGACACACCGTTGTTTAGCGGACATTTAGGGGTATTTGACGCTTATTACAGTTCCAATAGGAACAAAATGGCTTCCATTTATGACGTACATTCATCTCCCTGCGAACAATTATGTAGCTATTACATTCGAGAATATAATTCCTTGTCAGACAAAATATATGGGTGACAACAAAGAAACAAAGCGATGTATGGTATGTTTTTTCTTACCAGTATGATAATGGAACTGTAATAAGCATTTATCACATTTCAGATCTGCCGGAAGTTGTAAAGGAATCACGTGATATCCTTTGTACCAAACTTTATATCGAGTATATCCGGTATCTCCAATTTCCAAGATATTTTTGTTCAGGCATTCCTTGGTTACTGATTGGTCATCGTTGTAAGGGCATATTCTAAATTCAAAATATCCAAACATATCTGATTTTGTTTCTACCGTCACATTTATTATTTCATTTTGTAAAAATGTCTGCGAAACAAAATTAACGTGATATTTCCCGCCATTTTCATGATCACGTGTTTCATCAATTGGGTCACCACAAATCCCACATTCTCCTTTATTTTTTAGCCAGTGTACCTGAAACAGAAAAGATATTCTGTTGAATTTACAAAACTAGTTCTTTAATATACTGCAAGCAGTATTTGATTAATGTATAAGACATTGAGTGAATGAGAGTAATGAATTACTTTTACCATTGACGGAATAAATTAATCAAAAACTATATTAATACTTATGATTACATATATGAGAATTATTTCACATCTATGTTTTGCTCTAAATAACCCACAATATATGTAAATGTAAAACACTGTACCAACACATTGAGTTTTATCACAAGTCAATCTATTTAACTGGTACATTTACATAAAGAATTTAACCCGCAAACGTGTTGCCTTTTTGACACCTTAATTTAGTTCACCAAATTTAGACAAATACATGTCATTTCTTCGTCACTTATATTTGATCAAATAATTTATTTAAAAAATAAAAGAAAAAAAGACAATATACACTACAAACTGAAACTAAGACCTATATATTCAAAATGTAGGATCTTTTTTATTATTTAATATTTATTGATTTTTTTTTAAATTTTATTTATTGATTTTTATTTCATTTCTTTTTTTATTATTATTATTTTATAACTACATACATGTATCCAATAAATGAGCTACAAAAAATCTCACTGTATTTTGATGAGAAATTAATTGTATATACTAGAAGTTGTCCATGGGACTCATTAATTTGGTAAATAAGTATATTTATGAGAGTCAAAAACACTACTTGGCTGGGTTCTCACTGTTTTATGGTTTTCGAGAAGAAGAATTGTGAAACATCATATGACTATGGTCTGTGGTGGCTGTAATGATCCAAGTATCATTGATTTATTTAATCATTAGTAAAAATCAATCTAACTAGGGGGCCGTCGTGGTCGTATGTTAGGTGGATTTACAACTACCTGTGCAATCAGTGCCTATCACCACTAACGTTGTGAATTCGAACCCCGTTCATGGCGATGTGTACTCGATACAACAGTATGTGATCAAGTTTGTAAGTGATTTGCGACAGTTCTGTGGTTTTTTACGGGTACTCCGGTTTCCTCCACCAATAAAACTGACCGCCATCATAGAACTGAAATATTGTTGAAAGTAGCGCTAAACATCATAAACCAACCAATCAATCCAACTAATTTACAGTTATATCTCCTCACTTTCCCACCCTTCATTTGGAGAACACATGAGGAGATCTAATATCAACTAGATTGTAGCAAAAATAAGAAAACATAATTATTATTATTGTTATTATTATTATTATTATTATTATTATTATTATTATTAATATTATTATTATTATTACATTTTTTGTATTATTATTATTATTATTATTATTATTATTATTATTATTATTATATTTTACTTATTTCGGATATCTTCCACCCAAGTAACATAAATGTGGGAAAATATTTTCAAGGTTGTTTTGAATGTAAGGTTTTATGTTAAAATATGCTCAGTGATAGTGTCCATCTTTGATTTTCAATAGGCACCCAAATCTCAAAATATTGATTAGTGCGATTTTTATATTAATGCGATAAATGCGAGAAACCAAGATCGCATGATTTAAGCATGGTATTAGTAAATATGTTTCTTTTGTTAGTTGTTGATTTGTCTCCCTGTGGTTACGTATAAAGGACATCACATATTAAGTAATTTGTATAACGTCATGTCTTGGAACTATACCGTCTGCGTAGTAATAAGGGTGTAAGTAGTTGACAGTTTTTTATAACAGTTTCATTTTCAAATATATCTAAATGACGTGCAAATATTGAAATAATGTGTTTACTTCCATAGTGACTGGCGACTTTAATACCGCTAATTTTGTTTTCGTTCGTTATGGTGTTGATCACATAGTAGAAAAAAGAAAGCGATAATTCTTAATAACCAGTTTTATTGATAATCAATTTATGTCATTGCCACCCTTCACACTGACGTAAGCTATACCTCAGTTACACCTTCACACTGACGTAAGCTATACCTCAGTTACACATTCACACTGACGTAAGCTTACCTCAATACGGTTGCTTCGAATCATTTCCATTCCGTCAAAATTTTGTTATTTTCGTCCGCCAGATCACGTGATTTCGATGGACTAATCGGCTTTGAACTTATGTACACAACAAAAATTCCAATCGATTTGTGCCGTTTTAACGTTCGATCCTCAACTTAAAAAGATCTTAACATTTTCTGTAAAAGACAGATATCAATTAAATTATTTTATTCGTATCAAAGATTTCAATGCAGAGACAATTACTTCTTCAAAATTAAATTTGTTTTCTTTCTTTATTTGCGGCTGTCAGCATCATCAAAGGAAAACTATCTGCCTTTATGTATATATTTCTGATATCAGACAGATAGTGGGGTACCGAACACCAGTATTTATTCAGCGGTTTCCTTGGCGTCTCCATATTACAATTACTTATAATCTACCGCATCTACGACTATGATATGCTGACGTCACAGTAATAGCGTAAACACCGGAAGTCGCCTGCCGATTTGTTCAGACGTCAAGACAAGAAAAAGACGGAACGTGGTCGGAATTGACATGATTCGAAACAACCGTATTACACCTTCACACTGACGTAAGCTATACCTCAGCTACACCTTCACACTGACGTAAGCTATACCTCAGTTACACCTTCACACTGACGTAAGCTATACCTCAGTTACACCTTCACACTGACGTAAGCAATACCTCAGCTACACCTTCACACTGACGTAAGCTTACCTCAATTACACCTGCACACTGACGTAAGCTATACCGCAGTTACACCTTCACACTGATGTAAGCTATACCTCAGCTACACCTTCACACTGACGTAAGCTATACATCAGTTACACCTTCACACTGACGTAATCTATACCTCAGTTACACCTTCACATTGACGTAAGCTATACCTCAGTTACACCTTCACACTGACGTAAGCTATACCTCAGCTACACATTCACACTGACGTAAGCTATACCTCAGTTACACATTCACACTGACGTAAGCTATACCTCAGTTACACCTTCACACTGACACAAGCTATACCTCAGTTACACCTTCACACTGACGTAAGCTATACCTCAGCTACACATTCACACTGACACAAGCTATACCTCAGCTACACATTCACACTGACGTAAGCTATACCTCAGTTACACCTTCACACTGACACAAGCTATACCTCAGTTACACCTTCACACTGACCCAAGCTATACCTCAGTTACACCTTCACACTGACGTAAGCTATACCTCAGTTACACCTTCACACTGATGTAAGCTATACCTCAGTTACACCTTCACACTGACGTAAGCTATACCTCAGTTACACCTTCACACTGATGTAAGCTATACCTCAGTTACACCTTCACACTGATGTAAGCTATACCTCAGTTACACCTTCACATTGACGTATGCTATACCTCAGTTGCATCTTCACACTGACGTAAGCTATACCTCAGTTACACCTTCACACTGACGTAAGCTATACCTCAGTTACACCTTCACACTGACGTAAGCTATACCTCAGTTACACTTTCACACTGACGTAAGCTATACCTCAGTTACACCTTCACACTGACGTAAGCTATACCTCAGTTACACCTTCACACTGACACAAGCTATACCTCAGTTACACCTTCACACTGACGTAAGCTATACCTCAGTTACACTTTCACACTGACGTAAGCTATACCTCAGTTACACCTTCACACTGACGTAAGCTATACCTCAGTTACACCTTCACACTGACGTAAGCTATACCTCAGTTACACTTTCACACTGACGAAAGCTATACCTCAGTTACACCTTCATACTGACGTAAGCTATACCTCAGTTACACCTTCACACTGACACAAGCTATACCTCAGTTACACCTTCACACTGACGTAAGCTATACCTCAGTTACACCTTCACACTGACGCAAGCTATACCTCAGCTACACCTTCACACTGACGTAAGCTATACCTCAGTTACAGCATTCGGACTGACGCAAGCTATACCTCAGTTACACCTTCATACTGACATAAGCTATTCCTCAGTTACACCTTCACACTGACTGACGTAAGCTATACCTCAGTTACACCTTCACACTGACATAAGCTATATCTCAGTTACACCTTCACACTGACGCAAGCTATACCTCAGTTACACCTTCACACTGACGCAAGCTATACCTCAGTTACACCTTCATACTGACATAAGCTATTCCTCAGTTACACCTTCACACTGACTGACGTAAGCTATACCTCAGTTACACCTTCACACTGACATAAGCTATATCTCAGTTACACCTTCACACTGACGCAAGCTATACCTCAGTTACACCTTCACACTGACGCAAGCTATACCTCAGTTACACCTTCACACTGACATAAGCTATACCTCAGTTACACCTTCACACTGACGCAAGCTATACCTCAGTTACACCTTCACACTGACATAAGCTATACCTCAGTTACACCTCCACACTGACGTAAGCTATACCTCAGTTACAGCATTCAGACTGACGCAAGCTATTCCTCAGTTACACCTTCACACTGACGTAAGCTATACCTCAGTTACACCTTCACACTGACGCAAGCTATACCTCAGTTACACCTTCACACTGACGTAAGCTATACCTCAGTTAGTTACACCTTCACACTGACGCAAGCTATACCTCTGTTACACCTTCACACTGACGTAAGCTATACCTCAGTTACACCTTCACACTGACGTAAGCTATACCTCAGTTACACCTTCACACTGACGTAAGCTATACCTCAGTTACACCTTCACACTGACACAAGCTATACCTCAGTTACACCTTCACACTGACGTAAGCTATACCTCAGCTACACCTTCACACTGATGTAAGCTATACCGCAGTTACACCTTCACACTGACGTAAGCTATACCTCAGCTACACCTTCACACTGATGTAAGCTATACCTCAGTTACACCTTCACACTGACGTAAGCTATACCTCAGTTAGTTACACCTTCACACTGACGCAAGCTATACCTCTGTTACACCTTCACACTGACGTAAGCTATACCTCAGTTACACCTTCACACTGACGTAAGCTATACCTCAGTTACACCTTCACACTGACGTAAGCTATACCTCAGTTACACCTTCACACTGACACAAGCTATACCTCAGTTACACCTTCACACTGACGTAAGCTATACCTCAGCTACACCTTCACACTGATGTAAGCTATACCGCAGTTACACCTTCACACTGACGTAAGCTATACCTCAGCTACACCTTCACACTGATGTAAGCTATACCTCAGTTACACCTTCACACTGACGTAAGCTATACCTCAGTTAGTTACACCTTCACACTGACGCAAGCTATACCTCTGTTACACCTTCACACTGATGTAAGCTATACCTCAGTTACACCTTCACACTGATGTAAGCTATACCTCAGTTACACCTTCACACTGACATAAGCTATACCTCATTTACCTTTTCACTCTGACCAAAACCATACCTCAGAAGACGTTTATTGACAATGAAAAATGTGTATGGAAAGCATAAATTACGAAATATTAATAAAAATTAATTCACATATTTTCCTCTGTAATCTGATAACACTGATCGCATTAATTTAATCTAGCAAATTCAACAGTGATCTTGAATTCTCAAAAATGCAAATATTCAAGTAACTGATCATTGACAAAGGAATGTTTCTACAAATATACAATTTAATCTAAGAAAAGTTTGAAGATACCAGGGGTAATCAGAATCCATATATCGAAGAAGAACAGACAACACAATGACCAGAAGAAAAAGGACAAAAGGACAAACAACGACCTTTAAAACTAAAATCGAGTAACACGAATCCCACAAAAACCTGAGGTGAACTCAGGTGTTCCTAAAGGGTAAGCAGTTCCTGCTCCGCTACAAACCCGTGTCCATCATGTGCATAACGCAAAGTGAAATTAAAGGATCAGACCAGTTTCTTTTCGTTTTTCTTGAAAAGCCCCTGTATGAAATCTACCTCATATCATATATGAATCAAGGAACTAGTCGGCGAGATGAGGAACACGTTGTCAATCAAAACCTCTAACATTTTGATGATATCAGTTTCAGAGAACGTTTTGGTAAAATCAGTGTTTTAGTTTTGAGTAGGGAATAACTGAGTTGTGTAGAGGTTAGAGAAATAAAATGTTAATGAGGAGAGGGACCTTGATTGTATGTACTCTAACAGATCTTTAGACTTTTTCAGATTACATAACTGATTCATACCACCCCTTGAGTAGCTAGTGTCACGGTAACACTGAAACCGCTGATAGAATGTATATTACAAATTTGGAAAGAGGTTTCACGGAGTATTTTGCTTGTATGAGTAGCATGTTTGTGTGACATTTAGTTTAGTTTATTTATTTGATTTGACTTTTCCTTAAAACCATTTATTGAATTTGAGGACTTCATTGAATCTGTATTGTCATAGTTTTATTTATTTTTCCATTGTGTATTGATGTGTATTTGAGTTCTATTTTTTTTAGTTACAGTTTTTTCAGTTTATTTTGTGTGTTCATTTTTTTTCATTTGTCTGTATAAACGTTATATTTTTGTTTATTTTTTTTATTTTAATAAATTTTATCAAATTTATTTTTGTTTGAATATTGCTAACATCCAGACAGAGATCCCACACCTTTACAGTAATGTTAAGGTCGCCAGTGATAATGCTACGAGCCAGATTATATAGGCCAATGTATGAAGCAGACTTGTCTGTATCTGTGATATTTTGAATTTCGAGTTAAATGGGATAGATGCGATCACAGTCACCAAACTTAGAATTGTTTGTTGAAATGTCATCATCTATATCTCGGAATATGACATTAAAGGACTGGACTATTATCTTATTTTCTTTTTCTAGAGAAGCCCTTACATGAAGTCTGCTTCATACGAATTACGAAACAAGTGGGTGATGAACACTGGGAATAGCTGGTATCCTTAGGAATGCAAACTCTCTGTTAATAAACACGTCCAAAAATAACAAACATATTTGATAATGTCAGTTTCAGATATTTTTTGTTGTTGCGTGAAGGATAGAGAAGTCAAATGTTTTAATCGTATTGTATGAGGGGAGTGATCTTGATTGTATGTACTCTATTAAGTCTAACAGTTTTTTTAAGACTTTTACCGAATCCACATCTGATTGACACCACCACGAGTACCTTGTGTTACAGTAACTCTGGAGCCTGAATTTGACCGTTGATAGAATATTGCATACTATTATTCGGGATCTTCACATGGAATATGAGCCCGTATCCCATGAGAAGATCTCGAATAACAATTATATTCTACTGCCGGTACTGGAGTGTTCCGATTAAACTAGCACTAGAAAAACCACTCACAAACTGTGACACTTTTCCGGATAACAATGATCCTAATGACCTGAGTGTACTTTGGCATCAGGTTTGCTTTTTTTGAATTTATCTCTTCAACGGAAATGCGATGAAACCGCATTGCCATTTTTGTTTGCTAGCAGACGACAAATTCGATTATCTCCCCATTTTACAAACAGAAAAATTAATATCACAACGGATATGGGGGAAAATCCGTAAAAAAAAATCCTGTCCATATCCCCGGCCCTACCAATCAAATTACAGGATTAGCCAAGATATTTCACTCCAGTAGAATATATGTTAATAATTTGGAACGGGTTTCGTGGAGTATTTGGCGGACCCAGTATTACAACGCTGTTTGCAAGTACACTTGTGGGCGTCCAATAGAGTGACGGAAGATCCAGTTCTTTGTCTTTGGTTGAAATACCAATGATTGTTCGGGATTTTCTCTTTCGTAAGTGTCGTCGGGGTATATGTAGGGTTGCCAAGTGAATTGTCAATACTTAATTCCTTCATCAAGAGGTCTATGTAATTATTTATTTGAATAATTTATCAGTTATACAAATAATATTTAAAACAAGCACAAATATAAAACTCGCTGAATAATAATTTCAAAATCACAAAATCCTAACTTTTAGAGTTAAAGTGATTCGTGAATAAAGGATACATATAATTATATGGATTGACTTTTTATTTTATTTTATTACTCTGTGTTTTACTAATATAGGAAGTGAGTCACGCTGTATCTTATCGTTAAAAAGCGAAGATCTTTATATAAAAAATTAAACTGGTGACAAATTTTCAATTTTCGTCTTGAATCGTGACGAAAGATAATTTATTCTTCTTTATGACTATGACATTTATCATCTTTTATAACAAAACCGGATTGTGTACGTACATGTATGTCTGTTTTATTTATTAGTTAAATATACTGTCTGGAAGTGAATTAAATCATTCAACTGATGTCAGTGATTCGTGGATGAGGCTCACATAAATATATAAAATAAAATAAATTAAAAAAAAAAAGGAAATTACGAAGGGGGACTAAAAGCTCCGTCTTACAATTTTGAAATCGTTCCTTAAATATATTTTTTTATCAATATCTTCTTTCATAGAATGGAAAATCTGTCAGTACAGTGGGAAGAAGCTAAAACAAATTACCCCAGGGACAAAATAATACAATTCATACACCATCATACATTTCAATTTTCTCATAAACAGATCTGATAAGTTTCATGAATTCAAGAATTACAATTTTATTTTCACAAATTCTAATATGCAGGTTAACGAACAATGAATGCATCCTCAACCTGTAACGGGTGCCACTTGTGGAGCAGAAACTGCTTACCCTTCCGGAACACCTTAGTTCACCCCCGTTTTTAATGGGGTTTGTGTTGCTCGATCTTTAGTTTTATGTGTATGTTTTATAGATCATTGTTTGTCCTTTGTCTTTTTTTCTTTGGCCATTGTGTTGCCTGCCCTTCTTCGATTTACGGATTTTGGTTACCCCTTTGGTATCTTCTAACTCTTGTACTTTGTACCAGTTGATCATTTTGCTAGTGACATTATCTCTGATGTCTTCAGTACAGTAAACAATATCTAATCCTTCTTCAGTTTTCTGATGGACATGAACGGAACTGGATAAATGTTTGTCCAGATAATATCAGAGTCCTATTAAGCAAGTTAAAAATACACTAAGTAACCTTATTACAATCATGTTCGTAGATACACGTTGTGATTATTTTGTTTAATTTTCTATCCATGGGACATTTGCGTCATGTAGCTACGACCACTAATAATTCCTCTAATGTTTCTGCACTGTTGAAGGGAGTACAATGGTATCGCCCGAGGTTGGCAGAGTGACATTCTTCTGTTGCACACAGCCAACATTGGATGATTCCGCTGCTTCTCTTATAATCCACGGTTATTCCAAGTGGCCCTGATTACAAATACGTTACCATCTGACATAAACAGTCGGTCACAAACCTTTTGTTGATGTCCTTACTTTTCGCATTTAAATTTTTCATACAGTAATTTTTATTTGCTAAGCAAAAATCCAATTGGGTTGTAGCAATACAATTTACAAATAAACAAAAAGATAATAAAAGAAATGTACTGTATAATTATATATAAAATGTATATAGTTTTATTTCTTCCTTCCTCAGTTCTAAAGACTGTTGAATAAAAAGAAATCTTCAGGTGTTGATTCAATTGAATTACAACTTTATTAAAATTAGAGCGGACTTCATTATATTATCTCTTATATTTTTATTATATCACAGTCAAAAAAGAAATGAGATTCATCATCTAGACGGTTACATAGTTTATATTTTATGTGATGCCTTGGTGTTTTTTGTTTTGCGTGTATCTTCTAGTTTCTATTAACAGTTGATGGTCTAAATTTTGTTATGATCTTTCTAGTTTCTTTATATGGGTTTCTGGAATATGCTCAAAGCCAAATAATCTTTAAAATCTTTGAAAGAAAGAAAACCAAAGGGGCTAAGGATAATATCCACAATCGTAAATCTTTTGTTTTTAAAGAATTCATTAATGTTCTACATTTTATATATGAAAATGTTGATTGAAGATTAAAAAAAAATTGTAAGACTCTTTGACTCTAAAGTTTTCACAGATATATTTCTTACATAGTCTAACTTACCTCGAAACCGCCACAATTTACACGGTGATCATTTGTGTTGATCGGATATAACGTGTTATTTAATCTCCACAAAGAAGAACGTCCAGGGGGATCAACCAACCTCCCCCCACCACCTCTGTCTAAATATTCTCCAAAAATCACAGCTAGAATTATTGATAATAACATATAACCCTTTATATTTAATATATAGAATTGTGAATAGTTCCAATCAAGAGACATAATTATTCCTAGGTGAGTACGTTAATATCTGAAGTAAATAATAATGGGATCGAAGGGATGGTATAGTTTATTTTATAAAGACCGCAAGGTAAGGATTCACTGCTCCGTAACAGAAATACATTTATGTAAATCAATTATCCGGAACAATCAGATAAAAAAAACTTTTACTAAAACATCAATCGTAGACGATGAAAGAAAGTAACCAATCAGAGATCACTGTTTAAAATTTTTCCGAAGAAACGTCATTTGTCCAGGGGATATTTTTACACACGGACGCTCTTGCAAACATAAAAAGGTCCAGATCAAAGTTTACTGATTAAAAAACATGTGTACATGTTATCTGGTATAATCATTATCTACTAATATACCTGAAGGTGGATACAATAATAACATTATTATGATAAAAAAACATGCAAATAATCGAAATTACATTTTTCTTAAACTTTTGTCGTGTTTTGAGATACAATTGTATGTCGAAATATAATCTAAGATGTCTGAAACATCGCATATTTATGAACCTTTTTTTTAAGTATAAAACTTTGCGAGATATATACATGGTCAACATTCTCAATTCCTATTTCTTAATGATCTTTTTGTAATTCATAATTCTTTATTCTAACTTCACCATTCTTTATTTCGTCTTTCTATCAATCAGAACCATATCAAAACACATTTTTGATGGACATTCATTTGTTAAGATTTTAAGTACATATATATGTGTACTTAATTCTATTTTTTAATTCTAATTTCATCATCTGCATTTCTAAATCCTTCTTTCTTCTTTCTTAATTCACTTTTATTGTTATATCTTCACCCGATTGCAAATCCTCCATTACTAAATGTTTAATCCCTTTTTCAATATCATTCTTCCAGTTGAACAATTTAATCTTACTCCTTATTTCTATATTAACGTGTTTAACTTGCCTAACTGCTATGGAATATCTGTGTCACAAATGACCACGAATACGTTCCACTTGTCGTAAAGACTTCCCGGTCCTTTCCTCGTTCATGACTTATCACCGGGTTTGTAACTAGATTAAGTCGACGCGTGCCACTAGTGAAGCGGGAACTGTTCACCCTTCCGGAACAACTGAGTTCACCCACTGTTTTTTAGTGGGGTTTGTGTTACTCGATATTTAGTTTTATGTGTATGTTTTGTAGATCGTTGTTTGTCCTTTTGTACTTTTTCTTTTGGCCATCGTGTTGTCTGTCCTTCAGTGATTTACAGATTCTGATTACGTCTTCAAACTCTTCTTAATAATTAATAAGGAATACAAAAACAACAAATATAGAACTAAAAATAAAGAATTATAAATTATAAACTGTTAGAATTTTAACCCAAATTGCTTTCTTTAATCAAACCTACAAAGCCAAAAAAATATCTCAAAAAGACTCCATACAGAACACAGACAACAGGTACGGTACCAATTGTGTTATAGCAATCCGCAATACTTTTAATCGATCGCAAGTAAAATTGGTAATTTGTCGGTCCTATAAGTCACGCACATGTGACATTATTTCAATTGAAAGGGTGGAATGACCAGTCGTTAAAAAGTAACAACTACAGAACAATATATTTTCGATGGTGTTACTGTTTGCGTGCTCCGTTTGTGTGCGGTAGATCGTGGGTTGTGGCCGAACCCAAGACTATAAAATTGATATTTATTGTTTATGTGCTAAGCACGCAATATTCAGAAGTACCAGAACAAAGTATGCAGCATTGGGATGAGTGTGTGAATGATTGTTGTTTAATGTCAAGTGACAGTTTTCCCGTCACATTTTGATGATGATGATGATTATGATGGCGATGTCCGCTTTGTACTAGACCAACACCCTTAGTTGGAGTTTAATAGTGCTAGATCACTTAGACCACAGTCCGTGGTGGGAAGACATGTCGCTCTACTTGAAAACATTATCCTGATTCCGATACAATCATTATTTGCTCTTACTCATTAATGCTGCTAAGCGGAGAAACAGCAAATGGCAATTTCATATTCTTTGGTTTGACCCGACCAGATAAACTTAGACCCAGCTCTAGAACCTCATGGACCCTGTTACCACTCGTCAGTTATTTCCACATTAAAGGTTTTTTTGTAGGGGTGAAAAACATATCAGATATTGCAGACTATGTGGCATTGATTATCCTGGAAACAATGACGGAAACACCAACAAAACAAAACTCATTACTGAAGACGCTACGGTGACTGTACATTGTAAAACAGCAATAAAAACGCTGTGTCTTTACTTAATTAATTTCTATGTGGAAAGTTGCATAGTCTCTCGTGTTCATTCACATCCATGTATATTCATAACTAAAACTAGTTAAATTGATGGTTTGCCCCTGCTTAAATTAGAATTAAACATGGTATGAAGAATCCCGAGATACATTTGTATGGAGTGTAATGTTTTTATTTTTATATTTTGTTTTGCTTTATTAGTTCCACATAGACTGAATATGTACTTTTATATTGATACATAACTACAGAAGAACAAGAAGCTCACATTAACGTTTGGAAATACCCCAACACATTAGTAGCTTTAAACAGAGCGCGTCAGTGGTGATCAAAATGAACACTAAAAAAGATATAAAATAGATATATGTACTATATACAGAACATACTGAGAAAAGTGTTTGCTGTAGGGTGTACGTGGGTCGTCACGTGTAAGGACCAAACAGTGTTCTGGTACAGACGGAGAGTTAAGAACGCCGTCCCCGACTATAGCCTGTTCTCATCATTTACAGATAAAAACTAGTAGCTACCTGGTATTCATTGAAAACAAAACATTGTATGGAGGGCCATATATGAAAATCAGTTATGCAGTCTCTGGGAAGATTTTCCAAAAGGATATTTTCAATCTACCCCAGTTCGAATTCCGCTCTGGTGTACTCGATACAACATTATGTGATAAAGTTTGTCAGTGACTTGCGACAGGTCAGTGGCTTTCTCCGGGTACCTCCACCAATAAAACTGACCGCCACGATATAACTGAAATATTGTTGAAAGTTGCGTTAAACATCATAACCCTAACCCCCTTTAATCTACAAAAGAAGCCCAAATTTGTAGAGCATCACTGAATGGTCACTAATAAAAAGGTTGGGGTTCATTATAGTTGAACATTTTCGGAGAAGACTTTTTTCCTGTTTACAATACTGCCATACATGTCCTATGTTGACCTACATGTATGGCCAGCAACGGAATTCATCTGAGTTTTTTCAATCGACATAAAATTAAAACTATTTCAGGTTTCAGTGGAGAAGATTTTTAAATCAATTATCGCTAAAATATGCCTAATTTACATATTCAGCTAAAAACTCCAAAAATTATAAATTTCATGGAAAAACTAATCAGCAAAGAGCTACAGTTTAAAATTTGGCTTCTTAAGTTTGAAAATTTCCATCTTAAGTAATAGCGGCCATCTTGGATAGAAGTCGGGGTTTGTCATATAAAATTTTGAAAGACCACGCTAGGACTATCCTAGCATAGATTGAAATAAATTTGCTCAAGGGTTACAGAGGAAATTAGATTTTCCATTAGGGTTTTCTTAGGTCAAAATCAGCTTAATTTGCATATTTTCGGCAATAATCGACAAAGCGCATCATATTTCAGCTAAGACCCAGTGAACGACATAATTACGGTGATTTTCGATAACTTAATAAAACAATGAAAACTGTAGAGGTGCTGAGCTGTTCATATTTTTACTTCGAAATTGTTTTTTTTAGCAAATATTGTCAAACATAATCATATATGAAATTGTACATTTTTAATTTCTTAATCAGTGGACAAAAATGTTGATTATAATTTGAAAAAGCACTTTAATTGTTTTGATCGAGTTCCATTGACGGTGTGTGTTCTTGTCTGAAGACCGTCTCAGGATGGAGATTTTTCATGTGCCAATCAAGCACGTGTTGTTGATGACAGCGATAGTCACATATCTCGCACTCAAATGTGCACATATCACTGTCATTGTGCAGCAGAAGATGAAACTTTAAATCTCGTTCTGACGTGAAATCCTCGTCACATCCGGGTTTTGAACACGTATATCCCTTCACACTATAATGTTTCGATTTAATGTGTTCTTCTAATGAACCGTGATTTGAAAATCTTTCCTTGCACCCATCAAAAATACAACGTAACAGGTGATTATTTTCATGGCGTTTACGGATATGAGTTTGAAGTTTATACAGAGCCGTGTAAACTTTTTCACAGTTCTGATAGGGACAGGCATGGTAGCGGATCTCGTGACACAATTGTTGGTGCAGTTTAAATTTCTGATAATTTACAAATGTTTTGTCACATTCGGAACAGTTGAAATCTTTAACTGTTGTATTTTGATGGACGTTTTGCTTGTGACTGAGGAGTGATGAAAATTGTAAGAACCGTTCATTGCACTGTGAGCAGACGATAGAGACTGACGATTCGTTCGTGTTGTCGTCTGCTGGTGTCTTACATTCGTGACATTTTAGTAATTTGTCTATACATTCGTCGTTTGTCATGTCATTTCTTTGAACATAAGATATTTTCACAGTTTCACATTTATTACAGCAATATTTGATTTGAATGTGTTTTTCTCTATGTTCGTCGCGTTTCTCAACCGGGACTATTTCGTTACATATCTTGCAATGAAAGAGTTGCTGAAACATATCTTTACCACTTTCGTCTTTTTCATCGTCTGACTGCTTAGTTTCTTCGTTACTTGAAGTGATGCTAGATCCCGAGGACGATCCATTCGAATCGCTTTCATTTGCAGGTTGCGCCATTCTAGCGGCAATCCCATTTGTTGAAATTTGAGGTGTAATTGTGTGTTGACCACTTTGAATAATAGGACTGAAAACTTCCGGTGGTTGAACAGTACTGCTGACGACTCCTTGGGGGAAATGATGAATTGTTGCTGGCATATATTGTTCAGTGTTTAAAACATTACTTTCCACTTGGCCTTCCATCATCGCGAACATTTTCTTTTTCGGTGGTCTACCGCGGCGTTTCATGCCTGGTATCCATGGGCTTTTCTTCTTTTCTTTTTCGGGTTTATTCATATTGCGAAGTTTAAAGGACGTGCAAATAAAATTATTCGATGAAGTTGACTTAGATTTCAAAAGTTCGGCTGTACTTTGGCGCTTACGCGGACGTATGTTGACAAGAGATTTTGAGGACAGAATCATTTCTTGGTATATTGCACCGCTTTGCGCATTTGCGATGGAGGTGGTTGTTGTCATATTCTGCTGTGACATTGCTGGTGACTGTGTTTCATTTACAGATAAGACCTCGTTTAATTTTTGTTCCGCCATTTTATAAATCTGAGCTTCAACAGGAACATTAAGTGACATCGCTTCTGATGTTACACAAGATACATTTTTGTTGACATCTTTGTTGATATTGTGTTCCTTGTCCCCCATTGATGTTTGTTGCACGTTGCTTTCAACTACATTTGTGGCAGTAGTTGTGTTAATATTGGCATTAGTGTTGTTGGTGGCATTTCCGACACTGCCAGTGTTCATCATATTGTTAACATTTAATACAATGGCGGGTTGTGGGCATGGTGTAAATTGCGGAAAGAAGTTCGTAACAGGAAAGTCAAACCTAGGAACCTTGCTTGTATCTGACAACATTCTTGTTAAAACAGGCACTTTTGGTGGTCTTCCTCTCTTTCGCGTCGGCCGACCAACATTTGCAAATGACGAGTTTGGATAAACCATCATCATTGGTGAATTATTTTGCGACTCTGGTGTCATAGGTACACCATTGGCTGATACAAAAATTCCATTTTGTGATGAAGGTATGCCCGTTACTGGTACCAACATAAATGGTTGTTGTTGCAACTGTGGAGTAACAGGTGTTTCTGGATTCCTACCATGTGGTTCCTCGATATGCTCTGTTTTAATAAAGTTCATACCAGAATTATTCATTTCAAGTTGACCTTCCATATCTTGATGTTGAAGATTTTGTTCGGATTCCATCAACTGTTTTTGCGCTTTTTGTAAATTCCTTACAGCCAGTGTTGGGTCATTTTTTGGAGTTCTTGTTCTTCTGCTCCATGGTAATTTCAGAACGCTTGTATACACGCCATGGTGTGATGTATTTTCTGCAATCAATTTCATTTGACCTTTTTTAGCATTACTTTTACCACTAGCTTTATGAAGCTTAGCTGTTATACCGTGCGGGTTCAATGCCTGCATGGCCATGTGAGCATCTGTTTGTGATATAATGTCCTGTGAGTATTTCATTTCTTCCATCTTTTGTTCCCTTTCCAACGTATCCTCATTCTGCTTGGGAGAAATGATAATACCATTTTCATCACACAGACTTGCAACCAATGGAAAGGCAGATGAAACACTTCCATTGTCCTTTGGTGTTCCAGACATATATGTCTCTTGTGTTTTGATGTCTGCTGATTCGTTCGAATATGCATATTCAACAGTTTGCTCATGTGTGCTATTTCGAATAGAATTTTCCGAACCCATACTTGGAGAATACATGCTTTGTCGAGATCGTGGTCGATTGTTTCCGGTAAAACTTTGGCCTTCTGAACTACTGTCAGAGTTCTGTTCTTTAATGACGGTTGGTACCCTCATAGAATTCTTGTATCCATTGGAGAACGTGTTTTCTGTATTGCACGATGGGTAATTTTCATCGCTCCAGTAGTAGGGTTCAGTAGGATACATCCTTGTAGGAGACGGGTTATGCTGAACTTCAACTGATTTAAGAATAATTTGCGTCTCGTCATTGGACACATTTGTCTCAGATGCTTCAGCTACGTCCCGTTTTGTACGTGTAACCTCCCCTGGACTGACGGATCGGTCGTTTTCATAATAATCAATGAGTCCCGTTTTGTCTTTATCTGAACTTTGAATGGAAACATCGAACAGCTGACTGGTCAGTCTGGAGCCTCCTATATTTCTGTCAGATCCAGGAGTACTGAAAAAAAGCCAGAAGAATGCGTCGGTTAAAAACCAGTTCAACACGGATTGACAAAACTCATCTTGATTTATAATATGACTGTGTTGTTAATAAACAAATTATTTATTCGAGAACTAATAGTTAATAAACAAAACATTATATTCCAAAACACTTGTCTATAATTTGTCATCATCGTCAGTGACTTACGACAGGTCGGTGGTCTTCTCCGGGTCTTCCGATTTCCTCCACCAATAAAACTGACCGCCATGATATAACTGAAATATTGTTGAAAGTGGCGTTAAACACCATAAACCAACTAAACCAACCATCATCCGTAACATGGCTAATCACGCTCCTATACTATTCACTCATCACAGTGAGAGTGATTAGCCCTGGGTTACCGACGATGCTTCATAATTGCCTACAAATAGTACGTTGGTCGTAATTCTCTTCATTTTTGTATTTATTTGCATGCAGTATATACAATGCGTCGCTCGTAGTAGGACATTGTCTATAGATTCATTCATTTGGTGTTGGTCAATAAAATTAGTTCAACCCCGACACTTTTTATTGGAAGGCTTGTATCAAGCCAGGAAAGTGAGCAGTCGTGTATTTGTGTATGCATTTTGTATAAATAAACATTGGAGAATACCGAAGGGGCAATCAAAAATAAACGTTAGAGAATACCGAAGGGGCAATCACGAATGGACATTCCAGAGAAATTGTCAACATGACAAAGAAAAGCAAATCTGAAACACAACACAATATGTTTTGGACATCACTATACACAAACAAACACCAATAGCGTAAATATGATCTCTCCTATCAACAACTAAAAGTAAAGACGAACCGAACATCGTTTCATGCGGAAATCGTAACGGACATCACAACACGAGACTCAAAACGTAAAGACACATAATAAGACAACACAAAAAACTTAAAAGATGAGCAACACGGACCCCACCAAAACACCGGGGGTGAACTGGTGCGCTTGTGAAGGGTAGGCAGCTCCTGCTTCTTATAAAAAAGCATCTGTCGTGTCACTTATGTGCACAGTGAAGTATGGTCAAAGTCTTGGCAGTGATAGAGGAAAGACAACATCTACGTAAAAAGTAGAAGATCAATTGTCATTTGAGATGTGGATATTTCGTAACGGTCAACCAGATTGTGATGACGACCGTAGAATTGTTAAAGCGATGACTTCCACCTAGAATCAACATAGCCTTGCTTGAGTAGCTTTTGCTCAGCAGCAGAGCTCTATCCAGAAAATCACTGTTCTGGGCACAAGCTCTAGAATAACATATGAGTTGTGTTAGGGTATCGATTTTGTCTCTTTCTACGATTTTATGGAAACAGATCAACAGAAAACATTCTATTAATTTCCCAACAAGGAACAACAACTCAATTTCCGATTTATTAGTAGAGAGATAGACACATACAACACCAATGAAACCTTCACCATCCTGGAATGGATTACCTACATTAGAGTCTATTTTCGAAGATTGCTTAGTTTAATCTGACCCCATATATTTCTAAGTTTGACACCAGTATTTTTATTATAATATTTAGGAACCGCATCGTTAGCGTAATGGTTAGCGTACTCTCCTCAAGTGTGGTAAATCACGTCAAACCAAAGGCTTATAAAATGGTGTTTGCTACTAAATTCATACTTCATAAGTTTTTGACCACTATGACATGTGTGATTGACTAAGACAGGTGTGATTGACTAGGACAGGTGTGATTGACTAGGACATGTGTGATTGACTAGGCCATGTGTGAATGACTAGATCATGTGTGACTGACTAGGACAGGTGTGATTGACTAGGACAGGTGTGATTGACTAGGAGATGTGTGATTGACTAGGACATGTGTGATTGACTAGGACAGGTGTGAGTGGCTAGGACAGGTATTATTGACAAGGACAGGTATGATTGGCTAGGACATGCATGATTTACTAGGACATGTGTGATTGGCTAGGACAGGTGTGATTGACTAGGACATGTGTGATTGACTAGGTCATGTGTGATTGGCTAGGACAGGTGTGATTGACTAGGACAGGTGTGATTGACTAGGACAGTTGTGATTGGCTAGGACAGGTGTGATTGACTAGAAGATGTGTGACTGGCTAGGACAGGTGTGATTTACTAGGACATGTGTGATTGCCTAGGATAGGTTTGATTGACTAGACAGGTGCAATTGACTAGTACAGATATTACTGACAAGAACAGGTATGATTGGCTAGGACATGTGTGATGGACTGGGACACGTGTGATTGACTAGAACATGTGTGATTGACTAGGACAGGTGTGATTGGCTAGGACATGTGTGATTGACTATGATAGGTGTGATTGACTTTGAAATGTGTGATTGACTAGGACATGTGTGATTGGCTAGGACAGGTGTGATTTACTAGGACAGGTGTGATTGTCTAGAACATGTGTGATTGACTAGGACAGGTGTGATTGGCTAGGACAGGTGTGATTGACTAGGAGATGAGTAATTGGCTAGAACAGGTGTGATTTACTAAGACATGTGTGATTGGCTATGACAGATGTGATTGACTAGTACATGTATTATTGACAAGGACAGGTATGATTGGCTAGGACATGTGTGATTGACTAGGACATGTGTGATTGACCAGGACAGGTGTGATTGACTAGGACATGTGTTATTGACTAGGACAGGTATGAGTGGCTAGGACATGTATGATTGACTAGTACAGGTATCATTGACAATGACAGGTATGATTGGCTAAGAAAATGTGTGATTTACTAGGAAATGTGCGATTGGCTAGGACATGTGTGATTGGCTAGGACAGTAGTGATTGATTATGCCAGGTGTGATTGACTAGGAGATGTGTGATTGACTACGACAGGTGTGATAGGCTAGGACATGTGTGATTGGCTAGGACATGTGTGATTTACTAGGACATGTGTGATTGGCTAGGACAGGTGTGATTGACTAGGACAGATGTGAGTGGCTATGACAGGTGTGATTGACTAGGACATGTGTTATTGACTAGGACATGTGTGATTGATTAGTACAGGTATCATTGACAATGACAGGTATGATTGGCTAAGAAAATGTGTGATTGGTTAGGACAGGTGTGATGGACTAGGACAAGTGTGATTGACTAGGACATGTGTGATTGGCTAGGACAGGAGTGATTGACTATGCCAGGTGTGATTGGCTAGGACAGGTGTGATTGACTAGGAGATGTGTGATTGACTATGGCAGGTGTGATTGGCTAGGACATGTGTGATTGGCTAGACATGTGTGATTTACTAGGACATGTGTGATTGGCTAGGACAGGTGTGATTGACTAGGACAGGTGTGAGTGGCTATGACAGGTGTGATTGACTAGGAGATGTGTGATTGGCTAGGACAGATGTGATTGGCTAGGACAGGTATGATTGACTAGACAGGTGTGATTGACTAGTGCAGGTATTATTGACAAGGGCAGGTATGATTGGCTAGGACATGTGTGATTGGCTAAGACATGTGTGATTGACTAGAACATGTGTGATTGACTAGGACAGGTGTGATTGGCTAGGACATGTGTGATTGACTATGATAGGTGTGATTGACTTTGAAATGTGTGATTGACTAGGACATGTGTGATTGGCTAGGACAGGTGTGATTTACTAGGACAGGTGTGATTGTCTAGAACAGATTTGATTGACTAGGACAGGTGTGATTGGCTAGGACAGGTGTGATTGACTAGGAGATGTGTAATTGGCTAGGACAGGTGTGATTTACTAAGACATGTGTGATTGGCTATGACAGATGTGATTGACTAGTACATGTATTATTGACAAGGACAGGTATGATTGGCTAGGACATGTGTGATTGACTAAGACATGTGTGATTGACCAGGACAGGTGTGATTGACTAGGACATGTGTGATTGACTAGGACATGTGTTATTGACTAGGACAGGTATGAGTGGCTAGGACATGTGTGATTGACTAGTACAGGTATGATTGGCTAAGAAAATGTGTGATTTACTAGGAAATGTGTGATTGGCTAGGACAGGTGTGATTGACTAGGACATGTGTGATTGGCTAGGACAGGAGTGATTGACTATGTCAGGTGTGGTTGACAAGGACAGGTGTGATTGACTAGGAGATGTGTGATTGACTACAACAGGTGTGATTGGCTAGGACATGTGTGATTGGCTAGGACATGTGTGATTTACTAGGACATGTGTGATTGGCTAGGACAGGTGTGAGTGACTAGGACAGGTGTGAGTGGCTATGACAGGTGTGATTGACTAGGACAGGTATGAGTGGCTAGGACAAGTGTGATTGATTAGTACAGGTATCATTGACAATGACAGGTATGATTGGCTAAGAAAATGTGTGATTTACTAGGAAATGTGTGATTGGCTAGGACAGGTGTGATTGACTAGGACATGTGTGATTGACTATGCCAGGTGTGGTTGACAAGGACAGGTGTGATTGGCTAGGACAGGTGTGATTGACTAGGAGATGTGCGATTGACTACGACAGGTGTGATTGGCTAGGACATGTGTGATTTACTAGGACATATGTGATTGGCTAGGACAGGTGTGATTGACTAGGACAGGTGTGAGTGGCTATGACAGGTGTGATTGACTAGGACAGATGTGATTGGCTAGGACAGGTGTGATTGACTAGACAGGTGTGATTGACTAGTGCAGGTATTATTGACAAGGGCAGGTATGATTGGCTAGGACATGTGTGATTGACTATGACATGTGTGATTGGTTAGGACATGTGTGATTGACTAGGACATGTGTTATTGACTAGGATAGGTATGAGTGGCTAGGACATGTGTGATTGACTAGTACAGGTATCATTGACAAGAACAGATATGATTGGCTAAGACATGTGAGATTGGCTAGGACAGGTGTGATTGGCTAGGACATGTGTTATTGGCTAGGACAGGTGTGATTGGCTAGGATATGTGTGATTGACTAGGACAGGTGTGATTGACTAGATGTGTGATTGACTATGACAGGTGTGATTGGCTAGGACATGTGTGATTTACTAGGACATGTGTGATTGGCTAGGACAGGTGTGATTGACTAGGACAGGTGTGAGTGGCTATGACAGGTGTGATTGACTAGGACAGGTGTGATTGACTAGGAGATGTGTGATTGGCTAGGACAGGTGTGATTGACTAGACATGTGTGATTGACTAGTGCAGGTATTATTGACAAGGGCAGGTATGATTGGCTGGGGCATGTGTGATTGGCTAAGACAGGTGTGATTGACTAGAACATGTGTGATTGATTAGGAGATGTGTGAATGGCTAGGACAGGTGTGATTGACTAGTACAGGTATTATTAGCTAGGACATGTGTGATTGACTAGACAGGTGTCATTGACTAATACAGGTATTATTGACAAGAACAGGTATGATTGGCTGTGACAGGTGTGATTGACTAGGACATGTATGCTTGACTAGGACATGTGTGATTGACTAGGACATGTGTTATTGACTAGGACAGGTATGATTTGCTAAGACATGTGAGATTGGCTAGGACAGGTGTGATTGGTTAGGACATGTGTGATTGGCTAGGACATGTGTTATTGGCTAGGACAGGTGTGATTGACTAGGACAGGTGTGATTGGCTAGGATATGTGTGATTGACTAGGACAGGTGTGATTGACTAGAAGATGTGTGATTGACTAGTACAGGTATTATTGACAAGGGCAGGTATGATTGGCTAGGACAGGTATGATTGGCTAGGACATGTGTGATTGTCTACTACTCTCACATTCTATAATACTTACTGAGAGTAATCGTGAATTAGTTTTCTCATCAAGGTGGCAGTATCGAGATTTGTTGCTTTCTTGAGAGCTTGGAATTCTCCAAGGAGGTCATCTGGAATGGCAATATTCTGGTCTTTTTCTTTGTTACATGTTTCATTTGGTATGTTGGACACAGATGTCTTCTCACTAAGTACATATTTATCTTTACCATCAGACTCACTACCGCTGGCAGATATGTTGTCTGTATTGTTTGATTGTGCTTCGCCATAAAATATCTGGAAAAAACATACATTTATGTAATTTATTTTGACAAATGTGTGGAATTAAGAAATGGTTTTGTATAAATTGATATTCATTATTGAAGACCTTGCTGTGACTGAAATGTAAAACATTAATCAAAGCGCTGTTCCTGTACTTGTGTCCTAAGTATAATCTCTCATGTTCATTTACATAAAAAAAGTTTAATCAGTGATAGTCAACAATTCCACCAATATCAACAAGACGAACGTTCACCTCAACTCACTGAACATAAAAAAGAAGAAGACGACATATGACATTAGAAATCAAGGTCCTTGAGATAGACATAAAAATGGTGTGTGCTAAAGCGGTTACTGGGTTCAATTCATTAACCAGACATATCTTCAATTGCCAAAAGTGAAAATTGTCAAACATTTAACTTGCCATTATTGTATTATTGGTATCACAGCCTTAAAGTTGAAGGAAATGTTAAAGTCATTAAAAGGAACAGAGGATAAAAACTGGATGATCCACGTGTAAATCGGCAGATTAATCTTGTTGTTGCTAACACAATATACAATTTACACAGGAGCAATCGACTGATACTTAATTTATTATTGACTGGAAATCATTAGTAAATCGGGTGTGTGGATTACATTATATATTGTCACCATTATCCTGCCCTATCAATTTTCTCCTCCCCTCCCATTTTTGTACTTAGGACAATTTATCCCAGTGCTACCTTTGTGTCAGCTGTATATTGTTTGTTTATTTTATTCCGTCATGTATAACTCCGAAATATATACCCACGTGACATTATTACCATCATAATTACTTTTGAATAAGAGCCATGTAGTTGTTTAATTTTGTGTTCTATGATTAGATGTAAGAGGTCGTTGTTTGTTTTGTTGTTATTGGTAGAATTGTTGTCATCACTGTGTAAATTTCATTTTCATAAATCAATGTCAAGAGGAATAACTCTTACTAACTTTTATTAAACGTGAGGCAAAACCGTAAATATCTCATTATTCATTCGAATATTTCAAGATAATTTAAGTTAACAGCCATCATATGTTGATTTTCGAAGTACGTATTTGTGTTTTGGATTATTTGAGTGCACAGAGATCATTTATGATGTTCATTTATATGTTCACCCAGTTATATGCGAGGGTTGGAATTTGACTCGCATGTGGAAAGTATCATTTCACTAAGAAGGGAGTTTTGGGCCCATAAATCTAGTTTAACTCCCTTACTCTTTATTGAAGTGCCTGTACCGAGACAGGAAAGTGAATGTTATGTATACATGTATGAGTGTTATGTATACATGTATGAGTGTTATGTATACATGTATGAGTGTTTTGTATACATGTATGAGTGTTATGTATACATGTATGAGTGTTATGTATACATGTATGAGTGTTATGTATACATGTATGAGTGTTATGTATACATGTATGAGTGTTATGTATACATGTATGAGTGCTATGTATACATGTATGAGTGTTATGTATACATGTATGAGTGTTATGTATACATGTATGAGTGTTATGTATACATGTATGAGTGTTATGTATACATGTATGAGTGTTATGTATACATGTATGAGTGCTATGTATACATGTATGAGTGTTATGTATACATGTATGAGTGTTTTGTATACATGTATGAGTGTTATGTATACATGTATGAGTGTTATGTATACATGTATGAGTGTTATGCATACATGAATGAGTGTTATGTATACATGTATGAGTGTTGTGTATACATGAATGAGTCATAGCCAGAAATGATGGGTACTTTGCTCATTTGCTTATCTAAGATGGCGACGCCGGGACGTCTGCAATTTTCATATGATCTATATAGACGATATCATTCATATTTGCACGTGTGTCATTTTCTGAACTTGAAAATGATACATTGAATCAAGCTGAATTAAATGAAATAAAAATTAATGAAAACAATTAAATATTCGAGGTTCCTGGACTAAATGAAAATCCGAGGCGACGAACCCTTTTTTGGCCTTAAGAGTCTATGTAAAAATGTCTGAAATACATGAAACTGGTGGCATGTGACACAAAATTTAACAATGAATGACATTTGGCGACATATTTTCTGAAATTAATTTAGATTCCTCAATAATATATGTAATTATATTAACTAACCTTATATTTCTAGCTTCTAAACTCGGGGTTCCCACATTAAATATAATATGATCATTTTTGCATGATCGCGATATCAAAGACATATCTAAAATCGTTACAAAACAAAAATATTTGAATTTTGACAGAAGAAAAACTTTGCGGAAATAAACAATAACTTTTAATTTTCGAATCATTGACGGACACATTGAATTTCCGTACTATATGATATTTTTTGACAAATCTAATAAACGATCCATCAAGCTTGAAACTGCAGCCACGTGATCAAAATCTAATTTAAATATGATGAATATTTATAAGGAAAGTACCCTCAATTTCTGGATATGTGTTATGTATACATGTACGAGTGTTATGGATATCGATCTTGCCTCTGTTTTTTACGATGTTTGGATTTGATTTTGGAATTGTTCCGACAGTGTGGTATTTTTTGTTTTTGTTTTTGTTTTTGTTTTTTTATTAAATACGATCGAAACTATTTTGTTCCATAGCATCGTCTCTTTGTGCCTTTTACATTGAATGAACATTTTGACATATCAGTATACAATATTGTGTACTTATAATCATCATATGTCAATACATGCCCCTTGTGGCAGGGTGATTACTAATAAATACAGTATCTATATAGCATTAAATAAACCTCGTTCGTTTGGAAGTCTTCAATATTCCTATTCGTGTACATGTATGTACAAATTCAACATTTTAATGAACTGAAGACAACTAAATCAAGTTTTTCATTAACCATTTTAAGTGTAGATATAATATATCCTGGGTCCTTGTCCGATATAATTTAATTTACATACAATGTAAGTTGTACCTTACAATTGCATCAATTTAAAAGAAATGAAAATACTCAGCTCTGTCACACTTGGACTTAGAGAACGACCCTATAACATTTTATTATATTGCAGGGGGCATGGTTTTTTTTAAATTCCGTCGCAGTGTTTTATTGAAAAGATACAAAGAATAAATAATCTGACCCTGGGAGTATTCATCAAGAAATTTTGGTAAAATTTTAAGAAATTATCGAAGATTTTTCGAGTAAAAAAAAACACCGATTTGCGTGACAAAAAATATTCTGGTTCGGTGGAAAAAAAAGATATCCCCCCCCCCCCCCCCCCCCCTAAGTTATTTGGTTAGTCCCTAAGTAGCTAATTCTGTCATCTGGCTGGGTGTTCTTTCAACGTCCAGATCCAATGGACAATATCTGGTTTTTATTTTATATATTTACAAGAAATAACTGATGTCTAATATAAAAGATAAGTTAATAGTATGCTTTCAATTGTAGGATTTCTTTAAACAGATGTAATGTAGCTGTAAAGTAATATACAACTGTAGATATACATTGTATGTTGAATATTTGCATTCGAGGTTTGGCAGACAAATCTAAATTTTTTATTTTTACACCAGAATTATTGAGAACTGACAAAATATATTCTTCCAGATGGAAGAGAGTGCTTATTCAATGAAAATGTTGGTTTCATGCAGACAGCTAAATGAAGTGACAGTTTAATATGAAATTGTTGTAAACAATTTTGAATCTCTCCCTGTTATCAGTTTTACATATAAAAAATGATATATGAACTAATATCTAACTCGATGAGAAATATCCTACATCACTTGCAGCCAAGTAGAATATCGTAGATTGAAGAATGTACATACCATGCATGAATTACCGCTGAAGCATCAGTATCCTTGAACCTCCACATTTACACCCGTACCTAAACCAATCTAATTCAAGTTAGATGTTCGTTGTATCTTTTTTAATTTTATTTTCTTTGGAGATATATTCTTATTAAAGTTAGATGGTTTGTATATCTTTTGTTTCTTTGGGGATATAAAGTGTATCGCCAAAAAAAAAAAGAAGAATACAAGATACAACAAATATGGAATGTCAACATTTTCAGGTTCGTATTACAATGTTACGTGAAAGACCAAATATTCTTCAATTTAAACAAATCAGGAGTGCTTTTCAAAAACAAATTTAGAAAAATTATGTAAATTTATAGTAAATATAAAGAAATCTTTTGCTCTCTGGGCTGTCTCTGTTTATATTCATTTTGTATATCTTATTGTATTATTATCTTTATTTTCCAATGACAATGTATATCTTATTGTATTATTATCTTTATTTTCCAATGACAATGTATATCTTATTGTATTATTATCTTTATTTTCCAATGACACTGTATATCTTATTGTATTATTATCTTTATTTTCCAATGACAATGTATATCTTATTGTATTATTATCTTTATTTTCCAATGACAATGTATATCTTATTGTATTATTATCATCTTTATTTTCCAATGACACTGTATATCTTATTGTATTATTATCTTTATTTTCCAATGACAATGTATATCTTATTGTATTATTATCTTTATTTTCCAATGACAATGTATATCTTATTGTATTATTATATTTATTTTCCAATGACAATGTATATCTTATTGTATTATTATATTTATTTTCCAATGACAATATATATCTTATTGTATTATTATCATCTTTATTTTCCAATGACAATGTATATCTTATTGTATTATTATCTTTATTTTCCAATGACAATGTATATCTTATTGTATTATTATATTTATTTTCCAATGACAATGTATATCTTATTGTATTATTATCTTTATTTTCCAATGACAATGTATATCTTATTGTATATGTATGTCTTCTCTGTACCGTTGTAATTGTATGGTTTATGAGAATAAAGATGATTGATCGATTATAATTTTAATTAGGTTATATCCAAACCAGAATATCAATATCAATTAAATGTGATTTGGAGGGGGAGGGGGGCATTTTTTTTTCTACTTTTCCAACCAATAAGTTCTGAGAATTGGTAAACTTTGAGGGTTTTTGAAAAGTGTATAATTCATGTTTACCTTTAGTTAAGAAAAGATGATAAATAAACAAAAAACTACTTTAAGTTGAAGGCAACTAACACGGAGTTGAGTGTTTCAAGCACAAAACGACATAATAAATTGTATATCATCTTCAATGGCATTTTTACATGTGCTCTGCCTTAGACATGTCAAATGTTCATATTCATCTTTTTCCATCTTTTGTGAGTTTTTTTCTTTATTATTATTATTTATTTGCTGAACAAAAAACCAATTGGATTGAAGCAATGCAAACAAAAAAATAGTAGGAAATATATATATATATATATATATACGTCTGAAAATTAAACCAAACAGTGTTAGAATTAGATTTTAGAGCTGTCAAATGTTTGTTCTTCCCTCGACGGGATTTCAACCCACACCATTGATACACTGCAGCACCATTCGCTTAGCCTTACGTCCAGCGCCCTAGACCACTCGACCACATCCACTCCCTATATATATTTGATTACATATCTCCTTTCCTAAGTTCTAATGTCTGTTGAGTAAAAAGAAACCACTTCTCAGGGTGTTGATGGACTTAATATTATATATATTTTTTCTAAATATTTATTATTATCAGGGAAGGTAACTATGGCTTCTAAGCTACTTGGATTTTAATACATTATTTTATCTAACACATCTAGTTGAAAGATTAGAATAAGACCATAATATTAGAACATTAACAGCTAAAATACCGAGAGAAAATAATAAACAGATAAATATTAATCAAATGAAGACGAAATAATCTTCATGTGCAGACGTGTAAACATGTTTCGTACAAATAACCTTATAAATAGCCGTTAACAAACCTCGCGTAATATATGTCAATAAACTTAACAGGAAATGTTTATGAACACATATTTTTAGGATTTATCTTGAGTAAGTAAATGATTGCCAGACTTGGCACCAGAGTATTAATACTTTCATTTGTTTAGAATCTCAACGTGACGTCTCAGTCTTATCGTCTGCTGAACGATGCTTCTTCCAAATATGGTATGTGGTACCTCAAGGGGGTATTATCTATATTTTGTAAATGAGACAGCATGGATTAATTAAATTGTTAATTATATTGATATTGTATACCATATCCTTATATATTATTATTATTATATACAACAAATTCACAGAATATTTAAATAACATAAAATTTAAAGCCACAAAACTAATAATAGTAAATCGTGGACGAGACCTTTTCAAGTTACTAACGGAATTTTGTATTTTTTATCTTTTAAATTAAAAAAATAAAACATTATTTTACCAAACTATGCATTGGATATGTACTGGTACAAATTATCTTTTATTTACCCACCATTTCGGGTTAAAAAAAACTGTCTCGGAATAAACAAAATATAAATTGGCAAACAAACAATGAAGTTGAGGATCAACTTGAGGATCAACTTCAAATTCAAGATCAAAGGATGAACAAAAACCAAAATATATGAAATTTTTAAAGTTTTGTAATTAAAATTACAAGGACTGAATTCGAGTCAGATTTTACAGTAAATGTAAACAGCCAATGGTTTCTTAGACGTGAAAAAACATTTTCTCATTATTTTGTTTTTCTTGGAGTTTATTAAACTTCTTAACTAGGTGGTGTGTGCATCATCCATGTGATAAAAATAATTATTTATAACAGATACACAACCTTTGTAACCACGTGTGATTCTATGTGTTGATAACTAATATTGTAATTAACCTCAATTAGGCATAAGAATGTGTTCGTTGACAGTCATATTTTAAATTTAAAACAACTGACCTTTTTCTTCTCTGATTCTTGAAGTTTCGCTGCCAAAACTCGGTCAACTACAGAAGAAATACGCTTCTGTTTACATAACGGATTGGAACTTTTCCTCCGATGTGCCATTTCCTTAACTCTTTACGAATTTAAACAAAAAAAAGTTTTTAAAAGTTTGTTGTCCTCTTTCGATGAAATTGAAAATTGTCACTTCTTTCTAAATTTCAGAATACGCCATTTTCAAGTTTCTCCTTCTGTAGACGGCCAACTGTACTCCTAATTGTGTAGAAAGTCGTAAACACAACACGGGTCAGCAGGGATTCTGTGACCTCCTATCTTCTGCTGCCAAATTTGTTAAATGTAAGTCGTTGTTTTAAGATGTAAAGATAGCAGGGGTCCCCTAATATGGGGGATTAAATAGCTCGCCGGATCGGTTTTCAGTGTTACGCAGTGACCTAATCAACTCTATCTTTGGTAGCTATAAACACACGTGCATTGTGTATGCATCTCATTCGCTGTCCCGTAAAAGGAAGGTAATATTTCTTACTTGTTTCTATGGTAACGGAAAAGAGATCGACTTCCCAATTTATAACTCTAAAGTTAGCCTATTTATCTATCTTAACTGATTTGTGTATTTCCTGGCGTCAAACCAAAAAATTCTTATAAAAACTTGAAATGTACATATATATTTTATTATGAGAAAATAAGGAGTATTTCTTCATTAAAACAAAAATAATTGTATTAAATTGAATAAGTTAATTATAAGATATAGGTTACTACCTTTTAAATTACATGAATAGCTATTAATTATTAATATACGTGTTTCCAGGTTTGTTGAGGGGAACCGCTGCTGTTGTATTCACATTTTTTACAGACAGTCACATGTATATAAATGGCAATGTAAGTAATAAATGTTATTGGATGGTGATTTTTAACGTTTGTCAAATACTTTAAAGTTCCGTATTCTCGAATTTAGTTATTTAAGGACAAATCTAATTAAATATCTTGTGATGAAAAAAGGGGGGTACGATATCAAAGGAGGGTCAAACCATGTTTTTAATGAAAAAAAAATGACTTATAATTTAGAACTTTTTCTCTTTCTGGACAGAGGGTATAGAGCGTACTATTTATGAATACCAAAATTTACTGACAAAATAAAGTTAACAACAAAAAAGGGCCCCCCCCCCCCAAAAAAAAAATATTCGAAGAAAATCCCCCAAAATACCAAATTAAAATTAAATATCCAGATCTCTGCTAATTTTTTACTCATATCATGTGATTTTATTTATTATACATACGCAATGCAATAAATATCGAGGCTCAAAACAAAATTTAAATTACATCAAGGAATTAGTACGTAGAACGACGTCTGAGTCCGTCTCACCTCAAATCAGTAAACACAAAAAAGACCATGATATATGGTCTTGGAAATCCAGGTCCTGGCTTATGCATAGCAACCAGGTGCGGATCTAGGATTTTGTGTTAGGGGGGACGAAAGTCGGCGAGGGGTCTGGGGACCGCTTAAGATCTACAGCGGGTCCAGGACAGAGCCGGCGAAGCCCCCTGAAGCTCCTGGGTTTTGAGTATTTAGGAAGCTTTTCCGTCAACAATTTTGAAGCATTTTGTGAATGTGATGAAGTGTATTAAAACACATGAATCTTTTCCAAAAAGTTTCAAATAGTTTCTAAGCAGTGAGCGTAAATCAAAGGGAGATGTCACTTGAAATTATCTATCTGGAGCTGTGACTCCCCTGATTTCCTTATCACGCCGGGTATTCGTATACTCGGATCAGGTGCGGACACTTTGAACTCGGTGCAAGCTAGTTATTTTGAATGTTTTCATTGGCCAATTTTGAATTTTTGGACACTGCAGACCGTGGAGCATGACAGCAACGGAACACGGAACAGCATGCTCCGCGGTCTGTAGTGTCCAAAAATTCCAAAAAGCGAACGTCCCATCCGATCCGCAACTGGCAACAAAAATTGATTACTGTAGGTTGAATTATAAGATCTTATTTCCAGTCGAATAATCATTCCCAATCTTTCATGTATTCCCTGCAAGTGGTTTTGTCTTGTCATCTTGATCTGTGGTGTGCATTTTGTGGCTTTAAAACTTATATGTTTGGTTTTTGTTGTTTAACGCCACTTTCAACAACATCTCAGTTATATCGTGGCGGTCAGTTTTATTGGTGGAGGAAACTGGAATAATCAGAGAAAACCACCTACCTGTCGCAAGATACTGCATGACAAACTTTATCACATAATGATGTATCAAGTACATCTCGCCTTAGCGGGGTTTAAATTGGCAAAAAAAAGGAGAATACACATGTGTTCATGTTATAATTATGATAGCGTTAAGCAATTGCTTTTTTATATACATCATCTCATTGAAAATTAATTTGTTCTCGTCATGATCTAGTTGAAAAAAATTGATGAGTTGGCGTTAAACAACAATCACTCACTCAAAATGGTTCAGTGTTCATGATTTCATTGTTCATGGTGATGAAATCCACCGTGTAAAACATCAGCATTACATTATATTTGTTTAATTTATTTTTGCTTATTGATCATCTATTTTCGTTTAAATTCTCTATAATACATAAACATCATTTTATGTGCTGTTTATTTGTATAAAATCAAGTCAGTCACTTAGTGTGATTGTGAGTGACTCATAGTTCTTTTCTTTTCTTTTTTTTCATAAATAATTATATGATTGTATGCCCGATTTTGGGTCCTGTGATTCAGTAAAAGATATTCTTCTTCCCTTCAGTGGACCTGCAACTTTTTCCCCACGATAAAATTTTACAAATAGTAATATTCTACCAGTCCTAATTTTCTCCATTATGATTCAAAATAGTATATTGATAGTAAACTATACATTGGCGTGGTGCATCAAGACAATACAATATAATTATAATACATTACATAAATATGGATAAGAAGTAAAAAATATGCATGTAATAATGATATGAAGTATATTAAATTATTCACAGGAACCCGACGTCTAGGGTCAATGGGAAGCATTTAACTTATGATAATAAAAAGTTAATTCTAACATGACCTCACTCTTTCCCTTTGTTAAAAAAAACAGAATTCCGCAAGCATATGTATAAATTACCGTCAAGATCCAATCAAAGTATACTACAGTGTTTGTACTCTTAGACATATCAGAATCGAAATAAATGGATTGGTGGATATTAGAAGCGAGGGATAAAATACTAATATTAGGCGCGTAGCTCCCTATACGCCAACACGCAGTTGCGTGCACATCGGCGTGCTGAAAAAAATTAAAATAAATAAGGAATAATAAAAATTTAAAAAAAAGTGGAAAACAAAGTCTCGTTGTGGCTTTTTGTGAAAATTCAATGACCTGACATATAATTTAGACGAATTCAAGAGGGATGTCGCTCGATGGCGAACACGCTGGAGTATAACACCTCGCGATCAAATGCCAACTTCACTTTGTGAGATACTTGATGCGGTAAACCCGGTGCTATGTCCTTCTATAGATACCATCTTGTGTATATCATGTTGACAATGCCGGTAACAAGTCCTACCGCAGAGCGATCGTTCAGTGTACTACGTCGGTTGAAGACATATGTACGAGCAACAATGAATAACGATAGGTTGTCATCACTAGCATTAATGCATATCCATCGCGATTTCAGTGTGGATTTAGTCAAAGTTATGGAGAAGTTCGTGTCTGTTAAGACACGAAGAACAGATTTTGGGCAATTCTAAGTAAATTCTGTCTAACAAAATCATGAAATAAATGTGTTGCTTATATATTCAATTTACCCATGAAAACACCTCCGAACGCACCATTTTGCATCTAGTTAAAAAAAAGAAATTTGTTTGGTTGCTTGCACTGCAAAAAAGGCTAGCTACGCCCCTGAATATCCGCCAATCCTTGTTAAAACTCCCAACACATTCTGGCTTCCATGATTTATTTCTTAAATAATTTGGCGCGAATTAACGAAGGGACGTAATTCCAATGGATATTTCGATACACTTTTGACTTGTCAGTAAACAACATAGACATATCTAGAGAATACCGTTTTGATTGCATAATCCTAACAACATTGGTTCAGGACGAAGTGCGCAGTTTTCGACAGGAAAAGAAAACATTATATTTGAGTTCCAAGTTCAGATATATACTTTAGGGGGCTGGGGCTATTGTTTAGCCTAAGCCCTCAAAGGGCCAAAAATGGCTGCCAAAACACTTACAAATATATTCAAACGTGGTAAAGATGCTGTCCGTTTGGTGATTTCAAAATATCAACCACAACAAACTGTAGAAGTTGGACAACCGGGTGCAGATTTATTCCATCTCCAACCGTCACGTGTTGTTGCCCCTATTAGGACTCTCTTGTTTAGAAATCGGATATCCTACAAGACAATTGCAAGTCAGTTGAGAAGGAGAGCTGCATTTGAATTTGGAAGGAAAAACCCAATTCCTATTTTTGCTTTCGTAGGACTGGTATTGGCAAACAAACAAGAAGATGAAAATGAAATCTTGTCATCAGATATAAGGGTATTAATAACTAACTGGATCATCTCATTTAAACTTGAACTAACCACATCAGTGATTTAATTGTTCGTGTGCTTGCCTCGAGTACATTTGAGGAAAGAAATAAAAAAAAAAAATTCTGAGGGGAATCTGAGCCACTACCTGAAAAAAAAATAGGCGATATAAAAACGTAATTTCACCTGTACATCTTGTCTGACTAGTTTTATCTGTAAAACGACACACTTGATTAAAAGATACTTGGTGTTTTATTGCCCCCCAATAAATAGGTGTTCAGATTAGATAATTGAATTCAGACAGGTGTTGGATATACTGTCCGATTGGGACATTTATAGAAATATGACTCTACCTGTACTGTAACTAACCACATCAGTGGTTTAGTTGTTCGTGTGCTTGCCTCAAGTGAGGTGTAGATCGTGGTTCATCCCCGGTTCCTTAAACAAAACTTACTAATGACTATGAAATTGGTATTTGCTGCTTCTCTGCTATCAGTGCCAGATTTACCTATAGGCTCGATAGGCTGAAGCCTAGGGCCTCAAAATTTAGGGGGCCTCCAGTCAAGGTATTTTTCAACACTGTTATTGGACTTTCACACTTATGCTGTCATAACGTACTGTACTTTCTAAACAATCCTTCAGTAGTTTTCCTTGCACAGTTGCACTCCATTTCAGAATATTGCAGAATTTTAAACACCCCCTCATCATCTTCGGCTTTATTGAAATTGATTAAGCACACTTCCATGTTCCTCCAGTTGTGAAGGTGAGGAATTGGGAGAGGCCTCACAAGTGGATTAGCCTAGGGCCTCTCTTTATCTAAATCCGGCACTGTCTGCTATGCATGAAGTATTAAGGAGTAAGGGCAAAGACTGGTTGGCTCAGAATCGGGTCAATGTGTCCGAGCGGCGTGACATGTCTACTAGTGGTGCACCGATCATCAGAACCGTCAGTGTCTGATCCAATGATCTTTTCTTAAACCTTGTGGTCAATTCTGATGCCTAATATTGAACAAATATATATGATTATCTTTATTATTATTGTTTTTGTCCTTGCACTGACAAACATCTTGCAGATTTATCCTGGAGTACTTCTATGGACTAATCTATTATTGATCTACTGCCAGGACTAGTCCAATTTATGTCGGGCGTTACACATGGAAACAAATATTTTGTTTTCTATTTTTTCTAAGTTAATGCTTAAAAATTATAAGTCCATTCTGATGAGAATCACAGATAATACATGTACATCTAATATTCTTGTTTAAAATATGAAAAGTTATTAAATATTCTATTTAACAGAAATGTTTCAACAACCATGTTATCTAACATTTGTAGTGTTCCAGTATATATTCAAATCACCAGCAACCACTGCAATTTTAATCAACTCTTTCCTTTTGTTAAGCTTACTATTGAAATAAGACTATTTGAGTAATTATTATATAGCCAGTAAATACATTTAGTAGGTAATGGTCACAGATGATCGATCATCGGTTGATGTTGGTATCATGATCATCGATCTTGACAATATGACAGATTCCCATCAATAATGTCTACACAGGGGCTGTTGTTTCAGTGAGCTAATACTATAAAGATCCAACTAAGCATGTTGATCTAGTAGAAAGCAGACATCATCATATCATGGAATGTAACTTGTTCTCGTCATGATATAGCTGAGAAATTGCTCATTTCGTGTTGAACAACAATGACTCGCAAGTCGAGGCTACCGGAAATATTTATGATATGAACAACTAACTTTTATATCACCCTTTCAAGGTCAGTTAAAACAATATGAACGAGATACCATTAACTGGTTTAACCCAGCAACTTTTGTGTGCCTGTCCCAAGACCATGACATATGGCATTGAAAATCCAGGTCCTGGCTTGGTACAGGTACACAAAAGTTGTTGGGTTAAACCAGTTAATGAGATCTCAACCCTCTTCTTCTAGTGAGTAAGTAAGTGATTGTTGTTTAGCGCCAACTCAGCAATTTTTCAGCTATATCATCGCGAGAACAAGTTAATTTTCAATGAGATGATGATGAAGTCTGCTTTGCTCTAGACCAACATGCTGAGTTGGATTTTTATAGTGCTAGCTCAACCGTCCACGGGTACACATGTCGCGCCACTCGGACACATTATTCTGATTCCGAGCCAACCAGTCTTTGCTCCTGCTCCTTAATGCTGTGTGCTTAGTGGAGAAGCAACAAATACCAATTTTATAGTCTTTCGTTTGACCCGACCGGGGCTCGAACCCACGATCTACCACACTCGAGGCGAGCACGCTAACCATTACACCACTGATGCAGTTCCTCTTCTTCTAATTATTGTATCTCCAATGACAATACAGATATGAACAAATAATTCGCTTCCATTCAAAAATATTTATATTTGATGAAAATTTGCTAAATGATGAGGAATTCATTGTATGGTGTTTATTTATAGGAGTTACTACAAAGTAAGATTAGCACGAGCCCAATCATTCGACAGTTATCACTTCAGTCGTTTGAGTTTGGTAATGTTATAGGTAAAGGTTGTAATGCTGTTGTATATGAAGCTAGACTGAAAGGAAGTGTGGAAAGGGAGACAATTCTAGATGATCATATTTCTTCAGGTATATTAACACTTGATAATCACTCAGTAATACATATAATTTTTAAAATTTTACACAATAATGTAAGGAATATTTTCAATTTTCCAAATCAAGTATAACCTGTTCAAAAATTTCAAATATTCCTTATAATTTAATTTTTACAACACAATTTAATGATTCTTCAATTTTAAATACGATTATTTCTTATGACTATTTGAATTAATCGTTGGCGAATGAATATGTTGGTGATATCACAATACCAACCCAGGTTATCAAGTATAATCAATTTTTCTTCAGGCGGTTCAGCCAATCGGATTGCAGTATTCACATCAAATCAAATTATATACCCCGTATATAAATACATTTTTTTATATTAATATTTATATTTGTATATATAGAATTATGAGTGTTTTGTTTCTTCTATTAATTAATTTCTTTTGGATCTTCACTGAAATCACTGCTCCTTGTGAAAGCAAACATGACAAGAATGTTCAGGGGTTAACAAATCTTGGACCACCTCACTAGCCCAGGGCTAGCATACTCCCAAATATTACTAGCCCGAATCTATGAACCACTAATCCTGGCCAATACCGTGATTTCATGAATCCGACTTGCAGACTTGAACCCTTGTACAACATGTACAATGTATATTAGTTTAACTATCTTTCTTTTCAAATCCGGTATTGCGTTTTATTTTCACTTATTTTCCACAGTTCAGGTCACTGTAAGGCCAAAAAAAATAATATGTGTGTTTATGGTCGCATGTCAAAAAAATCTAATTATTTAAAAACAATTTTTTTTTTTTTTTTACTATTGGCAAAACCGGAAATAGTCGTTCCGGAATCTGATTCCGGTATTTCATTTTCGAAATTTCCGGTAAGCCGTCGTTTGTGACGAGAATACGCAGTTTTTCTACCTTCTTTGCTCTCAATTTCGACAAAAAACTAGCGGTTGAATAAATAAAACATTGCTACTGATTAAACAACATATAACATATATGAATATAAGTAGATACGCGAATATTGACAAGTTTGTCAATATCCGATATATATTTTTACTAGCCCGTCGGGCATACAGCTGATTATTTCAGCTAGCCCAAATGTGGAAATTACTAGCCCCGGGCGTCGGGCTAGGGGATTTGTTAACCCCTGAATTGTTCATTGGATAGTGTAATGTTTGGGGATCAGGGGTTATTGTGCTTATCGCCACTTTCAACAATATTTGAATTATATTGTGGCGGTCAGGTTTATTGGTGGAGGAAACGGGAACCACTGACTGTCACAAGTCACTGATAAACTCTATCACCTAATATTGTATCAAATACACCTCACCATGAACAGGTTTCGAACTAACAAGTTTGGTTCTAGTTGACTGATTCTGCAGAATTTTAATTAAACAAAGATATTTGGCACAGAATAAAGATTGGTATTGAATTAGGGGTATTTTAGCCCAACCCATTTCCAAACAAGAGGTTCCCATGGTTTGAAAAATGGATGTTTCTGTGTTTGTTTTGTATGTGGATGGTTTATTGTTCATTTGATTTTGATGTGATTCTTTTTCATAAATTTCTCTGGAAACTCCTTCATAGAAATTCATAATTTTGCTATGGATATTACACAAAAAAAGCATGACCCCCATGGGAAATTATTGTTTCAGATTGGCTTATAAATGCTTTAAAAATCTTACTTTCTGAAAGTACAAGTCCAAATGATATGTAACTTAGTACTAATGGTGTTTGTGAGGTGCTCATAGCAAATATTCCACATTTAATCTTGATCTGGCAAATATCACATACCACATGACCATGGACAATTCTTGTTTGTGATTGGAAGAAATTAAAAAAAATCTCTTCTGAAACATGTGATATATAACTTTAATTTGTGTCTAAGTGTAATGTTGAATAGTCTCTGCTGCTCATTTACATCCATATTCTGTTTGACCAATTCAATACAAATGATATTTGTGAGGTCTCATGCAGGGATTCCTCATTCAATCTTGTTCAAGTGAAGAACATGGTGGCGATGGACAATTCCTGTCTACAGACTTGTGTGAACCTGAACAGTGCATGGATAATCTGACAAGTGATTCAGACTCAGGTGGGTCTCTAGTTATATTTTTCTTTGGTCTGTTTTATAATTAGATTTCTGGTATTTAATATGTTCTAAAACATTTTTATTTTTCATCTTATAGACTTTGAAGAATTTATCAGTGCAAAAGCACAAGTAACAAATGAAGAAGAAGAAAAAGACATTGAAACAGAAGATGACAAATGGTACCCTCCAGAGGAGAGTTATCAAGGGGAGACAACAGAGAAACATGCAGATGATAATAAAAAAGGGGAGATAACTGATACTGTTTCTATGAACAGTGTTAGTGATGAGGAGGATAGTGAGAGTTTTTGTATGATCAAGGACTATGAAGAGGAATCTACAAGGAGTTTTACCTTGCTGGACAGCATTGAAGGGGAGAATAGAGAGAGTTTTTCTGTGATCAAGGACTATGAAGAGGAGTCTACAAGGAGTTTTTCTTTGCTGGACAATGTTGAAGGGGAGGTAACCCATTGTGATAGTGATAATGATCTTGGAATCTTTCTTGATTTCTCATCTTTGTCGCTGGTAGAAAGTGATGCTGATTCCTGTGATACAGATACAACAAATGAAGAATCAGAAACGGAGGAGGAATGTGACAAGTGGTCTTTTGTTGGGGAAGAAATGAACACTGAAGGTAAAATTAGACTTTCCCTAATGCTAATTAATGGATATAATTTCTTTGTCTCTGCAGCATCAGTTCATCTACTTTGTTGATAAAGCCATCTGGTGTTAGGCCACAGTTAAAAATATGTTCGTTTCCCAAACCCGACCCTCCATTTCTCCAATGGGTCAGTAGGTAGGGGGATTTTTTTCCCTCCAAATTATCCCAAAATTTGGACATCATATCAGGCAATTGATTTTGAGCACACATTCTCATTGTCTGTTGAAATTGATAAAGAAAAAATTGCTTCTGCACTGGTGATTGTCCAACACTCCATTCCACATTACATTTACAGCAGTGACACTTCAATGCTGTGTTCATGCAACACAAATCTGGTTCCAGTCGGTCTGGTGCGGAAAACAAACTAATTTTTAATTTTGGCCTTATCAAAAGAAAGTTTAGAAAGTGAGGGCCAACAATTCCACCAATATCAATAAAATGAACATCCACGTCTGAGTCCGTCTCACCTCAAATCAGTAAACACAAAAAAGACCACGATATATTGTCTTGGAAATCCAGGTCCTGGCTTATGTATAGCAACAAAAATTCATTACAGTAGGTTGAATTATAAGATCTTATTTCCAGTCGAATAAACATTCCCAATCTTTCATGTATTCCCTGCAAGTGGTTTTGTCTTGTCATCTTGATCTGTGGTGTTCATTTTGTGGCTTTAAAACTTATAGGTTTAGTTTTTGTTGTTTAACGCCACTTTCAACAATATTTCAGTTATATCGTGGCGGTCAGTTTTATTGGTGGAGGAAACTGGAATACTCAGAGAAAACCACCTACCTGTCGCAAGTTACTGACAAGCTTTATCACATAATGTTGTATCAAGTACATCTCTCCTGAGCGGGGTTTAAATTGCCAACTACCATGCGATCACGACAAAACCTGAAAACATATATTTACTTATTATGAATCTATAGAAATACCCATGTCTGTTCATAATTAAATAAGGATATTCTTTAACCAAATATGGTTGCAAGGGATTCTTTTATGAGTCCTTGCTCACAGTACATTTTATTTGTGATTTATATTTTAGAGTCAAAAGAGAATGAAACGGATATAAAATATGACTTTGCAGTGAAAATGATGTTTAACTATGAGGTAGAATCTAAAGCTGACTCTATTCTGAAAGCTATGGAGAAAGAGACTGTACCTGCCAGGATTCCTATCTATCAGATAGATGATTGCTGGTTTATAGGGTGAGTACTATGATACTAGTATATGTTTGAAGATTGACAAGAAAAACTATCACACCCATAGGCAGGGGGTTTGTGCGAAAACCAAGAAGGACTATTTTAAATCAAGATTTCTGTTGAATTATGACTTTTAGAATAAGAAATTTCAGTTGTGACTGTGACTATTAAAGTCAAGATTTTTACTCCCCAGAAGTATAACCATGTTCCATAGTGACTTTATCAAACTCCCACACCGCCTTTGATAAATTTTGGCTACTGGTCTGAACATGACTGTTAAAAACCATTAGAGAGACATTTTACATAAAAGAAACATTTTATGACTTATATATTGATGACACTGAACCAGTAGAACAATAAGACTTGTTCTGAAAAATCTAAATTTTCGAACTATTGTGCATAGATTTTAAAGAGTAATAATCATCAAGTTGTTTTCATTTATTTCCGTCAATGTCAAATTTTGTGGATTGGCAAATACTGAGATGTTCGTTGACATTTGAATTCATGAATTTGTTCTTTTTGCATAACTGTATTTATCATGTCATTATATATTAATGTCATACGGTCATGTGACCTGTAGCGAGGTTTCGTCAGATCTCCCGCGCAGTGACATATTAATTAGTGAACGGGAGCAAGTAAGAGATCTGATTTTAATCACATTGTTAAATCTATGTTTATATACATTTGTATTACAGAAACAAAGTTAGACTTAAATCCTTACCTCAACATATTAATATCGTTGATATGGTCGGAGCTTTTGTTGATCCCTTTGATGTTCCTCAGATGTCTGTTGCCATGGAAACATATCCAGCAGCATTACCAAAAAGACTGTATTCTAGAGGACTTGGACGTAACATGACGATGTATATAGTAATGAAAAAGTAAGATTATTTATGCACTGAACAATTTTTGTTAACTTCCAGATTTTTAGAATAATTCTTTTTAGCAGTTTTTCTTTCAATGATTAAAAATAAAATTGTTGCAATATGGTCATTTAGTGCAGAAGATTTTGGAATCGGGTCAAACCAAAGACTATAAAATTGGTATTTGCTGCTTCTCTGCTAAGCATACAGTATTAATGTGTACTCCAGCAAAAACTGGTTGGCTGGTTATTATGATAATGTGTCTGAGTGGAGTAACCTGTCTACCTGCAGACTGTTGTTTTAGTGAGCTAGTACTGTGGAAATCCAACTAAGAGTGTTGATCTAGTACAAAGCGGACATCACCATTATCTCAAGAAAATGCAACTTATTCTTGCCGTGATATAGCTAAAAATTGGTCACTTGATGTTAAACAACAATTACTTGCTCAGTCCTGACTTCTATGAATAAAATATGGTACCAAAGATAAGTTATAACACATTCACTGGTTCATTGATAATCTTTTCTTACCTTTTAGATACAACTTGACACTGAGGCAGTATTTAGAAGAAAACAATCCTGATGTACAAACAAGATGCCTTCTGCTTACTCAACTTTTGGAGGGAGTAGTCCACTTACGGAATCATGGGATAGCTCACAGAGACATCAAAAGTGACAACTTGTTTCTTGATTTAACAGGTATGTCAATAGTGCAATCAGTGCCTATCACCACTAAAGTTGCGAGTTCGGATCCCATTCATGGCGAGGTGTACTGGATACAACATTATGTGATAAATTTGTCAGGAACAGTGGTTTCCTCCACCAATAAAAATAATTGTCACAATATAACTGAAATATTGTTGAAATTGGCATTAAATACCATAACCCTAACCCCAAAAATATACACAAGACAATAAATTGTTTTGAATTGTGTCTTCTCTTAAGACAGTTACAGAAATGTTGCACAATAATATCTTTGTTAGTCTTTATGAAGTGCAGGGTTTTTAGATCTTTCTAAAGAAATATTGTCTATTTTATAGTACATACTGCACCTCAACTTGTGATAGGGGACTTTGGATGTTGTTTAGCTGACACAGAATTTGGACAACGACTGCCTTACTTTACAGCTGATGTTGACAGGGGAGGTAACTGCTCACTCATGGCACCAGAGGTAATAATAGTAGTTTTTTAGGGAGCATTTGTTGTCTGTTTAGGGAGCATTTGTTATCTGGAATTAATCCAACTGTTAAATAAGAAAATTCAATAACGAAGCACTAATTTATCTGTAATTGAATGTTATATTTTATCTAATAAAATACAGTGATGTTTGTCCAATCGTTTTCATCTAAATTATAATTTGTTATTAGCAGCTCCTCTTTTTCTGGCAGAAATGAACTCATAAATTGTCCAATCAGAAAGCTGTATTTATTGCATATGACATTCTGATTGGATGTTTTATGTTTTAAAACTCATACTCAAATTTTTATGATCGTAAGGTCAGATTTAATAAATAATAAGATATTTATAAGATGTTTTACTTGTAGATATCTACAGCTTGTCCTGGAAGAGACGTCTGGTTAGATTTTAGTAAAGCTGATCTGTGGGCTGTAGGAACCATCATATATGAACTGTTTTCTAGAGAGAATCCATTTTATGGGAACCAGTCTGGACAACATACACTGGACAGTAGAACATACAGAGAATGTGATTTGCCATCACTACCAGGTACCAAATTTTAATTATGAATATAAGACAGTCAAGGAATCATTTTGAAGTGTCATAATTACTCATATATATAGAAGATCAAAGTACTTATAGTGAGTGAGTGATTGTTGTTTAACTCTAATTCAGTAATTTTTTTAGCTATATCCTGGCGAGAACAATTTAATTTTCAATGAGATGATGACGAGGTCCGCTTTGTACTAGACCAACACTCTGAGTTGGATTTTTATAGTGCTAGCTCACTGAAACAACAGTCCGCGGGTAGACTTGTCACTCTACTCGGACACATTATTCTGATTCTGAGCCAACCAGTCTTTGCTCTTTCTCCCTAATGCTGCGTGCTTAGCAGAGAAGCAACAAATACCAATTTTATAGTCTTTGGTTTGACGCGACAAGGGCTCGAACCGACGATCTACCACACTCCAGGCGAGCATGCTAACCATTACGCCACCGATGCAGTTCAAATTACTTATATTATTCAGTTAAGGTGACAATACAGGTAAATTAGAAGTCACATGTAAGATGCATATACTATTGTTGATTTTTTATGGAAGAATCGACTTCTCAGAAAAATATCACATGGAAGGCGAAGACTGAGAAGTGTTGTACAAAGAGAAGTACATTTCTAGTAAAACATATGGAAGATTTGTCACAACCACATCAATTATGTCAATATAGCGTCACATTATTACACATACAAAGCAACGATAATTGTTCATATTACACTTGTTTCTTGATAATAGATATTATGTGAAGATCAAAGGGATAAATGACATCTCATCGATATAATTATAATGTTGTATAGCTTTTCGCGTATTACATGCATCCTGTATCAATTAGAAATATTTTAGCATAGGACTGTAGGGGAAAATGACTTAAAAGGGAATTTGTATAGAACGTTCTTTACACTTTCCTGTACAAAGTCCACATTTGTTCATTGAATTGAAATGAAAAAGATAACAATCATGACAGGACATGGGAACCTATGGGAAAATGTTTTAAAAAATTGAAAAGGATTTAACTTTAAATAATTTAATTTGATTTGAATACTGCAATCTGATTGGCTAATCCACCTGAAGAAAATTTTGGTTATACTTGATAACCTGGGTTGGTATTGTGACGTCACCAACGTGTTCATCCGCCAACGACAAATTCAAATAGTCACATGAAATAATCGTAATTAAAATCGAGGAATCATTAAATCTTGTAAAAATTAAATTATAAGGAATATTTGAAATTGTTGAACAGGTTAGGTGTTGGGTCAGTTTACGCTTTTCATAAACCGCTTTGTGGTTTATTAAACGTAAACTGACCTAAGCCAGGTTATATTGTATAACCTGTTCAACAATTTCAAATATTCCTTAATTGTACTAAAATGATTATTATTAGAACTTTCGAAGAACCAAGTGAGCGTCTGGTTTTATGAACATTACTGATTGAAAAATGTATAATCTATATTTAATACATGTATAGTGAATTTTCATTTGTCATATATAAGCAAGTTAGTAGTATATGTTCTTGAAAGTGGCATTAAACACCATAAACCAACCATTTGTACAAGGGGCCATCATGGTCGTGATAGTATGGTAGTTGCATTTACAACTACCTATGCAATCAGTGCCTATCACCACTAACGTTGACGAGGTGTACTTGATACAACATTATGTGATAAAGTTTGTCAGTAACTTGCGACAGGTCGGTGGTTTTCTCCATGTAAGGATAATCCGGTTTCCTCCACCAATAAAACTGACCGCCACGATATAACTGAAATATTGTTGAAAGTGGTGTTAAGCACCATAACCCTAACCCATTTGTACAATTTTTGTTATTTTTCTTATGTATTACCAGTATTTGGAGAAAATATCTTTTTTTAAAACATACATCTAACAGCAAATTCCAAATATACATAAAGTCAAACCTGTATTAAGAGACCGCTTAGGGGAGAATGCAAAAGTGGTCTCTTACAGCAGGTGGTCCTTTAATACAGGTTCAACGATACAGCTGAAAAATAATGTGATCATAGATCGTTGTTATTCTACTACGAGTTAAATGATTGAATCATTAATAATAAATATATATTTATTTTATTAAACATACACATGGTATTATTTGTTAAAAGGTTGTAGAAATATAGAACATTTTAAAAGTCAGAGTTAATAAAATTCCATAAAAGAATTAAAATTGTCTATGAATATAATTTGGCACATCAGTAACTCAATAACTCAATAACTTTTATCCGTTCTTCCAAAGTTAAAACTTTCCTTTTAGAAGCCATGTTTTAAAACTTTCTTTTAATTATAAAACAACTCAAAAGCTTGTAAAATCGATTTCTACTCGCCTTTAATTAAGACAAACCCTCAGGTGTAAACAGCTTTCGATTTATTGTTTACTTTCTAATTTTTAAACCATGTGGTCATGATGTACACCATGAAAATTCGATTTGGGAACAACAAATCATTTAATAAATTTTAAACCCGCACGAAAATGCCAAAAAGGCAGAAATATTGAAAAAAATAAACATATCACTTCCGGTTTGTGTATACGGAAAATGAATGTGACCTTTGGGGAACATCCCCTGTCAGTTTCCCCATTTTTGTTGTAAGCTCATCATGCAAAAGAGTTAGTGGTCGTTGAAAAGCGTTGAAGTGGTCGTTTGGGAATGCATTTTGGTGGTCGTTGGTCGCGTTATGCAGGTGGTCGTTGAATCCAATTAAAATATATAGTATAAATCGTCGGGGGGGGGGGGGGGGGAATAAAAGTGGTCGTTTAATGAAGGTGGTCGTTTGGGCAGGTTTGACTGTATATTTAAAAATGTGAATGCATATTGAATATAAATCTATATTGACATATGGGTTTAATAATACCTTATTCCCTGATCTTTAAACAGACTGTTTTCTTTTTGATAGATGAAGTACCAGAAGTAGTAAGATTGCTGGCAAGGATGTGTTTGTCAAGAGATCCATTACAGGTATGTTATTTAATATAACAACAATCTTGAGTCAATTCTTGTTGACATTGAAAATGAATCTCTTTGTAGAAACTATGACTTGTTGACCAAAACGTTGAATACAGAGTAATAATGTGAAACATTTATTATCTATTCGGTTTGTTTTCATATTTGAGACTATGATATGTAATGCATTTCTTGTTTTCATTAACAAAACTTTGCAGTTTTCAATGTGTAGGTCTAAACATTTTCATCTTAAAATGTCCAGAAAATATATTAGTAGTCCAAATGAGATCCAGAAAAAAATGAAAAAAGATAAAATTTAGAATATAATAGTCTGCCTCTTATCAGGCCATATTTCTGATGCAGTAAGAAAGTAAAATACAAGAGAGACCACTTCTTATTGTAGAATGGTTGGTCTTATTAGAGGAGATTAATGTATAAGGTACGATCAAGCTTTACTGATTTTCATTCTGACTTGCTGCATGTTGGCAGGTGCTTCTGGTCTTTTTAAATTTGGGGTAGATTTAGTAATATATTTTTGCTAAATGTCTTATTATTTTTCCACTAAGGGCGATCATAGATGTAATTGTATAGTAGTTGTGTTTAAGTCTTCCTATATAGGGACAAAGCTTAACAGGAGCCCCAAGACCACTAAGCTTAAACCTGGGCCCCAAATAATTTTCAGACAGTAGCCAGCTTGGCTTCTGAAATTTTGATTGTTTTATGTGCAGTCATTTGAGGGGCTACTAAAATTGTTATTCTAGGGAGCCCAGCTGTCAACTGCACCAACATTGCTAAGTTTAGTTCTTGCTATACAATCAGTGCCTATCACCACACCTCAAAATTTACAGTGAGGGGTGGTTAAGAACAAAACTGTATGACAAAAGAGATGATTTCAATTTTCCCATTGTGAACTTTCCATTTATATGTAGCAACATTCCAGCAGTACCTGCATATAGAGAATTTTTCTCTCAGTTGATACGATATTCCAGAGCTTGTGGTTCCTATCAGGATTTCCTTGATAGAGGGTTGCTGCTAACTAGGAAGCTAATGAACCAAGTGTTCCTCTTGGTTAATTTGAAGTCATCACTTCGAAAGTTTTAGTCGCCACCATGATGACTTGGTTGACCGTTATGGAACATCTGTGTCACAAATGTCCAGGGATATGTTTCACTTGTCGTAAACACTTCCAGATTCATTCCTCATTCATGACTTATTACAAACGAGGGGTGCCAGTAATGGAGCAGGAACTGCTTTCCCTTTCGGAGCACCTGAGTTCACCCCTGGTTTTTAGTGGGGTTCGTGTTACTCTTGGTATCTTCAAACTCTTCTCATTGGGAACCAACTTTAATGTTTGCATTAGACAGGTGTCTGGTTTATCCAGGTTAAATTAACAAAGATTTTCTACATTGGAATTGTATTTAATGTTCAGTTTATACGGGATTCCAGTTTATTCAGGGTTTAATTTAGACAAGTTTCACTGTATTACTGGGATAATATTTGAAATGTTATAACCCTAGATCTAACCCCTTATGTGTTTTTTTTTATTGAAGTGCCTGTACCAAGCCAGGAAAGTGAGAGGTCATATTTATGTGTGTTAGGGGTATTTATTTTACCTCAAGCCAGGAAAGTGAGAGGTCATATTTATGTGTGTTAGGGGTATTTATTTTACCTCAAGCCAGGAAAGTGAGAGGTCATATTTATGTGTGTTAGGGGTATTTATTTTACCTCAAGCCAGGAAAGTGAGAGGTCATATTTATGTGTGTTAGGGGTATTTATTTTACCTCAAGCCAGGAAAGTGAGAGGTCATATTTATGTGTGTTAGGGGTATTTATTTTACCTCAAGCCAGGAAAGTGAGTGGTGATATTTATGTGTGTTAGGGGTATTTATTTTACCTCAAGCCAGGAAAGTGAGAGGTCATATTTATGTGTGTTAGGGGTATTTATTTTACCTCAAGCCAGGAAAGTGAGAGGTCATATTTATGTGTGTTAGGGGTATTTATTTTACCTCAAGCCAGGAAAGTGAGTGGTGATATTTATGTGTGTTAGGGGTATTTATTTTACCTCAAGCCAGGAAAGTGAGTGGTGATATTTATGTGTGTTAGGGGTATTTATTTTACCTCTCTTCCTACAATTTTTATATTGTATTTTGGAACTGTTCTGACAGTGTGCTATTTTTGGTTTTTTATTTTAGTATTATAACATCAGTTGTATAATAATATAATGTGTTTTATTGTAGAGGCCATCTCCTGTTGATGCAGCCAACATTATGCAAATATATCACTGGTTCCCTGCTTGGTTTAACACTAAGCTTACTGTATCTGTAGTAAAGGATTCTCTACTGATACTGACAGCTCGACTGATTTTACTGAGACAGCCATTAGACAAGTTGTGTCAGACAGACAGGCTGATGTGGACTTTCTTACACAGAATCAACATAAATGATCTGATGAAAATGATTGGTTAACATTTTATCTATAAATAGATATAGAAGGCTTTATTGTTATATATTTATATCCACGATAATGACTAAATTTATTGGTGAAAATCCTATTTTTAGATACACGATTTAACCATAATTTATTATATAAAAAATTATGATAGCTTCGTTTAAATCTGTTTCTACAGAACTTTTTTTTTAAACTTTTTTTTAATTTAACAGGACTTAATTTTTGTTTATTTGATTACACACTAAATACAAAACATCAAGAAAATCGTCATATTATTTCCAATTGCATTTTTATGAGAATAAATGCAGAAAATATTAATTTTGACACTTAATTGAATTTCAGTTATGACTACTGATGAGAATTTCTTTTATTAACTCGAATAGCATGAACAAAGTTCATGATTTAAATGTCTTTTATTTTGTTATTTATAATCAGAGTGAGATACTTTTAAGTTTGAATATTAATAAAACTTTGTTATTTGTTTTCCTGTGAATAAGCAATAAAAAGTATGTTTTTTTTATCTTGTTATGCTTCTTTCAATGATGGACTTCATCTGCTGGTGTAAAAGTTAGTGTCCTCACCTCAAGTGGAGTAGGTCATGGTTTCTAGCCTGTATTGGGGGGAAAACAAAGACTATAAAATTGGTATTTGCTGCTTCTCGAAATTTGAATCTTGAATCTGGAATGATGCTTCTGGGCTTTCATAAGGCCAAAAAAAAACATGTGTGTTTACGGTCACCCAACCTACCCTAATTTTTGCTAGCGACCCTATGCATTTTTACACAGAATTCGGATAACCATTTTTGTTGTTTAACCAGCAGCAATGTTTTATTTATTCAACTGCTAGCTTTTTGTCGAAATTGAGAGCAAAGAAGGTAGATAAACTGCATAATTCATCATTTTACCGGAATTTTCGAAAATTAAATACCGGAATTGGATTCCGGAACCGGGAACGACTATTTCCGATTTTGTCGATAATAAAAAAAAAAAAAAAAAAAATTAATCCCGACCGACCGACCCTAGATTTTTTTGACATGTGACAGTAAACACACATATATTTTTTTTTGGCCTAAGAATTACCTCATTGTTCGATTACACTTGATTATTTTTCCAATATTAACAACGCAGGAGTAGTTATACTCTATTATTTTGTCAATGAACCTGGATACTGCAGGTTCTTTTATTTTGTATCAATTCTTGTGGTTTTGCTGTCAATGAACCTGGATACTGCAGGTTCTTTTATTTTGTATCAATTCTTGTGGTTTTGCTGTCAATGAACCTGGATACTGCAGGTTCTTTTATATTGTATCAATTCTTGTTGTTTTGCTGTCAATGAACCTGGATACTGCAGGTTCTTTTATTTTGTATCAATTCTTGTGGTTTTGCTGTCAATGAAATGTTTGTTTGGACTTCTTCTTCTTCTTCCGTTTACTGCCCACATTCAACATACTGAATATTCTGTGCCTTTAGCATTTTAATTGTTATTTGCCATATACAAATGTACTAAATTAATTCTTTATTTTGTTGATATTCATGACAACAGCTAAAATTTGCAATCCAACAAATATTAAAGAATTTACAGCAGTTTGCAATCAATATTAAAATTGTAATAATTTGTGCTAGGTGAGTGAGTGATTGTTGTTTAACCCAAATGAGCAATTTTTCTGGTGAGAACAGGTTACATTCATTTCAATCAAATGATGAAGATGTCAGCTTTGTACTACACCAACACGCTTAATTGGATCTTTATAGTGCTAACTCACTTAAACAACAATTCCACAGGTAGACATGTCGCTCCACTCGGACACATTACCCCGATTCTGAACCAACCAATCATTGCTCCTATCCTTTAATGCTGCATGCTTAGCAGAGGAGCAACAAATACCAATGTTATAGTCTTTTGTTTGACCCGATTGGGGTTTGAACCAATGATCTATCGCACTTGAGGCGAGCATGATATTGCATTACACCAGTCCAACAATGTGGTTAAATAATGTGTGTGGAAGGAAAGATTTAACAAATAGTGTAAATATGTTGGAATGTTTTATTTATATATCAATCAATAACAAATAATAAATATCTGGTGTGGAGATCATATAAAATAATCTATAACATTCATTAATGATCACATCATTATTTCTATATAAATTAACACAAAGCTGTAAGCTATGACTAGAAGACTACATGTACAAACTCTCTAAATGGTCTGTCTTGAAACAGAAGATTATTACAGTCAACACTCTCCAAACAGGTCTGTCTGAAAACCAGAAGACCATTTATTATACAGTCAAACTTTCTAAATAGTTCTGTCTGAAAACCAGAAGGCTGTTTAGTCAATCTCTCAAACCAGGTCTGTCTGAAAACCAGAGGATTATTTACTGTCAAACTCTCTAAACAAGTCTGTCTGAAAACTAGAAGGCTGTTTAGTCAATCTCTCAAACCAAGTCTGTCTGAAAACCAGAAGACTGTTTACTGTCAAACTCTCTAAACAAGTCTGTCTGAAAACCAGAAGACTATTTACTTCAAACTCTCTAAACAGGTCCTGTCTGAAAACCAGAAGACTGTTTACAGTCACCCTCTAAACAGGTCTGTCTGAAAACCAGAAGACTATTTACTTCAAACTCTCTAAACAGGTCCTGTCTGAAAATCAGAAGACTATTTACTGTCAAACTCTCTAAACAGGTCTCTGAAAACAAGAAGACTATTCGACAAACTCATGAAGTTTATTCAGTAACAAATTTAGGGGAAGTCATAGTTTATGATTGATGCATGTAATCTAATTAAAGTTAGGTCTTTTAATAGCTTGCCCTTTTCTGATATGTTGTGCATAAAGATCTAATTCTAAAAGTTGTACATCTTGTCCACATAGAATTGCTGAATTATTGGTAATTGTTTAAATCGAAGAAATTTTGGCTCGCTTAGCGGCACTACTATTATTCCGTTGAATACCAGTATATATTTCCTATAATGCATTTCCTATAGACCGAATGTTTGTTCGTTCCGTGCCCACAAATGGATCAAGGTAAATTTGAATTGAGTTTAATTTAACTTCCAAGATTTGGTAAGCAGTAATTTTATTGGACAAGTAAAAGTCACCTGAACGTGATCCCAGACGGGGTTTCGTTAGAACTTTATGCACAAACAAATCAGAAAAGGGGGAGCAATTAAAAATATAATTTTAATTAGACCGTGATGCACGTCAATGGATTTAAACCCTGTTTCAATAAAAATTATCTGAAAGCCATCAGCATATTTACTACTGATTGTCAAATTAAAAACTAGTATTACTGTGAGCACAGCTCACTAAGATATACCTCCCACTCCCCACATCTGTCCAACCTATTTCCATAACCAAAACATTACTGATTGTTTCGACCAAAAATGAAAGGGACCCTCCTCTCTTCACCGGTAAACTGCTGATAAAATTTCAAAACATTCTGAGAAACACTACTGAAGTTATCGTACGACATAGGGTAAAAATCCTATTTTCCGTCATATCAAATCCAATAACTCTGAAATGGCAAAAGTGAAAATCGTCAAAAATGAAAGGGATCCTCCTCTCTTCGCCGGTAAGCTGCTGATAAAATTTCAAAACATTCTGAGAAACACTACTCAAGTTATCATACGACATAGGGTAAAAATCCTATTTTCCGTCATATCAAGTCCAATAACTCTGGAACGGCAAAAGTGAAAATCGTCACAAATGAAAGGGATCCTCCTCTCTTCACCGGTAAGCTGCTGATAAAATTTCAAAACATTCTGAGAAACACTACTCAAGTTATCATACGACATAGGGTAAAAATCCTATTTTCCGTCATATCAAGTCCAATAACTTTGGAACGGCAAAAATGAAAGGAATCCTTCTGTCTTATTAGTATTTTATCCCGAGCCAGGGGCGAGGGATAAAATTTACTAATATCCGCCAATCCATGTTAAAATTCAAAACATATTCTGGCTTCCATGATTTATTTTGATTCTGATATGTCTAAGAGTACAAATACGGTAGCTGCAATAATGTAGCTCCTGTGACAAACTTGTGTCTCGACAGAGCTACAACGCGGTTCCATTCGCCACAATGGAGCAAAAAAAAGTTGCAGTTGAAACATAAAAACTCACTATTTACGCTTCAAACATTTCATTATAACTATTACTGATGATCCCAGTCCTTGTTAAATCGGTTTGGCTGAGAAATATATGCTTTTCAAAGGTAGCAACAACCTTGTTCAAATTTATCGATCGTTTTCCATAACCAGAAACTACGGAAGGCGGAGCTTTTCTAAATATGGTATTTCTTACTACACGCTGATGTAAACATTCACACCTCAAATTGCCAAATATGGTATCGACATCCAAATAGTGAGGCCGGAAATGACGAAATTCAAAATGTTCAGAGAGTGAAAGTAAACATGGATTTTTATTTTGTGGGAATTACATTCTAAAATACTGGTAGGAGATAAAAACTTATTATAATAATGGACAAAAGGAAAGGTTATGTCTTATTATTGATAAATGCAGGCGTCAGAAACTCTGTAAGCGAGCGCAAAAAATCTTGGCGGCTGCTCCATTACGTGTAATGGCATCCCGTTATAACCCTTGCGAGTAAGCGAGCATTTAGGGTTTTATTATTAGAACTAAAATGCGGTAGTATACTTTGATTGGAAGACAGTAATTTACGTTTGCGGAAAATGTCGCACACAATTTATGCTGCAAATAGAAAAGTCAGTCACATTCACCGCACATGTGCAAATGAGATTATACCATTGATAAATCGCTTGTTTGTCTACAAAGCGAAAGAAGGAGGTTAAGTTAGAATTACCGATAAATGTGTTTATCATATACTTGTAGATAATATAGCTAAAATTTTACCCTGTGATAAATCTTTGAATTTTGTTTAGACTAATAAGAGGAGTCATGTTTATTGCACCCAGTTTAACAAGAATGGCCCAAGCGGGACGATAAAGCAAATTTATTAACTGCTTCCGGAATGTTATTACATGCCTTTCCGTCAATGTTCGCAAGTTCACTTCGTGAATTTCCGGAAAACTGTATTTACAAGCATGGCAAACTACACTGTTTTATTGAATATTTGCACAGAGTGTAGTACCATATATAATAAGTCATCATATTAACATGTAACATTGTCTGACAAAAAAATAGCTAATTACATGGTAACAAAAACAAATTTCTTCATTTGACAAGTATCAGTTTATACATGAATTAAGCATACATTAATGGAGTGATGTCACTTTGAACAATGATAAAATCTATTCTACGCATGTACATGGGAAAAAACACAAACTGAGCAAGTTTTGATAAATTGTAACATACAATGCCCCTAAATGGACTTTACACATACATGTACTTCTTACAGGTGTAGGTTTAGGTTTATGGTGTTTAACGCCCCTTTCAACAATATTTCAGCTATATCGTGGTGGTCAGTTTTATTGGTGGAAGAAACCGGAGGACACGCCGAAAACCACCGACAAACTTTATCACATAATGTAGTATAGAGTACACCTCGCCGTGAACATGGCAGGTAAACTATTAACACTTAACATATTTTCTCACACATTTAAAAACAGAGATGAAAGTCTTCACTGATGCAGTGCTTCTACATCCTCATTTTCTAGATGTTTGCACCAAGTTTATAGGCTTATGGTGTTTAACAGCACTTTCAACAATATTTCAATTATATCATGGTGGTCAGTTTTATTGGTGGAGGAAACCGGAGTACCCGCAGAAAACCACCAACCTGTCGCAAGTAACTGACCAACTTTATCACATAATGTTGTATCGAGTACACCACGCCATGAACGGGGTTCAAACTCACAACATCAGTGGGGATATGCACTGATTGCACAGGTAGTCGTAAATCCAACTACTATACAATCACGACCACGACACCAAGTTTGACATATTTTCTGTAAACTATTTTGCTAAAAAAACAGGAAATCCAATGATCAGAGGGAAACTTTCATCTCTGTTTCAAACAAAAATATTTTATGGCACTTCAATATTGATGTATGTTTTAGTTTTTTAACAGAATTATTTCCTTTTTAAGAATTTTTAACCGAATTATCTCCCCTTTAAGAAAATCTTGGCACCTGTTTCAAACACAGATTTGAGAGTCTAAACACTTCACTACACACGCTTGACTAGTCATCAAATATTAGAATTGAGTTGATAGGTGTTTAGACTGTTGAGTAAAAACTCATGTTTTAGCTCATTTCAGGGGAAAATTTGACATGTAAATCATAAATGTATTTTTAAAAACACAATTCTAATTTTTGTTTTAAATAGAAGTTTAAATTTTAAAAATGACAATGATATAATATTGAAAAAAAATAAATCAGACAACAACAACACAAAATGCATCACACAAACTCAGCATCCAGGTAAATATATAATGTGGTTACAGTCCGTAGATATTAATCAATTGTGGAGTCTTTAAATGCCTTAAAATTGGATGGTTTGCACAAAAATACAAACTTTGCCCACAAAACAGTACATATTAATATACATCTACCGGTATTTATAAACATTCACTGACAGTGAGTATTTTCAGGTAGATATATTTCATATATGTTGAATAATACCAAATAAAAAAATATATACTGAACATGAAGAATGAGTTGATAAAGAAAATATACTGAAAATAAAAGTGGAGTCAATAAAGAAAATATATTGAATATAAGGTTTGAGTTAATAAAGAAAATATACCAAACATAAATTGGGTTAATAAAGTAGATATACTTACTATAAGGTTTGAGTTAATAAAGGAAATATATTGAACATAGTTTCATTTAATAAAAAAAATATATTGAACATTAAATTGGCCTAATAAAGAAAATTTACTAAATATAAAGTTTGACTTAATAAAGAAAATATACTGAACATAAAGTTAGAGTTAATAAAGTAAATATACTGAACATAAATTGAGTTAATAAAGAAAATATACTGAACATAAATTGAGTTAATAAAGTAAATATACTGAACATAAATTGAGTTAATAAAGAAAATATACTGAATATAAATTGAGTTCATAAAGTAGATATACTGAATACAAGGTTTGAGTTAATAAAGAAAATATACTAAACATAAAGTTTGGGTTAATAAAGTATTATCCAAGTCTGTGTTTCAGGTAACAATATTTAAGTACATGTATATAAATTCTAAAAGCTTACAACATTAATCTGATATATGTGTGTAAATATACAAAATAAAAGTACATGTATTTGATATAATTTTTCTAATGCTTCCATGAAAAACATGAATTGTATTAAATAAATAATAAATGAAATGTTATATGGTTATGGAAGTTTAAATGTTTAATTAGTTAATGATATATACTGGTATACATATTATACTTATAGTGATTTGTAATTGATTTACAACAAGCGATATAGATGTACCTCAACATAAGAAAACAAATCACTTCCAATACTTTGATATAAATTAAAATAACAACATCTTAATTGCCTTTCCTCACAAGAATAAAATAAAATCTAACATTTCAGTTATTTTCATTCAAATAAAAAATTATGGGATAATTACCGGGAAATAATTTTTATGAGACAAATTTAGAGATTTTTAACACATTAAATTTGATTGACAACATTTTTCACGATATCATTAAATATTACTCTTGAATCGTTGAATATAGATCATGAACATAATCAGGGTTAATAGATCCATAATTATCATGTCCACCATAGTTGATAACTCCATTAGTATCAACTGTTATTTCTTCATCTGTCAGTTTCTTGTTTGAGAGTCTGTCAAATTCATTAGCACCGTACATCTTGAACTGTATAACCAGCTAATTCACAGTTAAGGATAAAATTGAATATTGTATTATTATAACTGATTGATTGTTTGTTGTTTAACATCCAGGAGCATTGTAATATTATAATTGATTGATTGTTTGTTGTTTAACATCCAGGAGCAATGTAATATTATAATTGATTGATTGTTTGTTGTTTAACATCCAGGAGCATTGTAATATTATAATTGATTGATTGTTTGTTGCTTAACATCCAGGAGCATTGTAATATTATAATTGATTGATTGTTTGTTGTTTAACAACCAGGAGCATTGTAATATTATAATTGATTGATTGTTTGTTGCTTAACATCCAGGAGCATTGTAATATTATAATTGATTGATTGTTTGTTGCTTAACATCCAGGAGCAATGTAATATTATAATTGATTGATTGTTTGTTGTTTAACATCCAGGAGCATTGTAATATTATAATTGATTGATTGTTTGTTGCTTAACATCCAGGAGCATTGTAATATTATAATTGATTCATTGTTTGTTGTTTAACATCCAGGAGCATTGTAATATTATAATTGATTGATTGTTTGTTGCTTAACATCCAGGAGCAATGTAATATTATAATTAATTGATTGTTTGTTGTTTAACATCCAGGAGCAATGTAATATTATAATTAATTGATTGTTTGTTGTTTAACATCCAGGAGCAATGTAATATTATAATTAATTGATTGTTTGTTGTTTAACATCCAGGAGCATTGTAATATTATAATTGATTGATTGTTTGTTGCTTAACATCCAGGAGCATCGTAATATTATAATTGATTGATTGTTTGTTGCTTAACATCCAGGAGCATTGTAATATTATAATTGATTGATTGTTTGTTGCTTAACATCCAGGAGCAATGTAATATTATAATTGATTGATTGTTTGTTGTTTAACATCCAGGAGCATTGTAATATTATAATTGATTGATTGTTTGTTGCTTAACATCCAGGAGCATTGTAATATTATAATTGATTGATTGTTTGTTGCTTAACATCCAGGAGCATCGTAATATTATAATTGATTGATTGTTTGTTGCTTAACATCCAGGAGCATTGTAATATTATAATTGATTGATTGTTTGTTGCTTAACAGCCAGGAGCATTGTAATATTATAATTAATTGATTGTTTGTTGTTTAACATCCAGGAGCATTGTAATATTATAATTGATTGATTGTTTGTTGTTTAACATCCAGGAGCAATTTATCTAATGCATATTCAGGACGAAAACAAGTTGAACAATGGAAAAAAATACACAGAAATGAAGGAGAAATGGGACTGAAGCAAAGTTAGGACAAAAATGTAATCTCTCCATAAAGACAGATGGGGTTTTGGTCATGGTGCTTAACACCACAATCAACAATATTTCAGTTATATCGTGGCAGTCAGTTTTATTGGTGGAAGAAAGTAGAGTACCCAGAGAAAACCACCGACCTGTCGCAAGTTACCTCACCATGAGTGGGGTGGGATTCAAACTCACAACTTTAATGGTGATAGGCCCTGATTGTAAATCCAACAATCATACGATCACAACCATGATGGCCCCAAGACTGATGGATGTGTAGTAATAAGCTTTGCCATAGCATTATACAACCAACTTTTACAGTTTTCTAAAAAGGATACAGAAATATCTAAGAACACTACTCCCAGACTACCGATCAGCCAAGGTAGATGTTTTAGTATCCATTGTAGTTCCACCGACCGGATCAGTATGGAGAGGCCATACATGATGTTACCAAAAATAGCCAACCAAAACATCAATAAAGACAAACCATCTGTTGATTGTCTAATATACTGAAAGACATAAAAGATATTACAGTAAAACAATAGATATTACGCTAAAACAATAGATATTACTGTAAAACAATAGATATTCTGTTAAAACAATAGATATTACTGTAAAACATAAAACAATAGATATTACGTTAAAACAATAGATATTACAGTAAAACAATAGATATTACAGTAAAACAATAGATATTACAGTTAAGCAATAGATATTACAGTAAAACAATAGATATTACTGTAAAACAATAGATATTACAGTAAAACAATAGATATTACAGTAAAACAATAGATATTACAGTAAAACAATAGATATTACAGTAAAACAATAGATATTACAGAAAAAACTTGTCTACTAACTTCCGTGTTTGGAATAGACAAGTGCTTGGTCAAATTAACAAATATTTCTTACATGCTGACTTTATTTAAGTTCAGTTTATACACGATTACGGTTTATCAAAGGTTCAGTTCAGTTAAAACCCATGATCTACCACATGACAGGCATGCTAACAATTACATACCTGATGCTGTCTCCTGAATCATATGGAGATACATAATATAAATGAGGTTTTTTCTTACCACAACCAGTAAATTGGACAATATTTTATATTATCACATATTTTTTGCAATATGTTCATCTTTGCATGTCCAATAATAGCTAGAAGTCAGTGCAAATATTCGTATTTGCCCTCTAATATCCGTATTTGCCCCCGAAATTAACTTCCAGTATCTGCGCAGTAGTTTCAAAGAAAATATGTCAAAGTACAAGGAAAGATGGTGCATAACATTTTATTTCAATCAAATTCACACATTTCAAAATATTGGAATAAAGCTTAAGTAACTTGAAATGAAATAATTAGCTCAAATGTATACGTCGTCTTGAATAGGAATTTCCATTCAAATGTCAACGTCTTGGTAGATTTTACAAACACTTTCTAACGTTTTTGTACAAAACTCGAAACAAACAAATATTTGCAAGTTGAACAAAGGCAACTCTCTTAAGGATTTATTTTTGCAATTTGCCAGTTCAAAGATCTTTTCTGCAATATAAAAGTCAATGCTTGAAAAAAGTCAATGTAAAATATGTGATAAATAGATTATGACATGAAATTTTCCATATCATCCCTAGTATCAGCCCTCGACCCATATCAGCCCTCCAGCTTCGCTGTTGGGCCTGATATGCACACCGGGTATCCCGATCCATCGTCCAAAGAGAGGCCCGTCATCCACGGAGCAATCGGCAGTAAACAACTGTTGAGGTAGGTATGCTAAGTGTGATTATATGAATATTTGGAGGGTGAATCCTGTATTATCAAGTTAGCTGTAGAAAAGTACAATGTATAAGCTTCACGTGGGTGCAAGCTAACTTCAAATTGATAGACAATTAATGGAAATATCAATCCTTGAACCTGGAAATTTACTGAATAGTAATGAGTTTTAGTTTTCAAGGGTTGATTTTATAAAAATGATAGTCATTTTCCCTATTTTTTTGCAATCAATTTCAACATCAATGTATCTCACATCATTCATATTAAGGCCAGTACATCTCTGTAAATTTGGCGATTTCTAAAGGGTGGGTAGAAAAAAATAGGATCAGTCATAGACGGAGCTAATTTTCGAAATGATATGTGACATACGGAGCAATGGTCCAGTCCACAGTGCCAGATTTAGGACATATGAGGCCCTGTGCTAGTTAGATTATGAGGCCCCTTACTTGGGCCCTGACTGGAAGGAGGTAGACCCGGTAGGCCTAAACAGGCAGTCAGGCATACATGCTCCAGAAAATTAGGAATAGTTAAAACATTACGCTATATTAGGTCAGACATGTACACTGCATCTTCAACAAACTAGAAGCTATTATATATTACCCAAAGCCCCAACCCACCCAACACTGTCTTACACAGGTCACATAATGAATCGGTCAAACTTGATAAAAAGAGAACGGACAGGGCAGTCATTAGTCAACATCATGTAATTAAATCTAAACATCATTTAACGCAGTGGTTCTCAACTTTATTTCCCCCATGGATCTCTTTTACTCTTAATTTGTTTGGTGGACCGCCATAACTATTTGATGAAAAAGCTTATTTTATTTTTCACTAATAAATAATATTAGGAATTGTATTATAGAAATAGTAAATGTATATGCTATATTTGGAGTAAAACTAATTTATTGAACCTAAACCTGTATTTAACGACTAAATTCTATGGATCATTTATGTACACTAGTAAAATAACTCATAATAAAAACAAAAAAAAAATATTAACCATATGCCATATTGCTGGCAACATAATGACTAGTATTGAGACTGAGAATACATCAAACAAAATACCAAGACAGTATCGCTATCAGTAACCTTGCCTGTAACCTTGAGCGCGAGTGAGAGCTTGTTTGCAAGGACAGAGTGTATGAAGACAGTTGTGTTTGCTGCTCGCAGGAGGGAGGGAGTCGTGGTGGCCCCAGTAAGCATTACTAACAATATGACAGTTTGTTATGTCAGTGTCAATTAAATCTGAAAGTAGATTGTTGTTAACTTGTAGAATCCTAAATATCAGCAAGGACGAATAGCTTTCATATGGATAACAAAAACTTAAGATAACGCCATCATAAATAAACTACTATCCAGAGAAAAGCTATATCGTGTGTATGTATGTATGTATGTATGTATGTATGTATGTATGTATGTATGTATGTAGGTATGTAGGTATGTAGGTATGTATGTAGGTATGTATGTATGTATGTATGTAGGTATGTAGGTATGTAGGTATGTAGGTATGTATGTATGTATGTATGTATGTATGTATGTATGTATGTATGTATGTATGTATGTATGTATGTATGTATGTATGTAGGTATGTATGTATGTATGTATGTATGTATGTAGGTATGTAGGTATGTATGTATGTATGTATGTAGGTAGGTAGGTATGTATGTATGTATGTATGTATGTATGTATGTATGTATGTATGTATGTATGTAGGTATGTATGTATGTATGTATGTATGTATGTAGGTATGTATGTATGTATGTATGTATGTATGTATGTATGTATGTATGTATGTATGTATGTATGTATGTATGTATGTATGTAGGTATGTATGTATGTATGTAGGTATGTATGTATGTATGTATGTATATAATATCAGTGGTGGTGTTGCAAATACATGTATATTTTACCAGAGTTGTGCACAGATAGATAATAATCAACAGGTATATGAAGCACAGATTCAGGTGCCAAGATGTAACAGTAAAGGCCGGTTCACACCAGTTTCAAAAGCTCAGGCCACTTCATCTTGATGATGTACGGGTGAGCCGCACACAGTCCCAAGGCAACTCATCTTAATGTCTGTATGTTGTCTTCTGTTTGAGAAAGATCTTGCTTTTGGATAGGTGTTTCCACCCCTCACCAAATATTTCATCATCCATTATTCTTATTTACACTTTATTTTATTGTTATTATCACCATTTTTACTTTTATACTTTCAAAGGTTGCATACATCAGATAACGACCAAATTACTTATTTAGGTTTCACATTTGTATTAAAAAAGAGAATAACTACCCCTTTACTTTTTTTGTTATTTTGGTTCAAGTTGGAAAAAATCTTGATAATAAATTTCAGGATTTGCTGCAAAAGCAACGTCAGTTTTTTCTTCTCATTAGATTGAAGCTTCTCTACATATACAAGGACTTGAAGAATAAAGTTCTTAAAGTAAATTTCTATCAATAGCTATTTTATGCTACTACAAATGTACATTCTTCTATAGGTTTCCAAATTGAACAGTACGCCGTCAAATTTAAAATTGCATCACGTATGCATGAATCCATCTTCAACTTTTTTCTTGCCAATAACCAGAGGCCCCTAATAATTTGGTTTCTATGCCACTGAGCCACTGTCATGACTGCCTGCTTTTGTGGCACACTCCAATAGGCTATCAACTCTATCATTATGTCTGGAATCGCTCCGAAACAGAACGCCTTCAAATTTAAACTTGCACCACATAAGCAAAATCCATTGTAAAAAAAAATTGGCAGGAAGATGAGGCCCCCCTGGCCAATGAGGCCCTGCGCTTAAGCACACCTAAGCACAATGGTAAATCCGGCACTGGGTCAGGTAAACACGGAGCAAAATTATTTGATTATTGTAGAAATAGGTGAGTTTCCGCATTTTTTGTATTTTTTTATATTTAAAAATCACCTTTGTTGGCATTTGCAATTATCTATAACAATGTAAAGATGTTTCCTAAGAGATAAATATACAATACATATACATTGTCGGAAAATACCAAATTTATTTGTACGAGCCTTAAAAACAGGTAGAAATGTGAGGCTCGCCGAGCATTTTCCGATTGTTTTGCGGCGAAACAAATAAATTTGATATTTTTCGACAATGTGCATGTACTGTTTTTATCGTGCTATCATAAAACAATTTGATTTTAGCATAATTTCACCTTTTCATAAGTCTCACTTTTGGAGAAAAAGCTGGAAACGGTTGTGCATTCTTTAATGATTATATGACGTCATAACAGGTGCGGATTCAGCACCCTCCCTCCTCATATTAGAAAAATAAATTAAATGAACAAAAAGCAAAAAAATAAAATAAAATAAAAAAGGTCCTACGATGGAGGGTGTCCTCTAACATAAAATCCTGAATCCGCGCCTGCATAATAAGACCTTTGAGCAGTGAACCAGAGTACAATGTAAAACACCTTTGAATGACCCGACCAGGGGACCAGCAGATGATTATCGTATAGTATACAAATATCACTACTGAGTATTCAGGGGCGGATCCAGGATTTGTGGTTAGGGGGGGCGTGATTAGGCGAGGTGTCTGGGGACCGCTTAAGGTCCCCAGCGGGTTCAATGCAGAGCCCTGGTAGGGGGCCCAGGGGGAAAAGCCCCCTGGAAGCTCTGGGGTTTTGAGAGATTACAGACATTTATTTGAACGACAATTTTGAACCAACCACACCATTTTATCAGACCAAAAAAACTTTTAGACTTTGAGTCTTAATTGTGTCGGATAATTGTTAACAGTATATTTTTATCAGATTATAAGAACCTTAAGTAAAACTTTTTTTGAACAACCGTGATGCGAATTGTTCAACTCATGACTGATTGATCACGATATTTTAACACCCTTCAAAGAACTATTAGTTTAGTTTTAACGCATTCCTCATTTCACTAATTGGTCTGCACTTTAGGTGCTTGTCCTTTCGGGTGGTTCTAGTTAATACTGCCCGTCCGGATGGAGCTTTTCTTTTCGTCGTTTGATTCATTCATTGAAAACGTATGATTCGACCGTTCTTGTTTATAAACAAACAAAAGCGGAAATTGTCAATACATGAACTTGTTGTTGATTTCTGATAAGCTAACGTGACTAAATTAGATGATCAGAATCGTTTCATGCAGCATTAATGTTAACATATTCGCCTTTGTTTGTCTATAAACAAGAACGAATCATACGTTTTCAATGAATGAACCAACGGCGAAACGAAAAGCTTCATCCGGACGGACAGTATACTGATCATTTATCAATGGGTAGAGCTTTTTAGAATGATATCCCAAATTTACTCCAAATATCATTACTATTCATTTTGACTTACAGGTCACGAGTTAACCATTCATGAAAAAGTTGTTTGTTGAACTGCTTAATTAACGTTGCATAACATATGCTTTGCGAATTTTAGGGGGGGCGCATGCCCCGCACGCCCCCTCTAAATCCGCCTCTGGTATTCGTATACAAAATTAGCTAGTTGCAGGATAAAAATGATTATCCAGCTTTTTTAAAGCATAAATTGCATTCATATACTCAATGATAAGCATTATCCTATTCATACACATTTTAGGGTAGACCTTTTCACGGTCTATTGGGGAAACACTTAAGTAATTGTGTATTGAGCTGGTCCTTCTCCGAATTCTTTTTTTCTCTCTCTTGAATGATTAGCTATTTTATGGACAATAGCCTCGACTCTTTCAGAAACAACGATGTATAAAATCATGCATTGTTTGAAATAGCCAATTTTGGCCTTCATGAAAAACTAATATCTATATCACATAGAGATATGAGCTATTTCTCACTGACCCGAAGGACACACTTATTTTATTATACTGTATTTAAAGGGGGTTATTAGTTCGGTGTGCAGACTCCCGCGGGGGAATAAGTATAGTATCGTTAAGTATAACAAATGGTATTTTTTTTTACTTAACTATAGAAACCGAGTAAAAAATAACTAGGTTAGTTTTCGCTATTTTATTTGAATAACCTTAAATTTTGACTTGAAACGAGTAATAAACCTGATCGGAAAGTGCACGTCGTACAAATACTCTCCCACCCTCTGGAATTGTTACGTCGGACAAGTAACCCAAGCGTAAATCTTGGAATCAATAGACCATTTTCAGTTCAGTATAATTTAACAAGAACATCCTGAACAAGAAAAGTAAATATACAAATTAGCTATAAAATATCGAAAAGGCTTATTTCCCTCGGCCCTACTACATGCACTGCTGCATATGCAGGCTTTCACGTATTATTTCTATTTCTAGATAAGATGGATTCAGAAATGGAAGATGTCATTGAGCCGATGGACGGGTCCATTTTAGATTTAGACATTTCGAGATCAGAAATGTGTGTCGCGACTTAAGTTCTGAGGTATGACCTACAATAGACCTTAACCGACATTCATTTATGAAACTGGTCAACATGTTCAAGTATTATACCAGTAATATGGCTATTATCATAGATCAATATGGGTCAATATTTATGATTTATCATAATATGTGTGACGGATGCATGGACAGACGCATGGACGTTCATACTGACCGACGCATGAACGGACGGACGGATGAAATTACATGTGTAACTCTATATTACCCAATTACACTCGAGTGACATGAAAAAAAGAATTGTATTTCAGTTATGTGCTCCGTGGTTTCCTGATCATTTGCAAGAACACGCTCCGTGTTGAACAGGATCATGCTCCGTGTATTACAGATCCTATTTTTTTCTACCCATCCATTAAAAATCGCCAAGTTTACAGTGATGAGAAAGAGTAATGTACTGGCCTTAATATGAATGATGTGAGATACATTGATGTTGAAATTGATTGCAAAAAAATAGGGAAAATTACTATCATTTTTATAATATCAACCCTTGAAAACTAAAACTCGTTACTTTTCAGTAAATTTTCAAGTTCAAGGATTGATATTTTTATTAATTGTCTATCAATTTGAAGTTAACTTGCACCCACGTGAAGCTTATACATCGTACATTTCTACAGCTAACTTGATAATACAGGATTCACCCTCCAAATATTCATAAAATCAGACTTAATATACCTACCTCAACAGTTGTCTACTGCTGATTGCTCCGTGGATGACGAACCCCTCCGTGGACGACAGATCAGGATACCCGGTGTGATATGGGAGTCTCGGGCTGATATCAGGGCCGATATGGAAAATGTCATGTAATAATCTCTTAGTATTAGCTTAATAAACAGAATCTAGAATAAACTAGAATTAATCACAGATAGTTATATTTTAGACCTGAGTGATATGCCTTACGTTTGTATGTCCATTGACTGATTACCATATATCTATGGACGAAAAGTCTAAGGCTACAGAGACATATTTATACTCAAGAATACAGAAAAACAAATTTATCTTGCACTTGTTCTATTTGAGCAGTCAAATTGCATTGATTGGATAATTTTTTTTTATATATACTGTCACTGACCAAAATATAGCTTTTGACAGAAAATATCTAAAGGGGCATTCAAGGGATAATTATATAATTTTGTCATTCAATTCAAAATATAAATGTAGAAGGAATAATGTGATTTTCCTGCAGGATAAACACATTATTAATGCATTAAAATACCAGAGGCTGGCAAGAGCCTGTATCGTTCACTTGGTTATAAAAAGAACCAATTGGCCCTATGTAAAAACTATGTCCTCCAGTGGTAGTCATCTTGGAATTCCGATCAACATAAAAAACAAGAAGTTTGTAAAGGACCTTCCAATGATTGATGCAAAGTTTAGGTTCAATCAGTGCAATAGCTTCAGAGAAGAAAATATTTCTGTATTTTCCCATATGGTCCTGTGTTAATACTATGACCTGTGGTGGCAGCCATCTTGGATTTCGGATCGGCATAAAAAAACCAAACTTTTTAGAGGACCTTCAAATGATTATTCCTGTGCAGTTTGGTTTCAGAGAAGAAGCGTTTTGAGACACTTTTCCCATAGGTTCCAATGTTAAACTAAGTCCTGCTGTACCCGCCATCTTCCATTTTATATGAGAACAGAAAACCTAAACTTTGTAGAGAACCAACCAATGAACATTCCTGTCTAGTTGGATTCAGTCTGATTTGTAGTTTCTGAGAAGAAGGCATTTGAACATTTCCCCATAGGGTCCAATGTTAATCTATGTCCTGCGGTGGTGGCCATCTTGGATTTCTGATCGGCATAAAAAACAGAAACTTTGTAAAGGACCTTCCAATGATCATTCCTGGGCAGTTTGGTTTCAATTGTCCAAGTGGTTTCAGAGAAGAAGCGTTTTGAAACATTTTTCCCATAGGGTCCAATGTTAAACTAAATCCTGCAGTAGCCGCCATTTTGAATTTCATATCGGAACAAAAAACCTAAAGTTTGTAGAGGACCATCCAATGAACATTCATGTACAGTTTCGCTTTAATCATATTTGTAGTTTCTGAAAAGAAGGCATTTGAACATTTTCCCATAGGGTCCAATGTTAATCTATGTCCTGTGGTGGCGGCCATCTTGGATTTCCGATCGGTATAAAAAACAGAAACTTGGTAAAGGACATTCCAATGATCATTCATTTACAGTATGGGTTCAGTCAGTTCATTAGTTTCAGAGAAGAAGATCTTTGAAATTTCAGCCATTCAGAGCATATTTTTGGCCCTGGCAGCCATGTTGAATATCCGACTGGAACGAAAAACAGACACTTTGTAGAGGACCATCCAAGGAACATTCCTTCTAAGTTTGGTTCCAATTGGTCCAGTGGTTTCGGAGAAGAAGCTTGAAATGTGACCAGAGGCTCTCAAGAGCCTGTATCGTTCCCCTGGTAATAAAAAAAAACAATTGGTCCTATGTAAAAACTATGTCCTGCAGTGGTAGTCATCTTGGAATTACGATCAACATAAAAAACACAAAGTTTGTAAAGGACCTTCCAATGATTGATGCACAGTTTAGGTTCAATCAGTGCAATAGCTTCAGAGAAGAATATATTTCTGTATTTTCCCCATATGGTTCTGTGTTAATACTATGACCTGTGGTGGCAGCCATCTTGGATTTTCCGATCGGCATAAAAAACAGAGGACCTTCCAATGATCATTCCTGGGCAGTTTGGTTTCAACTGTCCAAGTGGTTTCAGAGAAGAAGCATTTTGAAAAAAAATTCCCATAGGGTCCAATGTTAAACTAAGTCCTGCCATAGCCGCCATTTTGTATTTCATATCAGAACAAAAAACGTAAAGTTTGTAGAGGACCATCCAATGAACATTCATGTATAGTTTGGCTTTAATCATATTTGTAGTTTCTGAGAAGAAGGCATTTGAACATTTTCCCATAGGGTCCAATGTTAATCTATGTCCTGCGGTGGTGGCCATCTTGGATTTCCGATCGGCATAAAAAACACACACCTTGTAGAGGACCTTCCAATGATCATTCCTGGGCAGTTTGGTTTCAATTATCCAAGTGGTTTCAGAGAAGAAGCGTTTTGAAACATTTTTCCCATAGGGTCCAATGTTAAACTAAGTCCTGCCGTAGCCGCCATTTTGAATTTCATACCGGAACAAAAAACGTACAGTTTGTAGAGGACCATCTAATGAACATTCTTGTACAGTTTGGCTTTAATCATATTTGTAGTTTCTGAGAAGAAGGCATTTGAATATTTTCTCATAGGGTCCAATGTTAATCTATGTCCTGCGGTGGTGGCCATCTTGGATTTCTGATCGGCATAAAAAACAGAAACTTTGTAGAGAACCTTCCAATGATCATTCCTGGGCATTTTGGTTTCAACTGTCCAAGTGGTTTCAGAGAACAAGCATTTTGAAACACTTTTCCCATAGGGTCCAATGTTAAACTAAGTCCTGCCGTAGCCGCCATTTTGAATTTCATATCGGAACAAAAAACCTTAAGGTTGTAGAGGACCATCCAATGAACATTCATGTACAGTTTGGCTTTAATCATATTTGTAGTTTCTGAGAAGAAGGCATTTGAACATTTTCCCATAGGGTCCAATGTTAATCTATGTTCTGCGGTGGTGGCCATCTTGAATTTTCGATCGGCATTAAAAAACAGAAACTTTGTAGAGGACCTTCCAATGAACATTCCTGGGCAGTTTGGTTTCAATTATCCAAGTGGTTTCAGAGAAGAAGCGTTTTGAAACATTTTTCCCATAGGGTCCAATGTTAAACTAAGTCCTGCCGTAGCCGCCATTTTGAATTTCTTATCGGAACAAAAAACGTAAAGTTTGTAGAGGACCATCCAATGAACATTCATGTACAGTTTGGCTTTAATAATATTTGTAATTTCTGAGAAGAAGGCATTTGAACATTTTCCCATAGGGTCCAATGTTAATCTATGTATTGCGGTGGTGGCCATCTTGGATTTCCGATCGGCATAAAAAACAAAAAATTTGTAGAGGACCTTCCAATGATCATTCCTGGGCAGTTTGGTTTCAACTGTCCAAGTGGTTTCAGAGAAGAAGCGTTTTGAAACATTTTCCCCATAGGGTCCAATGTTAAACTAAGTCCTGCCGTAGCCGCCATTTTGAATTTCATATCGGAACAAAAAACGTACAGTTTGTAGAGGACCATCCAATGAACATTCATGTACAGTTTGGCTTTAATCATATTTGCAGTTTCTGAGAAGAAGGCATTTGAACATTTTCCCATAGGGTCCAATGTTAATCTATGTCCTGCGGTGGTGGCCATCTTGGATTTCCGATCGGCATAAAAAACACACACCTTGTAGAGGACCTTCCAATGATCATTCCTGGGCAGTTTGGTTTCAATTATCCAAGTGGTTTCAGAGAAGAAGCGTTTTGAAACATTTTTCCCATAGGGTCCAATGTTAAACTAAGTCCCGCCGTAGCCGCCATTTTGAATTTCATACCGGAACAAAAAACGTACAGTTTGTAGAGGACCATCTAATGAACATTCATGTACAGTTTGGCTTTAATCATATTTGTAGTTTCTGAGAAGAAGGCACTTGAATATTTTCTCATAGGGTCCAATCTTAATCTATGTCCTGCGGTGGCGGCCATCTTGGATTTCCGATCGGCATAAAAAACAGAAACTTTGTAGAGGACCTTCCAATGATCATTCCTGGGCAGTTTGGTTTCAACTGTCCAAGTGGTTTCAGAGAAGAAGCGTTTTGAAACATTTTCCCCATAGGGTCCAATGTTAAACTAAGTCCTGCCGTAGCCGCCATTTTGAATTTCATATCGGAACAAAAAACGTACAGTTTGTAGAGGACCATCCAATGAACATTCATGTACAGTTTGGCTTTAATCATATTTGCAGTTTCTGAGAAGAAGGCATTTGAACATTTTCCCATAGGGTCCAATGTTAATCTATGTCCTGCGGTGGTGGCCATCTTGGATTTCCGATCGGCATAAAAAACACACACCTTGTAGAGGACCTTCCAATGATCATTCCTGGGCAGTTTGGTTTCAATTATCCAAGTGGTTTCAGAGAAGAAGCGTTTTGAAACATTTTTCCCATAGGGTCCAATGTTAAACTAAGTCCCGCCGTAGCCGCCATTTTGAATTTCATACCGGAACAAAAAACGTACAGTTTGTAGAGGACCATCTAATGAACATTCATGTACAGTTTGGCTTTAATCATATTTGTAGTTTCTGAGAAGAAGGCACTTGAATATTTTCTCATAGGGTCCAATCTTAATCTATGTCCTGCGGTGGCGGCCATCTTGGATTTCCGATCGGCATAAAAAACAGAAACTTTGTAGAGGACCTTCCAATGATCATTCCTGGGCAGTTTGGTTTCAACTGTCGTGGTTTCAGAGAAGAAGCATTTTGAAACATTTTTCCCATAGGGTCCAATGTTAAACTAAGTCCTGCCATAGCCGCCATTTTGAATTTCATATCGAAACAAAAAACCTTAAGATTGTAGAGGACCATCCAATGAACATTCATGTACAGTTTGGCTTTAATCATATTTGTAGTTTCTGAGAAGAAGGCATTTGAACATTTTCCCATAGGGTCCAATGTTAATCTATGTCCTGCGATGGCGGCCATCTTGGATTTCCGATCGGCATAAAAAACAGTAACTTGGTAAAGGACATTCCAATGATCATTCCTTTACAGTTTTGGTTCAGTCAATTCATTAGTTTCAGAGAAGAAGATCTTTGAAATTTCAGCCAATCAGAGCATATTATTGGCCCTGGCAGCCATATTGAATATTCGACTGGAACGAAAAACAGTAATTTTGTAGAGGACCATCCAAGGAACATTCCTGCTAAGTTCGGTTCCAATCGGCCAAGTGGTTTCGGAGAAGAAGCTTGAAATGTGAAAAGTTTACAGACAACAGACGACGGACGCCAAGTGATGGCAATAGTTCACATGGACCTTTGGTCCAGGTGAACTAAAAAGCTTACAGACGACGGACACCAAGTGATGGCAATAGTTCACATGGACCTTTGGTCCAGGTGAACTAATAAAGCTTATGTGAATTCGGCCCAAAACTGGGGAAAAACTTGGTGAACCTCGCCTTTATCTCGCCTTTATCCCATTTTAGTAGGGTAGTGGGTGCTTAAAAAGGCCACTAGTTTTCGAGTTTGGGTTAATAGTATGACACATGGCCAATTTTTTCATATTTTGACGTAAAAATTATTGTAGTTTTTATTTATTTATGCCGTCATAACCTACCGTGGTCACATTTTCTTATTTTTTACGTTTTCTGAAAGCACCCTCTAACTGTACATTTTACAACAAAATTTCAACACGAATAAAATGAACATCAAGACCTGTAAGTTATCAAATCAAAGTGCTTGACACAAAGACAATATGCTAATTATATCATCAAAACTAAAAACAGGAAACTTAACACCTTTTTATTTGATGTTTTTTTTAAGTTTTCCTGTATCTACATATTACCAAAATGTTACCCTATTTTCAAGTATAGAATAATGTTCCGAAGGAATTCTAGAATATTTTAAACCTGTGTACCAAAAATCAATATTTTTAAAGTTATCATTCAATAGAAATTAGCGATTAAAGAGATGTGAAATCTGATCAAATTTAGCCTGTGGCAAACACGGATTACCACGTGTCGGTATTCGATTTGTGTTGAAACAGTATATTTAACATTGTGTCTTCTGTTTGGTGTGTGATTGTGTCTTTTAGTAGAATAAACTTATCTCAATGCAATGAGCGAACAACTACGTAGTTAAATTACGCTATTTTTGATATTTTTGTATTTTCGTGAACACTAATTTGTAGTTTACAGAACAAGTTCGTAGGACACGTTTTTGACCCAGGAAATGTCACAATTGGCAGCCCGCTTAAGCTTTGCCCTTCTAGTCCTAAAAAAAGTAGGAATGAAGTTGAATGGGACAAATGTATTATATGCCAGGTCTCTACCCCTGAGTTACTTATTAAAATGAGAAATGTTAGTAAAAATAGTCTCATAGAAGCAATGGAAGCAAGTGTGTTTTTTAGAGTAGTACATTCTGTTTCCGATATTGATAATCTTAGGAGTGATGAAACAAGTATGCTGTACCACAGATCTTGCTATAAGACGTACACAAGTAGACGAAATTGCAGTTTCTTCAAGGTTGAGTCGGTGGGCTCTGATCATAAACCAGACACATCACAGGTTCCCTTGTTGAACGAACAAACCGATGACACGTCTACAGACATTGCACTGTGCATATTCTGTGGAAAACAGACTTTTAAAAAAGACAGAAAACTCCAAAATCAAAACTGCCAAACGCATACAAAATGTGAAACATGCAGCAAAAGGACAGAATGACTACAAAATGTCTGGGTTATTGAGTAATAACTTTTATAGACAAGGCGGTGTATCACTCTGGGTGCATAACTAAGTATTTGCTCACTCGTACCCCTGGTACCTCCTAAGAGTCCTTTGCAGTTTGGTTGGGAAAAAAGACGGATCACTACTTCCTGTCTACTTTCAAGGTCAAATGTCATCTGACTTTTTACAAGATCTTATTTGCACTTGTAAAGGTAAAGCAGTCTGTTCAAGTGGTTGTGTGTGTTTTGAGCAAGGGTTGTCTTGCACCGACCTTTGTCCGTGCCAAGCAGGTGAAATATGCCGCAATTCGAACACACAAATGTCCAGAAATAAAAGCATAGACGACGATGATGTGGATTTATTACAGTTAGATGTACAGGAATGAAATTGTTAAGTGAAGTCTTTAAATCTGTAACAAAAAAAACCCCAAAAAACCCAACCTAATAATACCCCCAAAAAACCACTTGCCAATTGGTCTCTTGACCTTGACGTGGTTGGTGGGTTTTAAACCAACAAGAGACCGAGTCCTCCTTCTTACAAACCAGATTTACCACTCATAACAAATCTTTTACAAAACATTGTGGACCAACGTCACCTCCCCCCCCCCCATTTTACATTTATTGTTTAATACTTTAATATCATACATTCCGGTTCCATGGAATTATTTTCCATTAAATTATTTTCATCCAATGTTTATCAACTAAGTTTCCCGCTAGAGACTGAATTTTTCGTTCACTGCTTGTTCAGTACTTGATGTAGTCTTCTTTTTTTTAAACTGTTTTTATAAGGCAAAAACTTGCAGCTCGCGATACAAATGAGTTCAGGAAAGGGGAATGCTATGCTTTAAAAAATAATTTCAGCATATATTGTATACGATTCAAACATAAAATAATAAAAAACCGATAAAGAATAAGGTCAATGTCTATTTTTTTACCTTTCTGCAGTTACGGTACCTTGACACCCGTAAAATACAAATTAAAGCGTAAAATTATATGGGGTTATAGACCTTGATCATTTCTCAACCACTTCTGCTGTTTTTTGTATAAAAATAACGAAAAATGTACGCAAAAAAAATATTCCTAAAGTCTGATAATTTTTTTTTTAAAATACGGGTTTGACCTTTGACCCAAATTATTTTATAACGTGACCACACTAGATAACGACGACATCGATATTTCTATGAGTCACATTCTGCTCTTTCCAAAAATATATAATTTAGCCGTATGTCATACTATTAAGGCAAATCAGTAAAAATCGATACCCTGCTACCCTACTATTTAGACATTCCACTAATATTGTCTGCACAAGAACCTAATAAAACTTTTGATTTCTACTTACATTTTTGTACAACTGTGCCAACCTTGAACCAATATAAAATAGACTAGATATAATACCTATTGCATATCCTATTTCATCTTCTAAATTCTAAAACAAACAAAGAACAGTTTGAAACCTTTCAAATTAAATGAGTCCAAAATTTCCTTTTGAACATTTTGTTCATATATTTTGATGCTTCAAATTAGTTAAAAGACCTGGCGACCGTTTCACTAAAGGTGGTAAGTCGTAAACGTAGATGTAAGTGTACTTTTAAAAGTTATGAACGCTTCACTAATAAATAGTATTTACGACTTAAAACAAAAAATTACAAATATGAACATGTTCCATCATTAGATATGGTGAAAGATTAATTGCCTACAGATTTACAATCAAAATATTCAACATAAACTTTTACAAACAGCAACTTTCAACCATGCATAATATATTGATAAGAGAATTCTTCTGGAACCTATAAAGGGTAAGACACTTTGTGCACTGTAGGAGAATTTAATTCCCACTAATTTAACATATACAAATCCATCCTAAAATCAGAGGTAAGAATCAAGTTACGGCATTTATTGAAAAAACTAAAGGGGTAATCAGAAGTAATAGATAATAAACTTACGTGAAATATTTCTACATGTAATAGATTCCTGCCACCTGGATGATGAATTACTGGTAAAGGTCTAGTTGATGGTAAATATCTCTGGAACAACCCATTAAAAACCAGGAAGCTTGCTGCTAAACATAATACAACACGTGGAACATGTGGATTCTCTGTAAACAAAATACTACAAGTTAAACTGAGTTTCTATTACACACATGGGGTTCCATAACTGACAGTGAAACCTGCCAAACTGAACCTCTATTACACACATGGTGTTCCATAACTGACAGTGAAACCTGCCAAACTGAACCTCTATTACACACATGGTGTTCCATAACTGACAGTGAAACCTGCCAAACTGAACCTCTATTACACACATGGTGTTCCATAACTGACAGTGAAACCTGCCAAACTGAACCTCTATTACACACATGATGTTCCATAACTGACAGTGAAACCTACCTGCCAAACTGAACCTCTATTACACACATTGTTTTCCATAACTGACAGTGAAACCTGCCAAACTGAACCTCTATTACACACATGGTGTTCTATAACTGACAGTGAAACCTGCCAAACTGAACCTCTATTACACACATGGTTTTCCATAACTGACAGTGAAACCTGCCAAACTGAACCTCTATTACACACATGGTGTTCCATAACTGACAGTGAAACCTGCCAAACTGAACCTCTATTACACACATGGTGTTCCATAACTGACAGTGAAACCTGCCAAACTGAACCTCTATTACACACATGGTGTTCCATAACTGACAGTGAAACCTGCCAAACTGAACCTCTATTACACACATGGTGTTCCATAACTGACAGTGAAACCTGCCAAACTGAACCTCTATTACACACATGGTTTTCCATAACTGACAGTGAAACCTGCCAAACTGAACCTCTATTACACACATAGTTTTCCATAACTGACAGTGAAACCTGCCAAACTGAACCTCCTTGGAACCAACTTTTGTTTTCAAAATAGACAGGTGCCCAGTTCATACAGGTTAAATTAACAAAGATTTCCTAAATTGGTTTATTCAGAATTTGGTTTCAATGTACATGTATTTTTTTTTATCAAATTCCATTGTGTTTTTTTTTATCAAATAATCAAATAAGTACAGTCATATGTTTAATCAGGTTTATAGGTTCGAAAAGGAAGATATTTTAACAATTTCTCACTGGTTCCTTCCTGTTAATCGCTTTACTGCAGTGGCAACTATATTTGAGACAACTGAGAATTGCCAATGTCAACAACTGACCCCCCTCCCTTTTATAAAACAAACGTGCGGCACAATGATCTTCAAAACGGTGCAACCAACAAGTTTGGAAAAAATATTGAATATAAAGCCATGTATAGGTCAAATTACAGTAGTGTGGGAACTCTTTATACGTGAATGTTGAAGAGAAAGTATGAATATTGATGAAAAAATACTGACAGGGCGACTTAAACTTAGGAATAAGAATTGTCTATGGCAACCATATTTTTTATCGGATCAAGGGGAAATGAGGGCTTTTTTGTATAGGACCTAACAAACAGTGTACATGCAAAGTATCACTTCAGAAGGCTCAGTGTTTTAAGAGAAGGATTTAAAAATGAAAATGGAAAACAGATGAAAGATATCAATTTGCTGTTTATTCATACAAATTCTTTCATAATTTTTACTTGTCCCGGGCTTCGGGTAAGTAGGTTAGCGTGAAAACTGCCTACGGTCAGGTGATGTAAAAAAGACAAACCACTTTTCTGTTGCTTTATCTGCATTCTTTTGGTTCTCCGATACCATAAATACTGGGCAAATAAAATCATATCAGCAAAAACAAAGTAAACTGCTAAATAAGTCTGAAAGTACAGATAAAATAAATTAAAAGCATCTTCCTATATAGCATGAAAAGATCACTCTATTTTAACCCAGACATAAACAAAATTAGTGAATGTAACTATAGGTTTGCTTATGGTATTAAACGCCTCTTTCAACAATATTTCAGCTATATCGTGGCAGTCAGTTTTATTGGTGGAGGAAACCAGAGTACCCAGAGAAAATCACTGACCTGTCACAAGTCACTGACAAACATTATCACATAATGTTGTATCGAATACACTTCACCATGAACAGGGTTCAACTTCACAACTTTAGAGGTAATAGGCACTAATTGCACAGGTAGTTGTAAATCCAACTACCATCACAGCCACGGTGGCCCCCTTTTAATAAAAAACCTGAGTTTAATAGTCTTTCTTGGTTTACAAGGAGTTCGTATAGAACCTCCTCCCCCATATGGGTGTGTTTCAAGCAATAGAGCTATGGAAATATCTACAAATTGTCCACCAAATTACTATCAGATCCTACGATCGTCTCTCCACATACTATCAGATTATACATACTACCCACCTGTAGTGGTAATTGTTTGGTCATTATACTTCCTATAAGATTAGTGGTGTCACCTAGTGTCCACTGGGCTATTAATAGTACTGATACACCGGCCACACCCTCAATGTGTCTACAATTCTTTACCATCTGTCTGTAATAAATCAACAAAAATCAGGGTTAATACAATGTTTATAGATATAGATCAAATTGCCTTGCAGATTAAATATATTTTGCCTGTCAAAACTCCTTTTTTAAAATCACATAACGTTGTTTGTCCTTTTATCCTTTTTCTTTTGGCCATTGTGTTGTCTATCCTTAGATTTACAGATTCTGATTGCCCCTTTGGTATCTTCAAACTCTTCTTGCAATATATCTAAGGTTTCAATTACACCTGGAATCAAAACTTGCTTAACCCTGTCACACTTTTCTGCCTGTCCCAAGCCAGGACCTGGATTTCTAACTAATGCTGGAATCCTAAGCTTGAAACATGATATCTAATATTAGAACTCAGCAGTGGATTACCCAATTTAAAGTATTTATTATACATGGGTATATCTATACCGGTAGTCACAACAGGATTAGGGTTATAGTGTTAAACGCCACTTTCAACAATATTTCAGTTATATCATAGAGTCCAGTTTTATTGGTGAAGGAAACCCACCGACCTGTCACTTTATCACATAATGTTGCATCAAGAGTTATCTCAATTCTTTTGCATTTATAATTTACTAAGCATTAAATTGCATCTTAAATTAACCTGATATATTGTTTCCACATACACAATTTCTTTACGGCATCTGACCGCATCGGTGGTGTAATGGTTAGCGTGCTCATTTCGAATGAGGTATACTGTGGGTTTGAGCTCTGTTCGGGTTAAACCAAAGACTATAAAATTGGTACCTGTTGCTTTTCCGCTAAGCATGCACCATTAAAGAGAAACAGCAAAGACTGGCTGGCTCAGAATCAGGATAATGTGTCCGAGTGGGGCTTCATGGATATTCACGGACTGTTGTTTCAGTGAGCTAGCACTATAAAAATCCAACTAAGCATGTTGATCATCTCATTGAAAATTAACTTGCTCTCGCCATGATATACATGTAGCTGAAAAATTGCTGAGTTGGCATTAACCAACAATCACTTCCTTATGTCACTCATTAATGTAATCGATACCGGCAAATATCTGAAACATATAACTGTCCAATCAGAAACAAATGCATTAGAATTAAAATTTTCCATAAATAAAAACAGCAGAAGAATATAAACATTTATTACAAATGAAAGAAAAATAATCCTACTTACGGTGTGGTTACAAATACCCATAATAAAATAGAGAGAAACCCAATTATATCTGAGGCGTATCCATGGGCGTCTTTCACACAATCACCCAATAGTACATGTAACCATTGGACGCCATCACTACAGTTGTCAGTAGTGGTTTTGTTGGTGTCGTCATAGAGATTACCGCCATGTAACCATAGATACAAACCAGGCATGCTTCACAAAATCTGTTAAAAAAAATGCCCAGTAATTAGAAGATGATATAACCTATAACTACAAGGAAATGTTACATAGGATTTAATCTTGCTATGATAATGGACACAATAAAAAGCTTTCTATGTGACGATCAAAAGATCATTTATTTACAGACTGACTTCCTACCTGTTCATGGCGAGGTGTACTCGATATAACATTATGTGATAAAGAATGTTAGTGACTTCCACGGGTACTCGGGTTTCCTCCACCAATATAACAAACCACCACTATATAACTGAAATATCGTTGAAAGTGGCGTTAAGCATCATAAACCAAACCATCCATTTATTCAACGCTATCTAAAAGGAAGATTTTAACAACAAATTCCCACAGGGTTCTTTGTTAAACTCCATAATGGCCAGATGAAACAATCAGCTTGACTCTTAAAGTGGAACAGAAGACAAAACCACTGTAACTAACAAGTGGTGTACAGTTTGGATTCATTATACATTGAAATCTGTCTAAACAAAACCTCCTAGGAACCAACTTTTGTGTTCAGTATAGACAGGTGTTAGGTTTATGCAGGTTAAATTAGGATAGACAGGTGTTAGGTTTATGCAGGTTAAATTATCATTAGGTTCTTTTCATTGAGATTTCATTTGAAATTCAGTGTTTACAGGATCTCGCTTCATTCAAGGTTTGATTTTGACAGTATTCATTATAACTTCCATTTTTTATGGAATGAATAGTTGTTAAGCTAAAGTTTGAAAGGAAACCATTATTTCCAGGTTATATTCATTAAATTCATCAAAACTAAAAATGTACAGCCAATACCCAATCCTATATTATACAAATGTATATATTACAAACAATTTTTTGACCTGAAAATAAATGTCTCTCGCTCCCTTTCCAATTCTTTTTGATGAAATATTCTAAAGTCAAAAGGGGCAATAATTCCTTCTAAACGATCCAATCAAATTAAACTGTCAAAATGATATGTGAATCTAAATTGGGTAATAAAACAGCATGTAAAGATTTGAGGAAATTTCATTAAGAAGGAGTTGCATGTACATACAATATTCTAAGACCAAAAAAGGGCAATAACAATAACCCCTTCAAAAATAGTCCAATCAAACTGCTGTAGTGATATAGAAATCTTCATATGGTAATAAGTAAGCATCCAAAGCTCTGATGCCAACTCCTACTTAACACATAAAAGGAGTTGTGCCTACCTGATGCCAACTCCTACTTAACACATAAAAGGAGTTGTGCCTACCTGATGCCAACTCCTACTTAACACATACAAGGAGTTGTGCCTACACATGTTTGTGACAATGGAAGGACAGGGAAAGACACAATTATTTATGGTCATTTGATATTTAAATTTTTAGTAATGGTGGCCATTTTGGTACAGGATATTAGCTGTTTGACACAATTATACAAGGGGAGACAACACAACTATATCATTACCAATCTCCACACAAAGGATTCGGGGCATCATATGTCAACCACTGTCATCTCTGCCACAACATTAAACGAAGGCATGGGAGATATCTACAACTACCAATATGCAATCAGTGCCTGTCACCATACACCACTAAAGTTGTGAGTTTGAATCCCACTCATGGTGAAGTGTACTCGATACTACATTATGTGATAAAGTTTGTAGGTGACTTGCAGCAAGTCTGTGGTTTTCTCTGGGTACCGTACTCCGTTTTCCTCCACCCATAAAACTGACCACCACGATATAACTGAAGTATTGTTGAAAGTGGGATTAAACACCATAACACTAACCCTAACCCAGGAAAGTGTACCACTACCAACTATAAGAAAGCAAAAAGAAACCTCAATATTTTACACTAGATTCTCCATATGAATTCCATTATATTACTTCTGTAGTACTCATTTAGTTTGAGATTTAATTCAATGACAACGTTAACAGTCATTACACATTAATTTGTTCACCTACTTGCCCGAAAGCCAAAGTTTGAAAAAATTTATATTTATTCAAACAAATTCTTTCATAATTTTCACTTGTCCGAATCCAGTTTTACTTGTTCCGGGCTTCAGGCAAGTGGGTTATTGCAAAGAATGCGTTAGTACAATCTTAAGTTGACAATTTATTTGTGTAACTTATGCTAGCAATATTTCATCTTCCTATGACAGTCTTTAAACCTTAATATTGTTTTCAGTGTTAAAGTCAAACCTTTTTTTCTGTTCAAATGTAAATAATATCAATCTGTGTCTTCATCTACCCATCTTCACTCCATTTTCATCTCAATCTAAAAAGTATATAAAAAAAAGATTTTATTTTTGTCTTTAGATACAAGAGACTGATTCAGTCAAATAATTATTGTTCAGTGAAAGTCATTACTAGGTAGAATCTGTTTGAAAAGTGGAGGAAAGAACTGCATAAGGAAGCAGAGAAAACAAGAAAAGAAACATTAAAATAATACTAAAATTAATTAAATAAAAAATAATATCTTAGAAATGTAAGAGCTACAACAAATTTGTTCAACATTCCAGAAAGGAAGCCCCTCCCCCCCCAAGGAATACAACTTAGAAAACACATACAAATATTTAAAATAATTAGTGATTTTGGTCCTTGGTCCCTTTCATAGACAGGGACATTACTGTTATAAGTGATTTAAGGATCACTTAATTAAGTGAATTAAACTTTCACTAATCACAAACTGAAGTGTAACCACCACGAAATAGCCAAAATATTGTTGAAAGTGGTGTTAAACACCATAACCCCTAATCACCTTTTGAAGTGATCTTGCTGTTTGATTCTTTGATCTTTAAATACAGATTTCATGACTTTTCCAGTATATAACAACATTATCTGTAATGTTTTGCTTATAAAGATTCAAAATATGGTATACAATACCTTTATTCTCATCACCATATATATAACATGTACATAGGTACAGAGAAACATTAGAATATATGTACAATATATACAGAGTTTCATTTCATCAAATTTAGTCAGGGGGCTCACTCTTTTTTATTGATAATTTTGATGAATTTACACAAACTTATAAGATTTTGTTTATTTTTTGATGACATAATCTCTTTAAAGCATATCATGTTTGTCCTTATATGCAAATTTTTCTTAATATAAGATTTTCTTTCATTTGCAAAAATGGATTCATTATTTCTTTTTATTATATTTCAATTTCAGTTTTAACTATTAATTAAATATAAATATTTCACTAATTTTAATTCTGGTTGTAAATAAGAAGTATAAATTTTTATAGCAATTTTTTTTGTCCTGCTTGTTTCATAATTACTGTATGCCTATACAATACTATTTATGCATGATATAATGGCCCATTTATTATAATCAAAAATATATTTTTCTAAATCCATAATTTATAAAGAATCTTTTTAATTTGACAGCATGGAACAGTTAAAAAATAAATCAAATATTTTTCCCTTGGGGGCTCAATACTAAAAAGATTACAGCATAAAAAATTATCATAATAACCAATATTTTAAATCAGATTGCATCACTTATGTAATAAATTAACTTCCCAATAATAATCCCAGCCAGAGGTTATAACCTCCTCTTTGACTTGATCCCCCATTGATCATGTACACAAAGTGACAGCCCCTGTCAGTTTCCTGCCCCCCTGGGGAGTTCAGATGTGTACTTCCTGTAGATTCTCCTGGGTGATAAGATCTAATATTAATATTGCTTCTCCACTAATGACTGACTCCATTAATTACAGGAGGTATTTATTGTCAATATGGCTATATATTATTATTATTAGCCATTAATGAACAGTGATAAAATTCAATATCTTTTTTATGTAAATTTTTATATAGATGCTTTATGCCACAAGAATTGTTTTCTTGAATTTTTTTTTCTTTACCTATAAAGATTCCTTGGTTTAGAGAGAATGAGTATTTTTTTTGTAATTTTTTAATTTTGAAATATTAGAGTGGAATATACTATTAACAAATATTATAAGGCTGTATATCTGAACAAAGTGTCTTGTTTGTCAATCTATGAATGGGTGTCAATTGTTTGTTATACGTAGATAGTGTCGTTTGTGTTTGTAATTCTAGTGCAATCAGTATGCGGCATTTAAAATAAAATAAATACATCATAGCACTTGAATTTGCTTTTAGATTTAATTATTTGAAATATATAGTGAGAGGGATAATAATGTTATTATCATGTTCAATGAAAAAAAAAGTAAAACACATTTCATCGTTGAGATATTGGTTGAGCTCGATTATTATGTAGGGGTTTGGGTTAGGGTTAAGGTGTTTAACGCCACTTTCAACAATATTACAGTTATATCGAGGCAGTCAGTTTTATTGGTAGAGGAAACCCAAGTACCATAACATTTGAAAGCCATATATGTGAAAAAGTAAATAAAGCTATATCAATCTTTGGAGCATTAAGAAGAGTATTTAGATACTTAGACAAGAAGTTATTCATACCTCTTTACAAAACAATGGTGAGAACACAACTAGACTATGCCAGCTCAGTCTGGGCACCATATAAAAAGAAACATAGATATGATCGAAAATGTACAGAAAAGGGCAACCAAACAAATTCCAGGGATGAAAAACGTATCATATGAAGAACGTTTGAGGAAGCTTGAGTTACCCACACTATCATATAGATGGTTAAGAGGAGATATGATAGAGGTATACAAAATAATACAGGGACATTATGATCCAGAAGCAAGTACAATAATAAAACTAATGAATGACACAGAGCAAAGATTTAGTACAAGAACCAATAGCAAGAAAGTGGTATATAATAGAGCAAACACTAACATCAGAAAAAACTCCTTCAGCATTAGAATAGCAAAATACTGGAATAAACTGCCAGAAAATATTAACTCGTTCAAAAACAGACTGGATAAACATTGGAAAGACGAAGAACTGTACTACGCAAACTATAATGCTGATATATCGGGAAGCCGCGTGACGTACAGAGAAATAGAGGAAATACAAGAGTCTGGTGAAGAGGAGCCTTAGCCTTAGGGATCCTGTACCGGAAGACCACCATAAGTAAGTAAGTACCTGAAGAAAACCACTGATCTGTTGCAAGTCACTGAAACTTTATCAAATAATGTTGTATCGAGAATACCTCATCCCAGGGGGATTCAATCTCACAACTTTAGTGGTGATAGGTACTGATTACACAGGTAGTTGTAAATCCAACTACATGATATGATCACAACCACGACGGCCCCTTAATAAAATAAAACTGTTAGATAAATACAATATCTATGTCCAGTAATCTTTCAATAACAATACTAGACAAATCATATCTTAAAAATGAAAACTTTAATTATTTGAGACATTCAGCAGTCAATATCCTTTATTTCTAAACATTCTGTAATGCAAAAAGGAAGGGTTGTGATCCCATTAACTGTCTAATTTTGACAGGACCTGGATTTACAATGTCATGTGTTGTTGTCTTTTTTGTATTCAAAGGGTTGAGGTGTGAGGACATTGTATCAATAAAATATGATATGAAACACTTCAATCAGCTGATGAACGCCCCATCCCCCCTTTTTTATTTTTAGTCTGACAGTACCTGTTTTAACGCTACATTCATATTTTCTTTTGTACATTCTGTGAAATTTACCATCAACACGGGATCTCTTGAACGTCAAAAAATAACGGCAAAATATGTATCCAAGAACCAGTGACAAGTTCTAAAAAGAAACTTAAAAACAATAAAATTGTGTGATGCTTCTCACGAGATGTGACCTATGACCTTGGCCTTCGTCGCCGAAATGTACCGAGTCTTCGGCGGAAGTAGCCGAGCTACGTCTCCTTGCAGACCCTCATACAAGGTAGCCATACTTAATTTACATAACTACAATCTTGAACCATCGTTGATTATTTGACCATCCAAATATCAAAATAATTAGTGAGTATGAAAATTGAACATATGAAGTCTAACAAAAACTATTTTATTTCAATTTATGTAGGAGACAGAGCTTGGAAACAAGCATCGGAAGGGTCCTTATCCAAGGACTAAACCGCTTCCTTTTCACGTTGAATGAAATGTCGAATGTACCAAAAGTGAAATCACCAACACCACCTCAAATAACTGGACACGCACAACCAAGAAGTGTAACGTATCCTTTTGAATAATACTTTATATATTTCATAATGTAGTTTTGTTGTAGATAAGTTATTTACACATTGATTCGCACGACAACAGATGCCGGCTTTCCGTTGGGTCACGTTTTAACTTTTCCGAGCAACATGTATGAAAAATCCTGGTTTTATATGCATACTTGCATAGTGGGATAATCGTATTGTACTTTATAATTGTTGCTATTAATTTTTAACGGGAATATATTTGACAGTTCGTGATGAAGGCGGGGCTTTAAGAACGAGGAACCACATTCTTTGAGCGTGCACATATATCACATGACGCCAGTATTGCGACATTCATGGCCGAGATGAAAAAAAAACAAAAGTTAAAGATTACTATTTTTTAATCCTTAGATAGACAAAACTTGGATATTTTTATATTTAAATTGAATTTTGTAGTGTTGTTTCAAACTGATTGGAATTTTTTTTGGATATGACCATGTGGTGATGTGTAATTCTCAAATTTTGGATTTATGCCAATATACACAAATTACTGGTAGATACACAATAGTCTTTGTTATTATGATGATACGAACAAAAGTAAAGATGGTAACTGACAAAGGAAGCTAGAGAAAATCAAAATAGACTGATAAAAATGTACAATAATTGGAAAGAAAGTAAGGTTAATGGTGTTGAATAGTTTTTTTTCTGTTATACCAACCAGTAAGTGAATATATTCCAGTATTTGGTGTCATTAACCTCTTGGATAGGAATTTCCTAAAAGAGATGAGCAGTTTAATTTTCAACCATTTCCTTACCCAAAGGTCTCCATCATTTGTTCTTCACATCTAAATTGTATCTTTGATAACCTGTTGTAATTTTATTTGTAAAATAAATAATTTTGAGATGGTTAGCAGTGAGCTGTAACAATGTTAATATATTTTGGATTTTGTAGTTGATGCATATGGGGAGTTGTATGAGTAAAAAGGGTAAGTTTGATTTTATCCCATATCAACATCGGTACATGATATCAAGAGAGATTGGGTTTTGGCAATAAAATGCTTTACATGTAGCTAAGGGATAGGATGTTGTCTTGTTAATTGATTTTAACCTTTTTTCCTTTTCCTTAACCATAAACAGGCCAAGGGGAACTACCCAAGGTTACAGTAGTTGTAAGTATATCTTGTAATATAATATACAATGTTTGTAGAGAATTGGCACTTGGGGTTTTGACATCAGCCTCACATTTATGTTATTGTCCAATGGACAGTGTAATCCAGAGTTGTTATACATAGTGACATTGTGGTTTTTAGATCAAATCAGTACACCGCATCGGTGATATTATGCTCAGCGTGCTCGCCTCGAGTGCAGTAGATTGTGGGTTCGAGTCTCAATTGGGTCAAACCAAAGACTAAAATTGTTAATTGTTGTTTCTCCGCACAGCATTAAGGAGTAAGAGCAAAGACTGGTTGGCTTGAAATCAGGATAGTGGGGTCGCATGTCTATCCGCAGACTGTTGTTTCACTGAGCTAGCACTATAAAAATCCAGCTAAGCACGTTGGTCTAGTATAAAGCGTACCTCGTCATCATTTCCTTGAAAATTAACTTGTTCTCGCCATTATATACATGTACAGTATACTCCCAAGTGTATCAACGATCATACTCTCAGGTTGGACATATTCCTCCCAAAATGTTCGACAAATTTGAGAGTCGACACTTAAGTCCGACTATTTGGTCGGACGTGAGAGTGGATATTTAAAGATTTTTTTTATATTTCTCGAGGTGAACATGTCAAACATTTTGTGATCGATGCGTATTTGTAAGTGTACTTTCTTTCCGGTATGTAGAATGTCTGGGTACGTAAATACCCTAGTGTATTTCTACCTTGCACCATATTTGCGCCAGGAAGGGTAGCTCAAAGGTCAATATATAACTGAAATATTGTTGAAAAGTGACATTTAAAACACCCATAGCCTCATATAAATTATTGCAATAAAATATCGATTAAGTAACGAAATCGATATAAATTATTTTCCAGTATATTTAGTATAAAAAGCTTGTTCTACACGTTTACTGTGAGATGTATTGCAGGGGTCGACGTAACCGCTGGCCCCGTGCCAGTATATTTACTGTCGGGCCAGTCAAACTGAACAAAGATCGGCCCGCTGGGCCAGTTGATATTCTCGGGCCACTTGGGCCAGCAACTTTCGTTTCTTCCGTGTCATTCAATATCGACTGATAACAGACTTCGATCACTCGCCGAAAGCTATAAATAGCCTAATCACACAATCAGCATGTGTTTACCTTGATCTGTTACCGCACGTTAAACGAATATTGACAGAAATATATGCTGGAAACCAGTACTTCATAATTCAATAATTTTCAAAATCACGATTATTTATTTATAAAACTGAAAGATTAAAACGGTATTTTCTATAGTAAGCAATTTTAAATATTTAATATAAATAAGAAATAAACCCAAATAAACCAAACAACAATAATAAATCATCACGTGCACATGCTCGTGTTTGATGGAAGGCTATAGCTATATTTAGATATTTTGTGATAATAATTTTATATTGTAAATCGATCCACCCTGTTATTTTTTTCAACAAGATACATTTTTTTATAGTATATATTTTATTATAAAATACAATATTGAACTGATTTTCGCTAACACTTCAATCATTGAATATTGATTTTTTTCGGATGTTGAATATTTTATCCCCAGTATACTTTTATTGCTTTATTTTAAAAAAAATAACACCAAGAACATCGATGATACGAGTCTTCTTATTCAGAAATAAACCTACAGCAAAATAAAGGTATACATTTTTTGTACTATAAACAAAATCGTCATTTTTATCTAGATTTATCGTCTGAAAAATACGTTACTCCTCTACTATACTAATTTGGATTAGGTGATGGGAATTAGGTACCATCATCAAAATAAAGATGGCTGATTAAAATTGTTTGTCATGCATTAGCTGTCAGTTGTAATATACAGGATGTAACCAATATACAGGAAGAGCCCCTACTGTGAAGCCATTCAATGAAAATAACAACCTGACCATATTGTTAAATAAGAATAAGAATTAGATAAGAAATTAAAATTTATAGAAGGCAAGGATTTATATAATTAACACATTAAGTCACATTTCATTTATTTAGCCTGGGTCAGTTATCAATTAACTTCTTATCTACTATAGCTGTTGTAGTGATTACATACTACACATCACTGATAAGACTGGCTACCAGGTGTAATACCACTAAAGAATTCTCCCTAGCCTTCTATGTTAAATAACATCTTTTTGAAATTTCATACAGGATTCACCTTAAGTTTAATCTAAGTGACACTCATATCTCATGGAAGGGGTACCTAATAGGAAGCTTAACTCCGAAAATCAACATACATTTAATGGCATATAAGAAAAAACAGACAGTCTGAAGATGTCTACCGTCAAAAATCCTACTTTCACTTTCGATTTAACACAAATTCAGGTGGTTTCTTTCCAATGCAATATTTTTTTTATTTAAAACCACAAGGACATCAAATATGGGCTTAAAATTATCCTAAAATGTGTAGGTTTCTGCTGACATTCAGTATTTTGCAGTATCTAATAGGGTTTATTTTTTATCCAACAATGTAGGAATCCATTTTCTGTTTACGTACTACTTTCCCATACGTTCTTTTCGACTGGTACCCATGTTTAGTGGTAGTACACCTACCACAGCTGAATTGATGGTTAATTACCAGAGATTATTTTACAGTGAGAAGTTGATTGCAGCAGAGAGATGGTGCATTGATTTAATTGCCTATATCTCAATAAATACTTAACATAATTAAAAAATAAAACATGCTTCTAACTCACCATTGATTGTATTTAGTTTTTGCTTATTTAAATCCAATTTGATCAAGAAATAAATCCATAGTGAACATAAAAAGTCAATGTTTAGTCACACAAATAAAGAAAAAATCACATATTTTATCCAAAATATACAAATATAATTATATAAATTCCATATATACATCCTTGAATTTTCATTTCTTCACTTAAGTAATTCTTCGTGATATTTTGCAAAACAGTCATGTTTTACACAGAGTCTAATGTCACATTGTTTGCACCCTATTTTCACTTCATGTCGTCGATTTTCCTTTGTACATCCCTTGCATCTGCCTGGCTTGTCAAACTGTGTTGGCCAATGTGCTAGTCCACAGTTTCCAACAGTTGCTGGTGCCTTCCTTTTTCTTGTCCCTCTAAACTGTCCAATGAGTTGCTGGGCTAGGCCAGTTCTAAATTCTAGTTGTGTCATTTTAATGACCTTGTTGTTTTTTGACCTTTTTTGGTGGTTTTGAGATTCTTGCATGCAAATCAATGCATTGGTAACAGCCAAAACAAAACCAAAATAAATACTTGTACCATTTCTTGGACTTTCTACAAGTAGAATATTGCATCCTCTTTTGGTCTGCTAAGTCAACACCAAACATAAACTTGTTGTATAAATCCGAGACGATTGGAGCTGACACATTCTGTAACGTTCCATCTTTTTTCCTTCTTTGTACCACCCTACTTTCTGTCGGATCACAGTTGGTACTTAGGTATGTAACTACCTTTTTATCCTTCCATGCAGTGGCTACAAGGTTTCCCTTTTGAACAGTAAAAGTGTCACCCTTTTCTTTTAGCTTTACTCCTTTGATAGCCTCTGGCATACCTCTTCTATTGATACGAACCGTACCACTGCAGTATATTCCCTCAGCTAACAGACTTTCAAATAAAGCTGGATTTGAAAAAAAGTTGTCCATATAAATCACATGGTTTTTCCCAACAAGATGCCTGGAAAGGTCTTTAATTACACGTGAACCAAGTCCCTCTTCAGTCCTTACTCCTTCCACTTTACCAGTATAAATTTGTAATTCGTGGCAATATCCATTCTGTGGGGAGGCTCGTTCCCAAACCTTTATTCCAAATTTAGTTGGCTTTGCTGGAAGGTACTGCTTGAAAGATAGTCTGCCTTTAAATGCTATCATTCCTTCATCTATAGACTGTTCTTTGTTGGGGTTGTAGTTGTCCAAACAAGTTCTAGACAGTTCATTAAGAATTGGACGAATGTGACAAAGTTTGTCATGCCCTGGTTGTCTTCTTGGTGGATTTTGGGAAGTATCATTCATATGAAAGTACTTTGAAATTCTTTCAAAACGTGTCCTGGTCATGATTGAAGGTACAGCAGGTATTTCAAAGGGCCAAGTTGATTTCCATGCTAGTGTGTATGAAGGAATCCCAACAATTGAAAATACTACATGGATTCCCAAAAACGCCATCATTTCAGGGAAAGTTGTTGGGACCCACACCTTGTCAGGTCGTACTTGAATGCATTTTACTGCATATGCATTGGTCTCAGCTACTATTTTTTCAACCAAGCTCACAGGGAAAAATTTATGAAAGAAATCAATTTCCTTTTTTTCTTCATTTAGTTGAAATGTTGCTCCTATCTGTTCACGAAAATCGGCAACTTGCGGGTTTTTTCAAATTTCGCGACCACGTTTGGTTTATTTGGTCGGGATTATCATCATCAGACGAGTCCGTATCCACCTCGGAGATACTAATATCACTCCCAACGCTTCTAGTTTCCGTTTCATCAATATCTGATGGGCTAAAACCCTCAAATTCGCTGTCATCGTCGTCAGAATTAAACAAAGAATTCCATTCATCCGCCATTGTTTACAACAACGTGCACGTTTATTTATACATTTTCATTCATACATTTTGGAAATTTGCGTGACCAAATATAGAAAACGAAAGTATCATATGGCAGAGAAATCATTTCTAAAAATGAATTTCATTGGTTCACCTTTTGAACTTTCAAAGAATTTGACCAATCGTTCGCATTTTAACAATACCCGTTTGAACGGAAAAATCCGTCATTACAATTGCGCATGTGTTTATTTACAGCGGATATATCAGTCACTGAGAGTAGCATGGAGTTAATTACAGCGGATTTATCAGTCAATACGATCAGAAGGGTGATAATAAACGCGTGTATACACGTCAGTGGTAGGGAAAGAGTTAAAAAGACAAAAATGGTTTTAAAAAAAATCTGTCTAATAAGTATTTACCTAAATAACGATATCATGACGTATAATAATTTCTCACCATAAATGTATTTATTTTATTAAAATATTTATACACATATATAAATTTATTTTTTAAGTACAAATAAATTGGAAGACGGCTTGAAAATCGAAAACGCAAAATAGTTATCTATGTTTATAAGTCTTAGTAAAAGGAGTCTTGAACAACGTTTTTTTTTCACACCAGTGAAAGGTGTATTTGTATATCATGAATGCACAATGCGACGACATGCTGAGATGGGTGATGTTTTGACAGGTAAACTTTAAAAAAAAAACGTAGAATACACTAATAAAATATTATTTCAGCTATATCAGGACTCCGCAGACTGCCAATTTTCAAGAAAGAAAAAAACGAGATTTACAGATTTATGACCCATTCGCCATAAACAAAATAAAGCTTAAATTTTACTAATTAATTTTAATCCAAATTTGCCTTTAAAGAAATAAATGTATAAATTACCCGGGTTCGTTCGCCCTACATTTGGCAAACACGTAAAAGAGCAAACGCACCCGATATCGTAAACCGGCAACTGTCTGCAGCAAGTGAAAGGGCCTTGGCATCGATTGTCGCAAGTACATAAGGGACATATTAATATTCACTTCTAGTGCACTTAAAACATGGGTACTGCATGTTAATACATTTTATTCATGGATATTATTGTATATCTTGCCCGTGACAGCCGTTAGCATATCTATACTTTCCGTACTGTATATCACTCATTTACTTCAGCTTTACTAAGATACGCATGTTTCTTTATACACAAATTTATTGGTTAGCAGAATTTGGGGATGTTTCCTGTTTACAGTTTAACTATCTGAGAGTTTAGACTCTCACTCCGACCTGGGAGGATTTTGTCGGACAATTTAAGAGTGAAGTCCGACAAAACTCTTGTGTCCGACCTGAGAGTATGATCGTTGATACAAGTGGAGGGATCTGTAGTTGAAAAATTGCTGAATTGGCATTAAACAACAATCACTCGCTCAAATCTGTATTATAGACTGGTACTGATTACTGAATGAATTATAGAACATACATATAATAGCAAGATGTTTCTTGTATATTTTTAAATATTTTATTTTTTTGACGATGCACTAACTGTAACATGTTAACAACATCCTGTTTTGGGTGAAAAGTCAGGGTTCATCATTTCAACCGACCAATCAACTGTTGAAAAATACACAACAAAAGCTGTTGTCCTATTGGTCAATATATTTAACTGTCTTGAATATGACTGGACCATCAAAGATAAATGAAAGTTTACCTGACATGACCCCAACCAGGATGTTGTTAGATTTAGTATACAACAAAGGAAAAAATAGTTTAAAAAAAAACATGCTGTCCTATTATGTGTCTTTACGTTTTGCGTTCCGTGTTGTGATGTTCGGTTCGTCTGTACCTTCATTTGTTTGTAGGAGGGCTCATGTCTTATTTACATTATTTGTGTTTGTTTGCGTATAGTGATGTCCAACACATATTGTGTTGCGTTTTTGTTTTGTTTTTCTTCTTGTATACCCTATGTACCAGTTTGTCTGGATTGTCCATTTTTGATTGCCCCTTTAGTATTATCTAACATTTATTTTTATACAGCAAACAGTGATCTAATTTCAATTAGAATTGATGTAATTTTTGAAACAGTGTTTTATTACTTTACAGTGTGGGAAACCATTTTTTTTAAACACTCGCCAAAATGGGGAGTGGACTGAAACAAGTACTCACCAATATGAAATAAGGTTTGGCGAGTGACATTTTTTTTAAACTCGCCAACAAATACCATATTTTACGGACAATCGGTCGATATTTTTTTTCCTCAACACGCTGACTTCGACCCATCGATCATCCACATGGAACTATGCTATAGGCTATACAAGGATGAAGTTTAAAAATCTGGAATCCCTCATAAAAATCTCGATAAAAATGACGATTTTGTTTACAGTACACCTTTATTTTGCTGTAGGGTTTTTTTTTCTGAATAAGAAGACTGAAATCATCGATGTTCTTGGTGTTATTTTTTTGTTAAATAAAGCAATAAAAGTATACTAACAGGGAGTGCAATTCCGGGAAAATGTTCAACATCTGAAAAAAAAAAATCAATATTCAATGATTGAAGTGTTAGCGAAAATCAGTTCAATATTGTATTGTATGATAAAAATATATACTATCTGTGTAGTGATAGACATTTTTTTTTATTAGCTACTGTGGCTAATGGGTAATAATTTCTTTTAGCCACACTAAATATAAGGCCAAAAAAAAAATGTGTGTTTACGGTCACCCGACCCACCCTATTTTTCAGCCGCCGACCCTAACCTTTTTTATCTGCAATTATTCAACCCTAATTTTTGCTAGCGACCCTATCAATTTTTACACAGAATTTGGATAACCATTTTTGTTGTTTAATCAGCAGCAATGTTTTATTTATTCAACCGCTAGCTTTTTGTCGAAATTGAGAGCAAAGAAGGTAGAAAAACTGTGTAACTCTACATAAAACAAATGACGGCTTACCGGAAATTTCGAAAATGAACTATCGGATTCCGGAACTGGGAACGACTATTTCCAGTTTTGCCGATAGTTTAAAAAAAAAAATTTTAATGCCAACCGACCGACCCTAGATTATTTTGACATGTGGCCGTAAACACACATATATTTTTTTTGGTCTAAACAAAGAGCATAAAACAGTTGAAAGTTCAAAACTTTATTATTTAATTAACTAACAATAATAATTCATAATATATTCATGATAAACAACAAACTTTGAACATTAGATAAACAGAACATTCAATATTCATTTGATTTTGTTGTTTTTTGCTGTGTGGGGCCGTTGGCGTTGCCCAAAAAGGATAAAATAGATCCTTGGCACATGGCCATGCTGGACCTTCTCGTTGTCAAATAATTTACTGGGTTTAGATTCAAGCGTAGACAGAAGGACAGACAGAATAAAGCGTAATTTAGGAAACCAGTCAGTCGGTGCCTAATTCGAAACTATTTCCGGAATGAGACCTGGATAATGTTATTTCAACTGAAAAAACTACCAGAAATAATCAATTCTACATAATAAAAGATCGTTGTCAGATGCACGCTCTAAAAGTTTTTCGTTCGCCAGTGTGGCTACTGCTACACAAATTATCCTCGCCACACTACCGTTGTATTCGCAAAATGCGACGTGGCGATCGTCTACCGCTAACACAGACTATAAAAAATGTATGTTGTTGAAAAAAAATCACAGGGTGGATCGTTTTACAATATAAAATTATTATCACAAAATATCTAAATATAGCTTTTCCATCAAACACGAGCATGCACACGATGTTGTAGTAAACAATGGCGGTTGCATTACATCTCGCAATAAACGTGGAGAACAAGCTTTTTATACAAAATATACTGGAACATAATTATCGATTTCGTTAAACTAGAATGTTCTACTCTAATTGGTCAATTAGGAACAAATAAAATAATCACCATGAGATAATCAACACAGGTGAACTTCAGTCGGCACTTTAATATCCTGATCAACTGATTGAAAATTTACTGGACCGAGACGATCACATAATTTGTGTACTATTAATAAAATGTTGGATAAATGGATAAATGACAGAGTTAACAGAAAATGCAACTGTTTTGGAGCTATGATATTTTAAAACTATAAACCAGTTATCGTGGTGAACGTTTTCAAGTTCCTACTCGCCAAACTGGCGAGTATAAAATGGATCTTACTCGCCAGCTGAAATTTCCATTCGCCGTTGGCGAGCGGTCGTTTCCCAGACTGCTTAATAATTACAAAGAAAATGGATGTGATGTTCAAAGTTGATCAATCACTTCTGTGTTTAGTATATTTATGATAAGATTAAAAAGTTCAAAGAAAATAAAGAGGAAATGAAAAATATATTTGTCTTGCTGTGTGCAATGTTTGGAATTTAGAATCAATTTTAGTCATTCATTTGCTAGTCTATCAACCAAAATGCAAGGTTGCTGATCTACCGTTGTTATTTATTTATATAAATAAAACTATTCTAATGATCAAGCTAGAATATGAAAATAAACTGGTGCAGTAGTTCACATTAGCACATGTGTTCAGATTAGTCCTATTGATAAATACCTGAAAGTTAATTATGACAAAACAGTTCAGTTATCATCAAGTTTCCACCACTGACCATGAATACAAATTAACAGTCGCCCCAGCGAGTAAAATCTCAGCTGGGCGATCAAATATTACTTTGCTGATCGCCCAGTTGGTGATCGAAATTTATTCATCACTCCAACTTTCCAATGCTAATGGAGTTTCTAGAACGACATTAAATTCTGTATTCAATTTTAATCAAATCCCAGTTAAAAGTTTTTTTTACAAATGACCCTATCAGAAAATGAAGAATGAAAGCTTTTTCTTAGAAACTGAAAATTTGAATGAACCAGAATTGGATATGAATGGTCATTTGCAAAGCTGTTATTATTTATGTGGAAAGGAAATTCAAGATGACTTCCACCGCAAAACTTCAGTGTTTAACATAGGACCCAATTGGAAAATGAATAGAAGCCTATTTCTTTGATACTACAAATAAGATGGAAACCAAAAGGTACATGAATGGTCATAGGATGATCCCTGTTACAAAGTTAATATTTTTGACATGGATGGTAAATTGACCACCACAGCAAGACAAAGTTTTAACTAAGGATACTTTGTCTTTGTGAAAAATTATTTATAAATCTGTATCACATGAAACCTGTAAAAAAATATTCTGCTTGTAAATTGTGCGTTTCCTACACCAATAGAAAATCCAAAATGGCTGCCACGGCAGGTCTGTGTAGCAGAGTTGGCATATCCACTATCCACCATTTTTCTTTGTCATCAGCATTGGCGTCACACGTTCCCTAATCTGCAACTCCTAAACACTTGTTAGAAAACAAACCAAAAAAACTTCAATGTGGTTCAGAGAGGGTACACATCTCTAATAGAAAACAAACCAAGGAAACTTCAATGTGGTTCAGAGACTGAGAGAGGGTACACATCTCTAATCTGCAACTCTTCATAGATACATGTAATACAAAGATTTTTAAGTTACTTCCGTGAAAGTCACATATCTTAATCTTAAGTTGTCAGAAACAACTAACTTAAAACACTCCAATGATACGAAATCGTTGACTGATTAAAACACGAGAAAGAAAAGCGTTATAATTAAACCAGGAAATTAAATATAGTGATCATCTGATGTTTTTTATACCCCCGCTCCCCGAAGGGGGAGGGGGGTATATTGTTTTACCTCTGTCCGTCCTTCTGTTCGTCCAAGATATTTTTCTGAGCAACTATTGATGACGGGAATCTGATATTTGGTCACAAGCTTCATATAGGTATGCCATATTGTGGGAAGTGTTTTTGGACCCGTCAGATTCCTACTTCCTGTTTGCCGACTTAGTTGGTTTTTATACACATTGAACATATATGCACATTTTTCTCAGCAACTATTGATGGCAGAGATCTGATATTTGGTCACAAGCTTCATATCGGTACCCCATATCGTTTTTGGACCCATCAGATTCCTACTTCCTGCTTGCCGACTTTGTTGATTTTTATACACATTGAACATATATTTTGTATGCCCATTTTTAGTCGCATTTTTCTCAGCAACTATTGATGGCAGAAATCTGACATTTGGTCATAAGCTTTATATAGGTATCCCATATCGTGAGAAGCGTTTTTGGACCCGTCAGATTCCTACTTCCTGTTTGCCGAACAGCGGGGGGTATCATAAGTGAGCATTGGCTCACAGTTCATCTTGTTTATCTAGCGGTATTTCATTTCACCTGTACAACGTGGATTTCGGTGAAATAAAAATTAAGTATGAACAAGATTTGTCCACAGGTGATTGAACCAGCCTAAATTCTTGCTGAGGAGACTGTTTTGGCTGGCAGCCGATTCTTGTAAAAAAAAAAATAGACAGATTTTGATTATGGTATGTCATCGGTCTATCTTCATGTCTGATGATAACTCAAGTTTGGTTTTACCGTATTTCATATTTTTTTTTTTTTTTTTTTTTTTTTTTTTTTATGAAATCCTATCGTTAAAGGTCGTGTGTTTCGATTTTGAAAATTTCTCTTTATGCCATTAAAGAGTAATGCGACTTTTATTTATGAAAAAAAAAAATCGTATGACAGCTTCAGATCAAATCTCATAGTAATTTTTGTGCACTGTAAAGAATGAAAGGTGGGGATCAAAAATGCTCTTTCAATTTTAATGATTTTCCAGAATTATAAAACATGGTTGAAATGTTTTTAAAAAGTGATGTTACTGGATATAAAAAAAAAATTCTCTTCTATAAAGAGAAAATATATTGTGTCCAACAAACAGGACTAAAAAATCACAGAACTAGAAACTATTAATGGTCATACTATACTACCCACAAGTGTCTTCAATCATTTTTGATTTAAAAAAAAATCATTCATGTAGACAATCGGGATACGAGAATCGCACACATTTCTGAAAGAATGACCAAATCCTATATTTGTACTGAATTATTTTTTTTTCTCACTTAGGGTTGCCAGAAGAACAAATTCAACAGCAATCATTTGCAGTCATTCCACAAGGATCCTATTATCAACAGGTAAATTTTTTCGCTTTAAATACATATTTTAAGCAACTATAGCAGGGTTTCCACTACTTTGAAATCAGAGGGAGAAGTGACTTCTCTTTCAGGTGCTGACAAAAGAGAAGTGAGAGACAACAGGGAGAAGTGGTGAGAGTACAGGGAGAAGTCAAAATATTTCTCTAATTGTACCACTTTTCACATTCGCGGGGCATTATCGTGGCATTCGTATGTTATAATGTACTTGTTATGCATTAAGGTATATTCAGTAGTTGTTTAATTCCTTGTTTTTGGTAGCATATCATCTCTGATTTATATACATGTATGTCCTTGTATTTGTTTTTTGTTTGTTTGTATTAAATAAACCCTTTTCAGATTCTTTGTTTTATCTTGCAGATGATAAAGGCAAATATATGATAGTCAACTATTGTCCAAAAAATAATAAATAAATAAAATTGAATAATAAATTTTATTTCGACATCGGCATTGTTTCAAACAAGTCACACATAGATAAAATGACAAAACTGAAATCGCTAATTATTTAATCAAATTTTAATGAATGTATATTATTTACATTGCTTCTCTTTAATCACTGATTGATATTAATTAAGAAACTAATCATATCCACAAAGTTAACAATCCCTTTGGATAGCCACCATCAAACCCCAAATAAATGAAATGAAACAATACCGACGTTATTTTCCCCGAGTACGGATCCGTAGTACAGTTTCGTAACTGTTTCGATTACATCCCTTTACAATGGCGCTTTGAAAAACGAAAATTTTGTAGTAAAAAATATACCGATGTTTTACTGTTAAAACGGTTAAGATTAGCAAGGCGACTTGGTAAAATTACAGGGCGACTTCCACTTCTCTTTTGGCACTAGTACAAAGCGAAGTGAGCAGCCACAAGGCGACTTCTTTGCCCGAATCGCCCTCCAACGTGAGCCCTGCTATAGACCATGTAACGTGTATATTGAATTTTAGTAGAGGAATTCCATATGTTGTACAGCTGTTTTTTGTTGTCTTGAATGGCTCAATATTTAGAGTAAAGGCTGAAGCAAATTGAATATTTCTGTCAATCCGAAGTTCCATGAGACAGTAGAGATAAAGTCCAGTAGATTCTGTGTCGGTCCAATAATTCTGACATTGTCCAAGTCCAAAACATTTTTAATAATGGTAATTTAATCAGTTACATTTATTTTATGCATATTGACTATATTTAAATATTGTGATAGCGTTGCATCAACAACACATATTGTTTGTACATTTACTTGTAGTCTAATTTTTGCCTGTATTCTTAACAATTATTTCCACGGAAGGATACAATTGCTCAGTTCCCTTAACATGGTATACGTCTCTAATGCTTTTGTATATGTCACCTACTGAAGTAGTAATACAAAGATCATGACCGGTAATGATAATCTGGATCTGTCAGTCATAAATAAACGGTGATTTGCCTTGTACAGTAATATTTTTTTGTCCTAGCAGTGACATTGAATACAAGTATGACTAATTCTGATAATAATGATTTAATATGTTTCATTTTTCTTTCAGCAATTTTTGCAACAACAACAGGCAAACCAACAACAAAACTACCCTCATGATATAGGTAAAAATTTTGGTAATCCACAGTTGGTTCCAGGCCAGGCCCTGGCTCAACAACAAAACATGTATCAACAACAGCAGCAGCAAAGACAGCCGGCGGTGAGTATATCTACTAGTACTACAATAACCCAAAATACAAGATTTTACTCGTCTTGGGCAATCTGTGCCAAAAACTACTAGCCCTATGCCCCAGTCTAGTAAAAATTGCATAGAATTTGCTTAATCAAATAGAAAAAATTGTTCTAAAATGCTGTTCAGGCTAGTTTGTGAAAATGTTTTTGGCACAGACTGGTGGAGTTAATAAAGTGAAAATTTAACTTGTTCAACATAACCTTGCATTTCATTAGGCCAAAGAAAATTGATTGTTGGTTTCCCCTAACATGGGAAAAATTTTAAGGGCAGGCAGGCAGGTTTTTTTTTTTTTCTTCTTCTTCTTCTTCTTCTTCTTCTTCTTCTTCTCTCAAGAGATATTGCAAATCAGGGTTTTGCTATCTTTCCCGTGAAGGTCATAAAATATATCTTATAGATTTTGCTATGCAAACAATTTTGCATATCTCTTATTTCGTTTGATAAATGCGAACATTTCTGTAAATGAACAGCCAGAATGGTTCCACTGGGCACACTGGCGGTGGCCATTTTATACATACTGTACGTCACGTATGCGTTTTAGATCATGGTCATTTTACCGATATCGTAAGCGCTTTGGCAATCTAGATCAATGACCCTGACATGTGAAAAAGACACGACTAATTGTTTACGATAACAAAAATCTCCATATCACTGATTTAGAAGACACATGGCCGGTGTTTATTAAGTCTCCCAAACAACGTTGTTTGGGGAGACTTATTGTTTTTGCTCTGTTTCTTATAATTCTTCTCCCTTCTTTCTTTGGCACATGAACTTGTCCACGGCAGATCTCTCGAACTGCAGGACAGAATTTCATGAAACTTGGTGGAGTTATAGATATATGTTTCTAGTTGGTCCCAGTGCCTGAAATGAGGGCCCGAAAAAAAAAATGGTGACCCAAACATTTTGACATATTTTTTTTAATGAAAAAAAGACATCAGATATCAATAAATAAACAGTTTTCAGATTAATTGTTTTTTTTATCAATAACATTAAAATTCATTCTTTCACTAGTCTCACAGGGGTTGGGGGACTCTTCAAGGTAATTTTGGTAGGTGCAGCTGAAATTGCGAAAACACCCCAATGCATATATTGCTATCAAATGAAACCTGAATTTACTTGTTATAACCTTTTTGACAACCATGACGCCATTGGCTAGGGTGGTCTTAAGAAACGATGCTAGTCCATCGGATGGGGGACAATAAAAGGCTGGTTTGTGTAAGGGGAGATCAATGCCATGATCACATTAAAGACATCCAGAAAAGAGTAGACTAATGCCACTACAAGGACCACTCTTGCACTCCCCAGAGTGAAGAGTGACATCACTTGTTTCAATCCACTATGAAGAAGTGATTTTAAAGTAAAATAACATCTCAGTTCGGGGTAATGTCAGTTGTTATTAATTCCAAACAAGTATCTCACTTTGTTGAAATAACAAACAGTGCTGTCATTTTCTGTTATATAAACAACTGTTAACTTTTCCTGTTATTTTTTAATTTGTACACAAAAGTTCTGGTTCCAAAAAAAGAAAACCACTCCCAATTCTCATTAAAATGTAGCCGTGTACATGAACTATGAAAAGTTTAAAAGAAGTGACAGGCCAGATCGTTTCTGTAGTTATTGTCAGCGATTTTCTCTCCATTGTTGGGGAAAAGTTTTTCAATGATTACCAAAGGATTGACACAAAAAGGTTTCCGATTTTTGTAAAATGAAATTCGTACATGTACATTTTGCAGCAGATTGAATGAATAAATTTCCGAACCGTGGAAGATACCAGATCGCAAACATTATAAGTTGACAGAATTCTCTTTATTGTTCACAACTTTCCACTTCGTCCGTGATTTTTAACAATTTGAATAAATAAATCATAAAGAAAAAAAAAAAACATGTTTCTTTTCTAATATTTAGTGAATACCGTATTTTACGGACGATAGGTCGATATATTTTTTTCTCAACACGCTGGCTTCGACCTATCGTCCACATCGACCTATACAAGGATGAAGTTAAAAAAATCTGGAATCCCTTAAAAAAAAAAAATCGATAAAAATGACGATTTTGTTTACAGTATATCTTGAATTTGCTGTAGGTTTTTTTTCTGAATAAGAAGACTGAAATCATCGATGTTCTTGGGGAATAAAAGTATACTAACAAGGGGTGCAATTCCGGGGAAAAAATGTTCAACATCCGAAAAAAATCAATAATATTCAATGATTGAAGTGTTAGCGAAAATCAGTTCAATATTGAATTGTATATTAAAATATATACTATAGAAATGTATGTTGTTGAAAAAAAATCACAGGGTGGATCGTTTTACAATATAAAATTTATTGTCACAAAATATCTAAATAGCTAGAATATAGCTTTTCCATCTAACACGAGCATGCACACGGGGTTGTAGTAAAAAATGGCGGTTGCATTACATCTCACAATAATTTGAATAAACGTGGAGTACAAGCTTTTTATACTAAATATACTGGAAAATAATTATCGATTTCGTTAAACTAGAATGTTCTACACTTGAATTGGTCAATTAGGAACAAATAAAATAATCACCATGAGATAATCAACACAGGTGAATGTCAGTCGGCACTTAATTATCCTGATCAGCTGATTGAAAATTTACTGGACCGAGACGATCACATAATTTGTGTACTAATTAAACACAGTTTAAAGGTATGTCAATAAAACTGCACAAGGTGATACATTGTTTTGACAGCTTGATTATTTTATTGTATGAACACCGTTTCCCATCTATTGTGACACCCACAGATGGCCTGATTTGAATGTCATCGATGTCTGGCTTTACAAACCAGACTCTTCATAAAAAACAAGTTTAAAAACAAAATTTTATTTAATTTAATTTTCATAATTATTTCGTTTATGACACATAAGAATAGTATTCTTGAGTTAATACTTACATATACTTACCGAAGAACATCGTTATAGGACAAATGTTTACCGATGTAAAAAAAAAGAAAAAAAAAGTTTGATGTGACGATACTTACCCAAGTTGTCATCGGCATCTTCGACCTATCTTAGTATTTCCCCAAAAAATTTGCCGAAAAGCAGCAATTCGACCTATCGACCTATAGTCCGTAAAATACGGTACTTGTGTATTACATGGAAACGTGTATTGATTGGCTCGATAAAAATACATAATTGGGGACAGTAAATTACATTAGCTGTGTATTCATTGGCTACAAAAATGTATTTGGACCAATCGTAACAAACCGTTTTCGACTAGAACAGAAGAGTTATCTACCGTTGAAGTTACAGTTTATGTCTGGTTTCGGTAAAGCAACAATTTTTAACGATCTTTTAGGCAATCGCCCAAACGTATTTTGTTGGGCCAGTGACTACCTAATTTGGAGCATCTTTTGGTCGCCCGAATAAGATATTAGTCGCATTTGGCGACTGGGCGACCGTCCATTTCAGGCACTGGGTCCTAAATTTTTCAGCTTTGTGGTAATGGAGGTCAGTCATATTTTGAGGGGTTCAAAGGGGGTGGGGGTTACTATAGAATCTTATGGGAAAGTTAAAATTTCGTACATTAATGTTGATAACTTCTAAATGGATAATGATAGAGACATACAATTTGACATAGTGATACAAGTAGGTCACCATCTGAGGAGCAATTCTGCATTTTCAAAAATTCAACATTGTCCGATATCATCAAAATTTGATAGGTGGGTAGATAATGATGTCCTGACATTGAAAAATGTCTATCGATCGCCATTTTCAAAATGGTCACCACAATACCGCAAAAATTCAACATTGTCCGATATCATCTAAATTTTATATGTGGGTAGATTATGATGTCCCAAATTTATTCCCTACATTGAATTTTTTTTAGCGGTCACCATTTTGAAAATGGCCGCCACAATACCGCATAAATTCAACATTGTCTGATTTCAACGACATTTCATTTGTTGGTAGATTATGATGTCCCGAATTGATTCCTGACATCGAAAAATTTCTACCGGTCACCATTTTCAAAATGGCCACCACAATATCGCACAAATTCAAGATTGTTCGATTTCAACGAAATTTCATATGTAGGTAGATTATGATTAACTGAATTGATTTCCAACATCAAAAAAATTCTACCGGTCTCCATTTTCAAAATGGCCACCACAATGCCACACACATTCAACATTGTTCGATTTCAAAGGTAGCTTTTGATTTATTTTTAGCTCACCTGGCCAGGTGAGCTTTTGTCATGGCTAGGCGTCCGTCGTCCGTCTGTTAGCTTTTCACATTTAAATCTTCTTCTCTGAAACCACTGAACAGATTTCAACCAAACTTGCCAGAAATGTTCATTGGATGGTCCTCTACCAGATTTGTGTTTTTGGTGCCGATTTGAAATCCAACATGGCTGCCAGGGTCCATAATGTGTTCTCATTGGCTGAAATTTTAAAAATCTTCTTGTCAGAAACCACCAAGCCAATTGAATTGTGACTTTGCAGGAATGATCATTGGGTGGTCCTGTACTAAACTTGTGAATCGTTTGCCGATCGGAAATTCAAGATGGCCACCATGACTCAACTTAGTTTTAACATAGGGCCCTATGGAAAAATGTTTAAAAGTCTTCTCCTCTGCAACCAGTAAGTCAATTTAAAGCAAACATGGTATGAATGATCCTTAAGTGGTCAACTTTTAAAATTATGTCTTGTGACCACGACCTCTATCCAAGATGGCCACCATCATCGGACATAGTTTTAACATACGACCCTATGAGAAAAATGCTTAATTTTTTTTTTCTCTGAAACCAGTAAGCCAATTTAAAGCAAACATGACATGAATGGTAAATTTTCAAAATATTCAAAATTGTGTCCGGTGACCCTAATGGCCGCCTTCAGTGAACATAGTTTTAACATAGGACCCTATGGGGAAAAATGTTTTAAAATCTTCTCCTCTGAAACCAGTAAACCAATATAGCAAACATGTCATCGATGGTCCTTAGGTGGTCAACTTCCAAAATTGTGTCCGGTGACCCCGATCTCGGTCCAAAATGGCCACCATCAGCGGACATAGTTTTAACATAGGACCCTATGGGAAAATTGTTTAAAAGTCTTCTCCTCTGAAACCAGTCGGCCAATTTAAAGCAAACATGGCATGTATGGTCCTTTAATATACTTTCAAAATTGTGTCCAGTGACCACGCCCTCCATCCAAGATGGCTGCCATGGGCAGACATAGTTTTAACATAGAACCCTATGGGATTTGAATAGTAACTTGGATGTATTCGGCATGCAGACATTCATAAGAGGGCTTATTTATGTCAGGTGAGCGATACAGGCTCACCTGAGCCTCTAGTTTAAACCTGTTGTCAGTGGCCGGTTTGGGAGACTTGAGACTTCATAATCTTTAGATTTTAATCATATCTTGTTATACCCCCGCCCCCCCAAAGGGGGAGGGGGGTATACTGTTTTACCTCGGTCCTTTCGTCCGTCCAAGATATTTTTCGTCACATTTTTCTCAGTAACTGTTGATGACAGAAATCTGATATTTGGTCACAAGCATCATATATGTATACCATATTGTGGGTAGCGTTTTTGGACCCGTCAGATTCCTACTTCCTGTTTGCCGACTTAGTTGGTCTTTATACACATTGAACATATATGCACATTTTTCTCAGCAACTATTGATGACAGAGATCTGATATTTGGTCACAAGCGTCATATAGGTACCCCATATCGTGGGAAGCGTTTTTGGACCCATCAGATTCCTACTTCATGTTTGCCGACATAGTTGGTTTTTATACACATTGAACATATATGCACATTTTTCTCAGCAACTATTGATGGCAGAAATCTGATATTTGGTCACAAGCTTCATATAGGTATCCCATATCGTGGGAAGCGTTTTTGGACCCATCAGATTCCTACTTCATGTTTGCCGATTTTGTTGATTTTTATACACATTTAACATACATTTGTATATGCACATTTTTCGTCGCATTTTTCTCTGCAACTATTGATGACAGGAATCTGATATTTGGACACAAGCTTCATATAGGTATGCCATATTGTGGGAAGCGTTTTTGGACCCGTCAGATTCCTACTTCCTGTTTGCCGACTTAGTTGATTTCTATACACATTGAACATATATGCACATTTTTGGTCACATTTTTCTCAGCAACTATTGATGGCAGAGATCTGATATTTGATCACAAGCTTCATATAGGTACCCCATATCGTGGGAAGCGTTTTTGGACCCATCAGATTCCTACTTCCTGTTTGCCGACTTAGTTGATTTCTATACACATTTTTCGTCACATTTTTCTCAGCAACTATTGATGGCAGAGATCTGATATTTGGTCACAAGCGTCATATAGGTACCCCATATCGTGGGAAGCGTTTTTGGACCCATCAGATTCCTACTTCCTGTTTGCCGACTTTGTTGATTTTTCTACACATTGAACATATATGCTCATTTTTCGTCGCATTTTTCTCAGCAACTATTGATGGCAGAGCGGGGGTATCATAGGTGAGCATTAACTCACAGTTCATCTTGTTTTATTTTATTTATTAGTTATAAAATATAGCGACCTGGCAGTAAAAAATTTGACCTGGTCCAGGGGTTTCAAAGTGGGCCGGTACCCGGTACTTTTACCCGCCTGAGATCGTGTATAGTACCGGCAGAAATTACTGAACCTCCCCAAAATTAGCGGTGGTCAAAACCACAAGTACGATGGTCGATAGGCTTGTGGAATATTTTTCATAAAAAATTAATGTTCACGTCAATTGCTGAATTCTCGCATTCAAATCGAACAACTGCGTCACGACCAAGTTGATGGGATATTCCCTGTTTTAAAAATAACTTTACCTTAGAATCGTAAATAGCAGTTTGCGCATGCGGTAAATAGATATGTTTTCGCCCCAATATCTTTTCATCCTTGTGTAAAACTCGGACCGGAACAAAGCTGACATCATTTCAAAATAAAAAAATGACCGATTACAAATTATGTTCAAACAGAATTTAGTGTAATCTCCAGTAATATAAGTATGATCATTATGTATTATGAATATATGACTACACAATATTTTGTGCGATTTGTTTTATTCATTTAAAACCCAGGGTCGAATCATTCTGGGGCGTACTGTCTTGTTGCTTAACTCCGTCCATATTGTTTAACTTCCGGTATAAAAAAATAAAAACCTATGGCTAATTTATTTACATATTTTGACGGGGCCCTACGCGGTTGTTCACAGAAATGAAAGTGTGCTGAAAAACATTTTTAAAAGGGGGTACGAGGAGATAAGGGATAGAAAATTACTAGAAATCTTGAAAAAGGACCGGACATGGCTCAAATACGAATTGCATTGTAATGTCAAAACGCCGGCCCCCCTTTTTTTCCAAAATAATTTAACTTTTGTGATTCAAATGTTAATAAATGTCTTCCCGCGAATCGTTTTTGTTCGAACATTTTTTTTGCACATAAGTCGTGAAAGTAACAATATATATTGTTTTTTTTTAATTATATTTGTATTGATCTATTAAAAAATTATAAATTTTATTAAATATTGATGATTGCAAATTAAATTTATATGTTTCATCAAGGACGTATTCTATATACGTCCTGACGTATTCTATATACGTCCTTGGTTTCATTAATTATGACACTTGTATGTCTTGATCCTGCCAATGGTCTTTGATGAGTTTAATTACTGGCATTATGCATGGTCTTCACTCTTGGTGAAATCTGAACTCTAAAGTTAACGGGATTTTTCTTTCAAAAACACTTAATGTTTTGCAGTCTCTGAAGTACATTTTTTGGTCCACAAAATGCTAGATTTCAGGAGCTTCCGCCCCCTGGACCCCTTACGGCCCTCAGCCTAATTTTTTAGGTACCTCCTAAAATTTAAGAAGTACCTCCTATTATAAAAAACTTTGAAACCCCTGCCGGTCGGGTTAGGGGAAACCAACAATCATTTTTCTTTGGCCTTATTTATGCGCACTTTTTGTCTCCCGATATGAAATATCTTGTTATTTAAATATTTTGTCAGACCTCAAAACTCAAGATCAATCATTTTCTTTGATAGTGTAAAGTAGGAATATGATCTGTTCATATTAATAGTTATACCCCCCGCAACGAAGTTGTAGGGGGGTATACTGGTTTCACCATGTCCGTCCGTCTCTAGACAAATCCTATGTCGTACGATAACTTGAGTTGTGTTTCTTAGAATCTTTTAAAATTTTATCAGCTGTTTACTGGTGAAGAGAGGAGGATCCCTTTCTTTTTTTACGATTTTCACTTTTGCCGTTCCAGAGTTATTGGACTTTATATGGCGGAAAATAGGATGTTTACGCTATGTTGTATGATAACTTGAGTAGTATTTCTCAGAATGTTTTGAAATTTTATCAGCAGCTTACCGGTGAAGAGAGGAGGGTCCCTTTCATTTTTGGTTGGAACAATCGGTAATATTTTGGTTATGGAAATAGGTTGGACAGATGTGGGGAGCGGGGGGTATATCTTAGCTGTGCTCACAGTAATACTAGTTTATAACTAAATTGTATCCAGATAAAAACTATTAACAGTGCTTGTCCAAAAATGTGCAATAAAAATTTAGGGTAGGTACTAAAAATTAGGGTTAGCAGTTTTTATTGGTTTTGTATATACCAAATTGTGATCATATGCTATGTAGACAACCATTGCAGATTAAATATATTTTTATAGCCATTTTATCAACCTCCTGTACGGCCTCCCCAGCAGAGAATGCCGATGGGACAACCACAGGGACAGCAGATGTATCCTACTGTGATGTATATGCAACCCAGTCAACCTGGTGGTAACATGAATAATTATGGAGCTCCCATCATTGTTCAGTCAAACCCTGGATCAGTGCCACAGATGATGGTAAGGTTTTTTGTTTTTTTTAGCTCACCTGACCCTCTTCGGGTCAGGTGAGCTATTGCTACCACTGAGCGTCTGTCGCTTTTTGCATTCTAATCAACTTCTCTAAAACCACCGAGCCAATTTGAACCAAGCTTTGGTGGAATGGTCCTTGGGTGGTCCCCTTTCAGAATTGTGTCCGACAATACCCCCTGCCAACCTAGATGGCTGTCGTTACTAAAAATAGAAAATTCAGCAAAAAATCACTTTTATCTTCTCTGAAACTGCTGGGCCAATTGGGCCCAAACTATGGTGGAATGGTCTTCAGATGGTACTCTTTGAGAATTGTGTCTGACAACTGCGACCGGCAGCAAAGATACTGCCGTTAGGTCCAAAAAAAATATATGTGTGTTTACTGTCGCATGTCAAAAAAATCTAGGGTGGGTCGGTCAGGATTAATTTTTATTTTTTTTATTATCGGTGAAACCGGAAATAGTCGTTTCCGATTCCGGTATTTCATTTTCGAAATTTCCGGTAAAATGAAGAATTATGCAGTTTTTCTACCTTCTTTGCTCTCAATTTCGACAAAGAGCTAGCAGTTTAATAAATAAAACATTGCTGCTGGTTAAACAACAAAAATGGTTATCCGAATTCTGTGTAAAAATTCATAGGGTCGCTAGCAAAAATTAGGGTAGGTCGGGTGACTGTAAACACACATATTTTTTTTTGGCCTTACTAAAAATAGAAAATTTGGCAAAAAATCACTTTAAAATTATCTCCTGAAACTACTGGGCCAATTGGGCCCAAACTATGGTGGAATGGTCATCTTTCAGAATTGTGTCCGACGACCCTGGTCGCCAACAGAGTTGGCCACTTACTAAAAATAGAAAATTCAGCAAAAAATCTCTTTAAAATTATCTCCTGAAACTGTTGGGCCCAAACTATGGTGGAATGGTCTTTAGGTGATCCCCTTTCATAATTCTGTCTGATGACCCCGGCCACCAGCCATTACAAAAATAGAAAATTTGGCAAAAAATCACTTAAAAATGATCTCCTCTGAAACTGCTGGGTGAAATGGTCTTTAGATGGTCCCCTTTCAGAATTATATCCGACAACCCCGCCCGCCAAAGAAGATGGCGGCCATTGCTAAGAATAGAAGATTCGCAAAAATTCACTTAAAAGTTATCTACTCTGAAACTGCTGACCCAGTGGGGCCCAAACTATTGTGAAATGGTCATTAGTGGTCCCCTTTCAGAATTGTGTCTGGTGAGCCCATGCAACCTGCATGTGAGATTGTTGCCATCAGCAGACATAGTTTTTATATAGGACCATGTGTTAAATGCTTAACAATTTTCTACTGTGAAAGCAGTTACCCATGCAATTTAAAGCAAACATGGCATAGATGATCCTTAGGTGTTCCCTTTCAAAATTGTTTTCAGTGACACTCACTTCCATCCAAGAAGCATAGGATAGAAAATTCATAGAAAAAAAGTACTAAAAAATTATCTGCTCTGAAGGGTCATGTGAGCTATTGCTACCACTAGTCGTTCGTCTGTCATTAGCTTTTTGCATTTTAATCAACTCCTCTAAAACCACTGGGCCAATTTGAACCAAACTTTGGTGGAATGGTCCTTGGGTGGTTCCCTTTCAGAATTGTGTCCAACAATCCCACCAACCAAGATGGTCATTTATGAAGTGTTACATTTATAACCTTTGAAGTTATTAAAAGGAATGAGTGCATTATTTTCTCATCCTGTTTGATATATATAATAAATCAAAAATTAAATAAAACAATTTTATTATTTTAATTTTACTTTCTTTGATGAGGGTTGTTATAATTCTTAAACAAATACAGTCAAATACAGTCAAACCTGTCTATAGTGGTCACCTGGAGGAGATTGACAAAATGACCACTATTTACAGATGACCTTTATATAAAGGGGTTTGATTATTCGACGAAATATTCTACATTAGTTGTAAATAAACATTTCTAATTACATGTTATGTTTTGTTTGTTATTTTATTCCTGTTGTAATGTTACTCTTGTTTACATTTATTGTGAATGAAATTATCTCAATCTGATACGATTTGAATAAAACACAAATAAATAAAGAAAGATATTTGATAAACAAAAGTACAATTTCCAGTAACATGATGTTGAACTGGAAACATTGTTTTCAAAATCGTCGATTGAATCTCACGTTTTCTTTAAAAAAAAAATGTTCATTATCTGGGTACGACCATCACACTGCCACAGCCCAACAACTTTTCCCACCATCGATCACAACGATTTATAACTTTCACTTTGTCGTCTAATTTCAAAGCTTTCCTATATTTACGGATGTTGATGATTTTGACATGATGCACTAGATACAAAATATTTTTGGTGAGTGAATTTCTTCTCTAGTCGTAATGAATAAATTTCTCCAATAACTTTCGGGTATAAACTTTACTTTATGTAGTTTATTACTCACAAAATTTGATAGTGTTTGTTTATTTAGTTAATTAAATTAAGCAATATATTTTGTAACACCTCAGGATTTTTGTACATTTGAGAAAAATACCGAACTTTCGAAATCACTTCTGGTATTATTTTAAAAATGAATTTACCGTTATACAAAGGTTTTACACTGGAAATTACTAATAAATGGTGACCGCTGACGACATTGAACAGGTGACCGCTATATCGAATTAAAATATATAGTAAAATGCACAGGGAGAGCACGAAAGTGACCATTACGACAGGTTTGACTGTATTTCAAATGTTTATGAAAAATGGTATTAAAAAATCATGTTGACCCATAAATTCATTAGGGGGGGGGGGGGGCTTTTGTCCTAGACCCACTTTGTACACATACATAACTAAAAGTCATTTCATGCGTGTCAGATTAAATTTGTAACAGTGTAAACAAAATTTTTTTATAAAATTTTCTAAATGAAAGAAATTACTTTCACGATGAAGAGATTTTGGACAAAATAGTACAGCAGTAATATGAAAGCTGACGTCGTAATCGTCATATCATTGAATGAAACTTGTTCTCGTCATGATATAGCTGAAAAATTGCTCTTTTGGCATTAAACAACAATCACTCGTTCTTCACAAAGATTTACCGCCAAGCGAGCTTTGTCAATCATACGTTCCACCGACTGACGTTTTTCCGATGTCTAAGATTTACAAATCTCGCACGGAAATTCACTATTACAAACACGATGATGGTAACAATCATCGTGATCATCCAAAATATTAACCAATTTATCACACTTTATACAAAGTTTGAAATCCGCTGACATCACGTAATATATACGTACTCCAAATAAAATAAACGATAAAAAGGGTAAATAAAGGTTTCTGCTAAAAATCATTTAATATACTCCAAAATAGTTGTAAAAAAACTGAAAACGAGGCTTGTATTTTAAGGGAGGTAACCGATGGGTTGTTGAGGCGGGAAATTTGAATTCAGGCAAATGCTGAAGACGACCCGAGAACATTGCAAAAAGTTGATGCAGGTAAGTGTAGATAGTGAAATAAACGGGCGTTTTACTTAAAAAACGCACAATTTCATAGAAATAGTGTTTGTTACATTGTATTCATGTATTGCTCTTTTTTTTATAGCTTCAACCAGGACAAAGAATGCCTGTACCTACAGCCCCTTACAATATATCCCAACCTAATCCTGCAGGTGGAGGATACACCATGCCACAGACTACATTCCCAAATACTATAATGTATACAGTACAAGGTCCACAGAGACCATTGTCAGCACCAGGGATGAGCCAGCCCCAGTCAATCCCACAAAAACGCGAGAAAAAAGTACTACAGATTGTTGATCCTAATACAGGAAAGGATATACTTAGTGATTATAACACACAAAGATCTACCCCACCGGGATCTTCTGGATCAGGATCTAGAGGACAAACACCAAATGAAACTATGGAGGTGAGTAAGATGTTTAAAATTAAGGCAGGGCTTTCAATATTTTTCAAGTCTACCAGTACTTCACTATTTACAGGCAGTACTTTTTTAAAAATTAAAATTAGAACAATTTTCATGAATGTCTTATACAATACTCTTTTAAATCAGGAGGTACCAAAGACCATTTTAGGTGGGTAAAAGTACCTGGTACTGCCCCTTATTGAAAGGCCTGAGCAAGAGATACTTGTAGGATATAATTCTAATGAGTACAAAACAAAAAAGTTGGCGAATTCCACTAGTGCATTCTTTGTTCTTTTTTGTATAACACAGTGATGAGTCCAGTACTCCCCTAGACAAGTATATATCTTTGTATGCTTTGTTCCATATGGATGGTATTGAGATTGTCTAGTGAGGGCCTGATCTTTTCTATTATTATGTTTGCAAGTCCCAATCGCCTGTACAGGGTTCGTACAGATCATGGAAAGCTGTATTTTATTGAATAGTCCTGGAAAATTATTATTTGAGCTGTAATCTTTATTAAATGTATTCAAACATCTAAAATTAAGAGATTCTCCCAATTTCTGTCGTAACTGTTTCCTTTTGACCTACTTGAAACAAGGCACCAGTTGCGGTAAATGTTAAATAAGGATTTTAAGTTCGTTTCTTTAAAATTATTTGTAAAAATATGCAACTGGATGTATGTACTTTTGGCTTTTAAAATGCCAGGCAGCTGCCATTTTCAGAGCAAGTGGTTAGATAACCCTGAATATAAAAAGATGGTTGGATATGGGAAGTAGTGAGAGCAAAGCAAAAGGAATTTGCTATTTCGAATATTGGGTGAAACTGCCCTTAAAATTCACAAGAACTTAGTTTTGAAGAAGAGGAGCACTAAACATTATGATTTTTCTAAAAAAAATAAATCATCTACCAATTTTATAATACAGCTTGCTTATGATGTGTGTATTTCCATATTTTAAAAATGACAACTTCCACATACAAATTTTATACAGCATGTTGTAGTTTTTTGCCACAAAATGGCTGGAAACTGTTCTTTTAAAATTAAATGGCTTGAAAAGCCAGAATATAAGTGTGTCTCAAATACAGAACAAATTTAAAGCTGTATAAAGGATATTGACATAGTAATATAGGAAGAAGAGTGCACTTAAGTCACATTTAGTCGACAAAACACTCTGAACAAAAAAAGCAGCAAGCCGTTTGATACTGTCAGGGTGGGTTAATAATCAAGTGAAACCAGCCAGTGTCCAGCCTACAAAAAAATTATTGGAAAAGTGTGGCAACAACAGATGTCATAAAAGTGGAGATATAATTTTGACACTAAACATGGTAAAAAACCATTTTTTTTCATATGTTGCAGGGTTGTCATTTTAAGTCGATTGCCGATGTTAATTATCGGCTATAATCATATTTTCATCGGTTGTTTTTAAGTCGAGCATGGGTACCTGATCATATTTTTTAAAAGGACGTTGCAGCCTATTGCTGTAGAAATACGGTTTACGGTAGTTAGCTGTCACGATTTGCTGTACTTCTTGGGTTTTAACCCCATTTTAGAAGAAAACATCCAAATCAGAAAACATGGCATGCCGTCTTGACTGAATCATGAAACGCGAACGTCAGATTACTGACTTTTTCGCTTTTAAATCAAAGCGTTTAAAAGGTTTGTTGTTGATCAACAATGACAATGTTTCATCAAAACGACCCAAGTCGAAGGTCATGAAGACAGCTTGACAGAAAGTTTCAACTGTCACACTCACAATTAGTGTAATTTATACGGTAAATACTTACAGATAGTGAAATACAACACACTGTCAAATTTGAAAAAAAAAAGATACATGTGTTTTGCCATTTTTTGGAGTGAAATTTTCTAGTAGGTACCATACTGTTTTATTTATGTCTCGTGACTCTTGTCTTTCTCATTTCGCAAAGAAGCATGTTCTTTTAGGATAAGGAGAATTGACCATCTTCTTTGTGAATTTCTTTCTCTTGTGTGCCCAAACTTTATGGCCTGGGTGTTGGGAAGGAGGTATTAAAAAGCGATCTTTCCAGGAGCCGTGCTGCCCAAAAAACTAGTTAACTCCACCACAATTTTGCATCTGTTCCCAAGTCTGGATTATCTGGTCTTTGTGAGTCTTGTATTGTTTTTCACTGTAGTTTTTATGTGTCTTTTTGTACTCCGGTTTACTTGTTTAACATGCCCAGTTCAATCCTACCACAAGGTGCTGACCTTAATTGTTTAAGACATCTTGGTGTACATGTACTTTGAATTTTTTTGTAAATTTTTGTTGAGTCAGGGTGGTTGTCTCTTTGACACATAATAATGCTGTTATGCATGTAAAAAATGATGCTAAAATAGGTAAAAATACATGCACCAGAAGCTCCTTCAAATGCTGAAATAGGGAAATTGTGGGCGGCCCCTGCACCCCCGGCCATCTGTTGTTCAAAAACAAAATGAAAACCCTGAAGTTGTACAGACATTGTACAGGTTTTTCAGAGTATGTTCCCAGACGATATGATAGCGATGGAATCGATCAAATGAAAGATAAAAAAGAAGATACATGTATATATGTTCTCTTATTTGATGAATCTCTTAATTCAACAACTTAAAAAAAACCAGCTGGACATCCAAGCTATACTAGAATAAGGTTAAATTTAAATAGAAAACTGAAAGGGTTGTAATTGTCTCATTGTCCAACGGGCCACTTTCATTTTGATGGTAGTTCAGGTCACTTTGGCATAAATGGCTACCAATTGTGCTGTTTATGATGGATAATTTCTTATATACTCGTATACAAAGGTTAGAACATGATAAATAATGCGATTACTCAAGATTTCACCTGTAGTCATTGACGGTTGCTTAAAGTTGGTCCTGGAAAAACTAAAAAAAAAATCCTGGAAAAGTCCTTGAAAAGTCATGGAATTTTCTCACAAAAAAGGTGTATGAATCCTGCCTGTAGAACTGCACAAATGCCATGGTTTACAGAATTCCTAGGAAAATCACTAGTTTATATAATAAATATGTTAATCTGGAAAAAAGTTTCATGGCAGTTAGATTTAGGGTTGTGACTAAAACTAAATAAATACAAATTGTTCTGTTTTATTGTTACTAGTGAATTAAAGCTTAATGTTTGATACATAAGACATTTGTTCTGTTTTTGTATATTTTTCAGTCATCGACTCCTCCACAAGGGGAAGGCCCTGGTAGTGCTATCGCAGCTCAGTTTGCTGCTCAAGTTGCTGCCACTTTGAGAAACCCCACTGGTGCAGTACATCCTGCACAAATAGTATCAACAGAGGTACTACCCCCTGTACTGACACAGGCACAACCCCCTCCTGTTGTTCATACACAGATGGAAGAAGTTCACTCTCAGATTGTAGCTGAAGAAGATATTGTAAATACACAAAATATCCCGGCTGTGCAACAGTCGGTAGAAAATACCCAAAGTCTTTCAACAAATGAATCTAGTGATGTGCATTCTCAGAACAATGTAGAACCTTTGTCTGAGATTATTGATACACGGACTACATCTGAAGCTCCTGAAACTGTTGAAACTTCTGGAGAAGATCATATACCAGTTATAATTAGTAACAGACAAAGTGAAAGTAGAGAACCATCGCAAGAATCTGTAAGTGCTAATGAAGGTTCAAATGTGGAAAACAATACTAAGGAAGTTAGTGTAGAAAAAGTAGAAATTCCTTCTGAAACTGTTAACACAAATAGTGAAGAAGCTGTTATACATGTTGATGAAAATGTCAAAAGTGAGGAGACTGTTTCAAAACAGGAAGTGCTAAAAGATAGTTCAGTGGATCCATTACCAGAACCAACCACTTTGGGAGAATCTGCTACAGAAACACTTGGTAATTATAATTAGATGATATTATAAATAAGTTACAAGTCCTTGTTCTTTGTTTTCAGGAAATTACTGTATATTATACAGTAGTATTGTAAACCAAGTTTAAATGCAATACGCTGCCTTCTATAATATCAAATATAGCCAGCAAGACTTCAATAAAACATCGCTGCCAATTGACATTGCAGAGTTTTGGTGCAAGCTGTATCTTGAAAATAACTAGTTACCCCGGAAACCACTGGACCTCCTATACTGAAACTTTAAAAAAAAATTACTGTATTACAGTCTTTCCCAAATGTCCTCGGTCCGATGGTCCTGACAGGTAAAATTGTTGTCGGACCGACGAACTGCGATCTTTTTCCGAACCAAATGTCTGACGTGTTCCGTGACCGGTTCCATGATTTATATTTTTTGAGCATGCACGATTACAAGGAATAAACCCAGAGCTCCAGATAATTTTCAAGTCCAAAGGGTAATTACCCCCTACTTTTGAAAATGATGCGTATTTGCATATTTCCTTTGTACTGTTGTACTCTCTACTTCAGAAAAGATTGCTTACATGTACACTTTTAAAATTATGTTTGACACAAGTGTTATTCAATAAACACAGGATGCAAGTGAAATGTATATCTCTTTAATTTGACACGATTGTGTCATGTTTATTAATAAAATGTTGTAAATATTTTGTTTTTTGCTCGTCGACTTCGGCAGTTTTCATAGCCGTGTTGATAATGTCATCAATGATTCCTTTAACTATACTGTCACTAGACACAGATGAAACTGTCAGGAACTTTTAAAAAAGTATATCATTTTCCGTAGCGCGCTTATTCATGTTCTTGCTCATTTTCAACGAACAACGTGTTCCCAAGTTCACTTTCGTTTTAGTTCTTAACTAAACCGCATTTATTTGTAATATTGACCACGATTGGATGATTTATCCTAAACATCCAATCGGATCTCTTTTGACATCGATGCTTAGAAAGGCAAACATTCGGTACCCCTCGGATGTATACACTTTCTCTTTCGAAAAGTATAAAGAGAAGTAATTACAGGGAATTTCTCAAAGTCAAAAATGTATTGTTTATGTACACGATGTATTATCGTCAACAGCGTACAAGTATGCTCCGAATTTGGAAAGTTTGCTTACACAGCAATATGTATGCGTAAATATACTTTCTGATCTAATAATACATGCATTTTTACTCGTTTTCATAGTGTAAAAAACGCAAATACGCAGCTTATCTGGAGCTCTGAAACCGATTAAATTTCCGGTTTTAAACCGGCATATGACATGTATGAAGTTTCAACTTAAATACGTAGAGGGAGCAGTCACTGGGAAATCATTGAAACGTCGGACTATTCTTTCCGAAGATGAACAAAACCAAAGGAAAAAGAAATACGAAGAAAATCGACCCAATAGAAAGTTCAACAAAAACAGGAAAAAAGTTAGAGAGTGGCTCCAGTACGATGAATTCACGAATGTGATGACATGCAAAATTTGCATTGATCATTACGGAAACAATGCAAGTGTGTCGTTTTGCCAAAGAATAAAAGTTTAATGAAAAAAATGGCTATTTTATTCAATCTCTCTCAACATTTTCACATGAACAAATTAACAGATTAAGGCTGAGACAGTATAAAAATTAAAACAACAAATGAAATTGTATACCATTTATTACAAAATACAAGCTAAACATGATGAAGGTAAATGTCAATACGACACCCACCTTAACAATTATAGTGGAAACTTTTCGGTCAGACAAAAAATATTTCGGACAGACAAAACCAATCGGCCTGTCTGACCGAATGACAGACAGATCCTCTGACAATTTGGAACAGACTGGTATTAAGAATACTAAATTTGAAATTCTGTGGTTTGAAATATGGTGCCCAGATTTGTTAAAAAAAAAAAAAAAAAATATAGTACAGTGTTTCAGTTCTGATACAATCTGTATCTCAGAAAGCACAGGACATACCATAGGCCCAGAAGATAATAATTACTTTGTCCTCCGGCTCACTTGAATGTATATTTTGGGAATGCATTACCAATTTTATTGACAAGTCAATAAAAAACATTGTTTATTCAATTTTTTGTACTTTAGACCAAACAAACAAAAAATGTGTGTTTCCGGTCGACCGACCCTAAGATTTTTTTATTCCAAAATAAAAAAAATAGACCGGCAAAATCTGGAAATTCGTCTCTGTTTCCGTGTTTGTTTCCGACTTCAACAATTTTCTTCATTTCCTTGTACATTTGATCAATGTTTGGAACCAAAAACATTGTACTGTATGTCAAATAATTGATAAGCTGTAGTAAGAAAGAAACAAACAAGTTTGTGTGATTTTAGAGGAAGGAGCATACTTGTAGGTTTCAAAAAAAAAATCCTGACCTACCGACCCTAATTTTGAAGACCATGCAATCGGAAACACACATTTTTTTTTGGGCCTTGTGAAAAAATATCTGCATCCGAATTCGTAATTGAGCACATTGTAGGTCTTCTAGCTTTGGAAAAATGATGCTGATGTTGTTTTGTTAACTATATTGTGCAAATGTATTCATTCGTAAAGTGTAACATATTCCAATGAGATCTATAATGTATGATGTTTCTATGATAAGCTTAGATGTAATCTCTGCTATGAATGACAAAGTTAAAAGCATTGATTGATTGATTGGTGTTTAATGCCAACTTTAGCTGCATTTTAACTGTATCGTGGCATTAAAAACATTGATGCCACAAGGTTAAGACACAAATTTTAATAGAAATTGTTCCGGAACAGTCCTGTGTACATTTGTGGTAAAACCAGTTTTTCGTTGTTTTTCAATTTATATATCCTCAAAATTTTTATTGCACTTGTACAAAAATATCCTCTAAATATCTGACAGTAAACCACTGTGTAATACCGTTCTTAATCCTATTACTAAGGTAATGAGTTGTGCTGCCAAGAAAACCTTTTCTGAGTGACTGTTTATATTTGTCCCTGGTATAGCAGCATAATTTCTCAAAATAAGGCACTTTCATCTTATCAAGTCTTTATTAATATAGACATTTATTGAACAATTCTATTTGTTTAAAAATGCATGATAGATTGTTGATTTATAATAGACAGCATATATATGTACATTTCAGTTGCCAAAGAAAATAAGAAAGAAAAAAGTAAAAAGAAATTTAAGGAATTTGACAAGAAAGAAATGGATGGTTCTGATATGGGAGCTTTTATAGATTATGAAGTAAGTAGGTTAAAGAGTCCTACATTAATTAATTGTTGGTTTGTTATTTTCAAACTTGATATATATTTTTTTTAAGTGTTAAGCTAGTATGGAAATTAGTTGTTTTTTGTCTTTTATTAATAAACCATTTTTGAATTGAGCATTTTTTTAGCTCACCTGGTCAAAGGCCAAGTGAGCTTCACATGTCATTGCTTTTTCACATTTTAATCTTCTACTGCAAAACTGCCCAGCCAATTGGGAACAAAATTTGAAGGGATTGCCCTTGGGAAGAGAAGATTTAGATGTACGTATACAAATGAAGTTGATCCTCCACAGGGTTGAGGAGTCAAAAAGTTTGAAATGTTCTTCTCAGGAATTAGCAGTAGATGCTGCAATATTTGTTGTGCTGCATCATTGTGATGTGTAGATCTAAAAAAATTAAGTTTAATTACATTTATTGCATTTCCATATCAACATTATGTTAGTTAGATTTTGCTTCATATAAAACAATTTTCTGGAAAATTTTCCGGGCATATTTGAAGGAGGTTTCAAAATGGAAGTTCTTCTCAACTTCTCCCTGGTTGTTGTCCTTTGATAGATGTCAGTTTTGAAAGTGATGAGTCATGATCTTAAAATAGATGTAGATGAAATACTTAAAATAAAGTGAATTGATGTCTAATGAATCAAATATTTTGTAATGTAGAAAGAATCATCACAAAAACAAGAAATACAAGAAAAACCAGCCCTAACAGAAGAAAAACCTAAAACAGAGGAACCAAGAAAAGTGCTTATACCAGAGGTCACTGTTGCTGTACCACAAGTAGAAATCAGTGTAGAAGATCAAAAAGTACAAGAGGAAAATGAGAAAAATAATGAAAAGACAGAAGAGGATGGTTTCCAACTGAAATATAAATATAAAGAAGGTGTGTTCTCTTACAATCTTACTTGGTTGGTTTTACTTGTTATGTTTACGGCATTTTATCGGATTTTTTTAGAATGAAACTATTTTATTGGGACAGTTACACTACAAAACAAGTAAAAAAAGGTTGGCAAAGATGACAGGTGCTCCCTGAAAATACAACAAGAAAAAGAAAAAAAGAACTAATGTCGGGCAGAACACATTTGAAGGATGGTTTATGGTGTTTGACGCTACTTTCAACAATATTTCAGTTATTTTGTGACGGTAAACGCATGTGGAGTAAGAAAAGGTGAATTATTATTTTTGGATAAAATATCAGTGGTCAACTGTCAACGCTCTTTTTTCCAAATGCAAGTCATTTTTAGCTCACCTTGCCAAAGGCAAAGTGAGCTTTTGGCATCCATCGTCCGTTAACTTTTCATATTTTAATCTTCTCCTCTGAAACCCCAAATGAATTGAAACTTGGTAGGAAGCATCTATGGAAGGTCCTCTATAAAAATTGCTCATTTTGTCTCGATCCATTAACAAACATGGCCGCCACAGGCCATTCTTGTTTCTGATTGGCTGATTTTTTTAAAATCTTCTCCTCTGAAACCGCATGGCCAAATAAACTGAAACTTGGTAGGAAGCATCTATGGAAGGTCCTCTATAAAGATTGCTCATTTCGTCTCGATCTGCTAATAAACATGGCCACCACAGGCCATTCTTGTTTCTGATTGGGTTGATTTCTAAAAAATCTTCTCCTCTGAAACCGCTATGTCAAATGAATCAAAACTTGGTAGGAAGCATCTATGGAAGGTCCTCTAAAGAATGCTCATTTAGTTCCGATCCGTTTACAAACATGGCCACCACAGGCCATTCTTGTTTCTGATTGGTTGATTTCTAAAAAATCTTCTCTGAAACCGCTATCCCAAATGAACTGAAATTTGGTAGAAAGCATCTTTGGAAGGTCCTCTAAAAAGAATGCTCATTTTGTCCCGATTCATTAACAAACATGGCTGCCACAGGCAATTCTTGTTTCTGATTGGTCAATTTCTAAAAATCTTCTCCTCTGAAACCACTACCAAATGAACTGAAACTTGGTAGAAAGCAACTATGGCAGGTCCTCTATAAAGATTTATCATTTTGTTCCGATTCATTGGCAAACATGGCCACCACAGGCAATTCTTGCAATCATAACTACTCGGCCATTCTCGCTACCCTGCAAATAACATCGTACGTAGGTGGCGGATAAATAGAACTACTTTTCACATGTCAGTTACATGAAAGTTTGATAAAGTTATATTTTAAACAATTTTCTATATTTCAATTATTTTCATGGAGAAAAGTTTAAAGTTTTAATTCGTTTTGGCATGATTAGATTTTACTAAGTATGTCTTCCATATTGAATTTTCGTGAACTATATTCTTGTGCGGCTTAACTTCCGGCAAACAATTTAAGAAGAATTTCTACTATCTACGTACGAGGTTATTTGCAGGGTAGCGAGAATGGCAGAGTAGTTGCGATTGGCAATTCTTGTTTCTGATTGGCCAATTGAACCGAAACTTTGTAGGAAGCATCTATGGAAGGTCCTCTATAAAGATTGCTAATTTCATCCCGATCTGTTAACAAACATGGCTGCCATAGGCAATTCTTGTTTCTGGTTGGTTGATTTCTAAAAATCTTTTTTCTGAAACTGCTTAGCCAAATGAACCGAAATTTGGTGGGAAGCACCTATGGAAGATTCTGTATTAAGTTTCCTCAAAGCATAATGAAAGGTGAACGACACAGGCTCAGCTGAGCCTCTAGTGTTGATACATTATTTGTCATCTAGAAACCATCAATTCTGCTGATTTTCTTATTTTAAAAGGGACATTACTAATGAAGGGTATCTGCCAGCATAATAAAAATCTAACGACCTGTATTTTATGATCAACGATATTTATTCCAAAGTAGATATGTACATGTTATGGTAACCCTCTTGTCTATGGTAGTTTGGAAAATGGTGATACAAGAATTATTATTTTTATACCCCCTCCCCCCGAAGGGGGAGGGGGGTATAATGATTTACCTCTGTCCGTCCGTCCAAGATATTTTTCGTCGCATTTTCCTCAGTAACTTGATGGCAGAAATCTGATATTTGGTCACAAGCATCATATAGGTATACCATATTTTGGGTAGCGTTTTTGGACCCGTCAGATTCCTACTTCCTGTTTGCCGACTTAGTTGGTCTTTATACACATTGAACATATATGCACATTTTTCTCAGCAACTATTGATGGCAGAAATCTGATATTTGGTCACAAGCTTCATATAGGTACCCCATATCGTGGGAAGCGTTTTTGAACCCAACGGATTCCTACTTCCTGTTTGCCGACTGTTGATTTTTATTAACATTGAACATATATGTTCATTTTTCGTCACATTTTTCTCAGCAACTATTGATGGCAGAGATCTAATATTTGGTCACAAGCTTCATATAGGTACCCCATATCGTGTTAAGCGTTTTTTGACCCGTCGGATTCCTACTTCCTGTTTGCCAAAGAGCAAGGGTATCATAGGTAAGCATTGGCTCACAGTTCATCTTGTTTAATTTAAAAGCCAATAATTATGGCTGAGAACTGGAAATGTGCAATTTATTTTGCCTTATGTCAGTTCTATGATTCTTTTTATGTAGATCAATGGAGTCCACTAAATATGGAGGGTAAGAAGCTGTATGATAGGGATTTTCTTCTTCAACTACAGTATGCACAGAAGTCGACAACAAAACCAAAAGATCTACCAGATTTACCAGATATTATCTTAGAGAATGTAAGTCAATAAGTAATATTTGAGACACGTCCAATATTTCTGAGTTAAAACAATATTAGGTTATTATATTGTATGAGATCAACGGCAGCAGTCCAAAAATATTATCTTGTAAAGATTGAGTAATTAGTTTAAGAGTTAAAGTTACCTATTTTTCTATTGATGACCCCTCAATAAAAGTTTTTTAGCCCGCCGGACCAAAAGATTTGAAGATGGTGTCGAGTTGCAGTTGTATTCTGCTGGTTATGTGAATTTTGAAAATAATTCTTGCAAAAAAAACATCTTTCAAACCACAATAGATGTTTCTTTTCCCCATTGGAAATTTTAAATGACTACCACAGGACGTATTTTGATGGTTAACCACACATCTTAACTATTCCTTGTAAATTCAGACCAGTTGCATCCACTGTCTAGAATATTATTTCTATTAACATTAAATACAGCCTGAACACAATAGGACTTTCATTATACAGTAGTACAATTCTTGTAAGGTTACTCCCACAAAAGAACCAGGGGTTAAAATATCCACTGGTCCGAGGTCCGGGACCGGCAATTTGTGGGTTCGGACCTAACATTTTCTAATCCTGTAAAGACCAACGGACCAGTTGAAACCGTCCAATTACGAACTTGAATTAAATGGGTAGTTAAAAGTCCGAGTAACAGATGTTACTGCATAATTTTAATCCAACATTGATTGCCTCTTTAATATTGTTAACATTGGATTAATTCAAGGTCGTTTTAGTGCTTTGTGAAGTGTGTTTTGTTCTGTATGAACCTCTGGTAATTAACTGAGCACACACACCCAGGATGGTTGTAGCAGAATAGCTTAAGATCAGTTTTGCGCTTTACGGAAGCAGTAATTCTTTTGATAATACTCAAGTGTATTAGTGAAGCAGTTCAAACATAAAAATGGCCCGAGTCAGTGACCAGTTTGTTTTTTAATGTTAAGGAGTGGCTCGTGATACTGACAACAATAAACTACATAATGAAAAAACACCACAACCAACAAAAGGTCAAAGATACGATATGCTAAAACGGAAGAGAATATTTCAAACATCGTGGAAGGAAAACATTCCTTGGGTTGAGGCAAGTGGTAGGCTGATAACTCTGGCGATCTAATCTCGTTGGAATTAAACTTCCGTAGACATTTTCTGCTGTATCTCCAGAGATTAAACTTGTGAAGACATTTTCTGCTCTGTACCTTTGGAAGTCTAATCTCAATGAGATTACCGGCGATCATGCTAATGAGAATTATGAAGTAAATATGTGGGGTAAATACTGTAAAATATCCAGAATTTGCAACAATAAAAACCAAAACCAGTGCTTTATTAAAAGGTACAACCAATATGCGAAAATTAACTATTTGACAGCCCAAGACAAAATGAAAAGCAGCATCTGATCAGGTATTAAGTTGCCAACCTAAAATAGTCATTTTGAATAATATAATTATGTCACTCAATTACTACTACAGGAAGGTGGGGGGGAGTAAGTTAATTTTGTGTTCAACAAATTTTATTTCCTGCATTCCGATATTCAGGACCAGTAGATTCCTGGTGCTCACTGGTTTTAGACCAATGCACTTTGGAGAAAAAAAATTAACCCCTGAGAACACCTCTCTTGTCGGGCTAGATTTAACAAAATACAATGAGAAAGTATGATGCTGCTAAAATCGAAGAGGTGGCCTTGTATGAAGAGGATTACTGTATCAGTTGTAATAAATAGTGTTAGTTTTTCCTGAAATTGTGTTTATATAATACATTTGTGTCATTTTATTTTACAGCCAAACTTAGGAAATAATATCAGAGGTCCAAAAGATTTCGCCTTTTCAACCTCTTCACAGTCGGGAGGGTTTGACTTTACTCCTGGTTATGTAAGAGGTACACCATCAAGGGTAAGTCTTACTAGATTAATAACAATACAACTTTTGAAGGAGATTTAGACAAAATTGTGCCAATCTACATTATAACTGACATTTAGTGATAGTAATTTTTTTTAGAAGAAGATAGACATGTTATTTCAGAAAGTACTTAGATTATATGTTGTATATTTGGTAAAAAAAAAAAAAAAAAAATACTTAGTTATCAGTTGTGATCCTTGTAAATCAAAATTTTGATGAGTCTACCAAAAAGTCACAAGACCAAAACAACAGTGATGTGTCCAAGACTCATTTAGACGAGTTGGGAGTATCTTTGACTTCATTCATAGCCATCCTGATAAATTGTTGGTTTCTGATCCAAACTTTTTTAAATTGATCCATTGATAAGTAATTAAGAAATCAAGTTTGCTTTAGGAAAAGATCAATTGAAAGCTGTTAAATATTGCCAATTTTTGTTTTACAGAGTGGCAATGTGCCAAATAGAAAATCACAGCAAGGCCACAAGAGAATTCCAGACAGGCCTAGTGCTCAGAAAGTTATCAATTTATCTTCAATGCAACAGGAAGTTAAATTGCACAAGGCAGAATCTGCTTGGAAACCTTCACATAAAACTAGTGAAGATAAAAATGCTGATGAACTTAAAACAGAAGTAAGTATGTGATAAGTTTCCTGTTTTTGATTGTTTTCTAAAAATGATATATATATATATATATATATATACATTATTTCATTTTCCTTTGATTTATAAAAACAAAGAATTTAAAAAGAAGATATTTTATGCCCTTGTCACTTAAGTTGTACACATGTCCATATGTCTCTACCTTTTTCGGTGTGCGTTCAGTAACAAGTTCCTCTTAAGCAAATTGTGTGAAATATATACTCATTATGGGCTATGAAAGACAGACCAAGTTCAACTGTAGATAAACCAATTTTTCCGATTTGGAGTTATGCTCCTTTATTTGCTGAAAAATACAAAGTAATCCAGTTTCAGTTCAATAAGTTGTGTTCACCTGCAGAAAATCCTTTGAAATTTAAAGTTATGAACCTTGAAAGAAAAATGGCAAATCTGTGTTTTCCATACCTTAATTTGAAGTGTCTCTGGCCAAATATATAAATTTAACTGCAACTTCCCCTTTATCAGTAGCAATATTTCACAGCTTGTTATTCTAGAGTTTGTGCACAGTACAGTGATTTTCTGGACAGAGCTTAGCTGCCAACGCAAGAGCTACTCAAACAAGGCTAAGTTGAAGTCGTTGCTACAAAAATTCTATATTCATATTTTTGCTTAAAATGATTTTTTTTTGTATAGGATTTATACAAGAAAGCAAGAGGTATCTTGAACAAGTTGACTCCTCAAAAGTTCCAAACACTTGTCAAACAGATGGCCGAGCTAGAAATTACTTCTGAAGATCATTTAGAAGGTGTTGCCAACCTTGTGTTTGAGAAGGTAAGTTGTAATTAAGTCTCCCAAACAACGTTTTGGAGACTTATTGTTTTTGCTCCGTTTCTTATTATTGTTATTATTCTCCTCTTTCTTTCTTTCCGTGGACCATGAACTTGTCCACGGCAGATCTCAGGAACTACTGGACAGAATTTCATGAAACTTGGTGGAGTTATAGTTATATGTTTCTAGTTGGTCCTACAGTTTTCAGTTTTGTGGTAAAGGGGGTCAAAGTCATATTCAAAAGGGGTGGGGGTTACTATAGAATCCTATGGGAAAGTTGAAATTTCGTACATTAATGTTGATAACTTCTAAATAGATAATGATAGAGACATAAAATTTGACTTAGTGATAGGTCACCATTAGAGAAGCAATTCTGCATTTTCAAAATTTTTGTGATGTCTGCCATTTTCAAAATGGCTGCCAAAACACGGCATTAAAAAATGGGCGGTAAAAATTCAACATTGTCTGATATCATCAAAATTTGATATGTGGGTAGATAATGATGTCCCAAGTTGATTCCCAACATTGAAAAATTTCTACCGGTCACCATTTTCAAAATGGCCGCCACAATACTGCACAAATTCAACATTGTCCGATTTCAACGACATTTTATATGTAGGTAGATTATGATGTCCCGAATTGATTCTGACATTAACAAATTTCTACCGGTTGGCATTTTCAAAATGGCTATCACAAATTCAACATTGTTCGATTTCAGCGAAATTTCATATGTAGGTATAGTCCATTTGGCCAGCCTAAAACAAGACTAAAAAATTTATTAAAAATCAACAGTTCAACTTATTGATTTTTTTCTTCACACACTTACATGTATATCATCTACCTACTCCGACAAATAATTTCAGAATTTTGACACTATTTTCCAAAAAGTGACAATAGGTTATTCTATAAACAAACAAAGATTTTCACTCAAAGTTTAACTTTTTACATTTTATTGGAAATTATTTTAGAAATTTAAAAGTAAAAAGTATAAATGCAAGCCTTTGAATTTTAAATCTTTTTCTTTAAATTCTAAATAAAATCACTTGTTTTGTATTTGAACTCGAAGAACATGGTTATAAAGTAAACCTATGTGTATTGACAAAATATATACCATGTAAATAGCCCATGCTTTGTGTATACATTTAGAAAATGAAAACAAGTTTTATGTATGTTATTTAAGCATATTAAAAAAAACAAGTAATTAATTAAAAAAAAAAAATTTAAATATAAAAGAATAAAGGTAGAAAAAAAAGAACATTTTTTTTTTTGTCTTTTCATAAATTAATATTTACAAATTAAAAATTATCTGCCCTTATTTAGAACTCTACCAATACTTATATAGAAAGGATAGTCATGCCTCTCAAAACTTCAGATGAAAAACAGGATTTAATATTAAAAGTGTTTGATTATTTTGAAGCCGAATCAAAATTGTCACTTGGTGAAAGTGAAATGAACATCTCATGCATGCTTGGGTTCTGGTGACATATTCAAATTAGGTAATCACATGACAGTGAAATGTAAATAAAACCACAGGTGTTGTTGTTATTGTTTACACTGGAAGTTGGTAACAACAAGCATACTAACTCCCTCTGCACATATCCACATTTGGTACAAATATTTAACATAGAGACCTAATGGGCAACTTTTTGGGAAAATAGTGTCAAAATTCTGAAATTATTTGTCGGAGTAGCTAAATGATATACAAGTAAATGTGTGAAGAAAAAAATCAATAAGTTGAACTGTTGATTTTTAATTAATTTTTTAGGTTGGCCAAACGGACTAGATTATGATGACCTGAATTGATTCCCGATATCGAAAAATTTCTACCAGTCCCCATTTTCAAAATGGCTGTCACAATACCGCAAAAATTCAACATTGTTCGATTTCAAAGTTAGCTTTTGATTTATTGTTTAAACCTGTTGTCAGTGGCCGGTTTGGGAGACTTTAGACTTCATAATTGTTAGATTATAATCGTATCTTGTTTACAGTTTAATTGGGGCTGTTCCATTTGAATATGCATGGCACTCAGAAATGGCATATATATGTTGATTCATAAAATAACTTTTCAGAATGAAAATGAAAGAGAAAATGCTTCTGACGATGGGTACCCTATATTAATAGTGCAATTCCTTGTTAACATTATGTTTCAATGGAAAAGACTAGATAAAAAGAAACAACTATTTTCAAATTCTTATGTTTTTAAATTAAAGACGCTTTTTTTATTAGATTGTATGTGATAATATAATTAATTTAAGTCTTTATCTTACAGGCCATTGCTGAACCAGGATTTAGTGTTGCTTATGCTAGCATGTGTCGTTACTTGACCCAAGTAAGTAATTGAAAGTTGAAATTTGATGAATTATTTCTCATTGTGATTCAGTTATGTGATCTATTAAGTTTGAACAACAATGTTTGTTTTCATAATCACATGTAAAGCTTGTAAAATGATGGATTCCATACAGCAGAATTGCTTGACATTTTTTTTTAGAATGATGATTAAGTAAACTCCTTCTATTGTGTAAAATGTTAACATTATTGTCTTGTTGGGTCAAACCAAGGAAAATAATACAGATATTTGCTGCTTCACCGCTAAACATGCAATAATATGGAGTAAGATAAAAAAAAAAAAAAAAAAAAAACTTGGCTTGCTGACAATCTGAATAGTATGTCCAAGTGAAGTGACACGTTTCCCTGTGGACTGTGGATCTAGTGCAAGAACCATCATCATATCATAAATATTTTTTAGTGTTTTTACACGAGTAACTCACTCCAGATTATTGATTGCCATCTTTGGTAGGGATGCTGTATTAATGATTGTCGCAGGCTGAAGATGAACATATAAGATGTATGTAGCATTTGTAAGTTCTATGAAGGATTTCTTTGGAGCTAAAGCTCAGATGAGTATCCATACTCTAGAGAACCTGTGGTAAATGTCTATATTTGTAGATTAAAGTGCCATCAACTGAGAAATCTGGTGAGTTTGTAAACTTCCGTGCTATACTACTGACCAGATGTCAATTAGAGTTTGAAAAAGATAAAGATGCTGAAGACAAAATAGAAAAACTACGAGCTGCTATGAAAGAAGAAACTGATGTAAGTCAGAAAATAAAATATCATATATTTGTATCAGCCAGCTGGTTCTTGAGGAATTTTTCTTACAAGAGATTGCATTGCAAATTTACTTCTAGCATTGTCTCATCCATGTAAGGTATTATCACTTTGCATCTGTCATGTCTGTTAACATTTTATATGAAATCTGAGGGCAAAGGGAACCAATCTTGACAGAAAGCAGACTTGCCTACCCTTGAGATTTTGGCGTAAGGCTCACGATTTTTTGGGCTATCTTACGATTGTTGTCAATTTCCTTACGATTCGGCAAATTTGCGGTATTTCTTGAAAGCTTTTGATTCCGGTCCGTCATTTCATTGCGGTTCCGTATATTATAGATCATATCGGCATTTCCGGTTATTGAAAAAAACGATGTCAAAACGTCAAAATTTTGATAATAAACCCAAAATTGATTTAATATGTTAACATTATGTGTTATATCATGTGCCATTCACAATATGTGTCGTTTCTGTGCTTAAAATTGCATTTTGTGACCAAAAAAAAAAAGAGCCTTACTATTTTTTTTCAAGCATCTTACCTTTTTTTTTTTTTAGCAAAAAAGGGGTAGGCAAGTCTGAGAAAGGGTACTTTACATTATTTTTCATTTCAATTCCTTCTGAAATTCAACATAGCTTCTAGGCTGTTAATGCTTTTTGATTGGATTAAATTTTGAAAAATCTTCTCAGACACCATATAAATGATGGAATTTTTATATGACAATGATAGGAATCTCCTTGTATACCCCTTCTTAAAAAAATTGCCAGTTGAAAGTCCAAGATGGTCACCAAATCAGGATAACATTTTTAACTAATATTGGAAATTATTATGCTTTGACATTAGAAACTTGATTGAACACTAAACAAATTGTTAGTTTGTCCCTTTAAATTATTATTATTATTTTTTTTTTTTTAGTGTTGATCCAATATAGGTTAGAATTCAACGTTATTTGTTCTCCAAATGAGGCTACATTTTAACAGTTTGTACTTCAGTCAAAGGCTATTATAGAACCATACAATTTAAATCAAGTACTTTTCAGCCCTCCTTATTAAGCTGTCGTAGTTTATAAAGAGGGAATAGAATAAACTTGTTTGTGTTGATCTAACTAATGATGATTTATTGTTATCCCTGTCTTACATAGATGGTGGTGAATCATTTGAATTCCTCGTTGCTGAAGTTGGATCTGAATTTTTTTTTAAATAATAATTTGAAAGCATTAACCCATGAACATCAAAATACTTTCAGCCACAACATAGACTATTTAATGGAGCTGCCTTGTCATCTTGAAATGATTTTGTTTAAAAATCCTTAATACGAAGAAATCTCTTGACCTATCATTAACATTTTAGTTAAATATATTGCCAAAAAAAAAGTATATTTTCACACAAAAAAGAAATTGTAATTGTTCTCTTTTGAAACCTTTAAGCCTGTGACTAATCATCTTTGGGAAGTCTGCTTTTAAGATTGTTCCTTCAACCAATCAAGAGGCTGTTTTAGAAAATTGTCCACTACCCATACACATTTACAATAGTATTTTACAACCCTCCCTAGTAATTGGTAATAGTTTATAAAGAGAGAGAAGAAAATAAACTTGTTTGTGTTGATCTAACTAATGATGACTTAATGTTATCCCTGTCTTACATAGATGGTGGTGAATCATTTGAATTCCTCGTTGCTGAAGTTGGATCAGAACATTTTTATTTGAAAACATGAACCCATGAACATCAAAATCCTTTCTGCCACAACATAGAACTATTTAATGGAGCTGCCTTGTCACCTTGAAATCATTTTGTTTAAAAATCTTCAATTCAAAGAAATCTCTTGACCTATCATTAAAAGTTAAATATATCGCAAATAAAGTATATTTTCACACAAAAAAAGCAATTGTAATTTTTCTCCTCGGAAACCATTAGACCTCTGACAAATAATCCTTGGGAAGTATACTTTTAAAATTACTTGATGATTCCTTCAACCAATCAAAAAGCTGTTTTAGAAAATCACCAACTACCCATACACATTTACATAAAGTGTTTTACATCCCTCCCTATTAAGCTGTCACAGTTTATAAAGAGAGAAGAAATAAACTTGTTTGTGTTGATCTAACTAATGATGACTTATTGTTATCCCTGTCTTACATAGATGGTGGTGAATCATTTGAATTCCTCGTTGCTGAAGTTGGATCTGAAATTTAAAAAAAAACAACCTTTGAATGCAATAACCCAATGAACATCAAAATCCTTTCAGCCACAACAATAGACTATTTAATGGAGCTGTCTTGTCACCTTGAAATGATTTTGTTTTAAAATCCTCAATACGAAGAAATCTTCTTGACTTGTTATTGTTCTCCTGAAATCATTAGATCATTGACTAATCATCCTGTGAAGTCTACTTTTAAAATTACCTGATGATTCCTTCAACCAGTCAATAGGCCGATTTAGAAAATCGTCCACAACCCTACTCGGAAGTTCTTGACATTTCTTTCTGAATTTGTCACTGAACCCCACTATCCATATAGATTTGCATAAAGTACTTTCTAACCCTCCCTATTAAGTAGGGGGCTTTCGTGGACGTGATCATATGATAGTTAGATTTACAACTACCTGTTCAATCAGTGCCTATCACCAATAAAGTTGTGAGTTCGAATCCCGTTCATGGCAAGGTGTATTCGATGCAGTATTATGTGATAAAGTTTGTCAGTGATTTGAGTAGATGGGTGGTTTTCTGAAGGTTTCCTCCACCAATAAAAATTTACATCAAGTACTTTCCCACCCTCATTATTAAGTGGTAATAGTTTATAAAGAGAGAAGATATTAAACTTGTTTGTGTTGATCTAACTAATGATGATTTAATGTTATCCCTGTCTTACATAGATGGTGGTGAATCATTTGAATTCCTCGTTGCTGAAGTTGGATCAGAAATTAAAAAAATTAACCGTTGTACATCAGTGTTGCCCAAGGTAAATTAAAGTTGAATTGACATTCAATACAGTAAAGGAGTACAAATTACTGAACCCAGCATCAACTTTACAGGACATTCACAAACACAACAGAGGAGGTGCTCAGATTCCTACTGGTCATTTAGTCCAGTATAAATGAATATCCTTTTATTGGACATTGCCACTTGTCTGTCAGAAATTGGGAATGACTGTTGTACATCAAAATCCTTTCTGCCACAACATAGGACTATTTAATGGAGCTGCCTTGTCATCTTGAAATCATTTTGTTTAAAAATCCACCATTCGAAGAAATCTCTTGACCTATCATTAAAAGTTAGATATATCACCCAAAAAAAGAATATTTTCACAAAAAAATAAGCAATTGTAATAGTTCTCTGAAACCATTAGTCCTGTGACTAATCATCCTGGGGAAGTCTGCTTTTAAAATTAATAACCTGATCATTTCTTCACCCAGTCAAAAGGCTGTTTTAGAAAATCACCCACAACACCTATTCAGAAGTTCTTAACATTTCTTTTGAATTTATTGCTGACTTGTGCAAATTTACATTAATTACATTCCAACACTCACTATTAAGCTGTCACAGTTTATAAAGAGAGAAGAAATAAACAGTAAACTTGTTGTGTAGATCTAACTAATGATGATTTATTGTTATCCCTGTCTTACATAAATGGTGGTGAATCATTTGAATTCCTCGTTGCTGAAGTTAGATCTACTTTGTAATCATGGCATTGATAATAATTATTTATACTACAGATTAAAAAAAATGTGCACAAATTTTAATTTCTAAGAAGAGCTTATAAAGTATGGGTCATTTAATAGTTTTGTGGTGGAATTGGAATAAAGTACAGAATTTTACTCTTAACCAGAAATACTTTTCTGATTTAGTGGACACGAAAACAAAAATGGACCATGAAGTTCTCAACATGAAATACAATTCACAACCAATAGATATAATTTAGAATCACAAAAACTAGAATTCAGTAGCATTTTATCTGTAAATGTTAACATGTGTAGAATTTGAAGGGAAACAATTTTTGTAAGAAAATAAATTTAGTGCTTTTCACAACTGACTTTCCAAGCTGATGATGATTCTGTTATCCCTGTCAGATTTAATCAGTGATGATTAACACGAATTCCTCGTTGCTGAGGCTTGATGTATTATGATATGCATATAGTTCCTATTTCTGTAAAAATACTCTGTTTTTCTTGCATGGTCCATTTTTCTTCCTTTCATATAAATGCCCACAATGTGTTTTTAGTCGAGATTTAACAAGCTAATGATGATGATGAAGTTATCCCTGTCTTACATGAACAGTGATGAACAACATGAATTCCTCGTTTCTGAAGCTTCTTAATTTCATGTGATCAGGGAAAAAATTAGAAGAATTATTATTATGACTGGCTCAATAGACAAATTGGTTGATGTATAGTGTATTACATTGGAATGTAGCTGACATCATTTTATAATTTCATACTCTGTACAAAATGTTTGTGACTTCATCAGAAATTTGTCAGTTTGTTTTCTAATTAATTTTCAAGCACTTAGTATTATGTTTCTCTCATCTACATGTGGGAAATGAAAAGAAAAATGGGGCTGTTTTAAGTGCATCTGTTGCCCTACATTAGTTTTACCTGTTGAGAAATTTTGTCAGTTTTCAAGAATTTGACTACATGCATTTTGATGACTGTTACACCATTATTTAGTGGATATGTAGGGGCATTAGGTGCTCTACCACATTTAATGTTCTCTCTTTGCTTTAGTCAAAACTGATTTTGTCATGACATAGCTTGCAGATTTTCGCCCAATATACTACATTATGACTTACATTGACACACCTGTTTCACGTTTTTCCAGAAACATGTCATGCACACTAAATTAGATATTTTTTAATGAATTTTTTTCTTCCTTCAGATATTAAAAAAAGATGTTGAAAATTAATGTTTGCTCTGTGGTGTTTTTTTTTTTTAGGAAAGTAAAATGGCCAAGATGAAAGAGAATATTGACGTAACTGAAACTAACAACAGACGACGATCTTTAGGAAATATTAGGTATATAAAACATGAAAACTTGCATGCAAAAAGTTTTCTTGAAGTCGGTATATAACTAGAAATCTAATGTTGAGTGAAATTGTTAATGATAAAAGTAAATTATTAAGCCTTGGTCAATTTAAAAGGAGGCGAGGTGTACTTGATACAACATTATGTGATAAAGTTTGTCCATGGTTTACCCCGGGTACTCCGGTTTCCTCAACCAGTAAAACTGACCGCCACGATATAGCTGAAATATTGTTGAAAGTGGCGTTAAGCATCATAGCCCTTACCCTAAAGTCAAAAGCTATATATAAAAAAAAACAAGTCAAATGTTGCCCCCGTTTTTCATTTTTCTAAAGTTTTTAATATTGTTGAGCTTGTTCTGAATGTGTATGTAATATTTGTCGCTGTATGTTTGGTTACCATCAATTAAAGCTTCAAATTAATATTACTCTTGTAATGATGTTTTGCAGATTTATTGGAGAATTATTTAAATTAAAGATGTTAACACCACTTATCATGCATGACTGTGTGTTTAAATTGCTCAGTTCTAAGGATGAAGAAAGTTTAGAATGTTTATGTAAATTACTGAGAACCATTGGGAAAGAACTGGATACTGAAAAGGCAAAGGTAATTTCTTCTTTCTCTTAGGATGAACCTTTCTGCTATATGTACATTAGTAAGAATAGATATGGATGTACATATGTAATACACACAAATTAAAGTAAAGGAACATTGCTGTTATACATTTCACGGTAGGGTCTTCAATAATTAGCATAGCTCGTGCCCTAAAATGAATCTGAAACAGCCCCTATCCTGCAGTTGTACAGTACTCTTTTACTTCTGCTGATAAATGCCACATCTGTGCATCTTTTGTTTTGATGTTAGTTGGTGCATAGAATTTTATTTCCCAGATGTGGGGTTATCAAGAAAATAAAACACAATGTATTAATCTTTAGACTTAGATTTTCACTTGATGGGATATTTACCTGAAGGCTGATAGTTTGCATATTCATATTACAGTCTTCACGAAGTTGTCTGAGGATTCATTGGACATTTGGTCCAGTGGAAAAACTAGTTTCACTGGACCGAAGTCAAATTTACCGGACCGAATAATAAAAAATTATATTATATATAAAAATGTTTTTTTAATGACGCTTGATAGCAATTTAGTACACAGTCGAATTAGACAGGGAATCTTTATGTGATTGTTCATGAGCAAAGTAATGTCAGTCGCCATACATATCCAGTAGTGCATAGTTTCCAGTGAATGTAAATATCTGTTTACTTATTCCTTTTACTGTGTGCTGTGTGTGTATACAGATATTATATTTTTATTTGTAAATGAGTAAAAGGTAGCAAATAATTATTATTTTACAAGTTTATAAATTTGAAAATATATTCTGCAGTATGGTAAAAAAAAAAAAATGAACTGTATTAAAGTATCTAATACACATCTTTTTGGACCATTTTAGGACATCAATGGAAAATAAATATACACTTAAATTTAATTTTGCAATTGAAATACAAAGTGACAAGTTATTCACTTTAGTTTTGGTTACTATCAATAAATTTTCATGCAAATATTTTTCAACTAAATGTTCTTCTGTATGTTGTTATCTAAAAAGGTAAGCCTGACGTAGCCAACAATCCAGATCTAATTGTCCGATTCGGTTCCGGATTTTACATCATCAATGTCAACTTCCTGTTTTCATCCCTTATTAATTTCAGTTGAGAAAATGAATCTGTTGTCATCTTCAATATAAATGCATCTCAAAACAAATTCAATTAAACATATGCAATCATTGATCCTCGGGGTGTGTGGAAGTCAACATATTTTTGTGTTCAGTGATATATTTCAGTTTTATAATAAATTTTAATCACTGTTAATTTGTATCCCTGTCAGAGTCCTCTTTGTTAGCTTTTCGTTTGAATTTTTTCCTGGGAATTGCATATTCAACAAATTTTAAACCCAACATGGCATTCACCTGTGCAGAGCTACGATTTTTGGATTTCATCGGTTTTGACCGACGGACCAACACTTCGTGAAGACTGATATTAAAAGCATATCTATGTAATTTAAGGTTGAAGTTTTTTTCTTTTATCTTTCAGCCAAGAGTAGACCAGTATTTCCAGAGAATGAAGAAAGTAGTAGATGAAAAGAAAATGTCCTCCAGAGTCAGATTTATGTTACAAGATGTAATAGAATTACGACAGGTAATTATCTCGAAATTTTCTATGACAGGACAAGAAAAAGGTGACCACATGCGTGGGTTTGACTGTATGTTTAAAAGATGTGTGATGTTTTCAGGAATTTGGGGTTAACAAAAATGTTAATTCATTGATTTAATTTACTGTAAATTCTAAATGTAATGAAATTAAGTCTTTTTGTGAAGAATTTGATTTGAATATATGGTACATTTAAGGACTTAGAGATAATGAGAATTACCAGATGGAATAAGATCACTTTGATTGACGATGAAATGTATAAAGATGTTTTAAAAAAAATATAGATATCAAAGCAAGTTTTTGCAAAAATCCTGTGTAAACTGCCAGGAGGATCTAAACAACTTAACTAACATTGAGTTTTTTATTTTGGTGAATTGAATTTGAAAAGGATGCTTTTTAATTGCATAAAAGAAAAGATTATTATTAGAAATTACACTTATTTTACATTCTTAAAAAAACGTAATAAAAACTTTAATTCTTAATTTAGTCAACTGTTACAACATTCTTTTTCTTAGGAGAATTATTGTATTGAAATATTAACATGTCAGGCAGGTTCAGTTAGCTAGATTGAATATTTATTTATTTTTTATTTTTTAACAGTGTAATTGGGTTCCAAGAAGAGATGAAAATAATCCTAAAACAATAGAACAGATTCACAAGGAGGCTCAACAGGAACAACAAGAGAAATTATTACTGTTACAGACTGTTAATATACCAAACCAAAAACCAACGAGAGGTGGTGGAAGGGGAGGTAATAAATCTTAGTCTGGAAATCATTCTTTACATTGTCTCTATTGATAATTAATTGGTGAAAAATTTCATAGATACAAATGTACTTAATTACTTCATTTAAGAGAATTTTATTGGTTGATCTAACCACATTGGTGGCATAATGATTAGCATCCTCGCCTCCAGTGTGGTAGGTCGAGCAAAAGACTATGAAATTAGTATTTGCTGCTTCGTCGCTAAGAACACAACTTTAAGCAGAGATTTCAAAGTGAGCCAGTACTTTAACCCGTCTGAGATCGTGTATAGGACCGGCAGAAATTACTGAACCCCCAAAAATATCTAGTTCGAAGAGACAGAAATAGTCGCTGTATCGGTTTATTTTTGTTTATCAAAATCCAGGAAGTACATTGACAAACATAATAGGTTCTAACGAACTATTTGATAGGCTGATTCTCCGAGTTGGCGAGATGTTTTAAAAGCGCACAATTAAGAGGTCGTAAGAGAGCGCTGATTTCACATTGAATATATACAATATGAAGAGAAACACAAAAATAAAGGACTGTTTTGCTGCGAAATCTGAAAAAAGTGAGTCAAGTGGAATCATGGACGATGTATGCATGGCATTTTGTTTGTTTTGCATTTTACATGTTGGAACTGACGACGTTTTAACTGTTCATAATTTCGGTGAGATTTGGTCATGTATTCCCTAAGTTTCCAAATAATATCCTTTTTTCGGGCCAATACCGAATTACTGGGCTACTGGGCTGGTGAATACCCTCGGGGGATTAACAGTCCACCAGACGGAGACATCGACCCAGTGGTGATAAAAGTACCAAAATTGCAGTATATTTTGGTTCTGCATATGGCCATTTCGAAAACTTGTGTCTCATCAGTGCAGTTCAGTATGAAATAGGAAGCACACATATTATTTTTCTTTGCAATGTACAAAAAAAAACCTACAAATTTGAAAGGAACTAACTGTTCTCCTTTATGTAAAATACTTATGTACAAAACAAACATAAAACATGGAAAAATGTCATGAATAGGGAGAAAACAATACAATTCAAATTTCAATATTTTTTTCACATAATATTAGTGAAAAAGGTTGTAAAAAAGGTCCAAAGTGTGTGACAATGCACAAGGTAGTCACATGTGGGTAATGTCAATGAGGCAGCAATGCCAAAGGCTGAAAGCTAACATATTCATAATCCTGGAACCTGAAATGTGCAGTCAATACAAAAATTGGAAACATCTTTCCAACCCATGAATAATCTTGGCTGAAGTCTAATCTGAAATATTCAAAAAAAGGAATTGGGGAAAACAATCCATTATGCATGATCTTGGTGAAATCTGTACTCTGAAAAGAAAGTTCATGGGATTTTTCTTTCAAAAACACTTAATGATTTGCAGTCTATGAAGTACATGTTTTGGTCCACAAAATGCTAGATTTCAGGAGCTTCCGAGGGGGAGGTGGGGCTTTTTCCCCTGGACCCCCTAATGTCCTTTGTCCTGAACCCTCAGGTGGGCCCCAGGCCTATTTGTTTAGGTACCTTCAAAAATTTAAGAAGTACCTCCCAGTGTATCCCAAGGTTAATTGAAGTTAAATGGACATTCGGTCCAGTAAAGGAGTACGAATTACTGGACCCAGCATCAAGTTTACAGTACATTCACATACTCCAGAGAGGAGGTGCTCAGATTCCTACTGGTCATTTGGTCCAGTAATGAATAACCTTTTACTGAACCAAACCTATTTTTACTGGACATTGCCACGTGTCTGACGGGCCTTGGGAATGACTGACCTATTATAAAAAGCTTTGAAACCCCTGTTTAAGGAGTAAGAGTAAAGACTGTTTGGCCTGGATTCAGGATTACACCAAGAAAAATAAGTGATTATACACTGATTGAGGAAAAAGGTATTCAGCAGTGATTTCTCAGGAATGTTGACTTGTATAATATTATTGTAGGTCCCAGATTAGGACAGTCTGCTTCCATGGGAGGTGGTTCTACACCAGATGGATGGAATACTGTTGGTGGACGTCCTAATTTGAGAGGCGAAAGGCAAACAATTGATCCTGCAAGATTGAAACTATCCAGGGTAAGAGTAATTGTTTTCGGTCTAAATAATGATTGTTAATTCACATGAAAATTTTGGTCCTGACATTGGATATGCAAAAATAATAAGAATACTTGATACTCTTTATGTGAAACAGTTTTTAGCATGGTCATTGTTAATTTTCTACAAGATACTTTATACAAATATGTGATGAAAAAAAATTCTGGAACTCAACGCAGGTAGTTGGATACTCCGATTTCATCCAGCAGTAAAATAATCACCACGGTATAACTGAAGTATTGTTAAAGTGGTGGTAGCCCATTCTGCTTGATTTGTTTACCCAGAGCTGTATTTAGTCCATGATGAATATAAAGTTATCCCTGTCAGATGTTGGTACTGTTGATAAAGCTAATTCTGAGACTATAAAACATGTTCACACTCTACATATGTATAAGGACAATTGGTTGTTATACCTTTTATGTTAACAGAATTGGAGATTGACAAATGGCACATTTTTGGTTTCCATGCTCCAATGTTGGTTTCCCATTGCCAAATGCTTTGAGGTTTTTGCACAGTAACTCACAGTTGTATAAATGAACATATATTATCATTTGTAGCAAAATGTAGATGATAATATACAGTTGGGTCCTGGTGGTGGAGCTGGAAGGTTTGCTGGATGGCAGAGAGGAAGCTCTGGTGGTGGTTCAAAGACTGCTTCACAAGAAGCTGACAAGACTCCAGGCAACAGGTAATTATTTGTTTTAATGGGACAGAAATTGGTTGATTATATTCATACTTTTTACAAAGGTTATAAAGATATCGTCATATTTAGATAATAAAAAAAAATCTTATCCTATCTTTGTAAAAATGTTGATTGTCCAATGATAAAATGCACTCAACTTGTAATTGCACTACATCTCAAGGGGTCATCATTGCATTGCTGTGTACATGTAAAGATGACGTCCTTGCATTCAATGCATAGGACTAAATTCTTTGAATAAAAAATGTCGCAGTAAACACAGAAAAACAACAATGCAGCCACTGAGCGGGATTTGAAGTCACAACTTGAGTGGTGATGGGCACTGATTGTACAAGAAGTTGTAAACCAACTACCATATGATCATGATCACAACATCCCCCTGTGGGCATTGAGATTATACCACCTTAAGGCACTATTTTAGTCTGAGGTGAAAAAAGCATAGCCTCAGACTATAGAAGTGCTACAGGGTTGTACAGACTCATTGGCCATGGGTAGACCTGTAAATAACTGATGTATATATATATGATAAATTTTGACAGATGTTTCTTTGATATTGCTCTTGTATTAAGTTTGTGTTTAATTTTTCAGATTTTCAGCACTTAGTAAACCAGAGGAAGAAAGTCGATCACGATATGGTGTTAGTCCTGCCAGAGATGGTGGAAGAGGTAGAGGATTCGGTCGACCAAGAGGCGTAACTCCTAGATCCTCACAAGAACAAGAAAAGGAACGAGCTCTTGCCGCTGTTAGGTAGATAACATTAATCTTTATTTGGGACGTCAATGTATTTGATTATGACAGTTAGCATTTCTCATTCCCTATTAGGCTTTGCAGTGTTTTTACTTTTACAAGACATTCAGGCTGGTAATAGAAAAAAAAAATCCAGACCAAACCAACTTTTACCAGACCGAAAAAAATTGACAGTTAATAATTTTGTGCTTGTGGTATTTGATCAGTTATTCTAAGTGCAGACAAGATGATGAAGAGACAAAGAATGATTCTTTTCCCCAGAGCATCAAGCAAAACCTTTTAATACTGCCAGACAGACACACTATTAAATGCATATTTAGTATAAAAAAAACTTCTGCATACTGTTCCGAACACAATTTACATGTCATTACGTTTTCCTCCGTATCGTGCATTAACCATGTTCTACCATCTTGCCATTTAGGATTAAAGCTTCTCGTATTTCCGGCATTTAGCCTTTTTATCCTTGTCGCTGGCTTTCCGTTGTTTTACCCGGGATAGCCCCTTCTACGTACCTCAAAAACGACATGACCTTCAAACTGGTTTCAATTTCGCCGCTACGAACAGGAACCCAGACCGGACTGACTAACAAAAAAACAATACCGGACATTTTGATCCGGATTTCTTTATCAGACTTTCGGTCCTCTTAGTATGCAGATCAGCATCGGACCGAGCGACTTTTTACCGGACATGCAGCATGCCCATTCACGAACTGCAGTACATGTTTCGCGTAAAATTTAAAGAACCCTACGTGCATGCACATAAAGAACCCATTGCGAGCACTGTATAAAAATTTCCTTTTGTTTACAATTCACTTCAAAGTATGTGTAATAGAGTTGTTCTGATTAGTTAATTTCGGCAATTTTATCCAATCAGAGCATTCCTTGCATATTTTAAGTGAGATGATTTGATTTATAGATCGCCCAATTCTATTGACTCCTTATTTTTAGCTCACCTGGCCATAGGCCATGTGAGCTTTTGTCATGGGTAAACGTCTGTTGTCCGTCCGTCCGTTAGCTTTTCACATTTAACTCTTCTTCTCTGAAACCGCTAAACAGATTTCAACCAAACTTGCCAGAAATGTTCATTGAATGGTCCTCTACCAGATTTTTGTTTTTTGGTATAGATCGGAAATTCAACATGGCTGCCAGGGCCAATAACGTGTTCTGATTGGCTGAAATTTTAGAAATCTTCTTGTCAGAAACCACCAAGCCAATTGAATTGTGACTTTGCAGGAATGATCATTGGGTGGTCCTGTACTAAAATTGTGAATCGTTTGCCGATCGGAACTTCAAGATGGTTGCCATGACTCGACTTAGTTTTAACATAGGACCCTATGGAAAAAGGTTTAAAAGTCTTCTCCTCTGAAACCAGTAAATCAATATAAAGCAAACATGGCATGAATGGTCCTTAGGTGGTCGACTTTCAAAATTATGTCCTGTGACCCCGACCTCCATCCAAGATGGCCTCTGTCAGCGGACATAGTTTTAACATAGGACCCGATGAGAAAAATGTTTTAAAAAAATTTCCTCTGAAACCAGTAAGCCAATTTAAAGCAAACATGGCATGGATGGTCCTTAAGTGGTCAATTTTCAAAATTAGGTCCGGTGACCCTGACCTCCATCCAAGATGGCTGCCTTCAGCAGACATAGTTTTAACATAGGACCTTATGGGAAAAAAATGTTTTAAAATCTTCTCCTCTGAAACCAGTCGGCCAATATAGCAAACATGTCATTGATTGTCCTTAGGTGGTCAACTGCCAAAAATGTGTTCAGTGACCCCGATCTCCGTCCAAAATGGCTGCCGTCAACGGACATAGTTTTAACATAGAACCTATGGGGAAATTGTTTAAAAGTCTTCTCCTCTTTCAAAATTGTGACCGGTGACCACGACCTCCATCCAAGATGGCTGTCATGAGCAGACATAGTTTTAAGATACATTGTAAAACCCTATGGGAATTGAATAGTAAAACTTAGATGTATTCGGCATGCAGACATTCTTAAGAGGGCTTATTTATGTTAGGTGAGCGATACAGGCTCACCTGAGCCTCTAGTTTAATTGTCCATTCAGAAGAACTGTTACTGTTAAAACCCGTAATATTTACAAAAAACAGCATGGTGCACGACGTTGAAATAACCAAGTGTAAATTGTACATGCACGTAGACGATGCCAAAATTACAAGAGGGACAATCCAGTGTCTATGACACGAAGAATACAGAATGCACAACCTTGCATGGAGAAAATGCAGTTCATTTTCTTTGTACCCCCAAATGAAGAACTAGAGGGTACATTGCACCCTCAAAAATGAAGGTAAAAGGGTACATGTACCCCCAGATGAAAAACCTGTGGGCATGCTGACATGTCCGACGGACCTTCGGAATCACTGCTTTGAAGATACAATCATGACCTGCATAGGTGTAGTAATGGCTATAACAGTCTTTGCCTTTATTTTTTTTCACCTACTTGCCTGAAAGCCAAATTTAGAAGAAAAAAAATCTATGTATTCAAGTGAATTATTTCTTAGTTTTCACTTGTCTGAATCCAGTTTTACAAGTCTCAGGCTTCAGCAAGTGGCTTAGCACAAATAGTGCTAGTATACTCTCCTTGCGTGCAGTGGATCATGATCTATGGTATTTGGAATAAATAGCAAATTTCTGTACACAAAGCTGTTGAAATTCTAATTAGAATTATCCCTCGGTTACCATCGGTCACAAGGCTGTCACTATTCTGCAGTGTTTAAATCAATTAGTCACTTGACTAAGTAAAGGTCTTTATTACATGTATATGATGAATGAAAAGTTATCCCTGTCTGAATGTAGATGATGACAGCTTTTCTCTGACACATGTATCTATTGGTAAAGGATACATTCCTCTAGTGAAATCAGTACCAAAATATAGGTTAATGGTTTATCACCTTTATATAAATTTTATATTGGTATCAACTCTGATCAGTGGATTTCTTCTTTTTTGAACAGTATAGTTAGAAATCAAATGTGTCAAACTTGGTCTAAACGGCTAGAAAATGAAGTTATTTAGTGGGTTTTCTTTTTTCGTCAGTGAGTACATTCATCACTGTCTAAATGATTCACTAATAATGGATTAATTGATGGTTTAAAGGTCTATTGCCGGTGGTCAAACCACACCAAGGGAAGGACCAAGCAGGGAAAGCAGTCGGGGCAGAGAACCTCGTGATGGCTCTTTTAAAGAGCCTGAAAAACCAGCACCAGCTGCAGTTATCCAGTTAACAGAAGATGAAATGATAAAGAAGACTCATGCAATACTTGATGAATACCTCCATTTACAAGATATTAAGGTTAGTTGTCAAGAATTTTACAGGGGGCGTCATGGTCGTGATCGTATGATAGTTGGATTTACAACCACCTATGCAATCAGTGCCTATCACATCACTGATGTTGTGAGTTCGAATCTTGATCAGGGCGAGTTGTACAACCGTTTGTGATAAAGTTTGTCAGTGACTTGCGGCAGGTTAGTGGTTTTCTCCGGGTACTCTGGTTTCCTCCACCAATAAAACTGACCGCCAAGATATAATTGAAATATTGTTGAAAGTGGCATTAAAAACCATCAAACAAACAAACAAATAAATTTTACACATGGCCTAAAAAAAACTTGTGTTTTCACTGACCCTAAATTTTAATTGACATTTTTGGGGGCAAGCAATGTTAAGAATGTTAGTGTTTAAACATGGTTTTTTTGTTTTTTGTCTAATAAGAGTGCTACAGCTCTCTTTATCACTCAAAAGGAAGTAGATTTATCAATGTATGTGGTGTGAATTATGATATCCATCTAAAATATTTATATTTGGTGTTGTGCAAGTTCCATTTCTATAAGAATATTATGAAGATTTTTCATGTTATTGCATTTTAACATATACTTTAAAATGATGGTTTTCTTTTATTAAATGAAACCACAACCATTTGAATGCAATATACATGTATACACACATTATTAATTTAATTAAAATCTATTCTGTATAGATTTCTGATTTTAACAAGTTCACTGTCAAGGGAAAACACTATCCTCTGTTGTGATACCAACCATTTAAAAAAGATTGTTTATTGTATTTCAGGAAGCCCTAACTTGTGTGGAAGAGCTGAATTCATCTCCTCTTATTCATGTGTTCGTGTCTGAATGTTTAAATCAAGTGCTAGAAAGGTCCAATGTTGCTAGACGACATACAGGACTTTTTCTTCACAATCTAGTCAAAAAGTCAATCATTACAGATAAACAATATTTGCAAGGGTGAGTATTTATTTTAAGATTAAAAGAATACCTCTCATTTATATATAGTAACCCTCTCTTAAAAGGCCACCCTCTTGTAAGGCCAAATTTCAGATGCATTTAGATTGTAAAATACTACTAAATTGTCATCCTTGCCCCTCTTTATGAGGCGACCTTTCCATTGATCAATGGATTGCCCCTTTGAATTCTTGGAAGTCATAAGAGAGGGAATTGTGTATTTCGAGAAATAGCATGCGAGTGAAATTTTGCAATAATCTATAAATTTCGGAAATTCTGTAGTCAATTAATTGAAAACTTGTGAAGATAAATCTAAGACCTCTTGTAGTATATAAAGAAGATCTACTATAAGAATTATTTATATTTAATGTATTTGGACATGTCAATGCTCCTTGTTTTCAATTTCATCATGCTGGTCCCTGAATTTTAATGAATTCTGCAAATCTATGGTATTTTTTGCATTTTCAAAGTCCCCATTCCAGATTTTGATGGCAAGGGGTTGACATCTATGAATACATAGCAACATACTGTAGTCAGTGATGAATAAAGTTATCCCTGTCAGAAAATGTATGGTGACAACTTGTGATAACTGAGACTATAGATTAAGGAATGGCCAATAGTGTCTTTCTTTCTTTCTTTTTAAATGGGAAGTATTATGGCAGCAATTTGTTTGTCCAGCCAATGTAAACATGTTGCCTTCTAACTCAACTTTGCCTTGAACTTTACAAGATTATTATTATTCTCTCCACGATGAGGCTGAAAAAAGCAATCACCTAGCGTTTATCAACAATCATTCTATTTATTAAGTGATAAACTAGTTCAGAAAAGTCTTCTTTGTATAAAATATACATTCAATTCTAACATGACCTTCTTCTATCGCTTCGGTATAATCTCATTTAGCACATGCGCTGGTGAATGTGACTGACTTTTCCATTGGCAGCATAAATTGTGTGCGACATTTTCTGCAAGCGTAAATATAAATTACCGTCTTCCAATCAAAGTATACTACCGTATTTGTACTCTTAGACATATTAGAATCGAAATAAATCATGGAAACCAGAATGTGTTTTGAGTTTTAACATGGATTGATGGATATTAGTAAATTTTATCCCTCGCTTCTGGCTAAAATACTAATATCCGCCAATCCATGTTAAAACTCCCAACACATTCTGGCTTCCATGATTTATTTCTTAAATATTCTCTGTATTTTCAGGTTGAACTCAGTTCTTTCATATGCTGAAGACATGGAAATTGACATTCCTAAAATATGGCAGTATTTTGGGGAACTGATAGGTCCCATGGTTCAAGATGGTAGTGTACCGCTTAGTTTCCTTAAGGAGGCATGCCAGCCTCTTAAAGAAAGTGGCAAGGCAGGAATATTAGTAGCTGAGATTCTTCATGATGCTAGTGACCGTGAAGTAAGTAGATGTATATCTTTTTTTTATGACTAATTTTAATTATATTGGTGTCTTTTCAGACTATTGATGTACATTGCCTTAATATGACTAATTTTCACACAGAATATATTTTTAGCTGTATCTGCTTACTAAGTTGAAGGGATAATGTTATTAAATTGACCACTTTGTTGAAATTTGACATAAGTAATCTCCCCTTATTTTATCAAGGGCCCGGGTGGCACAATGAGTTAGATAGTTGGATTACCTAACAACTCATACAAGCCTATCACCAGTATGGCGTGAGTTTGCACCCAGCTTTGTAAATTATTAAAAAAAAAAAAAAGTGTACTCGACTCGCCGCCACAAGTGATAAAGTTTACCAGTTGCTTGCCGATGGTCGGTGGTTCTCTCCGGGTACTCTAGCTTCTTCCAGCACTAAAACTGGTCACCATGATATTGCTGAAAAAACACAATAAAATAAAATAAAATCAATCTTATTTGATCAGGAAAATAATTGCAGTTAAAAAGTTTTATTTTATTTTTAAATCAGATATTTTAGAAATTGGGCTGTTGAAATGTACTTTAAAATGAACATATTATTGTTTTACAGGTATTTTGACAACACAATATACAATAATTCTATTTTTTTTTATTGTAGGGTCATAAAAATGTAGGTGACTTGTGGAGAAAATCTGGTCTAGAGTGGTTAGACTTTGTACCAGAGGACCAGATAGAAACATTCTTAAAAGATAAGGTAATAAACTTAAATATGTCATGATCTGTTTGTCTTCAATTATTTGAGGTGAGAGGTCCTTTTCTTTTCTTTTCTTTTCTTTTCTTTTTTGATATGGGTGGAATTGGTGACATCACTATTTGAACTCTTATATTTATACCCCCGCTCCCTGAAGGGGGAGGGGGGTATACTGTTTTACCTCTGTCCGTCCAAGATATTTTTCGTCGCATTTTTCTCAGTAACTGTTGATGGCAGAAATCTGATATTTGGTCACAAGCATCATATAGGTATACCATATTGTGGGTACCGTTTTTGGACCCGTCATTCATACTTCCTATTTGCCGACTTCGTTGATTTTTATAACTATTGATGGCAGAAATCTGATATTTGTTCACAAGCTTCATAGAGGTACCCAATATCGTGGGAAGCGTTTTTTGACCCGTCAGATTCCTACTTCCTGTTTGCCGAAGAGCGGGGGTATCATAGGTGAGCATTAGCTCACAGTTCATCTTGTTCATTTTATTTTTTCAGTGTAAATAATTAATTGACTTTACTTTGCAGAAATTAGATTTCACAGTAGCTGATGGTAGTCAACCAACAACACCTACAGTTTCAATGCCAATAGAAAGAATACAAAACACATTACAAGATTTAGTTGTAGAAAAACCAGTTAGAAATGAAGAAATTTTTGACTGGATAGAGGTGAGGAACGAGTGTTATTTATTTACTTAATAGAGTTGAGTCCACTTGTAATGAAATATGTTATAATGTAGTTTGTTTATAATGAGAAGATTTCAAGTCTCCCTAAAATTGTATTACAAATGGAGTAGACTAGAATTAGTTTAATTTATAAATACAAATTTAGAATTTTTTCAAGGAATTGAGATTGAAGAAATAACGATTTTGAAGTAGCAGGCAAATTGATGCGGACGGTGCAGCCGAGAGCTCGGCACCCTTTACAGCCGGGGGTCCCCAGAAGCTCTGGGATAAATGGTGCAAAATCCTGCATTCTAGGCCTCTCCTGGCACTTAATTTCATTATTGAAACTTCATTTTTTTGTACTATTTTTCTCATATTTTCAGCAATTGAAGATTAAAGACCCTTTTTTACATCTTTTTTTTGCTCGGCGCTGCCATAGCGTGTTTGATAAGGGTGTTCCTGTATAGGAGAAACGTTTATAATTCCTAAAAAAAAATTGAAAAAAACCAGAATATGTAACCCGGATAATTCAGTCCCTCTCCGTCTACGATTTTATCTCCGATGAGCGGAAAATAACGACTGATATCAGTGTTTTAGCTAGGATTTAAGAAGGGCAGGGTGCAAAACTGAAAAGGGGCAATTTTATGCATGCAACCTGTGAATAAAAGGGCAATGTGTCAGTGGGGTCTGAATCAATTAATTTTCTCTTTAATGTGTTAATCTGTGGTTCATTTGCTTCATTTTGGTTTCTACAAAAAATAAAGATTGTTGTTTAGAAAAAGGAAATAACAATCCAAAGTAGAACAAAATTTGATATAATTGATCTTATGCAAATTACGGCATCCATAATACTGGTATAAAAAATTTATACCTGTATTGTAAAGTTTTTCAAAATTTCTGTATTGTAATGGATGTCTATTTACGCATGTGTGTTATTACTACAGGTAATGTATAGAACGGGTTGTTGCTAAATATTGTCTTTGTTTCAGTTTAAGTAGACAGGTTTTTATTTCAGATTAAACTTAAGTGGTTTTATTGTGTTTGATAATAAAATATTGTGAATGGCATATTTAGATTTTGTTAATTTTGGTTTGTTTCAAGTATAGCTAAGGGAAATAACTCATTTTTTATATCAACTTTCGAAGTTGAAAAATGCGATGTCAAACTTTTCTTTTCCTTTGCCACTTTCTTTGCATTTTCTTTCAAACTTTTTTCCCGGGAAGGCATTGTGAATGATATGAATTTCAAAGTTCAAATTTTTATAATTACTGTGAAATCTAATCAGAAAATCGATCGATATACGCTATATTAGTTATTGTTCTAAATTTAGCTTTGACATATTCAAATTAGATAGAGGGCGCTACAATGTAAACATGAAACAGCAATCTTAACTACTCGGCCATTCTCGCTACCCTATCCTCTAACCCGAATAGGTTAAGAGGATATGTAGCGATGTTTATTTGTACAAATCTGCAAACATAAACATGCTGATCAGTAGATACACGCACTGTACGTTGTATTGCTGATACTAGATAAATTTTCTCTCATTATTTTTTTTTAAGAGCAAAAGTAACCGGCGGTGACAGCTATAGTTACCGGAGATTTTTGCTGGTTGCTGGCTTCTAATGACATCCCTGTACAATATAGTACATGCATTATGTTGGTCTAGTCAACACTACATTTATTTCCCTTGCATAAGGGAGATGTGAAGATTTGTTCACCCGAGAAAAATCATATTTCCGGAGGGTGAACAAATTTTCATATCTCACTTATGCAAGGGAAATGAATGTTTTATTCCACCAGGCCAACGTTTTGGTGAATTCTGCCAAAGGAAATCTTTTTGCCATCTTTGTTTACAAAATTATTATTTCGGAACATCTCTGGAGTTGTATGACCAAAGCGTTAAATCTTGAGAATTTCGAATAAGGGAAATACGATGTTGTTGAGAAATGTCACGTGGGATTGTTTCGATCAATCAAATTTCTATATAAGTAGAATAAATATTATAGAGTGGAATAATATCTGTTGTTCCTTTATAGATTCCCAATGGTGTAACTGTAATATTACATTTACTGTTTCTAAATTCAATGTTGTCACAGAAATAGTAGCACAAATTTGAAAGATAATGGAAAAAAAACAGCAACATGTGTTTCCACCAAAAATGGGAATAAAAATTGAAGAGGTAGTCCCTGAAAATTAGGGTTGATAATGTTAGCCGAAACACAAGTGTTACTATATTTTTCGGCCCAAGTGAAACAGATCAGTGATGAGACTGCTATCAGTGAATTGATCATTTCAAATAAGTCCGATATTATACAATTAAAGACTTAATAAGGTGGATGCAAAGAATATCATATTTACAGAGGCTGATGGAAATATATTCTTGGATTAATAAATCCTGGTATCCAACAAATTGAAAGTCGTAAATTGTTTTATTATACGACACATTTTTATATGTGACTTTCACCCTTAAAATAAACTTTCATCACAACATTTTCTTTGGTTTAGTTTGTTGCAAGAAGTTAAAATGTTATATTCATATCACGCTACGTCGACAGAGGTAAATATAATGGTTTATCAAAGAATGTTACTATGGATGTCAGTCAATTAGAAAAGACATATAATAATGGCTTTTTTTTTGTATAAATATATAAAAGTAAATCTTTTTATTTTAGGCTAATTTAGATGATATTACAACTAAAGATAAGAAATTTATCAGGGCTTTAATGACAGCCGTTTGTTCTAGTGCAATAACAGGTAAATATTTATCTTTACTGAAGATTAGTGACACAATAAGCTTACATACATCAAATACATGTACTAGCCAAAGTGAACTGCATCAGTGGTGTAATGGTTAGCATGCTTATCTAGTGTCGTAGATCATGGTTTCGAGCCCCAGTCAGGTCAAACTGAAGACTATAAAAAAAAAATATGGATCCCCTCTAGGCACGTAGCATTAAGAAGTAACAGCAAAGACTGGTTGGCTCAAAATCAGGATAATGTGTCCGAGAGCAGCGAATGTCTACCAATGGACTGTTGTTTTAATGATCAAACACTATAAAAATCCAACTAAGCGTGTTGGTTTAGTACAAAGCGTCCCTCATCATCATCTCATTGAAAATTAACTTGTTTTTACCATGATATAGCTGAAGAATTGCTGAGTTGGCATTAAACAACAACAGCATGCCCAAAGGTTTTTTTCATCTGGGGGTACCCTTTTACTTTATTTTTGGAGGTACATCCAAATTTTGGGGTTCAATGTACCCTCTAACTCTTCATTTGGGGGTAACGAACTACATTTTCTCCACGCAAGGTCGTGCACCATACTGTTTTTTGTAAATATTACGGGTTTTAACAGGAACAGTTCTTCTGATTGGACAATTAAAAAATAAGGAGCCAATAGAATTGGGCGATCTATAAATCATATCATCTCGCTTAAAATATGCAAGGAACACTCATTGGATAATATTGCCGAAATTAACTAATCAGAACAACTCTATTATACATACTTTGAAGTGAATTGTAAACAAAAGGTAATTTTTATACAGTGCTCGCAACGGGTTCTTTCAATTATACGTGCATGATTATTATTCTACGTGAAACACGTACTGCAGTACGTGAATGGGCATGCTGAACAATCTCTCACTGCTTACATCAGGTCTGTGATTTTCTGTGGATATTCATGTTTATTCCACCAATGAAACTGACATCACAATATCACTAAAATATGGGTATTAATACTCCTGTATTCTTAATGGATTTCAAGTGAGAATGTTTGCTGGATGCATACTTATATACTGGTTTCTATAAGCTTCTTGACCTAATTGTTGAAAAATGTTAAAAATGGCTGAAGGTGACTAACAATATTCAATCTTTTATTGCAAATACATGTACCTTCTACCTTTAAAAACATGGACAAAATTCTTTGGTTACAAAGAGAGAGAGAGAGAAGAAAAATCCTGCCAAGTTGATTAATGATTTCCATGTGATAATATTAATTATGTCAAATATAAAAACCTCTTGTGACAAATGAATGACTACAGTTTTATTACCTTTGAACCAAATATTGTATATATATTTTTGTTTTAAACATTTTATTCACAACTATATATGAATGGGATTGAGCAACAGGCTATGCCTATACAAGCTGTCTCCTTTTTACATGTACAAGACATACATTCAGTAATAAGGAATATTGTTTATTTACAGGCCGTGGAAATAATGCCAAGGTAGATCCTCCAAGGATAACACAAAGAGGTGTTATACTTCAGAAATACTTAGATCATCAGGCAGAGTTTGAGTTACAGGCTCTCTATGCATTACAAGCTCTTGTACATAAATTAGAGCACCCACCAGGTTAGTGTCATGTCAGTGATCGTAAATGTACATTCTTTGCCTTCATTTTTTTCACCTACTTGCCCGAAAGCCAGTTAGAAAAATTTTCTATTTATTCAAACAATTTCTTTCATAATTTTCACTTGTCCCGAGCTTCCGGCAAGTGGGTTAGTGCGAAGACTGAATGTATAATGTACAGAAAATTAAAATACAGTCAAACCTGTATTAAAGGTCACCTGTATATTACATATCACTCTCTCTTAAGGGCATTTTCATTTTCTTTATTTAATGAATAGTGCATATAATATGAACCTCAGTATATAAAGGACAATTACTCATGTATAGCATATTTTCATGTTCCCTACAGGTTTGACTACATTTTTTTATATACATTTTGTACATGTCTAAAGATTTATTAAAACTGAGGACAAACATACCTTGTAATAGTTAATTCCCTGTCTGAAATACTAGTAAGTACAGAAAATAAAATGACATAATTTTCATCACAGTAAAACTAAGACATCTTGTGGTCTACAGGAACTTGTATACATGTACAATATTTTGTTTTTGAGTAAATAAAAAGAAAGTCTTCCCAAGAAATTCCGTAAAAATTGAAAGGAAAAAAACCCAGAAAGACATAAAAGAAGCTGAAAATTGTACCACTTAGCTGCCTACTAGGGGGCATTTTTGATATGAGTTATGCTCATTATTGTAGACCAAACTGACTGAAATGTAGAACAACAATTTAAAAAAAGATAGGCACTGTTGCTTTACTTTAGTTTGTGTCTTAAGTATAATGTTAGATACTTCCTCATGTTCATTTACATCTATGTCATTTCTTCATACTACTTGTTATAAATGCTGACATTTCTTTCTTTCCTTTTCAGGAGTTTTACGGACATTATTTGATACATTATATGATGAGGACATTATTTCTGAGGATGCCTTTAATCAGTGGGAAACAAGTAAAGACCCTGCAGAACAGGAGGGCAAAGGTGTAGCAATGAAACAAGTTGTTCAATTCTTTACGTGGCTGCGGGAAGCCGATGACGAGGTGGATAGCTGAGTGTGGCTTAATTTTAGTCATATTTATTTCTATTTTGAGACTACTGCTACACCTACTGCCATTGTTTTTCTGTTCTGATAAAAAAAAAAAAAAAAGGCATTTCTTTCTGTCTGAAATTGATATAGAATGGCAACAATATCAACACTACAACAGTGGCTTGATCATGTAATCCTAATTAAACAATGTTGTGATCATGCATGTATGAAATCGTATGTCTTCACATAATCGGCAATTATTATATGTTCTATCATGGATACGGTTGTATAAAATTCATACCTGTGCATGTGTACGAAGTTTAAATTATTTATTGAAGTGCGTGAATGATTATGCAGTCTCTATATCATTGCATCATAATGCCATATTTTACGGAAATTTTTACACGATGTGGAAATTGTTGACGAAAAAAACTTTCATAACTTGTCGCTCAACTGCCTTTGATGAAATTTTTATTTGAAGGAAATTAATGATTATCTCCCCTGATTTGTGAAGTGTTATATTGACACTGGAACTTTCTAAAAGTGCATTTATATATAACATTCAGGGGAGCTAACTCTTTAAGGCATATGGTGCTACTAACTTATTCGTATGACCTTTGTCATGTTGTTGATCATGTGAAACTGAAAATTGTCACCAATGATTAATAATGAATGAGCATGTGTGCATAATTGTTATACATGCAATTTACATATTTTGTGTTATATATGCAAATGAATAATTGTTTTTGTCTTGTGATAAATTATTATTTATGAAAGATAAATATTATTTATGTTAAATTTTTTTTCTTGAAAATAAGGAAGTTATGTGTAATTGTTGAGAATTTGTTTTGTTAATTTACCAAATTGTTTCATGATTTAATATTTCTTGTTTTCTAGCTTTGAATGTATGTATTTCAGAGCTGCTGATACAAGTGTGCGATGTACACACAAAAAAAAGTATTGTTTTCAGCAACATAAAAAGTAAACCAAGCCTAAAATGCTTTTGACCTTTCATGACTGTGATGAATGAAAAAAATTATAAAAAAAACCAGGGGATGTAAATAAAACTGAGATTGAATCTTTGATATTTGTTGTGTTCATTTTGTACATGTATATTGGGTTGATGAACCATATACAGGTGATTATTAGCTTTGCAAACACCATCCACAGCCTTTCTAAGGGGTACGTCAACTTATACATTGCGGTAATTTTATGAAATTGTATTTATCTCCCCTGACCTTGCATAATGCAAACTCTATATGAATTTTCCTAGTACGATACTCCAAAACATTTGGTTTTCGTGTGTATTGAGTCCAAGCTGGCCTCCGAAGTTGAAACTAGAAAGCCCATTAAACCCAAACATTACATGAATGGATGGTGATGGAAAAAAAAGTTTAAAATTGCCGAAAGGGTAATCTGAAGCTGTAATTCAACGGACAAAATACAATGGCCAACAAAACATTACACAGAAAACAGGATAGAGCAACACAAAAACTCGACTAATTATGGGTGTGAAGTCGGGTGCTCGGGAAAGGTAAGCAGTTTTGGTGCCAGTCTGAATATTACATCCCAGGTCCTAGTTTAACATGGGCATGAATGGTCTTCTCACAATTATGGTTTTAAATTCGGTCTGAAAAGGCAAGGTGGGACTTTTGAGGAAAATATAAAAATTGAGCTCAAACTGTACACGATATTGTCTTGTATTTTTGTTTCTCTAGATGGGTGTCTCTGAAAACAATTTATCTTTGAACCTTTAGGTTATTGGGGAAATTGTTTCACATAAAATTTGGTTCCTGGAAGAAGTTGTATTTTGATGATTGTTTAATAAAAAGGATATTAGTTATAATGGCAGGTACAAAGGGTCATATGAGCTATTTCCATCACTTGACATCAGTCTTTAAACTTTTCACATTTGTCTTCAAATCTGCTGAACCAAACTTAGTAGGACCTTGGGTTTTGTGAAATTCAAATTTATTCCTCCAGGGGGAAGGACTTGAAAGGGGAAAATTAATTAAATCTTCCCAATAACCAGTAATCAAAATTCTAAAATATTTGATGAGTAGCATCATGGTGATATGTAATTTAAATTCGTTCAAATGAAGGTCCAGAGGCTGGGGGTACAAAGTTTAACAGTGCATTGTATAAAATTAAAACACCATTTTTTTCTTGAGAAAAGCACAAAGAAAGATTCCAGGGTCTATGGGATCCACAAGGTGCAATGGATAAAATAAATATGTATATTCATGAACCACACAGGGAAATGTAATTAATTTTAATTGAAGTTTCCTTGTGAAATATACACATCAGTGGTGTAATGGTTAACATGCTTGCCTCAAGTGTGGTAGATCGTGGGTTCAAGCCCCAGTCGAGTCGAACCAAAGACAATGAAATTGGTATTTGTTGCTTCTCCGCTACGCATGCAGTATTTAGGAGAAAGAGCTAAAACTGGTTGGCTCGGAATCTGGATAATTATCCCGAGTTGGGTGACATGTCTACCTGCAGACTGTTGTTACAGTGAGCTATCACTATACAAATCCAACTAAGTGTGTTTGTTTAGTACAAAGCAGACCTCATCACGGTGTCGAGTGATACTATATTCCTATATTTTCAAGATTTTGCTATATTTCCTATATTTGTCTAACATTTATTATATTTCATCCCAAAATCCTATATTTTTCCTAAACTAAGAGAAAAAAGTTGAATCTTTAATTTTGAGTGGAGATTTCATATAAATAAACATAACAAATAGAGGCTGTACAAGATATTAATGCTGATACTTCTATAGTTTTAATTGATCTCGAGTGGAGATTTCATATAAACATAACAAATAGAGGCTGTACAAGATATTAATGCTGATACTTCTATAGTTTTAATTGATCTTGAGTGGAGATTTCATATAGACGTAACAAATAGAGGCTGTACAAGATATTAATGCTGATACTTCTATAGTTTGTAGCTGATCTTGTACATTCATGTGACTTTTTAACTGTTGAATTTTCTTGGGATTTAAATTCACATGAATGCATATGTATTTCAGTATTGTAGTCTTTCCTGGTACATTATTATAGTGGTCTGCTACTTAGTACTGGTTCCTTGGTATAGGATAATGCATCTTGAATACAATATTTAAAAGTCTATAACAGAAAAAATATCAATTAAACCATCGGAGCTTTTGGACAAACACAATTTATTCACATATGTATCTTTTGAAAGAGCCCAGGGATCGACATTTAAGCAATGAACTTTTAAACAGATTATACGATATAACCTGGCTTGAGGCAGATTATGCATAATAAACCACAAAGTGGTTGATACTAAGTGCAAACTGTTCCAAACCAAAAATTGAACAGATTCCTTATAATTTAATTTTTACAGCAAAATTAAATGATTCCTCGATTTTAATTATGATTATTTCATGGGACTATTTGAATTTGTAGTTGGTGAATGAATATGTTGGCGACGTCACAATACCAACCCAGGTTATCAAGTATATCCAATGTTGATCCAGGCAGATCAGCCAATCAGATTGCAGTATTCACATCAAATTAAATTGTTATCTTTTGAACCAACTTGTCTCATCGGACAAGTAACAGTTAATTTTTACTTACTACAGTTGTAGTAATATGCATGACCATGTCTAACCAATTCTGATCCATTTTTAGCTCACCTTGCCAAAGGCAACGTAAGCTTTTGCCATCACTTGTCGTCCGTTAACTTTTCACATTTTAATCTTCTCTGAAACCCCTCAATCATATGAACTGAAACTTGGTAGGAAGCATCTATGGAAGGTCCTCTATAAAGATTGCTCATTTTGTCCTGATCCATTAACAAACATGGGCACCACAGGCAATTCTTGTTTCTGATTGGCCTATTTTTTTAAAATCTTTTCCTCTGAAACCACTTGGCCAAATGAACCGAAACTTGGTAGGAAGAATCTATGGAAGGTCCTCTATAAAGAGTGCTAATTTCATCTTGATTTGTTAACACACATGGCCACCACAGGCAATTCTTGTTTCTGATTGATTGATATCGAAAAAAAATCATTTTTTCTGTTAAAAGGGAGAGAACTCTAGTTTAAATATAGATACATTTTGTATCTATTCAAAATGCAGTTATCTCTGAATTGAATTAAAGATAAATATGCCTCTAAAACCCCTCGACCAAATGAACTGAAACTTGGTAGGACCCATCTATGTAAGGTCCTCTTTGGAATTTGCTCATTTCGTCCCGATCCGTTAACGAACATGGCTGCCACAGGCGACGCTTGTTTCTCATTGGCTGATTTTAAAAATTCTTCTCTTCTGAAACCGCTTGGCTAAATGAACCGAATCTTGGTAGGAAGCATCTATGAGCGGTCCTCTATAAAGAGTGCTCATTTCGTTCCGATCCATGACCAAACATGGCCACCACAGGCGATTCTTGTTTCTGATTGGTCTATTTCTAAAAATCTTCTCCTCTGAAACCACATGGCCAAATGAACCAAAACTTGGTAGGAAGCATCTATGGGCGGTCCTCTATAAAGAGTGCTCGTTTCGTTCCGATCCATTACCAAGCATGGCCACCACAGGCAATTCTTGTTTCTGATTGGTCTATTTCTAAAAATCTTCTCTGAAACCACATGGCCAAATGAACCAAAACTTGGTAGGAAGCATCTATGGGTGGTCCTCTATAAAGAGTGCTCGTTTCGTTCCGATCCATTACCAAGCATGGCCACCACAGGCAATTCTTGTTTCTGATTGGTCTATTTCTAAAAATCTTCTCCTCTGAAACCACATGGCCAAATGAACCGAAACTTGGTAGGAAGCATCTATGGAAGGTCCTCTATAAAGATTGCTCATTTTGTCCCAATCTGTTAGCAAACATGGCCACCACAGACAATTCTTTTTTCTGATTGGTCAATTTCTAAAAATCTTCTTCTCTGACGCAGCTTGGCCAAATAGACCGAAACTTAGCAGGAAGCATCTATGGGCATTGCTCATTCCGTTAACAAACATGGCCGTCGTAGACAATTCTTGTTTCTTATTGTTCGATTTCTAAAACAGCTTTTCCTCTGAAACCGCTTGGCCAAATGATATGAAACTTGGTAAAAAGCATCTATGGAAGGTCCTCTATAGAGATTGCTAATTTCGTTTTGATCCATTAACAAACATGGCTGCAACAGGCAATTCTTGTTTAAATATAGATATCTGTATTCAAAATGCACATATCTCTTATACAGATTATAAAAAATCTTCTCCTCTGAAACCACTTGGCCAAATGAACCAAAGCTTGGTATGAAGCATCTATGGAAGGTCCTCTGTAAAGATTACTTATTTCGTCCCGATCTGTTAACAATCATGGCCGCCACAGGCGACTCTTGTTTCTGATTGGCTGATTTTTTAAATTCTTCTCCTCTGAAACAGGTTGGCCAAATGAACCGAAACTTGGTAGGAAACATTTATGGGCGGTCCTCTATAAAGAGTACTCGTTTCGTCCCGATCCATTAACAAACATGGCCACCACAGGCGATTCTTGTTTCTGATTGGCTGATTATTAAAATTCTTCTCCTCTGAAACCGCTTGGCCAAATAATCCGAAACTTGGTAGGAAGCATCTGGGCAGTCTTCTACAAGGAGTAATAATTTTGTTCCGATCCATTAACAAACATGGCCACCACAGGCGATTCTTGTTTCTTTTAGTCTATTTCTAAAAATCTTCTCCTCTGAAACTGCATGGCCAAATGATCCGAAACTTGGTAGGAAGCATCTATGGGCAGTCCTCTACAAAGAGTACTTATTTAGTTCTGATCCATTAACAAACATGGCCACCACAGGCGATTCTTGTTTCTGATTGGTCTATTTCTAAAAATCTTCTCTGAAACCGCATGACCAATTGATCCGAAACTTGGTAGGAAGCATCTATGGAAGGTCTTCTATAAAGATTGCTCATTCTGTCCCGATCCATTAACAAACATGGCCACCACAGGTGATTCTTGTTTCTGATTGGTCTATTTCTAAAAATCTTCTCCTCTGAAACTGCATGGCCAAGTGATCCGAAACTTGGTAGGAAGCATTTATGGAAAGTCATCTATAAAGATTGCTCATGTTGTCCCAATCTGTTAACAAACATGGCCGCCACAGACAATTCTTGTTTCTGATTGGTTTATTTCTAAAAAATCTTCTCTGAAACCGCTTGGCCAAATGAACCAAAACTTGGTAGGAAGCATCTATGGAAGGTTCTCTAAAGATTGCTTATTTTGTCCCGCTCCGTTAACTATCATGGCCGCCACAGGCAATTCTTGTTTCTGATTGGTCCATTTCTAAAAATCATTTACTCTGACACAGCTTGGCCAAATAGACCGAGACTTGGTAGGAAGCATCTATGGGAATTGATCATTCCGTTTTGATCCGTTAACAAACATGGCCATCATAGGCAATTCTTGTTTCTTATTGGTCGATTTCTAAAACAACTTTTCCTCTGAAACTGCTTGGCCAAATGATATGAAATTTGGTAAGAAGCATCTATGGAAGGTCCTCTAGAGAGATTGCTCATTTCATTTTGATCCATTAACAAACATGGCTGCCACAGGCAATTCTTGTTTTAGATTGGTCGATTTCTAAAAATCTTCTCTGAAACTGCTTTGCCAAAACAAATCGAAATTTGGTGGGCAGCACCTATAGGCTATGGAAGGTTCTGTATTAAGTTTCCTCAAAGCAGAATGAAAGGTGAGCGACACGGGCTCAGCTCAGTGCTGAGCTTCTAGTTTATCTGTCTTTTAGTATTGTAGAATAAATTATAAATGGGAGTTCCTCTCTCATCACACAGTAGGCAGTGTTAAACATGTACATAATTGTTAACGTTTTGTTTTTTTCTCCCAGTTTTTTAACCGCATCATCAAGTGGTCTTACAAAATATGCAGCACTGCACTGTTGATGTTTTGGAAATGCGTAGTGTGAACGAATACTTTCTATTCTGTAAGATTTGTTTCCAGTTGCAAAGTTAGTTTGTCCGGCTACTGGCATGTACAATATTTCTGACTATTTTATTTTCTATCATTTTTTTTAACCATTAGATTTCAAAAATTTAACTGGAGTGGAGATAGGTAAAACATAACTTGTCAAGACTAACATTTTGCCAATCTATTCCAAAATTAACATTCGAAAAATACTTTGATAAAATCTAATTAGACGATTAAGTAGAACTACAAAATCATGCGATATGATTGGTCAACATGATTAAAGGAATTTAAATTTAGAACAGAGAAATTACACGGAATGAAAGTTACTGAATAACAAACAAATTCTTTGATTTTAAGACATGCATTGTATGTTTCTGTACTTTTCATTGAATTTTATGCAATACTTATGTATATGGTTTTTTTTTAAACTTCTCCGATTGGATTAGTACAGCAAGATTTTTACTTGTCCGAATTCGATTTTTAGTTGTCCCTAACTTGAATAATACTGCGCCCTCTATCGGCACTTTCGCTGGATGAGGGCTTGAACGCTCTTAGTTAACCCGAATAATCCAGTCGTTATATTACTCTCCCGCTAGTCGCTGCATTAATGCAACGACTAGCGGGAGAGTAATATAACGACTGGATTATTCGGGTTACCATTCAATGAAAATAACAACCTGACCATATTGTTACATAATAAGAATAAGAATTAGATAAGAAATTAAAATTGATAGAAGGCAAGGATTTATATAATTAACACATTAAGTCACATTTCATTTATTTAGGCTAACTTGGGTCAGTTATCAATTAAAGACAAAAATGGGTTTAAAAAAATCAATCTAATAAGTATTTACCTAAATAACGATATTGTGATGGGTATTTCTTTATAAATTGTGTAGTGAAATGAAATTAACACTTTACTGAAAGCGCTATTTTTCCATTACGTCAATGTTGTATTTATAAAGTTGGAAATCCCATTGTAGAATTCTCGGGTTTTTACATAGAAGTAATCGATTAATTAGAAGATCCCGAGTAAATTTTAGAGTATATAAGGCGGTCAAAATGCCGCGGATTGTTGCATTCGTTTTGTGTCACTTGGGATGTAAACGTCGAAAAGATAAGCAAGATTAAATAGATATATTGAGCTGAACTGAGCTAAAACAAGACATCAGGGTTTAAAGAATAGCAGAAGTGACTGATTTAAGGGTGCCTGTTATTCTGATAAAACGTTTGATCGTTGAATAGCTCAAGCGAGCCAACATTCTATTTATAGTTATAGTTTTAGTTTACTGAGCTAAATTGAGATATAAAATTTTCTACCATTTTAAAATAATACAATTAATTTGGATTGGTTCTTTTCATTTTACACAATAAATCTTGAACCATAAGAAGTAACTTAGGTACGAACCCTTTCTTACAGTTTATTTTCCTATTTATTTTAATTTACTTTAGCATATCATTTTCAATAGATACCCGGCCCGTTACAATTGAATTAAAAATCATTTTAATTTATGAAATAATCAACTTTCTGTTTACATATTTATTTTCAATAAAATTTCTTTATTATTTCATCCCATTTTCCTTAATTTAACTTGTGCATATCCATATTTATACAATCTTATGTTAACGGCAAGTTACGTGTATCGACCCTATTATCCACAATAAATTCACTTTTATTGTCCCACATACATTACAAAAATACATGTTAGATGTGTATTGCGACATTTTAACAAATTTAGATCAAAACATAAAAACTTCAAAAAATGATTACACGGTGTTTTATTTTTTTTAAATCTTTAAAGATTTGTGAATATATAGCAATTTAAATCATAATTATGAGAATAAAGGTGTATTTGTTTTCTAAATATGCAAAGGCACGTGCACAATCATTTTCCGTGTTTGTTTTGTCAATATTTACAAACGGAAGTAAAGGGATTTACTAATGCGCATACGCGTTAATATCTGATATTTGATTGGTCGGCTGTACCAGCCAGCAGCCTGACGGATTTTTACCACTAAGAGTAACCCGAATAATCCAGTCATTATATTACTCTCCCGCTAGTCGCTGCGAAAGTGCCGATAGAGGGCGCAGTATTATTCAAGTTACACTAAGAGCGTCCAAGCCCTCATCCAGCAAAAGTGCCGATAGAGGGCGCAGTATTATTCAAGTTAATTGAATGGCATCTCAAAATAGATGGCTTCACAGTAGGAGCTCTTCCTGTATATTACAACTGACAGCTAATGCATGACAAATAAATTTTAATCAGCCATCAGTATCATAAAATACCTTTTTTTTTAATCTTTATTTTAAATGAAATTAAAAAATCACTATAAGAGTGAATTCAATTCAAGCTTTTATTTACTTTCCAACTTTGAAATAAAAATCATTATGTTTTAATATTTAAAAAATAGTAATTATTCATTTATGTTTTATTTCATGTTTGGTTGTATTTATCCGGATATGTGTATTGCATCATCTGATCGCTCCATTGGACATTATTTACAAACACTTTAGCTCCTCCTATTTTATGTCGTAATACCCATAAGTCATAGCGATTTACTATTTCCGGTTTGACGGATTTTTTCAATGAATGCATCCAGGCGTTAATAAGATAAGATAAGAAAACTTTATTTGAATTAATGCAACGACTAGCGGGTGAGTAATATAACGACTGGATTATTCGAGTTAAGTTGTCCCGGGAGATAAGGGTAATAACAAAATTACCAAACTCCGAACAATCTTACAAAGGGAAAGTCAAAACTCATAATTATATAAACAGACAAAATCAGTCAACAACCGGAAAACTGTGAAAACCGTAATGACCCTGACTTGGTACAGGTATTTCTAAAGAAATGGTGGGTTGAATCAGATTTTAAGGCGCCAAACCTCCCGCTCTCATTACGGTTCAAAGGTTCCGGCTGTCACTGTAACAGTATTTAAATACAGGAACAAAATAGGTAAAATAGTTGTCAAAGCAGTACCATATTCGGTGACGTAAATGTCAAAAATATTTTTACGTCACACATTGACAAAAAAAATATCCTTGACATTTTTGACTTCTTTATCTTTATACATTTTCACTATATGAAAATGCATCGCTTATATTTTTTTCTGCAGAGACGGAATATATTTCGACAAGATCTTGGTATCGGAATATAAACTTTTTAAGAGATCGAATAAGGCGAATCTTTTTATAGCCCTGGTCCAGTAGCCTGTTTCTCAGATGAAGATGATGTTTCAGGAAATCAGAATAATTGCTACTGGCCCTTGCATAGCGAATCAATTGCGAGATGTAAACACCATATGCAGGAGAAGCTGGTATATTGCTGCACATGTTTGGAAAATTTATGATTTTAAGATTGAAGTCGTCCCGTTTATCATAAATTTTAGTACTGAGTTGACCACTGTCGTCAAATTCGAGGTATAAGTCCAAAAATGATGCGGACGAAGCTGTATTGGTGGTCTCTTTAACTTCCAGCTCTGGAGGATATATCAATGGAAGAAATTCTGCAAATCTAGAATTATTGATAGATAAAACGTCATCAATATACCTGTATGTGAAATTAAAGGCTCTAGCCTCATGAATCTTCTTATCTTTTACAGGCTTTTGAAGAAACTCCGACTCATATGAGTATAAAAATAAATCGGCTAGAAGAGGGGCACAATTCGTACCCATTGGTATGCCGACGACCTACTGAAACAGTGTCCCTCCAAAGGAGACAAATATGCTATCGATGAGGAACTCCAGCATACTGATCACTTGTTCCTCGGAATAGCATGTTTTACCTTTTTGAATTTTGTTTGAAAAATATGTGGAATTGTAGCCTAACACAACAAATTTTGAGCCATAGTTTCTATGACTAAAAACTTTATGAATTGTTTCTTTTAAGCGGGTTTTTAATTTGTCATGCGGTAGGGTGGTATATAGAGTTGAAAAATCAAAAGTTTTGATGAAGGATACCTGAGAGAAAGATCTTGATTTCAGGTTATCCAAAAGATCTTTAGAGTTTTTCAAAATCCACATGTGATTTATGCCACTACGCGAGTAAACAGTTTCACAATATTTCTGTTGTCCCTCTTTTACTGCAGACAGAATCTTTGTCAGGTGAATAGACAATTCTTTCGTCGAACAAGTTGATGATCCCGCTATGTACCTTTCTTTGTATGGTGTCTTATGGAGTTTAGGTATCCAATATAAATAGGGTAAATCCTCAGACTCTTTACCAGAGGGAATGTTTAAAGAGGTCATGAATGATCTGTGGTTAGCTAGCATTTCATCTGATTACCGTTAATGTCGAACCCTGGAGTCGTTGAAAAAAATGCAAGCTCTAAGTCTTGCTACAAAGCATTTGTTCCAACAAATTTTGTACTCTTTTTTTTCGCCAAAAAATATTATATATAATTTTGAAGACAATGTCACATTATAACAATATTTGTCCTTTAAAGTGTTAAAAGGAGTTCTCATGTCTTGTAATGTTCAAACCTTTGAAACACAAATATTGATTTTTTTTCACTGTCTGATTTTTATTTATTTTGTAAAAAGAGCAATAGGAGACAAGAGGTTAATGATATTGGTTTTTTTCTTCATTTGTCAGTAAACAGGAGGTGAGGCATGGCTACAGGGGAGATGGAGGCCGTGTATTTTTTGCTAATTTATACCTTAGATTTATCCTATATTTTCATCCAAAAAATCCTAGGTATATTCCTATATAATTTTGGTCAAAAGTGGCTTGACACCCTGTCATCATCATCTCGTTGAAAATTGACTTGTTCTCGCCATGATGTAGCTGAGTTGGGGTTAAAACAACAATCACTCGCTCCTTGTGAAATAGAAATTCAGCCTTGTACAAATTATTGACCCAGGTTATATTGGGTCTAAGCCCAAGGAGTCCAAATTCTTTTCACGACTACAGTAATATTGTATATTGCTTGAATTACTAATGTGGTATTAAGCCTATTCAAGCTTGTACAAATAAAGACTCCCATGGTTTATGGATAGTTGCCAACTACCCTGATTTCGGCAGTTTCTCTGAATTTTATGGCCTTGATCCTACCTCCGATTTAATTTGCGTGTATTACGACTTGTTCAAAATCAGAAATTTTTGGGTGGTTGGACCGTTCCTTTCCAGTATTTACTTAATTAAAACTCGCGAGACTTCCGAAAGTAGTATTAACATCATGGCAGATAACTTTCAACTGCTGAAAAAAGGAATGCATTTATTGTCTATTCTTAAATGTTATTGAAGAAACGCAACATTATTTCTGTCATTAATCAAGTCTGTAATGGGAGAAACACATGCAATATGTACTTTAATTTTTAGTACCATGGATGTCAGATGGCGGGAATGGGACGCTTAATAAACATAAGGATCATGAAAGGATATGCATGTTGATTTGGCAAACAAGACTGCTTTCAAACTCAAAAATTGCAAACGCTAATGTTTGTAAATTATTTTTAACTGTCGTGATGTAAAAAGTGTAATGATGCCTTGAGGCTTGACATGAACTTTAATATATGTAACAAACTTTGACATCAAAATTAAATATTGCTGAGTGGAGGATTTGGTTTCTCTTGAAGAAACTAAATATCTGCTCAGACATAGTCACCTTCATTTTTACAAAATCTATACAATTGGGTAAAGTACCATCAGACTGGAACCATGCAATGGCAACACCTGTTAAAAAAGGGGGACAAGCACCACCTTGGAAATTATAGACCTATATCATTAACTTGTATCTGTGCAAATTACTTGAACACATACTAGCAAGCAACATGATGAAACATCTTGAGTCTTAGCAATTTATTATTTGAACTTCAACATTGTTTTAGAGCAAATATGTCCTGTGAGTTACATATTATATCTCTGATTCATCAGCTTACATACAATAATGACAAACATATACAAACTGACCTTAAAATCATGGATTTCATAAAAGTACCACACAAGATACTATTGTACAAACTCAAATACTATTGCATCTCACAACAATCAATAAATTGGATTGCATCATTCCTGTCAAACAGAACTCGAAACAGTAACACTTGAAAATAGTGCAGTGACAATTTTCAAAAAGACGTTTAGTTTTCGAGTTTAATGCACCCACTTGACATGACTTACTTGACTTATTTCAATTCATCCCATGGGGGACATAGGGCAACCACAGTTTCTTTCCACCTCGTCCTGACTTGGGCCTTCCTCTTGGCCTCTCCCCATGTTGTATTTATAGCTTGCAGCTCTGAGACAACACCTCTGCGCCATGAGTTCTTTGGTTTACCTCTTTTTTCCCTTGGGGATTCCATTCTAAGGCCTGTTTTGTAATGTTATTTGCCTTCCATGGTCTTGATCTTATTGTTAAGTTGATTGGTTGCTGTTTTGTCTTTCTCCATAGTTCTTTATTGCTGATGGTATCTGGCCACCTCACTCGCAAGATAGTTCTGAGGCAAATGGTTCAGAAAGACTTGAAGTGCTTTGATAGAAGATGCTGTTTCTCTCCATGTTTCAGAGCTGTAGAGAAGGATATATTTTACATTAGAATTGAAGAGCCTTAGTTTGGTGCTTGTTCTCAATGTGGTACTTCTCCAAACTGGCTTAAGCATGGCAAAGGCTTGTTGAGCTTTGATGTCTTCGTCGGTTCCCCTTGTAGTGCTGATGATGCTGCCTGGGTACGTGATTTGTTCAACATTTTCTACTTCAGTGTCTCTGATGGTAAGCTAATCTGTTTGATGGTATTGATTCTCATCGTTTTTGTCTTTTGTGAATTAATGAGGAGACCTGTTTGTTTTGCTATTTCCTCAAGACTGGTGGCCTGGTGTTGCATATCTTGGTAACGATGAGATAACATACATATATCGTCTGCGAAGTCAAGATCTTCCAATCTGGTTTGTAATGTCCATTGTATACCTTTAGATTCTTTATATGCTGTTTTGCTGACCCAGTCTATCACCATCAGAAATAGGAGAGGAGAGAGGATACAGACTTGTCTTACACCGGTAGTAACAGTAGATGGCTCTGTCAAGTTTACATCATGTTTACTTGGCAACTAAATCCATCATAAAGTTGTTATATGATAGAAATGATCTTCTGAGGTATGCCATAGTGTTTCAGAATTTTCCACAGTACCCGATTGTCTATACTGTCGAAGGCTTTTTCAAAATCTATAAAATTTATGCAGAGAGAAGTTTGCCATTCGATTGTTTGCTCTACAATTATTCTGAGAGTGGCAATCTGGTCTACACAGGAACGCTCTTGTCTGAATCCTGCTTGCTCGTCTCTTAAGGTTTTGTCTACTTCCGTTTTTATTTTTGTAATATGACACTACATAACATTTTACTTGGTATTGCCAAGAGTGTGATACCTCTCCAGTTGTTGCAAAGAGACAGGTCTCCTTACTTTGGCAGCTTTACGAGAAGTCCTTTTCGCCAGTCAACAACACTCGATTCAGACCTTTGACCAGCAGCTATACGCTATAGCACAACAAGTGAAATGGTCAAACACTTAAGAATTCAAATATCAAATATTACGTCTTGGAGGCTTTCACATGTTGTCTTGTTTCATAACATGCATTGGCAAACTCTGGAGTGATGGCGGTTTATCAGACCTTCTTGTTTAGTCTAGGATATATGCTTCATGCACAGTGAACAGATGCTATCAGGTAAACAGTTTGATAGAGCAGTACGTGTTCTTGCGCTCTTACTCTAGCATACGAAGCTCTAATGTCTTTGTAGTTGTCAACATGTTTTGATTGGTGTGACACACACAACAAACTAACAGGTGATGTCCGATCTTGACGTGGTTGGTAGGCTTCTTAAGTAACAGGAAACCGATTCTAGTAACAGTATTCCAGGTTTTGCTGTCTATAGTCCAGAAAAATCTTACCTTTGATTTTATTGTATCATGTTTTCACAGCAATCTTCGTCGTATGTATAGACGTTCTGATCCCTGTTTCTACATTATTTTTGTTTTTCGTATTCGTTCTACGAAAACTCTGACACATTTATATGTAACAAAATGCATATATATCATGCATATTGCCGAAATAATTTGAAAAAACAATCAGTGTTTACCAGACCCATAGTTTCATAAATCGGTCAACAAAATGACGTCATGAAATGTCACACAGATTAATTCTTGACCCTATGTCGTATGATAACTTGAGTAGTGTTTCTCAGAATGTTTTGAAATTTTATCAGCAGCTTACCGGTGAAGAGAGGAAGGTCCCTTTCATTTTTGGTCGGAACAATCCGTAATGTTTTGGTTATGGAAATAGGTTGGACAGATGTGGGGAGCGGGGGGTATATCTTAGTGAGCTGTGCTCACAGTAATACTAGTTGGTATCAGCTGAAGTCCGAAACAATGTCGGACTTTTGGACCGATGATATTTGACATTTTACCGGTCCCAGTCGGATTTCATCGGTTTTGACCGACACATCTCGTGAAGACTGATATTAAAACAGGGGTCCAAATTAGTGGTCGCCCATGGCAACCAACATGTCACCTGGGCGACTTGAAAACGTAGTAAGATGGCCCAGCTGCCTATTAAAAATTCCAGTAGCCCTGTATCTCTAAACTATCGTTTGTCCGTTTGTATCATGATCGTTTTTCTGTTCAACTGAAATGTTTCTAGCTCAAAGGAACATCAGTTATGGCTTTTCAAACACTAACAGGGATCCAGAATGCGTATTTTATAGAATAATCCTCCGGCTAAGGAGCACTCTAAATTTCGGTCAATTTCCAAAGTTCAAAACATACCAGTGCGGTTGTAAGGGTACCTGTAAAGTGCGAAACGAAATAGAAACGAAACGAAACCGAACGAAACGAAACGAAATCAAACGAAACCGATCGAAACGAAACGAAACGAAATCAAACGAAACGAAATTTTTCCAAAACGAAATGTAATGAAAAAAAAATAAAAAATTCAATATGGCATGAAGACTAAGAGGGTTTATAATATATTGATTATCCAAATTTAGACGAGTTTAATAAAGAAAAGCGGTTTGTGCGGAAAAAAAAGAAGAAATATCACTGCACTGAAAATCTAAACTTAAATCTGAACACTGAAAGGCACCGACAAACGAGCCTGTGAATAGGGTTTTTGATTATTAGATTATTTGGCAATTTAAGTGATAATTTTATTTACAGGGGTAATTTTTACTGATTATCTGATTCCCAAAGTCATTTCTGATTATTTGAGTATCGTGTTTAGGGAAAAATTAATGATTACTGTGGCAAAACATATGATTATATTAGTGATTATACGATCCCTGCCTACCCCTTACGCAGGGCCTCACAAACTGTTCAAACGCTTTTTGAAGTTACCCTGCTGTATCTTTACTGTCGCCGAGAGAAAACAATCAAAGGCGGTAATTTCCTTTGAAGAATGAAACTGAAAAAGTTGTTCAGCGGCTTTGCAATTTCGCACGCCCTTTGAACGATTTTTTTGCTTTTTAAGTCACGTACTTCTTCGGCCCTTTAGTTTTATTCTGAATCCCAAGGCAGAGCTAATGGACGAAACTGCAATTTACGATTACAGTTCGGTAAGAATATGTCTAAATGCAAATATACCTACATGTACTTTCCTCTTTATAAACAGGTGGTGTTAAGCGAAGAAACCGTCTTTAATGAGGGGGAGGGGTATACCGATCCTCAAGCACACCACCACGGGATCCACCTTTTAAGAAGTTTGCCTAGAACAAGAAAAATCACATATTTTTTTTTACTTCTTTTCTGTTCGATAAATTAATGCTTATTTGATACAAAATACCACACTATCAATGTGGATTTTGTGCAGTGTCTGAAAAATGATATTTCCTAGTATACGGCGCAGTTTTCAGAAGAGAAAATATGTGATTTTTCTTGACATAGGCGAAATTCTCGAAAAGGGAGTCCACGAATCGAGTGTTTGTGATACGGGCGTATATAGATTTCCACATTTTTAAGCAATTCCCATTCCAAATTCCCTACAATTTGGACCATTTTTTTTCAATTCTCAATTACATTTAACAATTCCTTTTTGCCTTTTCAATTCCCTTATCCTTCAATATTTGCCACATGTTACCCATTTCCCGAAATCTCTACCCCTTTCCCATTTCCCCCGAACCGTGCCAACTCTCCCTTTTATCCGTCCGTTCGTTCGTCTTCGCCGACATATTTTACATCAACATTTATTTCTAATTCAGCCGATGGTTTAGTATACCCCTCCACACTAAGTGGCGAGGTATTATGTGATACCCTTCGTTTGGTTTGATGTGTATGTGTCCGTCCATCCCTCTGTGCGCCCCCAATGGTTTCCAGATATAACTTGAGAACGGATTTCAAATTTTGTACTGTTGTTTGGTACCATAAAATACAGATCAAGTTCCAATTTCAGTGTGATCAGATAATTGGTTCAAAAGTTGTGACAGTTTGAAGACTGAAAATATGAAGATCCAAGGCAAACAGTTTTTAATATGCTACACTGGGATGAACTTTTAATTAAATACAATTAGTTCTAAGATTTCATTTTTACTAAACCCACGGTCAAAAGAGCATATGAAGTTAATCGGCTCCTTTTTAAATCGGTCATTAGAACTGAAATAGAAGAGTCCTGATGTTCGCATATTTTTTCTTCTCTTTTGATACTTTCATCCTATTTTTTTTTTCATTGTTTGTCACAAACATTTACTTGTTTATTTGACAATAAAGATATTTGATTTGTTAACTGGTATCATTTAATGTACCAATAGATGCCCTGTTTTAGTAAAACTAATGGGAGAGCGTCGAAAATTTTGTGGAAATCATTCCATTATTTGTAAATGATTTTTTTTACGAATGCTTAGACGTCAATGATCATCAGATTTTGAAAGGAAATCTCAGAAACTAAGTAGCAAATAAATTGTTAGTGCAAAAAAAAAACAAAAATAAAAAACAAAAATGATCAGCAATTAGACGAGATCTTCATCACAGCAATTTTTCATCGAAATCTGTTTATAAGTTGTATCCCTTGAATTTGTTTTCCAATTTTAGGAGTTTTGACTATTTTCTCGGACACTATAAAACATAAATGGAAATTGGAATTTTTATGTTCCGTCTATAGGCGTCGGGGAGTTCAGTATCACCACCGTCCGTAGGAACACGCAAGTCCCAAAATTGTTCGTCACAGATTCTCAGCTGCCATGCCGTGTCGTTCCGTATCTTGAGAACTTTGCAGTTATTACATTTGAGATTATCAGGAGCTGTATGCTTTTGGTGGCTTTACTCCAAAGGTTTTTTTTAAATTATTGGACTGTGTTGAAAAAAAAGGGGGGGGGGGGGGGGTCAAGATATACATGTCACGTCGAAAGTTGAGAACACCTACATATATTTCTTTTAAACTTTGTACATATATTACATTTGTGGTTCGCAGGACCTGTATACTTTTGGGGTTTTACTCCACGGGGGCTTAGAATTTTTGGGCTTTGCTTAATAAAAAAGGGGAGTAAGGGATTGTGTGAAAACTTGACATTGATTTCCTAGATTTCTTTCAAACGTTTGATGATCGCAGTAGCTGTGTATTTAATAGATATTTTCTGCAAAACTGATCCAATAGTTATGAATTAAACTTTCTACTGATATTGCAAGTTACGAATACTTGAAAACAGGCTTTCATGTACTGTAAGCACAACTGTTTATTAGCTTTCAAACTGAAACGGAAAACTGAGTACTGTAAACAACAAAAATTACCAGCAAGATGAGATCGGATGAGGCGGAAGATCGAGGTTCTTTGGGATGCATTTCGGGATTTTTTAGAATACATGTAGATATCTAGCTACTGACTCCCTATAGTCTCATGATGGTGGCGGTCACCATGTGATCGACGTAATATATAACCAATTACTGATAGAGAAATTTGTTCGAGGTGCGATTAATAACTAATAATATTAATTGAACAAAAAAAATGGAGCAGTAGTATTATATCCACGCTCCTGTCCGTCCGTTACATTTTAACGCAGGTTGTACAGTTTCAACTCCGTTGTCCTAATTGTTTTGACCCAGAGTTTTTATTATACCCCAACTTGGGTATAGTCCGTCTGTCGGTCCGTAGCGCTTGAGCTAGGGCCAATCTCTTATTCGCAACTCCACCCAGACAAATGAAACTTTCTTTAGACATTATTCTACTTGCATTAAAGATGTGTCCCTCCTGGTTTATATTTATAATGTTTGATTTTTGGGGTTTCCAGTATTTAAAAAATGGACTTTGTAATTTCAAGTTATGGTGAATCTATATCTTATCCGAAACACCTTCTAAATCTGTGAACGGATTTTAATTAAACCTACAAATTCAAATATTTTAATATACCTAATTAAAGGGGGTACCTGTAAAGTGCGAAACGAAATAGAAACGAAACGAAACCGATCGAAACGAAATCAAACGAAACGAAACGAAACGACGTTACATTTCGTTTCGTTCGGTTTCGTTTCGTTTCGTTTCTATTTCGTTTCGCACTTTACAGGTACCCGCGGTCGTAAAGCTTACGGAATGATTCGTGAAAAGGCGATTTTTTTTTTATATTTTGTAATTAATTAATTGTTATTATTTAGATTATAGTAATTACTATGTCGTTAATATATTAAAATGTACCAAAACACAGAATTAAATCGAGACAATTCCGGAATTGTTTTTTTATCTTTAATCTTTTATCAACATCCGTGTCAAGTCTATCACAAATTAAAGTTAGCAGTTAGTGATGTCTCTAAGTTTGAATATTGTAAAAGAGAAAGAAAAGGAGGAAGACATTGAAAAGAAGGGACAGCATGAAAATGAGGGAGATATTGAAAAGAGCCAAGTGAGTACGGTAATTGATGAGGATGTGGATAGTGATAGTCAGTATGAAATGGAGAATGAGAAAGACCTTACTTCCTTAGTGATAGTGAAAGTGAAAGTGATCTGGAAGAAGATATAGTGTTTGGCAAACTTTTTGACTTTTCTAGACTGAGTATTTATTGTGTTGACAGTTCTGATCATGAAAATGTTTGATATTCTGCTTTGAAAACAATAAAAAAAAAGTTCATTACTCGTTTAAATTTAGGGTACCTGTAAAGTGCGAAACGAAATAGAAACGAAACGAAACCGAACGAAACGAAATCAAACAAAACGAAACGAAACCGAACGAAACGAAATCAAACAAAACGAAACGAAACCGAACGAAACGAAACCGATCGAAACGAAACGAATTGTATCGAAAAAAACCGAAACGAAATTCAACGAAACCGAACGAAACCGATCGAAACGAAATGTAACGAAAAAAAATGAAAAATTCAATATGGCATGAAGACTAAGAGGGTTTATAATATATTGATTGTCCAAATTTAGAAGACTTAAAGGGTTCCCGGTTTTATACTATAATGATTATCCAAATTTATTATACCTCAGCATTTTTTTTCTATATGAAATTTTAAACAACTGATAGAATTACTACTTGCGCATACTTGATAATAATACTTAGATGACTGTTGTCAGGTCAATAGGTTCCGAACTGTTGCCGTCTGAAAAACTCCCGGACTTTTTGTAAAGTACTCGTTTCGATTGAATTTTTGATTATCACAAGGTCGCTTTCAGCCAATTTATTGTTACTGTACAGCCGATAGGAGACAGAAAGTGTAGAGCATGGACATGTTCGATGGTTGAAATTCTCTGATTAGACTCTATACTGGGGTGACATTGGACAACCCAGCAGGTCCCAAATGCGGAGCAGAGGCCGCTTAACATTTCGGAGCACATTGGAATGCCTAAATATATAAACGATTCTTTTGGTTTTTAAAAGGTTAAAAGATAAATCGTTAAGATGCAAGGCATCGCAGTCATGTATTTTTTTCCCTCACGGGTTGTGATTTCGTGCTATTAAAGCTTTTTTTTTAGACACAACACGACTAATGTGTGTGAAAAAAGTATGGCTTTTTGTCAGAGGACCTTTTTGTCTTAAGCTACACGTAGTTAATTGTCAGTTAACTTCGATTATTCAGTTGTGAGACCCTACTCGTTTTCAATTTGTTTAAACTTGTTCAATCTGTTGTTGATCTTGTATGTTTCTTGTTTTGTCTCGTATTAGACACTGGTTCGTTCTGATGTTTACTGTGTCTTATTTGTTCTTATTTTTTATCACTGGTCTGCATTCAGGGGGAGGGTCGAGTGCTCATGTAACTGATGTAACCCCGTCACATTTCATGTGCTTGTCCCAAGTTAGGTGAATGTTGACCAGTGATTTTACCCGTCTGATTTTCATCTTTTAGTTTCATTTATTGTATTTGTTAACAAGATGTTCTGCCGTTTTTTTGTTTTGAATTTGTACATATTTTTTTTTATATATTTGGGGCCTTCTAGAGGTGACTGCGTAGAATGAGTATACTCATCATTCATTGAAGTTTTTACAGTGTTCTTTAATAGTAATTTTCTTTTGGTCTTTCTAAAAAAAATTATTGGTGAAGAGTAGGTGATTGTCTCTTTGGCATCTACCACATTGAATTTGTAGGTTTAATTAAAATCCGTTCACAGATTTAGAATGTGTTTCGGATAAGAAATAGATTCACCATAACTTGAAATTACAAAGTCCATATTTTTAAGGCACAGGCTACGAATACGACGGAAACGTATTCGTAGCCTGGGTTCTACAAGTACGACGGGCGGAAGTTGTGACTAAATGATCAACCGGTTTCCGGACATGGACACCTACATTTGTATTTTACGGAAATTAATCACGTATTGCTAGCATCTAGAGGCTTAACCCGAATAATCCAGTCGTTATATTACGCTTTGCTATATTAACGCCTGAACAGTCGGAGAGCAGACTCGATAATGGCGTCATTTCAATTAATTTGTCACGTACATTTTTTACCGGAATCGGACACGTTTTAGAATACATCGACCAAGTGTTGAAAATTCACTCGTTTTAATCGTTGCGAGCGTCAAATATAACAGAAGAAGCGAGAAAAACATAGCACATTGTTTCTTTCATATAAATTTGAGGCCCCGTGCTTGAACTTCTTGTAACAAAGGAGTAATGCAGAAATTAAAACGACACGGAAATGGCGGAAGTTGTTTCAAAAAACACGAAAAATTAAAAATTAAAATATTTGCCGAAAGGGTGATGGAAAATCATATATATAGTTCCATAGATTTCTATATTAGTATTTCAAAGAAACATTTTCTGTAATTAAACATACAATAGAACTTTTTTCTGTCAGATGGATCGTGTCACATTTTTATCATTCTATTTATAGAACGAGTGTAAGTAAATGCGTTTTCTCAATAAAACAAATATTATTTTGTATTAAAAATGTTGAAATTAGTCAGAATAATTGTTTATTATATCTACAGCTATTAAATTGATCAAAATAATTTAACAGATGAGTCCAAATTTGAGATTTTATGGAACCACAACAGTATTAAGTAAGGAGCAATTATATTACTGTAAAAGTAATCCTGGTAAGCTGACTTTTCGGTCGAAATACATGTAAAGTTGTTCCATGAAGGTATAACAAAACAAGAATCAACTGTAATGGTCTACTAAATTTATCGAATGAACTTGAGAAAAAAAAAAACAGTCATATTTTCATATGCAATGGTAAATCTTGGAATATTAAAAATTATTTTCAACTGTTTTTTAACATATAAGGCTATTCAAACACATCCACCGGTTTTATTGGTGGATTCACCATACAAATTATGTATAGCGCCCCCTAGCAACCCACCACGAGCATGTTGATGTCAATGTACTTGATACAAGTGATACTTTTTTCAATGTAAATGACCTTATAAAAGACAAATGAAAGAAAATGATGATAATGAAAAAAATATAAAATTTTATCACATGCATAGTACCGGTACATCCTCGTAATGACTCTTGAGCAGAACTCGTGTTATATTTTATAGATGTTTCTTTATAAAAAGGGGCGTGGGGTGTAATGTTTTTAACCTTTTGTTTTTAAACAAAAGCAGATCATACTGTACTAAGATCCATTATTTGATAACTTTTTACAAAATAAAATTCACAAAAACTTCAACTAAATTTATTTATTAAAAATAATAAAACATGTGAATAATAGGAGAAAACCGGATGGGGCTCTCATTTAAAATTCTAACTGAATATGCTGATGCCATTACCATAGAAAATTTGCATACACAAATGTATCAGAATTTAAAACTAACTTTATTCTTTCTAGAAGATCCTTTCCCTTAAATTAAATGGTCTTTCTTTGACTGTATATACTTTTGTCACAAAAGCAACATTCTAGTTGGGGTTTGAAATTTCTATATATCTTGTAGTGATCAATAGAGAAAAAATTGATTAGATGTACATGCTTCATTGTTATTCTGATCTAGCTAAAACTGAAAGCATGACTGGAATAAGTCAACATTAACTGTTCATGTGTTGCAAAAAGCATACATGTTTTTTACTACAGTCACTATTTTCTGCATTAACTGCAGTATGGAGTGTAAATTCACATGGGTCAAATGACAAATGACAAATTACCATAGCTGTCAAAGTTTGCTGTTGTAAAATTTAAATCATTTGTTTCAAATGCACAGCATGTATCTATGGCTGTATCATATTTTCTAAATTTTCTTTTGCTTGATGTTTCTTCTGCATCGTGGGACATTTCGAGTGATTTTCTAAATCGTGCCTCACACATTCTACAAATACAGTCATCATCTTTGAATGCATATGCATTTTTGACAAAAGTATAAAACAGTGGTTGATCTCGCCTCTGTGAGAGGTGCCAGTAGCCCTTATTCACCTCTTCTCGTTTACAGTATATGCAAGGGCCTGGTGGTCTGCCTTCATGCACCCGTTGACAGTTTGACGTTGGTAGCATATTTCAGAAAAGGGGGGTGCATATACCAATCAGGGGCCCTCAATGGACAAAGACAGTACAATAAATGATCCGATGACATATACAGTAATAAAAATGAACAATTCAATGATAAAAAAAAACAAAACAATCAAAACCATCATGTTATTTTAAGGTTGTTTTTTTTTAAGTTTCTTAAGAGAAAAAAAAAGAAAAAAAAAAAGATTATTCAAATTATCTATATTTTCACAATTAAAAGTCCAGAATTTTTTTTTAAAAGAGGACAAGGATTGAAAATTAACATTAGACTTTTTGATCAGTTCAAATAATGTTTTTCTTGCTTCTAAAAAATGAGTGTGATGCGATAGCCCTAGGCAGTAATCAAGTAGAAGTAGAAATACAATGAAAAAATGAATTTCATCATCTACTTCATCAATACATTATGCTTTAAAAAATTCTTAATATCACATGTCAAAAATTCTTTCATTGTTCGGGTTGTAGTTATGAACCTACACGATTGACAGAACGGGATAAATGCATCGAATTTCGAGAAAATTTGGTGTAAATATTGATTATACGAGCAAAATGGTAGGAGAAAATTGTTCAATCTTGCCTGTTTTGAATGATGCTGCCAAATTGACTATTTTTCTTAAACTGTTAAGAGTGATGTAAATTCCCTTTTACCCGATGAAGTGTAGATATTATTCTGTCCAAGGAACCAGTTTTTTAATTTTTCCCTCCACGGGAACTTTATTCTGTCAGATGCAAAAAGTGTAAACATACGCGACAAAAAAAACCTACGATTTTCCGAGGTAAAGAAAAAAACCGTTATTTTTACATTCATCGTAGACCGATTTTATACCAGACTGAAAATCATGACCATTAATATGCGAGCTTAAGCGAGCTCTTTATGGTATAAAATATGTACTTAGGATTTTTTATATGCGAGCTTAAGCGAGCTCTTTATGGTATAAAATATGTACTTAGGATTTTTTAACAAACATGGCTGAACAAATTGTCGAAGAAAAAAAATTCTACGTTTTGTATTTGTTATTCGAGTTATCGTTCCTTACGTTTTGTAAACACCGGTTTCCGGGTAACACACTAACACACTCAACTAATGAAGATCTTCTTAACATAAAGCGCAAAGGTGATCCTGAAGTCTCGTACCCTCTCTCGTAAGGAACGACAGCTCGATTGAATGAGACTAGATTCGGCCCTAAAAAAAAGTCGTCCCCAATATATCTCGGCCCAAAAAATCTCGACACTTTTTGATGAAATTGCCAGATAATTTTCAGATGCGCGAGCATTCAAGGCCGTGCCGGTTTCATATTATGCGAGCTTAAGCGAGCTCTTTATGGTATAAAATATGTACTTAGGATTTTTTAACAAACATGGCTGAACAAATTGTCGAAGAAAAAAAAATTCTACGTTTTGTATTTGTTATTCGAGTTATCGTTCCTTACGTTTTGTAAACACCGGTTTCCGGGTAACACACTAACACACTCAACTAATGAAGATCTTCTTAACATAAAGCGCAAAGGTGATCCTGAAGTCTCGTACCCTCTCTCGTAAGGAACGACAGCTCGATTGAATGAGACTAGATTCGGCCCTAAAAAAAAGTCGTCCCCAATATATCTCGGCCCAAAAAATCTCGACACTTTTTGATGAAATTGCCAGATAATTTTCAGATGCGCGAGCATTCAAGGCCGTGCCGGTTTCATATTATGCGAGCTTAAGCGAGCTCTTTATGGTATAAAATATGTACTTAGGATTTTTTAACAAACATGGCTGAACAAATTGTCGAAGAAAAAAAATTCTACGTTTTGTATTTGTTATTCGAGTTATCGTTCCTTACGTTTTGTAAACACCGGTTTCCGGGTAACACACTAACACACTCAACTAATGAAGATCTTCTTAACATAAAGCGCAAAGGTGATCCTGAAGTCTCGTACCCTCTCTCGTAAGGAACGACAGCTCGATTGAATGAGATTAGATTCGGCCCTAAAAAAAAGTCGTCCCCAATATATCTCGGCCCAAAAAATCTCGACACTTTTTGATGAAATTGCCAGATAATTTTCAGATGCGCGAGCATTCAAGGCCGTGCCGGTTTCATATTATGCGAGCTTAAGCGAGCTCTTTATGGTATAAAATATGTACTTAGGATTTTTTAACAAACATGGCTGAACAAATTGTCGAAGAAAAAAAATTCTACGTTTTGTATTTGTTATTCGAGTTATCGTTCCTTACGTTTTGTAAACACCGGTTTCCGGGTAACACACTAACACACTCAACTAATGAAGATCTTCTTAACATAAAGCGCAAAGGTGATCCTGAAGTCTCGTACCCTCTCTCGTAAGGAACGACAGCTCGATTGAATGAGATTAGATTCGGCCCTAAAAAAAAGTCGTCCCCAATATATCTCGGCCCAAAAAATCTCGACACTTTTTGATGAAATTGCCAGATAATTTTCAGATGCGCGAGCATTCAAGGCCGTGCCGGTTTCATATTATGCGAGCTTAAGCGAGCTCTTTATGGTATAAAATATGTACTTAGGATTTTTTAACAAACATGGCTGAACAAATTGTCGAAGAAAAATTTTTTTACGTTTTGTATTTGTTATTCGAGTTATCGTTCCTTACGTTTTGTAAACACCGGTTTCCGGGTAACACACTAACACACTCAACTAATGAAGATCTTCTTAACATAAAGCGCAAAGGTGATCCTGAAGTCTCGCACCCTCTCTCGTAAGGAACGACAGCTCGATTGAATGAGACTAGATTCGGCCCTAAAAAAAAGTCGTCCCCAATATATCTCGGCCCAAAACATCTCGACACTTTTTGATGAAATTGCCAGATAATTTTCAGATGCGCGAGCATTCAAGGCCGTGCCGTTTTATTAAATATAAATGTGATTTTTAATCATATTTCAATCATTTTCATTGGTTTAATAGAAGAAAAACGTAGTTTTCCAAGTACGTATAATTGTTTGGGTTTGTGAAGCGCCATCTAGCGGAAAATATTTACGATTATCTCCCTTGGATTTTTAAATATTCCACGGACCGGAAAATTAGAATTTTTGCGAGTCTGCTCTTCAACTGTGAACGACTTTCTCGATAAAACGCGTCAATCGGAAGCTTCAAATTACCAATGCATTCTGGGTATAAACTGCGCGTGGTGACTTTTGGCACTAAAAGAAGGAGGAGCTTAGGAAATGTTCGTAAACATAGGTCAATGGAGCGTTCAGGTGTCAAATGTTTTCATTATACCCACGTGTTTGACCTTACTAATCTAAAAGGTGAAAAGAGAAGAAATGTAGGAAAACTAGATAATGAATTAAACATCGTTAATCAACTTGTCGATCTCCATTTCTTGTTGTTTGTAAACATTACCGGAAATTGAAAAACCGCCTTGCGCATACTCGGCAAATAATCATCGCTGATTGGCTCTCTCTTTCAAAGAGCAGCTGACGCGTTTTTATCACAAGGAGAGTTCAAGCCCTCATCCAGCGATAGTGCCGATAGAGGGCGTAGTATTATTCGAGTTACTAGAGGCTACGAATACGACGGATTTTTGTTTTCTTAAATATATTGTTTTTAAGACATTTATTACTGTGATACTATAAAGCTTAAAGAAAAAGAATATACATAGATATTTTTAATTTAAGAATTATCATATACAATACGATGTTCGTTATTTCCAGAGTTTCACCATCTTTACAACGAACTCTTATACTTATAGACATATTCATTTGGAATGTATTGAAAAAAACACATTTTTACCTGGTGTAAGAATAGGGGAAGTCAAGAGGGGTGCACATAGGTTAACACAACTTTATTTTGCCAAAAATAGTTAATAACAGTAAATAAATTTTCATAAAAACATATAACATAACTGAGAAATTGCCCAAAACACCTTAACATAGAGGATCTTTTTCCAACACGGAGCGCACTACCATCGTCGTCCATTTTGAAAATAATTAGTGTTGGGAAGTGTGAGTTGTACTGAGAAGTACTCATACCAGTTAAATCTATGGGCTAAAATCGTGTATTGTAAGCAGAGAATAACCTATTTGAGAATTCCGTACCAAATCGTACGGCAATGCTATATAAGTACTACAAAAATTTCCACATTAACCCGTTACAGTGCGAAATCGAAAACCGGTTCTTTTCCGTATTTGATTTCAACGTTAACTTACGCTTAAGTCCGATAACTCTTAGTTACGAAGGAATTATTTTTGTAAACAATGGACAAGTTTCTAATAAAGGGTAATAAAAGGAAAAAGACGTCAGAATCTACAGAAGAAATAGATACAACGGAAGATGTTAGTCCTAGCAAAGACGTTGATGCCGACTACCAGGCTCCGATAGCGAGATCAACTGAATCACATCAGTCAAATCCGTCCACTCGGGCGTCTGCCTCTGGCTCTGTGTACCAAAGTTTGCCACCATACCCAGATTTAGCCGATTGTCGGACGAAAAACTTGACAGATAAAGAAAAAAATGATATTCTCACTTCAAAATGGACTGAAGCATTCAGTTACAAGTTTCCAGCACGGTATGAAATTTACTCATAATTTGCAACATGTAGATAGACACCAGTTCGTTACACCCCCTAGAAATCTATTTAAATCGGTATGCTTAACTTAAAAAGACCCGGAAATAAATAAATATCATTTGTGTTCATACGCGTCATTTTATGAATGAAAAGAAAGGAACGTCATTCATAGAATTGTACTACGCACAACCAAAATGCTTCTGCTAATATAGATATTTTTCAAAAATAAAAATCTGATCAATAAAATAAAATAATTTCAACTATATTTCAAATTACCGATTAAAGAAATATAGAACATTTTGTTTTTGAGCCAGGCTTTATCACGGCTTCACGCATCAAGCTCGCCCTGGCTGGCTAGCCTGATACTCGCCGTGATAAAGCCAGTCTAAAAAACAAAATATCCTATATTCTATTAATAATAATAACTGTTTTGGTTATTGCTAATTCGCAGACCCCCCCCCCCCCCCCCCTCACTTTTAAATCAGGCGGAAAAGCCATGCGATTTTGAAATAAGAAATATGTGATATCATGAATTGTGTGTCATGGACTCTGAATGAACATTTTAAATGTTTGGTTATTTTTCATATATGTACTTACTATTATGACCGAAACAAAATGTGAATTGCAATAGATAACCGAAATCAAACGTTGCATGAACATTTTCAGCTGTTTGAAACTCTGTATCTGATCGCTGCCAAATGAATGAAGGATTTCGGCAGGTCACAAGTGATAAGAGCCGGTTTTACACAAGTACTCGAAGTAGCCAAAGATGTAATTATACCCATCCCCCCCAAGAAATTTGTTCGTCTGTCTGTCTGTGTGCAAATTGTGTCCGGTACATATCGTTTGAATGCCTTGTTGGATGTTGATGATACTTGGTATAGTATTTCCCACAGATTTAAAAAGGGCAAGGTAATCAAAGTGCTGAAAGCGCTGGTGGAAGCTCAAGGTCATAAACTTAGTTAAACTTGAGGTACCCTATTGCGTCAAATTTAGGTTTTGTGTCAATGGGAATGTGAGGGTATATATGTTAGTCGGACAGAGCGGTGCTCGAAGTACCTCTAGTTATTCTTTATTTTCAGTTCCTTTGGTGTCAAGAATAGAAGGTTCCAGGCAACATGGCTGCAAGAATTTCGTTGGATGCGGTACTCGATATCACTTGATGCAGTATTTTGTGCGCAATGTTGTTCGTTCAATCCCCCTGTTTCATGCGAGAAGGCTTTCTCATCAAGTGAAGTGACGGACTGGAAAAATTTAATTTCACTTGCGAAACGACATGAAAACCTTTCGCATCATAGAGGATGTGTGGTGATGGCCGACAACTTTATTCGTGCAAAACAGGGGAAGCATGAATCGGTTGCTAGCATGATCTCCAGTAGCCATAAGAAAATTGTAGCTGAAAATCGGCATGCTTTGACGAGAATTATCGATGTGATAATTCTCTGCGGTCGACAGAATATTCCAATCAGAGGTCACGTGGAAGAGAGAAGTAACTTTTTGGCAATTTTACATGAGGTAGCGAAGGGTGATCAGGCATTATCTGATTGGCTTGCGTTACGCTCAGGGACTCGATCGACATACCTATCGCCTGATATTCACAACGAACTGATCTATATTTGCGGACAACAAATATTGACTGAAATTGTGGACGATTGTCGCAGATCGATTTATTTTGCCATAATCGCAGATGAATGCACCGATGTAGCTACAAAGGAACAGTTATCGGTTTGCGTCAGATTCCTACACAAAACCAATGAAAACATTGAAATCAGAGAGGAATTAATTGGGTTTAGACATGCAAAGAGCATCAGGGGTGAACGGATAGCAGATATAATAGTTCAGTTCTTGAATGAAGTACATCTAGACATTAGAAACGTAAGAGCGCAATGCTACGACGGTGCCGCTAATATGGCCGGAAAGTACAACGGTGTGCAGGCAAAGATTACTGAACTATCCCCTCAGGCATCGTATATTCATTGTAAAGCCCACCAGCTTAACTTGGCACTGGTGCACAGTAGTAAGGAGTTATGCGTTAGAAACATGATGTCAACGGTACAAGAGATAGCGTTTAGCTTCGATTACTCCGCAAAGCGATTGACAGCATTTTCGGCTGAATTAGCTGATAATCAGAACGTTCAGGGAGAGATGGAACGCCGATGGAAATTGAGAACATTATGCGAGACACGTTGGTCAAGCCGTGCTGATTCACTCTTTACCTTCCGCACGGCTTTTTCTGTCGTCGTATCAGCACTAGAGACCCTGAAAAATGATAAAGACGAAAAGGCTGGACTTTATCTTACTGCCATATTGAAGTTTGACTTCATAGTTGTACTTGTTGTCGCCGAGCATATACTAAGTTCAACTGTAGCGCTGACTAATTATCTCCAGAAACCAGAAATAGATTTGGTAGAAGCCGTGACTGAGGCGAAGATAGTGGTTAGCCGACTTTCTGATGAACGAAATGATGACCAAGTGTGGAATGCATTGTATACCAGAGCTTGCGATATTGCGTCGGAGTTCGATATTGAGCCATGTACACCAAGAGTCGTTGGCCGTCAAAGAAATCGTGCAAATCACCCTGCCCAAAATCCGAAAGACTATTGGCGCGTCTCGCTCTACCTGGTCTTCCTTGACCATTTGGTATCGGAGATATCAAACCGGGTAATTAGTAATGAGGAACGGTTTCTTGCTTCTTACCTCAGTCCCGTTAAACATCAGAGTTTGACACCTGACATCGTAGATCGCGTTTTTGCCGCTTACGCAACCGATTTAGGTAGAATTGACGAGTTTATAGACGAGATCGACCGGTGGAAAATAAGGTGGCAACAGAACATTGATAAACCAGAACGTCTGATTGCTGTATTGAATGCAACTAATGTTGATTTGTATCCATCGATTCATCGAATCCTGACCATTTTACTGACAATGCCGGTATCCTCGGCTACCAGTGAGAGATCGTTCAGTGCCATGCGAAGGATAAAAAGTTATCTGAGGTCAACAATGGGAGATGAAAGATTGTCAAGCTTGTCTCTAATGCATGTACACAGACAAATACCGGTAGAAATCGATAAGGTCTTGAGTGAATTTATAAACAGAAAGAACAGACGTTTAGACTTTTCATGAGTTAAACTGAAAATCAGATTGTCAAATTGTGTCTCATGGCTTCTTTTGGACATGTTTGAAACGATCGATTCTCGATATTGAGGTTAATTATAACAGTCTTGTTTTGTCTGCAAGTGTACTGATCAGTTATACAAGAATGTTACTGTATGCACATGTATATTTAAATTATGAGTCGTCTAAAATTCATTTGACTTAGTTTTGTTTTCGTTCTTTAACCAAGAAGTGATGTTTGAATCCTAATGATTGAAAAAAAAATATCACTTCTAACATGATGTACATTCTTAATTTAGAGCAATTTTAGCATAACAAAAACAAAACATCTCATGAGCTTCCGGGGAGGTTCACCCCCCCCCCCCCCTGGAACCCCTACCAGCGGCCCCCAGACCCCTCGCCGCAAACTTTGTGCCTACACTCATTTACATGTCTAGCTACGCCCCTGGTAAGACTAGTTTTTCAACGCATCAGATTTTATTGGAATAAAAATAAACTACAAACAGAAAATTATATAAAAAATTCATAAATTGTCATTTAATGAAATAAAAACAATAGAATTAAGAAAATCGATAAATCCGTCGTATTCGTAGCCTCTAGATGCTAGCAATACGTGATTAATTTCCGTAAAATAGGTGTCCATGTCCGGAAACCGGTTGATCATTTAGTCACAACTTCCGCCCGTCGTACTTGTAGAACCCAGGCTACGAATACGTTTCCGTCGTATTCGTAGCCAGTGCCATTTTTTAAATACTGGAAACCCCAAAAATCAAACATAAATATAAACCAGGAGGGACACATCTTTAATGTAAGTAGAATAATGTTTAAAGAAAGTTTCATTTGTCTGGGTGGAGTTGCGAATAAGAGATTGGCCCTAGCTCAAGCGTTACGGACCGACGGACGGACTATACCCAAGTTGGGGTATAATAAAAACTCTGGGTCAAAACAATTAGGACAACGGAGTTGAAACTGTACAACCTGTGTTAAAATGTAACGGACGGACAGGAGCGTGGATATAATACTACTGCTCCATTTTTTTTGTTCAATCAATATTATTAGTTATTAATCGCACCTCGAACAAATTTCTCTATCAGTAATCGGTTATATATTACGTCGATCACATGGTGACCGCCACCATCATGAGACTATAGGGGGTCAGTAGCTAGATATCTACATGTATTCTAAAAAATCCCGAAATGCATCCCAAAGAATTGGTGATCATTTTTGTTTTTTATTTATTTTTTTTTGCACTAACAATTTATTTGCTACTTAGTTTCTGAGATTTCCCTTCAAAATCTGATGATCATTGACATCTAAGCATTCGTAAAAAAAATCAGTTACAATAATGGAATTATTTCCACAAAATTTTCGATGCTCTCCCATTAGTTTTACTAAAACAGGGCATCTATTGGTACATTAAATGATACCAGTTAGCAAATCAAATATCTTTAAGAGTAATTGTTATCGGTCAAAAAAATGATTGTTAATTCACATGAAAATTTTGGTCCCGACATTGGATATGCAAAAAATAATAAGAATACTTGATACTCTTCATGTGAAACAGTTTTTAGCATGGTCATTGTTTATTTTCTACAAGATACTTTATACAAATATGTGATGAACAAAAATTCTGGGACTCCAGGCAGGTAGTTGGGTACTCCGGACAGAATTGGAGATTGACAAATGGCACATTTTTGGTTTCCATGCTCCAATGTTGGTTTCCCATTGCCAAATGCTTTGAGGTTTTTGCACAGTAACTCACAGTTGTATAAATGAACATATATTATCATTTGTAGCAAAATGTAGATGATAATATACAGTTGGGTCCTGGTGGTGGAGCTGGAAGGTTTGCTGGATGGCAGAGAGGAATCTCTGGTGGTGGTTCAAAGACTGCTTCACAAGAAGCTGACAAGGCTCCAGCCAACAGGTAATTATTTGTTTTAATGGGACAGAAATTGGTTGATTATATTCATGCTTTTTACAAAGATTATAAAGATATTGTCATATTTAGATAATAAAAAAAAATCTTATCCTATCTTTGTAAAAATGTTGATTGTCCAATGATAAAATGCACTAAACTTGTAATTGCACTACATCTCAAGGGGTCATCATTGCATTGCTGTGTACATGTAAAGATGACGTCCTTGCATCCAATGCATAGGACTAAATTCTTTGAATAAAAAATGTCGCAGTAAACACAGAAAAACAACAATGCAGCCACTGAGCAGGATTTGAAGTCACAACATAGTGGTGATGGGCACTGATTGTACAGGAAGTTGTAAGCCAACTACCATATGATCATGATCACAACATCCCCCTGTAGGCATTGAGATTATACCACCCTGAAGCACTATTTTAGTCCGAGGTGAAAAAAGCATAGCCTCAGACTGTATAGAAGTGCTACAGGGTTGTACAGACTCATTGGCCATGGGTAGACCCGTAAATAACTGATGTATATATATATGATAGATAAATTTTGACAGATGTTTCTTTGATATTGCTCTTGTATTAAGTTTGTGTTTAATTTTTCAGATTTTCAGCACTTAGTAAACCAGAGGAAGAAAGTCGATCACGATATGGTGTTAGTCCTGCCAGAGATGGTGGAAGAGGTAGAGGATTCGGTCGACCAAGAGGCGTAACTCCTAGATCCTCACAAGAACAAGAAAAGGAACGAGCTCTTGCCGCTGTTAGGTAGATAACATTAATCTTTATTTGGGACGTCAATGTATTTGATTATGACAGTTAGCATTTCTCATTTCCTATTAGGCTTTGCAGTGTTTTTACTTTTACGGAACATTCGGGCTGGCAATAGAAAACAAAATTCCAGACCAAACCAACTTTTACCAAACCGAAAAAAATTGACAGTCAAAGATACTTACAAAATATTAATAATTTTGTGCTTGTGGTATTTGATCAATTATTCTAAGTGCAGACAAGATGATGAAGAGACAAAGAATGATTCTTTTCCCCAGAGCATCAAGCGAAACCTTTTAATACTGCCAGACAGACACACTATAAAATGCATATTTAGTATAAAAAAAACTTCTGCATACTGTTCCGAACACAATTTACATGTCATTACGTTTTCCTCCATGTCGTGCATTAACCATGTTCTACCATCTTGCCATTTAAGATTAAAGCTTCTCGTATTTCCGGCATTTAGCCTTTTTATCTTCATCGCTGGCTTTCCGTTGTTTTACCAGGGATAACCCCTTCTACGTACCTCAAAGACGACATTACCTTTTCATGACCTTCAAACTGGTTTCGATTTCGCCGCTACGAACAGGAACCCAGACCGGACTGACTAACAAAAAAGCAATACCGGACATTTTGATCCGGATTTCTTTATCAGACTTTCGGTCCTCAGTATGCAGATCAGCATCAGACCGAGCGACTTTTTACCGGACATGCAGCATGCCCATTCACGAACTGCAGCACGTGTTTCACGTAGAATAAAAATCATGCACGTAAAATTGAAAGAACCCTACGTGCATGCACGTAGAGAACCCGTTGCGAGCACTGTATAAAAGTTACCTTTTGTTTACAATTCACTTCAAAGTATGTATAATAGAGTTGTTCTGATTAGTTAATTTCGGCAATTTTATCCAATCAGAACATTCCTTGCATATTGTAAGTGAGATGATATGATTTATAGATCCCCCAATTCTATTGACTCCTTATTTTTAGCTCACCTGGCCATAGGGCATGTGAGCTTTTGTCATGGGTAAGCGTCCGTCCGTCCGTCCGTTAGCTTTTCACATTTAACTCTTCTTCTCTGAAACCGCTGAACAGATTTCAGCCAAACTTGCCATGAATGTTCATTGGATGGTCCTCTACCAGATTTGTGTTTTTGGTGTAGATCGGAAATTCAACATGGCTGCCAGGGCCAATAACGTGTTCAGATTGGCTGAAATTTTAAAATCTTCTCGTCAGAAACCACCAAGCCAATTGAATTGTGACTTTGCAGGAATGATCATTGGGTGGTCCTGTACTAAATTTGTGAATCATTTGCCAATCGGAAATTCAAGATGGCCACCATGACTCGACTTAGTTTTAACATAGGACCCTATGGAAAAAGGTTTAAAAGTCTTCTCCTCTGAAACCAGTAAATCAATTTAAAGCAAACATGGCATGAATGGTCCTTAGGTGGTCAACTTTCAAAATTATGTCCTGTCACCCCGACCTCCATCCAAGATGGCCACCGTCAGCGGACATAGTTTTAACATAGGACCCTATGGGAAAAATGTTTTAAAAATAATTTCCTCTGAAACCAGTAAGCCAATTTAAAGCAAACATGGCATGAATGGTCCTTAAGTGGTCAATTTTCAAAATTGTGTCTGGTGACCCTGACCTCCATCCAAGATGGCCGCCTTCAGCAGACATAGTTTTAACATAGGACCTTATGGGGAAAAAATGTTTTAAAATCTTCTCCTCTGAAACCAGTCAGCCAATATAGCAAACATGTCATCGATGGTCCTTAGGTGGTCAACCGCCAAAAATGTGTTCAGTGACCCCGATCTCGGTCCAAAATGGCTACCGTCAGCAGACATAGTTTTAACATAGGACCTATGGGGAAATTGTTTAAAAGCTTCTCCTCTTTCAAAATTGTGACCGGTGACCATGACCTCCATCCAAGATGGCTGCCATGAGCAGACATAGTTTTAACATACATTGTAAAGCCCTATGGGATTTGAATAGTAAAACTGAGATGTATTCGGCATGCAGACATTCTTAAGAAGGCTTATTTATGTCAGGTGAGCGATACAGGCTCACCTGAGCCTCTAGTTTAATTGTCCAATCAGAAGAACTGTTACTGTTAAAACCCGTAATATTTACAAAAAACAGCATGGTGCACGACGTTTAAAGTATAAGTGTGTTGAAATTACCGAGTGTAAATTGTACATGCACGTAGACGATGCCAAAATTACAAGAGGGACAATCCAGTGTCTATGACACGAAGAATACAGAATGCACGACCTTGCATGGAGAAAATGCAGTTCATTTTCTTTGTACTCCCAAATGAAGAGTTAAAGGGTACATTGTACCCCCAAAAATTTGGATGTACCCTCAAAAATGAAGGTAAAAGGGTACATGTACCCCAGATGAAAAACCTGTGGGCATGCTGACATGTCCGACGGACCTTCGGAATCACTGCTTTGAAGATACAATCATGACCTGCATAGGTGTAGTAATGGCTAGAACAGTCTTTGCCTTTATTTTTGTTCACCTACTTGCCTGAAAGCCAAATTTAGAAGAAAAAAAATGTATGTATTCAAGTGAATTATTTCATAGTTTTCACTTGTCTGAATCCAGTTTTACAAGTCTCAGGCTTCAGCAAGTGGCTTAGCACAAATATGCTAGTATACTCTCCTTGCGTGCAGTGGATCATGATCTTTGGTAATTGGAATAAATAGCAAATTTTTGTACAAAAAGATGTGGAAATTCTAATTAGAATTATTCCTCGGTTACCATCGGTCACAAGGCTGTCACTATTCTGCAGTGTTTAAATCAATTAGTCACTTGACTAAGTCAAGGTCTTTGTTACATGTATATGATGAATGAAAAGTTATCCCTGTCTGAATGTAGAAGATGACAGCTTTTCTCTGACACATGTATCTATTGGTAAAGGATACATTCCTCTAGTGAAATCAGTACCAAAATATAGGTTAATGGTTTATCACCTTTATATAAATTTTATATTGGTATCAACTCTGATCAGTGGATTTCTTCTTTTTTGAACAGTATAGTTAGAAATCAAATGTGTCAAACTTGGTTCAAACAGCTAGAAAATGAAGTTATTCAGTGGGGTTTTCTTTTTTCGTCAGTGAGTACATTCATCACTGTCTAAATGATTCACTAATAATGGATTAATTGATGGTTTAAAGGTCTATTGCCGGTGGTCAAACCACACCAAGGGAAGGACCAAGCAGGAAAAGCAGTCGGGGCAGAGAACCTCGTGATGGCTCTTTTAAAGAGCCTGAAAAACCAGCACCAGCTGCAGTTATCCAGTTAACAGAAGATGAAATGATAAAGAAGACTCATGCAATACTTGATGAATACCTCCATTTACAAGATATTAAGGTTAGTTGTCAAGAATTTTACAGGGGGCGTCATGGCCATGATCGTATGATAGTTGGATTTACAACCACCTATGCAATCAGTGCCTATCACATCACTGATGTTGTGAGTTCGAATCTTGATCGGGGCGAGTTGTACAACAGTTTGTGATAAAGTTTGTCAATGACTTGCAGCAGGTCAGTGGTTTTCTCCGGGTACTCTGGTTTCCTCAACCAATAAAACTGAGTGCTAAGATATAACTGAAATATTGTTGAAAGTGGCATTAAAAACCATCAAACAAACAAACAAACAAATAAATTTTACACATGGCCAAAAAAAACCTGGGTTTTCACTGACCCTAATTTTTAATTGACATTTTTAGGAGCAAGCAATGTTAAGAATGTTAGCATTTAAACATGTTTTTTTTGTGTGTTTTTTTTTTTTTGTCTAATAAGAGTGCTACAGCTCTCTTTATCACTCAAAAGAAAGTAGATTTATCAATGTATGTGGTGTGAATTATGATTTCTCTAATTTTTTTTATTATTTCCACATTTCACAACCGATTGTGAAAAAATTGTTCTCCTCACTAGTGAATCTAACTGTTCTCGGCACCTGATTGGTCAATTTTTATTCTGTCGGGACTACTTTCTCTCCATCTGTGATCGATCATTTTATAAAATATTGAAAGATATTGTAGGCCTAAATACCATTTTCATGTAAAAAGTAACTTAATTCCATTTTCGTGATGCGTGTGGTTAAACGTTTTACTGCTGTGATGTGCACCCAGTTTGGAGGGACTTACCGGGAACAGAACAGTTGACATTCGAACGTTTCGGACTTAGCCTACTCGATACATGGATACACGTAAATCTTCCTTGGTTACCATGTAAACAAAATCGTGATCGTGTCGTCTGCAATATAAAAGATGTCCCTAAGCGAAGTTTTGGAAAGGGGACAAAGAGTCAGACTTCTCTCGGGTGAAAAGGGGAACATAATAGGGAAAATTGAAAACTTTGAGTTCCCATTATGGGAAATCAAACTCGAGAATGGAAAAATTCTCACTGAAGCAAGATACAGGTTTGACGTCCTAACTGAGCCTGAGGTATCAAACGATCCAGGAAATTCTGACTCACTTCCTACAGTACCTGAGGAGCTTATGCATTTATGCATTTATTTCAGTCTGAAATATATGAATCAGATGATTCTGATATGCCTATAGTTTCAGTTCTACCAGACCTTCCCCCTCATCCACCAAACCCTTCACAAACACACCAATCTGAAATACCTGTGGCAAGCAATGCCAATGGTAGAAAAGAGCCAAAAAATATGTTAGACAGTTTGTCCCCATTGATGAGGAAGAGGTTGATAATTTCATTGCGAATCAGGAAAATAGAGGTACATAAAAAAAAACTACATCAGATCTTCGCACACTTCTGCAGTTCTTGCACACAAAAAATGAAAAAAGAGAGATACATAACATTCCAGCCAAAGAACTGAACAATTTACTAAGCCAATTTTTCATATCAGCTAGGAAAAGTGATGGAGAAGACTATGAACCATCAACATTAAAAGGTCAGTTCTGTAGCTTCAACAGATTCCTGAAGCGCCATGATTATGGACATGATCTAACTAAGAGTGTAGAGTTCTGTAAAACTAGGGATGCTTTAACAGCTAAGCAGATAGAGTTGAAAAAAATGGGTAAGGGAAATGGATCTAACAAGCCAGATGTAATAACAGATGAGGATGTTGATGCCTTGTTCAACAGTGGACAACTAGGATTATCCAATTCAACTTCATTGCTTCATACTGTTTGGTTCTTTAATACTGTGTACTTCGGGCTTCGTGGTGTAACAGAACACTATCAGATGAGGTGGGGGGGATGTAAAACTTTGTAAAGATCACCTAGGCAATGAATATATACAAATGAATGAAAGAAATACAAAAACAAGGACAGGAACAGATGTGAAAAATAAAAGGGAAATACCTCAGAGGGCTTGGGCCAATGTAAATAACCAGTCTAGATGTCCCGTCGAGGCCTACAAGTTGTATAAGTCCAAGCGTCCTGCAAATTTCTGCAAAGCTGATGATCCATTCTACATTCAAGAAAACACTAACCCAAACAAGTCTGTCCGTTGGTTCAAATGCCAGATAGCGGGTGTTAATAAATTGGGCAGCTTCATGAAGATAATGACAGAAGAATCAGGTACAAAATAATTCATCCACAAATACATATTGTAGGTGTTCTACAACACCATCTTTTTTCTTACACTGCCTCCAGTGTGAAACAATATTTCTACACTCTAGACAGTTGAAATTTCTCATTACAAGCACAAGTCTTGCCGAGTGCCTTGTAATAAGAAAATTCAAGTCGAGAGTGTAGAAGATTTTTTTCAGAAACTTCTAGAAAAGGCTACATAAAATAAATTTTCAGATTCTCATCATCCTCGTTCCAAAAATGTGGAGTGGGAGTGCGAAGTTTATAATTTATTATTCATGGCTGATGAAATTTGGTCAATTTTACAGCATTTTCACTAAAATTGCTAAGAAATAAAATACGCCCTCGCGCCCAAATTTTTCAAAAAAATTGGATGAGAATCTAGAAATTTATTTATTATCGCCTTAAATCACAATAACTCTGCTCTTTATTCTTTATTTTCATTATCATTTTTTACAATGCAATACTGCAATTTAACTGTTAATTCTTAAAGAAAGGTACATTACACAAAAATGCCCCGTTTGAAATATGTGGGGACAGAGCATGCTGTCGTTCCGATCGTGACATGCCCTTGTTATTTCTGAACTGAAAGTGAAAATTACCGATAACACGTCAGTAAAAGCCAAAACTGGTGACGGCGAAGAAATCATGGTTAATTTTATATGGCTAAATTGCAGAACAGTATACAAGTCCTTATTTACTAGTGAATTGTCAGAAGATTTAAATTATGGGCCTTGGTCTTATGCAATGTAAAAATCAAAATAAAATCCAAATTATCAATTTTCTAATCAAGTAACATAAACAAACATAAAACTAAAGGAAGTTAAAATTTACATACATTGTAATTGGCCATCAGTCAATTTTCCTTGCCCAGGATTCGAACCTGGATCACTCATCGATAGGTAAGTATACTACCAGTTGTACTAACAAGGATGAATATAATTCCAATTACAATGTACAATTATAAATGTTAAGCCAATGACCATACATATTCTTACATTGCAAGAAGTGATCAAACAGAATTATCACGTTTTCAAAACTCAGAAGTCATAAAATGGGTGGTACATTTGTAATAGGCGTATCTTTGCCTAAAAAAAATATTTGTATAGTTTTCACCATGATTTGTGGTTCGATACATATAGATTCTTACATTTTAACCAGTTGATTATGGGATTTCTCCAATCGAGATTGGAGAATATAGTTTCTTTCAGTTGCAAATCACAATCTTTATAAAAAATTGTATAATTTTAAGTCAAAACTCTCCAAATTAAAATGATGAGTTCTGTTTGTAATACTAGGGATTATAAAAGAAGTTGACAAAGTTCAAAACAGGGATGAAAATGATGATCAAGATGAGGAAGCAGAAAGGCATCTCACTAATCATTCTGCTCGACATTTTATGCTCCAGAAACTGGATGATGCAGGAGTTGAGCATAACCATATTAAGCAGGTTAAAAATTAATTCCAATTCCTATAGAGATAAGATAAATCATTATTCCATAAGAATGGGTCCGAAATGGTCATGACAAAATACATAAAGTTACATATATACTATTTATAATGTAGCAGAAAATATAATTAATGGGCGCCTCAATTTATCATTATTTTACCACGGGTTGGCCCTTTATGCCAATTATTTTATCTCAAGCAAGTGGTAAAATATTGGCATAAATAGTGGTTAAAATTTTTAATTTAACTCTCGAGAGTGGAGAAATATCGTAACGCACATGGGAAACTGAAGGAGAATTTGTTTCTCCCATTATTTAACACGAAGTTTATTTCAAAATTTGAAATTAATGCATTTGAAAATAATGCGGGGAAAGGCACGAGACATTTTAATCCTCTAGAGGATTACAGATTTTTCCACCACTGGTTCAGCAGGGTTAAAACGCCGTAATAATGGGAGAAAGTCTGGTATGGAGTCAAATTCGGTGTGTCAGTCCGGTGATAAATGCTAAATCTATTGAAAGATGTCTAACCTCATTTGTGAGATAGAAACATTGTAATGATCCGTTGATCAGTAATAACAATTCAAGATGCATTTTGTACATGTTGTCATGGTTGTTGGTTACTATTATGATATTTCTCAACACAAGAATATGAAATTTTCAATTCTTTTAAATGGGGAGGTTTGCTGGGAATTTCAAATGGAACACACTCACATTTTTCTCCCGTTTGGTGACACCTCTACTCTAAGGGTTTTTTGCTTTGTGTCGTTATGATTCTGGGAAATCCTTTAAAAACTGACAAATTTTCCTGGAAAATCTGACATCACACAGCAAAAAATCCCTTAGAACAATGGCATCACCACGCACAGGGGCTTGTCTAGAAAGTCAAATATTGACTCTAGACAAGCCCCTGTGCACCAAGTGGGAGAAAATATGTGAGGTGGGATAGGTGCATGGTTGTCTCATCTTGGAATCCAGAGTTTAATTTTAATCCATCCGGATTTCCCATTCATATTTTTTAATTTATCCGAAAGTCCCGATATTTGAAAGGAAACAGTTCCGCATCACGATAGATCCTACCCCGAGCTGGCCGAAGTTCGAACTTAAAAATGCCCAATCCTGATCTCATGAAGTCCCTATATGAAAAAGATCCTATTTGAGTTCCATTGTGAAACTTTATTATCAAATGTTGAGAAATATCATCACTTATGCCATTTGTATGTGCTTCAAATATGTTTTATTAAAAAGAATATTTAGGGAATTTTTAATCGTGGATCTGTCACTGAAAATGTTCCTCTCGTTTACAGATGTCCGGACACAAAAGTATTCAAAGTATATCTACATACTCGAAGCTGAATCCCAAGAAACACAAGGAGATCGCCAGTTGCATTCTCGATAGCCACGAGGACAGAATTCAAACATTAGTCACGATAGACACTAATCAACGAAATATCCATCAAACAACAAAGACATCCGACATCTCAGTTGTTGGACAAGGTCGAACCGCACCTGCAGGGATGAACTATATCTTTGGGGCCCCGATATATGGAGGAACATTTAACATTAACATAACCACTGTACCTGAAGACCAGCCTCAGCAAAGAAAACGTTGCCGGGTCATTTTTGACAGTGATAGTTCCCAGGAATAATAATATCTTTCTATTCATCGGTTTCTTCCGCCATTTGAGGCCTCACCATTTTTGTTATTTTAATTGGAGATCCATCCGCGCAAATATTTCGTTGGGCATCTCATTTTTCAGGAAATATAGACAAATTTAAAAATATTTTTGTTTCATTAAATACTGTCGTTATAAAATATTAAAAAGTTATTAATTTGTTTGGTTTCCTTTAAATATTTGAAACATCTATATCATTTTGCAACCATGGTAACAGGATGCGTAGCAATCTCTCAAAGGAAAGACTAAAGGGGCGGTATAAAGGTTGGGAGAATTTGCATATCGATTTAAATTTTGTTGTTTTAAAAAATTAGAGAAACAGATTCTTATATTGTTGTGAGTGAATTATCGGAGTTCTCCAATCGAGGTAGTTAAATTATGGAATTTTACTACCTCGCTCAGACTTAAAATTCCATAATTTAACTACCTCGATTGGAGAACTCCGATAATTCACTCACAACAATGTAAGAATCTATATATCCATCTAAAATATTTATATATGGTGTTGTGCAAGTTCCATTTCTATAAGAATATTATGAAGATTTTTCATGTTATTGCATTTTAACATATACTTTAAAATGATGGTTTTCTTTTATTAAATGGAACCACAACCATTTGAATGCAATATACATGTATACACACATTATTAATTTAATTAAAATCTATTCTGTATAGATTTCTGATTTTAACAAGTTCACTGTCAAGGGAAAACATTATCCTCTGTTGTGATACCAACCATTTAAAAAAGATTGTTTATTGTATTTCAGGAAGCCCTAACTTGTGTGGAAGAGCTGAATTCATCTCCTACTATTCATGTGTTCGTGTCTGAATGTTTAAATCAAGTGCTAGAAAGTTCCAATGTTGCTAGACGACATACAGGACTTTTTCTTCACAATCTAGTCAAAAAGTCAATCATTACAGATAAACAATATTTGCAAGGGTGAGTATTTATTTTAAGATTAAAAGAATACCTCTCATTTATATATAGTAACCCTCTCTCTTAAAAGGCCACCCTCTTGTAAGGCCAAATTTCAGATGCATTTAGATCGTAAAATACTACTAAATTGTCATCCTCACCCCTCTTATGAGGCGACCTTTCCATTGTTCAATGGAATGCCCCTTTGAATTCTTGGAAGTCATAAGAGAGGGAATTGTGTATTTCGAGAAATAGCATGTGAGTGAAATTTTGCAATAATCTATAAATTTCGGAAATTCTGTAGTCAATTAATTGAAAACTTGTGAAGATAAATCTAAGACCTCTTGTAGTATATAAAGAAGATCTACTATAAGAATTATTTATATTTAATGTATTTGGACATGTCATTGCTCCTTGTTTTCAATTTCATCATGCTGGTCCCTGAATTTAAATGAATTCTGCAAATCTATGGTATTTTTTGCATTTTCAAAGTCCCCATTCCAGAATTTGATGGCAAGGGCTTGACATCTATGAATACATATCAACATCTGTAGTCAATGATGAATAAAGTTATCCCTGTCAGAAAATGTATGGTGACAACTTGTGACAACTCAGACTATAGATTAAGGAATGGCCAATAGTGTCTTTCTTTCTTTCTTTTTAAATGGGAAGTATTATGGCAGCAATTTGTTTGTCCAGCCAATGTAAACATGTTGCCCTTTAACTCAACTTTGCCTTGAACTTTACAAGATTATTAGTTTAAACATATTTTATTAATTAATAAATAATGTTGTACAATAAGATACATTTCAATATGATATCATACACATAATTAAAAGGATTCGACAACAAATTAAAAAAAACTTATATTACATAATTCATTTCCCTGATTATAAGATTAGATTATTAGAAATTATGGGTCTGTATAATTATTGATGTGTTGCACTTTAGTTGTTTATTCATGCATACATCACATGTTAATCTTGTGCAAAACACATCATCAAAAAGTAACTTGTTCTCTCCACGATGAGGCTGAAAAAGCAATCACCTGGCGTTTGTCAACAATCGTTCTATTTATTAAGTGATAAACTAGTTCAGAAAAGTCTTCTTTGTATAAAATATACATTCAATTCTAACATGACCTTCTTCTTTCGCTTTGTTAACAAACGAGCGAGTTATCCATTCGGTATAATCTCATTTAGCACATGCGCTGGTGAATGTGACTGACTTTTCCATTGGCAGCATAAATTGTGTGCGACATTTTCCGCAAGCGTAAATATAAATTACCGTCTTCCAATCAAAGTATACTACCGTATTTGTACTCTTAGACATATTAGAATCGAAATAAATCATGGAAACCAGAATGTGTTTTGAGTTTTAACATGGATTGGTGGATATTAGTAAATTTTATCCGTCGCTTCTGGCTAAAATACTAATACCTGCCAATCCATGTTAAAACTCCCAACACATTCTGGCTTCCATGATTTATTTCTTAAATATTCTCTGTAATTTCAGGTTGAACTCAGTTCTTTCATATGCTGAAGACATGGAAATTGACATTCCTAAAATATGGCAGTATTTTGGGGAACTGATAGGTCCCATGGTTCAAGATGGTAGTGTACCGCTTAGTTTCCTTAAGGAGGCATGCCAGCCTCTTAAAGAAAGTGGCAAGGCAGGAATATTAGTAGCTGAGATTCTTCATGATGCTAGTGACCGTGAAGTAAGTAGATGTATATCTTTTTTTTAACTAATTTTAATTATATTGGTGTCTTTTCAGACTATTGATGTACATTGCCTTAATTTGACTAATTTTCACACAGAATGTATTTTTAGCTGTATCTGCTTACTAAGTTGAAGGGATAATGTTATTAAATTTTGTTGAATGTTGAATGTTGAAATTTGACATAAGTAATCTCCCCTTATTTTATCAAGGGCCCAAGTGGCACAATGAGTTAGATAGTTGGATTACCTAACAACTCATACAAGCCTATCACCAGTATGGCGTGAGTTCGCACCCAGCTTTGTAAATTACAAAAAAAGGTGCACTCGACTCGCAGCCGCAAGTGATAAAGTTTACCAGTTGCTTGCCGATGGTCGGTGGTTCTCTCCGGGTACTCTGGCTTCTTCCAGCACTAAAACTGGTCGCCATGATAAAGCTGAAATATTGCTGAAAGTGGCGTTAAACACAATAAAATAAAATAAAATCAATCTTATTTGATCAGGAAAATAATTGCAGTTAAAAGGTTTTATTTTATTTTTAAATCAGATATTTTAGAAATTGGGCTGTTGAGATGTACTTTAAAATGAACATATTATTGTTTTACAGGTATTTTGACAACACAATATACAATAATTGTATATTTTCTTTTATTGCAGGGTCATAAAAATGTAGGTGACTTGTGGAGAAAATCTGGTCTAGAGTGGTTAGACTTTGTACCAGAGGACCAGATAGAAAAATTCTTAAAAGATAAGGTAATAAACTTAAATATGTCATGATCTGTTTGTCTTCAATTATTTGAGGTGAGAGGTCCTTTTCTTTTCTTTTCTTTTCATTTTTGATATGGGTGGAATCAGTGACATCACTGTTTGAACTCTTATATTTTATACTTCCACATGACGGAATTTGACAATTGAGACCTGGATTAAAATATCGCTTTCTAAAATTTAACCTTTTGTTTAAGAACCCCAAAAAATGTATATTAATGGAATTGATAGGGCTGTAACCATATTTACCCATCCAGAAATTAAATGGAAAATATTTCTTCAGTAAATGTGTTTTTAAGATCTTTTCGCTGCTCTTCTAGGGATGTTTGGGCCTATAAAACTAGTTTAACCCTGCCACTTTTTATTGAAGTGTCCTTTTTGTTTTTCATTTTATTTTTTCAGTATAAATAATTAATTGACTTTACTTTGCAGAAATTAGATTTCACAGTAGCTGATGGTAGTCAACCAACGACACCTACAGTTTCAATGCCAATAGAAAGAATACAAAACACATTACAAGATTTAGTTGTAGAAAAACCAGTTAGAAATGAAGAAATTTTTGACTGGATAGAGGTGAGGAACGAGTGTTATTTATTTACTTAATAGAGTTGAGTCCACTTGTAATGAAATATGTTATAATGTAGTTTGTTTATAATGAGAAGATTTCAAGTCTCCCTAAAATTGTATTACAAATGGAGTAGACTAGAATTAGTTTAATTTATAAATACAAATTTAGAATTTTTTCAAGGAATTGAGATTGAAGAAATAACGACTGGATTTTTTTTTTTATTAAATTAATTTGAGTATATATAATCTGTAAATGTTTTAGTTTAAACAATATTTATTTCGTGAAATTCAGCATACAATTATTCAAATATACAATGTTCAATGGGATTCAGAAACAAGTTATCAAACTTGTGTAAATCTGTCACCCTAATTAGATTAAAGACCCTTTTTAGCTCACCTGGCCTTTAGGCCATGTGAGCTATTGTCATCACTTTTCGTTGGTCGTCCGTCCGTCAACATTTCACATTTTAATCTTCTCCTCAGAAACCACTGGACCAATTGCAACCAAACTTTGATGGAATGGTCCTTGGATGGCCCCCTTCCAAATTTGTGTCCGGTGATCCCGATTTCCAACCAAGATGGCTGCCAAGCTGAAAATAGAAAAAAGGGGGGATGAAATTTTAATTGTCCATTGCTGCTTTAGTGCAAGTCAAAATGAGCTCAAATTTTAACTGCAGCTACATGGCAAGGAATAGTTTAACATTTATTCCGTGTTTTTCTGTGGAATTTTTCTTTCAGCCGATATATACCAATTATGCAAATTAGGCATATTTTGATAAAAGATCACATTTAAATCTTCTCCTCTGAAACCTCTGAACCAAATTAAACCAAAACTGGCAGGGATGGTCCCTGGATGGGTCCCTTTCAAAATTTTGTCTGACAGCCCCGCCCTCCATTCAAGATGGCCACTGTTACTAAAAATAGAAATTTCTTCAAATGGCCAAAACTGCTCTATTTTAAGCCAGAATGTGTCCAAATTTGAACTGTATAAGCATAATGATGAGCTTTTTAACATATATTACAGGATTTTTTATGAACTTTAAACTTTTGCCGATTTTGACCGATTATGCAAATTAGAAAAAAGGGGGGATGAAATTAAAAAAAAATCTTCTCCTCTGAAACTACTGAGCCAATATCAACCAAACTTTGCTGAAATGATTCTTGGATGGCCCCCTTCCAAAATTGTGTCCGGTGATCCCGACTTCCAACCAAGATGGCCACCAAGCTCAAAATAGAAAAAAGGGGGGATGAAATTTTAATTGTCCATTGCTGCTTTAGTGTAAGTCAAAAGGAGCTGAGCTCAAATTTGAACTGCAGCTACATGGCAAGTAGTAGTTTAGCATATGTTCGGGTTTTTTTTTTGAAATTTTTCTTTTAGCCAATTTATACCGATTATGCAAATTAGGCATATTTTGATAAAAGATCACATTTAAATCATCTCCTTTGAAACTGCTGAACCAAATTAAACTAAACCTGGCAGGGATGGTCCCTGGGTGGGTCCCTCTCAAAATTGTGTCCGTCAGTGCCGTCCTGTATCCAAGATGGCCACTGTTACTAAAAATAGAAATTTCATCAAATGGCCAAAACTGCTCTATTTTAAGCCTGAATGTGCCTAAATTTGAACTGTATAAGCATAATGATGAGCTTTTTAACATGTATTACAGGACTTTTTATGAACTTTGAACTTTTGTCGATTTTGACTGATTATGCAAATTAGAAAAAAGGGGGGATGAAATTAAAAAAAAATCCTCCTCTGAAACTACTGAGCTAATCTCAACCAAACTTTGCTGAAATGATTCTTGGGTGGTCCTTCTTCCAAAATTGTGTCCGGCATTTCAGAACTCTGACCAAGATGGTCACCACAGCCGAACTTAATTTAACATAGGACCCTATGGGAAATTCCCATAAAAATCTTCTTGTCTGAAACCATTTGCTCAATAAGAAAATTTTTTTGATGATATAGTCATTGGATGGTTCTCTTCCAAAAATGTGTCTGGCGGTTCAGCCCTTCGACCAAGATGGCCCCCACAGCCGAACTTAGCTTAACATAGGAACCTATGGGAAATTCACATAAAAATCTTCTCCTCAGAAACCACTGGGCCAATTGCAACCAAACTTTGGTGGAATAGTCCTTGGATGGCCCCTTTCCAAAATTGTGTCCGGTGATCCTGACTTGCAACCAAGATGGCCGCCAAGCTAAAAATAGAAAAAAGGGGGTATGAAATTTAAAAAAAATCTTCTCCTCTGAAACTACTGAGCCAATCTCAACCAAACTTTGCTGAAATGATCCTTGGGTGGTTCCCTTCCAAATTTATGTCTGGCATTTCAGACCTCCGTCCAAGATGGCCACCACAGCCGAACTTAGTTTAACATAGGACCCTATGGGAAATTCCCATACAAATCTTTTTGTTTGAAACCATTTGCTCAATAAGAATTAAATGTTGATGAAATAGTCATTGGATGGTTCTCTTCCAAAAATATGTCAGGCAGTTCAGTCCTTCGACCAAGATGGCCCCCACAGCCGAACTTAGTTTAACATAGGAACCTATGGGAAATTCACAGTTGGAACCAAACTTTGATAAAATAGTCATTGGATGGTCCTCTTCCAAAATTGTGTCTGGTGGTCCTGCCCTCTGACCAAGATGGCTGCACAGCTGTACTTAGTTTAACATAGGACCCTATGGAAAATTCACATAAAAACCATCTTGTCTGGAACCAGTAGCTCAATTAAAATCAAACTTTGATGGAATAGTCATTGGATGGTCCTCTTCCAAAATTGTGTCCGGCAGTTGCGCTCTCCCGCCAAGATGGCCACCACAGTGCAGTTGCATTGTTATTGAAAGCAGCTTTGCTCCAGGTGAGCAATTACAGGCTCCTGGGAGCCTCTGGTTATATCAACTTACGATGTTGAAAAATGCGATGTCAAACTTTTGTTTTCCTTTACCACTTTCTTTGCATTTTCTTTCAAGCGTTTTTCCCGGGAAGGCATTGTGAATGATATGAATTTCAAAGTTCAAATTTTTATAATTACCGTGAAATCTAATCAGAAAATCGATCGATATAGGCTATATTAGTTATTGTTCTAAATTTAGCTTTGACATATTCAAATTAGATAGGGGGCGCTACAATGTAAACATGAAACAGCAATCGTAACTACTCGGCCATTCTCGCTACCCTATCCTCTAACCCGAGGATATGTAGCGATGTTTATTTGTAAAAATCTGCAAACGTAAACATGCTGATCAGTAGATACACGCACTGTACGTTGTATTGCTGATACTAGATAAATTTTCTCTCATTATTTTTTTTAAGAGAAAAAGTAACCGGCAGTGACAGCTAGAGTTAACGGAGATTTTTGCCGGTTACCGGCTTCTACTGACATCCCTGTACAATATAGTACATGCATTATGTTGTTCTAGTCAACACTATACATTTATTTTCCTTGCATAAGGGAGATATGAAGATTTGTTCACCCTAGAAAAGTCATATTTCCAGAGGGTGAACAAATTTTCATATCTCCCTTATGCAAGGGAAATGAATGTTTTATTCCACCAGGCCAACGTTTTGGTGAATTCTGCCAAAGGAAATCTTTTTGCCATCTTTGTTTACAAAATTATTATTTCGGAACATATGACCAAAGCGTTAAATCTTGAGAATTTCGAATAAGGGAAATACGATATTGTTGAGAGGGAAATACGATGTTGTTGAGAAATGTCACGTGGGATTGTTTTGACCAATCAAATTTCTATATAAGTAGAATAAATATTATAGAGTGGAATAATATCTGTTGTTCCTTTATAGATTCCCAATGGTGTAACTGTAATATTACATTTACTATTTCTAAATTCAATGTTGTCACAGAAATAGTAGCACAAATTTGAAAGATAATGCAAAAAAACAACAACATGTGTTTCCACCAAAAATGGGAATAAAAGTTGAAGAGGTAGTCCCTGAAAATTAGGGTTGATAATGTTAGCCGAAACACAAGTGTTACTATATTTTTCGGCCTAAGTGAAACAGATCAGTGATGAGACTGCTATCAGTGAATTGATAATTTCAAATAAGTCCGATATTATACAATTAAGGACTTTTAATAAGGTGGATGCAAAGATTTATTAACCAAAGAATATCATATTTACAGAGGCTGATGGAAATATATTCTTGGATTAATAAATCCTGGTAGCCAACGAATTGAAAGTCGTAAATTGTTTTATTATACGACACATTTTTATATGTGACTTTCACCCTTAAAATAAACTTTCGTCACAACATTTTCTTTGGTTTAGTTTGTTGCAAGAAGTTAAAATGTTATATTCATATCACGCTACGTCGCCAGAGGTAAATATAATGGTTTATCAAAGAATGTTACTATGGATGTCAGTCAATTAGAAAAGACATATAATAATGGCTTTTTTTTTGTATAAATATATAAAAGTAAATCTTTTTATTTTAGGCTAATTTAGATGATATTACAACTAAAGATAAGAAATTTATCAGGGCTTTAATGACAGCCGTTTGTTCTAGTGCAATAACAGGTAAATATTTATCTTTACTGAAGATTAGTAGACACAATAAGCTTACATACATCAAATACATGTACTAGCCAAAGTGAACTGCATCAGTGGTGTAATGGTTAGCATGCTCATCTAGTGTCGTAGATCATGGTTTCGAGCCCCAGTCAGGTCAAACTGAAGACTATTAAAAAAATGTATGCATCCCTGCTAGGCACGTAGCATTAAGAAGTAACAGCAAAGACTGGTTGGCTCAAAATCAGGATAATGTGTCCGAGAGCAGCGAATGTCTACCAATGGACTGTTGTTTTAATGATCAAGCACTATAAAAATCCAACTAAGCGTGTTGGTTTAGTACAAAGCGTCTCTCATCATCATCTCATTGAAAATTAGCTTGTTTTTGTCATGATATAGCTGAAGAATTGCTGAGTTGGCATTAAACAACAACAGCATGCCCACAGGTTTTTTCATCTGGGGGTACATGTACCCTTTTACCGTCATTTTTGGAGATACATCCAAATTTTTGGGGGTGCAATGTACCCTCTAACTCTTCATTTAGGGGTACAAAAAAATGAACTGCATTTTCTCCACACAAGGTCGTGCACCATACTGTTTTTTGTAAATATTACAGGTTTTAACAGTAACAGTTCTTCTGATTAGACAATTAAAAAATAAAGAGCCAATAGAATAGGGCGATCTATAAATCATATCATCTCACTTAAAATATGCAAGGAACGCTCTGATTGGATAATATTGCCGAAATTAACTAATCAGAACAACTCTATTATACATACTTTGAAGTGAATTGTAAACAAAAGGTAATTTTTATACAGTGCTCGCTACAGGTTCTATACATGCATGCACATAGGGTTCTTTCAATTATACGTGCATGATTATTATTCTACGTGAAACACGTACTGCAGTACGTGAATGGGCATGCTGAACAATCTCTCACTGCTTACATCAGGTCTGTGATTTTCTGTGGATATTCATGTTTATTCCACCAATGAAACTGACATCACAATATCACAAAAATATGGGTATTAATACTCCTGTATTCTTAATGGATTTCAAGTGAGAATGTTTGCTGGATGCATACTTATATACTGGTTTCTATAAGCTTCTTGACCTAATTGTTGAAAAATGTTAAAAATGGCTGAAGGTGACTAACAATATTCAATCTTTTATTGCAAATACATGTACCTTCTACCTTTAAAAGCATGGAAAAAATTCTTTGGTGACAAGAGAGAGAGAGAAGAAAAATCCTGCCAAGTTGATTAATGATTTCCATATGATAATATTGATTATGTCAAATATAAAAACATCATGTAACAAATGAATGACTACAGTTTTATTACCTTTGAACCAAATATTGTATATATATTTTTGTTTTAAACATTTTATTCACAACTATATATGAATGGGATTGAGCAACAGGCTATGCCTATACAAGCTGTCTCCTTTTTACATGTACTAGACATACATTCAGTAATAAGGAATATTGTTTGTTTACAGGCCGTGGAAATAGTGCCAAGGTAGATCCTCCAAGGATAACACAAAGACGTGTTATACTTCAGAAATACTTAGATCATCAGGCAGAGTTTGAGTTACAGGCTCTCTATGCATTACAAGCTCTTGTACATAAATTAGAGCACCCACCAGGTTAGTGTCATGTCAGTGATCGTAAATGTACATTCTTTGCCTTCATTTTTTTCACCTACTTGCCCGAAAGCCAAAGTTAGAAAAATTTTCTATTTATTCAAACAATTTCTTTCATAATTTTCACTTGTCCCAAGCTTCCGGCAAGTGGGTTAGTGCAAAGACTGAATGTATGATATACAGAAAATTAAAATACAGTCAAACCTGTCGTAAAGGTCACCTGTATATTACATATCACTCTCTCTTAAGGGCATTTTCATTTTCTTTATTTAATGAATAGTGCATATAATATGAACCTCAGTATATAAAGGGCAATTGCTCATGTATAGCATATTTTCATGTTCCCTACAGGTTTGACTACATTTTTTTATATACATTTTGTACATGTCTAAAGATTTATTAAAACTGAGGACAAACATACCTTGTAATAGTTAATTCCCTGTCTGAAATACTAGTAAGTACAGAAAATAAAATGACATAATTTTCATCACAGTAAAACTAAGACATCTTGTGGTCTACAAGAATTTGTATACATGTACAATATTTTGTTTTTGAGTAAAAAAAAAGAAAGTCTTCCCAAGAAATTCCGTAAAAATTGAAAGGAAAAAAAACCAGAAAGACATAAAAGAAGCTGAAAATTGTACCTCTTAACTGCCTACTAGGGGGCTTTTTTGATATGAGTTATGTTCATTATTGTAGACCAAACTGACTGAAATGTAGAACAACAATTTAAAAAAAATAGGCACTGTTGCTTTACTTTAGTTTGTGTCTTAAGTATAATGTTAGATAGTTCCTCATGTTCATTTACATCTATGTCATTTCTTCTTACTACTTGTTATAAATGCTGACATATTTCTTTCTTTCCTTTTCAGGAGTTTTACGGACATTATTTGATACATTATATGATGAGGACATTATTTCTGAGGATTCTTTTATTCAGTGGGAAACAAGTAAAGACCCTGCAGAACAGGAGGGCAAAGGTGTAGCAATGAAACAAGTTGTTCAATTCTTTACGTGGCTGCGGGAAGCCGATGACGAGGTGGATAGCTGAGTGTGGCTTAATTTTAGTCATATTTATTTCTATTTTGAGACTACAAGCTTTTGTATCTGTGCTCATTTCCTTTGACAGTGACATCTAGAAACCCCTGTTTCCCCGCCGTTATATAATAAGCGCATGAAATCTGAAACGAGCACCTGTGGTTCAATAAAGAGGAAGTGCTAGTAATATGACAGTTTGAATTAGATACGGGCTGTTCTTGTGTCATTTACATGAATATTGGTCACGTAATTTTATATATGTTAATATATTTAATTACATTTTAAATATAAATATCATGGTGAAAACATGTATGGTCAAATGATCGGACAAATGTTGTCATACATTGTGTAATCTTTTTACTTCCGATAAAATCTGTTAAACTAAGGTCTCACTCATCCAGCCACGTCCGACCGTGCTATAACTATTAAAAACATACTTCTAATTCCTTTTTTGTAAGAAATGAAGCAGAAACCAGCAATTTCTCGACATTCTGAACCACAGATGAACGCTTCATGCGATCGGACTTGATCAAAGGGGGACAACTTCATTTTTGAATGTACCTAAAATAATTCTGAATTATACCGACCTTTATGCTCCTTTATGTCTTCACCAGAAACGTTTTATCCAAGAGTAAATAAGTAAATTTAATTGCATTAAAGATCAACATGCTGATTTTTTTTTTTGTAGTATGATAGAATAAAAAAAAACACATAAAACTTCTGATTGCTTCGAATTCGGTTCAATAGTTCAAATAAATTTCAGAGAATGATAATAATTCCATCAGCAAGTAAGTAATTTTTATTTAAAGTCGGAAGTAGGAGTTCCACAGTGTTGCTTCCTCATAAATAAAACTCTTTTTACCATACCTTGTTTTTGAACCTCCATTGTGTAATACCACTTCATACAAATGTAGTTTTTTCCCTAATGTAATTGACAGTTGGAATTTACTTGATGTAGACACACAAAATCAACACAGTAGACTAAATGTTCAAAAAGCAAATAAGATCTAATATATCTGTCCCTCCCCCCTATTTTGCCTTGGGTACAAGAAAATACAACATATTCCATTGTCAACTTAGAAACTAGGCAAGTAACTTGAATCAACACAAGTTCTTGTCACACTTGTCAGATGGTTCAGGGGGTCCTTGTGGGGATGATGTTGTAGACAACTTTCACTACTTTTATGTCTGTCCACTTTTCATTTGCCAAAGAATTTTGCTGTTTACTCAACTGAGAGATTTAGCCTACTTCCTAAACATTGATGTACTCTTAAAGGGATCACCTGACCTTTCTTTTGATGATAATGTACTTATTATGAACTCTGTCCACACCTTTATTTGTGGAACCAAAAGACTTGACTATTAATATTAACATTTTTCAATTTGATTTTGTATTATTTGCTTTGAATCTTTTTTAATTTATTGCTTAAGATGTTTAAACAAATAAATATCTATATTTATGTGTACATGTGTAGTATGCATATGTATGAATGTGCCTTCTTATGTGCCTATATATACATGTACATATGTATCCTTAATATACAGAAGAATATATTAATTACAAGTTAACTTATTCACACTCTAAATTGGCAAAATTCACAATTATAATGAATAAATGGACCGTTTTAAAATTTTGAATTTCTCCTAAGTAAAAATGTTTTGTACACTTAATTACAATGTAAATTAATTAATCATTATTATCATTATACTTGATGTCCTTAGTTATTGAGGGAGAGCACTTACATAGGCTATGCCTGATGTGCAATCCCATTGGATATTGTATTTATGCATTTATTCAATAAAATATTTGAATTGAATCGAAATTGAAGGTGAAAAAAACAATAGTATTCTGAATATTTTATGTGAATCTAAATATAGTTTTGCAAGGATTTAAATAGTTCAGTTTACTTTACAAATGAATTGGATTGGTGTCTGGTGAACATTTATTCCACATTTCAGTATTTTCCATTGTAAAACTACTTTTCACACCTCTTATGTACCAACTATACTAAAATAAAATGATCATGTTACTGGTAAATTCACATAATTTTTGCCTCATCAACCTGATGAAAAGCCTTGGGGTTGGACATATGACATACTGACAAACAATATAAATCATGAGTTAGAATATAATTAGAAAACTGACAGGTCATATTGGGCCTTGCTGATATTCAAAGGGATTCTTACGTTATTAACTTAATAGTACAAGTCCACATAGGTGTGGGTGGGTGGATGGACTAAGGGATACAGTGATCTAAAAATTGAAAATTATTATTTTTGGTTCTTACATGTATCCATGAAATGATATTGTATGACTAATTTGAGTATAGCAAGATCTTTTTATTACTTTCAAAACAGTGAAATTACTTTGTTTACTCCTCAACAATATTGATATCAAGAACTGCACAATGGTCTCTGACAGATAAAACTGAAATAATGTTTACTGCATTTTACACAACCAAATACAGTTTCTTTTCTTTTTTTTTCTCACCATGCTTTGGATATTGTTTACAAGTTGTTGGCTTCTTATATAGCCTAGAGAATTTGTGTACCGGTAATATGGAATTGCTATTTTATAATGGATAAAAAAATTAAAATGTATACTGTACAATGGTGGATCCAGCAGGGATCAGGAGGTTCGGACCCCCACACACCCCCTCCCCCAAATCTAAAATGTTCAATGTATATGTTGAAAGTGGTAAAAAAAAGACATTGAATTGGTTTGATTTAGTCCTGACCCCCTTAAACTTCCACCCCCCCCCCCCCTTTCCCTGCCAGAGACAATTCTGGATCTGACCCAGCTGTCTGCAGTAGAAAAATTTAAACTAAAAGTGTCTGTAATATCTGGTAGTTCATATTTGTCACGAATTGTGCCCCTCTTCTAGCTGATTTATTTTTATACTCATATGAGTCGGAGTTTCTTCAAAAGCTTGTAAAAGATAAGAAGATTCATGAGGCTAGAGCCTTTAATTTCACATACAGGTATATTGATGACGTTTTATCTATCAATAATTCTAGATTTGCAGAATTTCTTCCATTGATATACCCTCCAGAGCTGGAAGTTAAAGAGACCACAGATACAGCTTCGTCCGCATCATTTTTGGACTTATACCTCGAATTTGACGACAGTGGTTAACTCAGTACTAAAATTTATGATAAACGGGACGACTTCAATTTTAAAATCATAAATTTTCCAAACATGTGCAGCAATATACCAGCTTCTCCTGCATATGGTGTTTACATCTCGCAATTGATTTGCTATGCAAGGGCCAGTAGCAATTATTCTGATTTCCTGAAACGTCATCTTCATCTGAGAAACAGGCTACTGGACCAGGGCTATAAAAAGATTCGCCTTATTCGATCTCTTAAAAAGTTTATATTCCGATACCAAGATCTTGTCGAAATATATTCCGTCTCTGCAGAAACGATTATAAGCGATGCATTTTCATATAGTGAAAATGTATAAAGATAAAGAAGTCAAGAAAAATGTCAAGGATATTTTTTTATCAATGTGTGACGTAAAAATATTTTTGACATTTACGTCACCGAATATGGTACTGCTTTGACAACTATTTTACCTATTTTGTTCCTGTATTTAAATACTGTTATAGTGACAGCCGGAACCTTTGAACCGTAATGAGAGCGGGAGGTTTGGCGCTTTAAAATCTGATTCAACCCACCATTTCGTTAGAAATGCCTGTACCAAGTCAGGGTCATTACGGTTTTCACAGTTTTCCGGTTGTTGACTGATTTTGTCTGTTTATATAATTATGAGTTTTGACTTTCCCTTTGTAAGATTGTTCGGAGTTCGGTAATTTTGTTATTACCTTATTCATCACCTATCATTTTTATTGTCATAAATCAATAAACTGGAATGTGTTATCTTCTACTATTACATTTGAAACTTTCTATTTATCTTAATTCTCAGCAGTCCTAAATGTCACTCTCTTTTCATTATATTTATATATACTATAATTTGATGACTACAAATATTGTTGTGTTGAAGTCCATGACCAACTTGTTCCATGTAAAATCATTGTGATTTCTTTAAAATAATTTGTGTGTTTTATGATCCTATGCAGTTTTATTACACTGAATCACAATCAACAACATGAACTTTCAGAAGTGGCATTTAAAACTCTTCATGATCTACTGAGAGGACATGGTCACACCTGTAGAATAAAAAACATTAAGTTATAGAGAAAGAAAATGAAGAACTAAAAGTAATAACTATCTTTTCCAGAAATAGTTTATCATGTACTTGTGCAAAAAGTTTATATAAAATGCAATTTAAAAATTATCTTTATACATATATGTTTTGGTGGCAACTACATGAAAAAATAGCATTATTCCAGAAATGTTTGCTGCATGTATCATAATGTCATACCAAACAAGTGTGCACACAATAATGATGTACTAAAAAAAAATGTAATTATATCACAGATATGTACAGGTATGTTACATTACACCAGAATGTTAATACATGTTCATACTGTAATGTATGCATTACACATATAATTTGTAAAGCTTTCCTGATACCACTAAAATTTGATAATATAATTATGTTTTATCAAAAATTGTTTCAAAAATGTTGCATGGAAATTCATGTTAAAATAGACATATGTACATTGTATTTGTACAAAATACACTTGGGACTTAATAACAAAAAATGTATACTCATTATCTCAGTTTTCATGAAGAAAATTTCATTAAAGGAACAAAATAAAAAGAAATTTACACAAGATACAGATACCCTCTTTTCTAAACAATATCAAAGAATATTGGAACAGCTCATTTAGACAGATGTATTAAACAATCCCGATATTTTCGAACAGCCATAATACGTCCTATATAATCTCTGATTGGATAAAGTTATTAAAGGTTGGGAGAATTTTATAACTTAATATGTATGTTTGCTGTTTTCGCCATTTTCGGGTAAAAAAAAACAAATTCGTGAATTATATTCTATCTCTTATTCATTTATAGAAACGGAGATCTATATATTTAGTTCGTGTAAATTTTCTGTGCGATTTTTGTTCATCTCTTTGTTTCAAATTTAACCCCATTTGACCCGCTTGAAAACAATATTTCTTTTTAGACTATAACTATGTTTTAGAAGAAGTTATGTTACTTACCGTGATTTGAATATATGGTACATTTAAGAACTTAGATATAATGAGAATTACCAGATGGAATAAGATCACTTTGATTGATGATGAAATGTATAAAGATGTTAAAAAAAAATATACAGATATCAAAGCAAGTTTTTGCAAAAATCCTGTGAAAACTGCCAAGATGATCTAAACAACTTAACATTGAGTTTTTTATTTTGGTGAATTGAATTTGAAAAGGATGCTTTTTAATTGCATAAAAGAAAAGATTATTATTAGAAATTACAGGCTTAAAAAAACGTAATAAAAACTTTAATTCTTAATTTAGTCAACTGTGTTACAACATTCTTTTTCTTGGGAGAATTATTGTATTGAAATACTAACCCATGTCAAGCAGGTTCAGTTAGCTAGATTGAATTTTTTTATATTTTTTTTTAAGTGTAATTGGGTTCCAAGAAAAGATGAAAATAATCCTAAAACAATAGAACAGATTCACAAGGAGGCTCAACAGGAACAACAAGAGAAATTATTACTGTTACAGACTGTTACTATACCAAACCAAAAACCAACAAGAGGTGGTGGAAGGGGAGGTAATAAATCTTAGTCTGGAAATCATTCTTTACATTGTCTCTATTGATAATTAATTGGTGAAAAATTTCATAGATACAAATGTACTTAATTACTTCGTTTAAGAGAATTTTATTGGTTGATCTAACCACATTGGTGGCATAATGATTAGTATACTCACCTCAAGTGTGGTAGGTCGAGCAAAAGAATATGAAATTAGTATTTGCTGCTTCGTCGCTAAGAACACAACTTTAAGCAGAGATTTCAAAGTGAGCCAGTACTTTAACCCGTCTGAGATCGTGTATAGGACTGGCAGAAATTACTGAACCCCCAAAAATAATCTATAAAAATATCTAGTTCGAAGAGACAGAATAGTCGCCGTATCGGTTTATTTTTGTTTATCAAAATCCAGGAAGTACATTGACAAACATAATAGGTTCTAACGAACGATTTGATAGGCTGATTGTCCGAGTCAGCGAGATGTTTTACAATATGAAGAGAAACACGAAAATAAAGGACTATTTTGCTGCGAAATCTAGAAAAAGTGAGTCGAGTGGAATCATAGACGATGTATGCATGGCATTTTGTTTGTTTTGCATTTTACATGTTGGAACTGACGATGTTTTAACTGTTCATAATTTCATTGAGATTTGGTCCCGGACTCGGGGAATACATACATCAGAAAAAAACTCCGGGTCGGAGCTTTTTTCTGATGCATGTATTCCCTCAAAATTTTAACGAGATTAATCTGTTAACTCGTGATCTAGATATGGTTCCTTGTAAGTATTTTAAGTTTTCAAAATAATATCGTTTTTTCGGGCCAGTACCGAATTACTGGGCTACTAGGCTGGTGAATACCCTCGGGGATTAACAGTCCACCAGACGGAGGCATCGACCCAGTGGTAATAAAAATAAAAGTACCGAAATTGCAGTATATTTTGGTTCTGCATATGGCCATTTCGAAAACTTATGTCTCATCAGTGCAGTTCAGTATGAAATAGGAAGCACACATATTATTTTTCTTTGCAATGTGCAAAAAAAAAACAACAAATTTGAAAGAAACTAACTTCTCCTTTATGTAAAATACTTATATACAAAACAAACATAAAACATGGAAAAATGTCATGAATAAGGAGAAAACAATACAATTTAAATTTCAATATTTTTTTCACATAATATTAATGAAAAAGGTTGTAAAAAAGGTCCAAAGTGTGTGACAATGCACAAGGTAGTCACATGTGGGTAATGTCAATGAGGCAGCAATGCCAAAGGCTGAAAGCTAACATATTCATAATCCTGGAACCTGAAATGTGCAGTCAGTACAAAAATTGGAAACATCTTTCCAACCCATGAATAATCTTGGCTGAAGTCTGTAATCTGAAATATTCAAATAAGAAATTGGGAAAAACAATCCATTATGCATGATTTCTCAGGAATGTTGACTTGTATAATATTATTGTAGGTCCCAGATTAGGACAGTCTGCTTCCATGGGAGGTGGTTCTACACCAGATGGATGGAATACTGTTGGTGGACGTCCTAATTTGAGAGGCGAAAGGCAAACAATTGATCCTGCAAGATTGAAACTATCCAGGGTAAGAGTAATTGTTATCTGTCAAAAAAATGATTGTTAATTCACATGAAAATTTTGGTCCTGACATTGGATATGCAAAAATAATAAGAATACTTGATACTCTTTATGTGAAACAGTTTTTAGCATGGTCATTGTTTATTTTCTATTGGGTACTCCAGTTTCATCCAGCAGTAAAATGATCACCACGATATAACTGAAGTATTGTTAAAGTGGTGGTAGCCCATTCTACTTGATTTGTTTACTCAGAGCTGTATTTAGTCCATGATGAATATAAAGTTATCCCTGTCAGATGTTGGTAATGTTGATGAAGCTAATTCTGAGACTAAAACATGTTCACACTCTACATACGTATAAGGACAATTGGTTGTTATACCTTTTATGTTGACAGAATTGGAGATTGACATGACAAATGGCACATTTTTGGTTTCCATGCTCCAATGTTGGTTTCCCATTGTCAAATGCTTTGAGGTTTTTGCACAGTAACTCACAGTTGTATAAATGAGCATATATTATCATTTGTAGCAAAATGTAGATGATAATATACAGTTGGGTCCTGGTGGTGGAGCTGGAAGGTTTGCTGGATGGCAGAGAGGAAGCTCTGGTGGTGGTTCAAAGACTGCTTCACAAGAAGCTGACAAGACTCCAGGCAACAGGTAATTATTTGTTTTAATGGGACAGAAATTGGTTGATTATATTCATACTTTTCACAAAGGTTATAAAGATATCATCATACTTAGATAATAAAAAAAAAATCTTATCCTGCCTTTGTAAAAATGTTGATTGTCCAATGATAAAATGCACTCAACTTGTAATTGCACTACATCTCAAGGGGTCATCATTGCATTGCTGTGTACATGTAAAGATGACGTCCTTGCATCCAATGCATAGGATTAAATTCTTTGAATAAAAAGTGTCGCAGTAAACACAGAAAAACAACAATGCAGCCACTGAGCGGGATTGGAAGTCACAACTTTAGTGGTGATGGGCACTGATTGTACAGGAAGTTGTAAACCAACTACCATATGATCATGATCACAACATCCCCCTGTAGGCATTGAGATTATACCACCCTGAAGCACTATTTTAGTCCGAGGTGAAAAAAGCTTAGCCTTAGACTGTATAGAAGTGCTACAGGGTTGTACAGACTCATTGGCCATGGGTAGACCCGTAAATAACTGATGTATATATATATGATAGATAAATTTTGACAGATGTTTCTTTGATATTGCTCTTGTATTAAGTTTGTATTAAATTTTTTAGATTTTCAGCACTTAGTAAACCAGAGGAAGAAAGTCGATCACGATATGGTGTTAGTCCTGCCAGAGATGGTGGAAAAGGTAGAGGATTCGGTCGGTCAAGAGACGTAACTCCTAGATCCTCGCAAGAACAAGAAAAGGAACGAGCTCTTGCCGCTGTTAGGTAGATAACATTAATCTTTATTTGAGACGTCAATGTATTTGATTATGACAGTTAGCATTTCTCATTTCCTATTAGGCTTTGCAGTGTTTTTACTTTTACGGAACATTCGGCCTGGTGATAGAAAAAAAAATTCTAGACCAAACCAACTTTTACCAGACCGAAAAAAATTGAGTCAAAGATACTTACAAAATGTTAATAATTTTGTGCTTGTGGTATTTGATCAGTTATTCTAAGTGCAGATAAGATGATGAAGAGACAAAGAATTATTCTTTTCCCCAGAGCATCAAGCAAAACCTTTTAATACTGCCAGACAGACACACTATAAAATGCATATTTAGTATGAAAAAAACTTCTGCATACTGTTCGAACACAATTTACATGTCATTACGTTTTCCTCCGTATCGTGCACTAACCATGTTCTACCATCTTGCCATTTAGGATTAAAGCTTCTCCTTGTATTTCCGGCATTTAGCCTTTTGATCTTCGTCGCTGGCTTTCCGTTGTTTTACCAGGGATAGCCCCTTCTACGTACCTCAAAAACGACATGACCTTCAAACTGGTTTCAATTTCGCCGCTACGAACAGGAACCCTGACCAGACTGACTAACAAAAAAACAATACCGGACATTTTGATCCGGATTTCTTTATCAGACTTTCGGTCCTATTAGTATGCAGATCAGCATCGGACCGAGTGATTTTTTACCGGACATGCAGCATGCCCATTCACGAACTGCAGTACATGTTTCACGTAGAATAAAAATCATGCACGTAAAATTGAAAGAACCCTACGTGCATGCACGTAAAGAACCCTTTGAGAGCACTGTATAAAAATTTCCTTTTGTTTACAATTCACTTCAAAGTATGTATAATAGAGTTGTTCTGATTAGTTAATAATTTTGGCAATATTTTCCAATTGGAGCATTCCTTGCATATTTTAAGTGAGATGATATGATTTATAGATCCCCCAATTCTATTGACTCCTTATTTTTAGCTCACCTGGCCATAGGTCAGGTGAGCTTTTGTCATGGGTAAGCGTCCGTCTGTCCATTAGCTTTTCACATTTAACTCTTCTTCTCTGAAACCGCTGAACAGATTTCAACCAAACTTGCCAGAAATGTTCATTGGATGGTCCTCTACCAGATTTATGTTTTTGGTGTAGATCGGAAATTCAACATGGCTGCCAGGGCCAATAGCGTGTTCTGATTGGCTGAAATTTTAAAAATCTTCTTGTCAGAAACCACCAAGCCAATTGAATTGTGACTTTGCAGGAATGATCATTGGGTGGTCCTGTACTAAACTTGTGAATCGTTTGCCGATCAGAAATTCAAGATGGCCGTCATGACTCGACTTAGTTTTAACATAGGACCCTATGGAAAAATGTTTAAAAGTCTTCTCCTCTGAAACCAGTAAATCAATTTAAAGCAAACATGGCATGAATGGTCCTTAGGTGGTCAACTTTCAAAATTATGTCCTGTGACCCCGACCTCCATCCAAGATGGCCACTGTCAGCGGACATAGTTTTAACATAGGACCCTATTGGGAAAATGTTTAAAAAACATTTCCTCTGAAACCAGTAAGCCAATTTAAAGCAAACATGGCATGAATGGTCCTTAAATGGTCAACTTTCAATATTATATCCAGTGACCCAGACCTCCATCTAAGATGGCCGCCATCAGCAGACATAGTTTTAACATAGGACCTTATGGGAAATATGTTTAAAAATCTTCTCCTTTGAAACCAGTAAGCCAATTTAAAGCAAACATGGCATGGATGGTCCTTAAGTGGTCAATTTTCAAAATTAGGTACAGTGACCCTGACCTCCATCCAAGATGGCTGCCTTCAGCAGACATAGTTTTAACATAGGACCTTATGGGAAAAAAATGTTTTAAAATCTTCTCCTCTGAAACCAGTCAGCCAATATAGCAAACATGTCATCTATTGTCCTTAGGTGGTCAACTGCCAAAAATGTGTTCAGTGACCCTGATCTCGGTCCAAAATGGCCACCGTCAGCGGACATAGTTTTAACATAGGACCTATGGGAAAATTGTTTAAAAGTCTTCTCCTCTTTCAAAATTGTGTCCGGTGACCACGATCTCCATCCAAGATGGCTGCCATGAGCAGACATAGTTTTAACATACATTGTAAAACCCTATGGGATTTGAATAGTAAAACTTAAATGTATTCGGCATGCAGACATTCTTAAGAGGGCTTATTTATGTCAGGTGAGCGATACAGGCTCACCTGAGCCTCTAGTTTAATTGTCCAATCAGAAGAACTGTTACTGTTAAGACCCGTAATATTTACAAAAAACAGCATGGTGCACAACGTTTAAAGTATAAGTGTGTTGAAATTACCGAGTGTAAATTGTACATGCACATAGACGATGCCAAAATTACAAGAGGGACAATCCAGTGTCTATGACACGAAGAATACAGAATGCACAACCTTGCGTGGAGAAAATGCAGTTCATTTTCTTTGTACCCCCAAATGAAGAACTAGAGGGTACATTACACCCCCAAAAATGAAGGTAAAAGGGTACATGTACCCCCAGATGACAAACCTGTGGGCATGCTGACATGTCCGACGGACCTTTGGAATCACTGCTTTGAAGATACAATCATGACCTGCATAGGTGTAGTAATGGCTAGAACAGTCTTTGTCTTTATTTTTTTTCACCTACTTGCCTGAAAGCCAAATTTAGAAGAAAAAAAATCTATGTATTCAAGTGAATTATTTCATAATTTTCACTTGTCTGAATCCAGTTTTACAAGTCTCAGGCTTCAGCAAGTGGCTTAGCACAAATAGTGCTAGTATACTCTCCTTGCGTGCAGTGGATCATGATCTTTGGTATTTGATATAAATAGCAAATTTCTGTACACAAAGCTGTGGAAATTCTAATTAGAATTATCCCTCGGTTACCATCGGTCACAAGGCTGTCACTATTCTGCAGTGTTTAAATCAATTAGTCACTTGACTAAGTAAAGGTCTTTATTACATGTATATGATGAATGAAAAGTTATCCCTGTCTGAATGTAGATGATGACAGCTTTTCTCTGACACATGTATCTATTGGTAAAGGATACAATCTTTAGTGAAATCAGTACCAAAATATAGGTTAATGGTTTATCACCTTTATATAAATTTTATATTGGTATCGACTCTGATCAGTGGATTTCTTCTTTTTTGAACAGTATAGTTAGAAATCAAATGTGTCAAACTTGGTCCAAACGGCTAGAAAATGAAGTTATTTAGTGGGGTTTTCTTTTTTTGTCAGTGAGTACATTCATCACTGTCTAAATGATTCACTAATAATGGATTAATTGATGGTTTAAAGGTCTATTGTCGGTGGTCAAACCACACCAAGGGAAGGACCAAGCAGGAAAAGTAGTCGGGGCAGAGAACCTCGTGATGGCTCTTTTAAAGAGCCTGAAAAACCAGCACCAGCTGCAGTTATCCAGTTAACAGAAGATGAAATGATAAAGAAGACTCATGCAATACTTGATGAATACCTCCATTTACAAGATATTAAGGTTAGTTGTCAAGAATTTTACAGGGGGCGTCATGGCCGTGATCGTATGATAGTTGGATTTACAACCACCTATGCAATCAGTGCCTATCACATCACTGATGTTGTGAGTTCGAATCTTGATCAGGGCGAGTTGTACAACAGTTTGTGATAAAGTTTGTCAGTGACTTGCGGCAGGTCAGTGGTTTTCTCCGGGTACTCTGGTTTCCTCCACCAATAAAACTGACCGCCAAGATATAACTGAAATATTGTTGAAAGTGGCATTAAAAACCATCAAACAAACAAACAAACAAATAAATTTTACACATGCCCTAAAAAAAACTTGTGGTTTCACTGACCCTAATTTTTAATTGACATTTTTGGGGGCAAGCAATGTTAAGAATGTTAGCGTTTAAACATGTTTTTTTTTGCCTAATAAGAGTGCTACAGCTCTCTTTATCACTCAAAAGGAAGTAGATTTATCAATGTATGTGGTGTGAATTATGATATCCATCTAAAATATTTATATTTGGTGTTGTGCAAGTTCCATTTCTATAAGAATATTATGAAGATTTTTCATGTTATTGCATTTTAACTTATACTTTGAAATGATGGTTTTCTTTTATTAAATGAAACCACAACCATTTGAATGCAATATACATGTATACACACATTATTAATTTAATTAAAATCTATTCTGTATAGATTTCTGATTTTAACAAGTTCACTGTCAAGGGAAAACATTATCCTCTTGTGATACCAACCATTTAAAAAAGATTGTTTATTGTATTTCAGGAAGCCCTAACTTGTGTGGAAGAGCTGAATTCATCTCCTCTTATTCATGTGTTCGTGTCTGAATGTTTACATCAAGTGCTAGAAAGGTCCAATGTTGCTAGACAACATACAGGACTTTTTCTTCACAATCTAGTCAAAAAGTCAATCATTACAGATAAACAATATTTGCAAGGGTGAGTATTTATTTTAAGATTGAAAGAATACCTCTCATTTATATATAGTAACCCTCTCTTAAAAGGCCACCCTCTTGTAAGGCCAAATTTCAGATGCATTTAGATCGTAAAATACTACTAAATTGTCATCCTCGCCCCTCTTATGAGGCGACCTTTCCATTGTTCAATGGAATGCCCCTTTGAATTCTTGGAAGTCATAAGAGAGGGAATTGTGTATTTCGAGAAATAGCATGCAAGTGAAATTTTGCAATAATCTCTAAATTTCAGAAATTCTGTAGTCAATTAATTGAAAACTTGTGAAGATAAATCTAAGACCTCTTGTAGTATATAAAGAAGATCTACTATAAGAATTATTTATATTTAATGTATTTGGACATGTCATTGCTCCTTTTTTTCAATTTCATCATGCTGGTCCCTGAATTTAAATGAATTCTGCAAATCTATGGTATTTTTTGCATTTTCAAAGTCCCCATTCCAGATTTTGATGGCAAGGAGTTGACATCTATGAATACATAGCAACATACTGTAGTCAATGATGAATAAAGTTATCCCTGTCAGAAAATGTATGGTGACAACTGAGACTATAGATTAAGGAATGGCCAATAGTGTCTTTCTTTCTTTTTAAATGGGAAGTATTATGGCAGCAATTTGTTTGTCGAGCCAATGTAAACATGTTGCCCTCTAACTCAACTTTGCCTTGAACTTTACAAGATTATTAGTTTAAACATATTTTATTAATTAATAAATAATGTTGTACAATAAGATCAATTTCAATATGATATCATACACATAATTAAAGGGATTCTACAACAAATTTAAAAAAACTTATATTACATAATTCATTTCCCTGATTATAAGATTAGATTATTAGAAATGATGGGGTCTGTATAATTATCGATGTGTTGCACTTTAGTTGTTTATTCATGCATACATATCATGTTAATCTTGTACAAAACACATCATCAAAAAGTAACTTGTTATCTCCACGATGAGGCTGAAAAAGCAATCGTCTGGCATTTATCAACAATCATTCTATTTATTAAGTGATAAACTAGTTCAGAAAAGTCTTCTTTGTATAAAATATACATTCAATTCTAACATGACCTTCTTCTTTCGCTTTGTTAACAAACGAGCGAGTTATCCATTCGGTATAATCTCATTTAGCACATGCGCTGGTGAATGTGACCGACTTTTCCATTGGCAGCATAAATTGTGTGCGACATTTTCCGCAAGCGTAAATCTAAATTACCGTCTTCCAATCAAAGTATACTACCGTATTTGTACTCTTAGACATATTAGAATCGAAATAAATCATGGAAACCAGAATGTGTTTTGAGTTTTAACATGGATTGGTGGATATTAGTAAATTGTACCCCTCACTTCTGGCTAAAATACTAATATCTGCCAATCCATGTTAAAACTCCCAACACATTCTGGCTTCCATGATTTATTTCTTAAATATTCTCTGTATTTTCAGGTTGAATTCAGCTCTTTCAGATGCTGAAGACATGGAAATTGACATTCCTAAAATATGGCAGTATTTTGGGGAACTGATAGGTCCCATGGTTCAAGATGGTAGTGTACCACTTAGTTTCCTTAAGGAGGCATGCCAGCCTCTTAAAGAAAGTGGCAAGGCAGGAATATTAGTAGCTGAGATTCTTCATGATGCTAGTGACCGTGAAGTAAGTAGATGTATATCATTTTTTTAAGACTAATTTTAATTATATTGGTGTCTTTTCAGACTATTGATGTATATTGCCTTAATTTGACTAATTTTCACAGAGAATGTATTTTTAGCTGTATCTGCTTACTAAGTTGAAGGGATAATGTTATTAAATTGACCACTTTGTTGAAATTTGACATAAGTAATCTCCCCTTATTTTATCAAGGGTGGCACAATGAGTTAGATAGTTGGATTACCTAACAACTCATACAAGCCTATCACCAGTATGGCGCGAGTTCGCACCCAGCTTTGTAAATTACAAAAAAGGGTGCACTCGACTCGCAGCCGCAAGTGATAAAGTTTATCAGTTGCTTGCCGATGGTCGGTGGTTCTCTCCGGGTACTCCGGCTTCTTCCAGCACTAAAACTGGTCGCCATGATAGAGCTGAAATATTGCTGAAAGTGGCATTAAACACAATAAAATAAAATAAAATCAATCTTATTTGATCAGGAAAATAATTGCAGTTAAAAAGTTTTATTTGATTTTTAAATCAGATATTTTAGAAATTGGACTGTTGAGATGTACTTTAAAATGAACATATTATTGTTTTACAGGTATTTTGACAACACAATATACAATAATTGTATATTTTCTTTTATTGTAGGGTCATAAAAATGTAGGTGACTTGTGGAGAAAATCTGGTCTAGAGTGGTTAGACTTTGTACCAGAGGACCAGATAGAAAAATTCTTAAAAGATAAGGTAATAAACTTAAATATGGCATGATCTGTTTGTCTTCAATTATTTGAGGTGAGAGGTCCTTTTCTTTTCTTTTCTTTTCTTTTTTGATATGGGTGGAATTGGTGACATCACTGTTTGAACTCTTATATTTTATACTTCTACATGACGGAATTTGACAATTGAGACCTGGATTAAAATATCGCTTTCTACAATTTAACCTTTTGTTTAAGAACCCCAAAAAATGTATATTAATGGAATTGATAGGGCTGTAACCATATTTACCCGTCCAGAAATTAAATGGAAAATATTTCTTCAGTAAATGTGTTTTTAAGATCTTTACGCTGCTCTTCTAGGGATGTTTGGGCCTATAAAACTAGTTTAACCCTGCCACTTTTTATTGAAGTGTCCTTTTTGTTTTTCATTTTATTTTTTCAGTGTAAATAATTAATTGACTTTACTTTGCAGAAATTAGATTTCACAGTAGCTGATGGTAGTCAACCAACGACACCTACAGTTTCAATGCCAATAGAAAGAATACAAAACACATTACAAGATTTAGTTGTAGAAAAACCAGTTAGAAATGAAGAAATTTTTGACTGGATAGAGGTGAGGAACGAGTGTTATTTATTTACTTAATAGAGTTGAGTCCACTTGTAATGAAATATGTTATAATGTAGTTTGTTTATAATGAGAAGATTTCAAGTCTCCCTAAAATTGTATTACAAATGGAGTAGACTAGAATTAGTTTAATTTATAAATACAAATTTAGAATTTTTTCAAGGAATTGAGATTGAAGAAATAACGACTGGATTTTTTTTTTTTATTAAATTAATTTGAGTATATATAATCTGTAAATGTTTTAGTTTAAACAATATTTATTTCGTGAAATTCAGCATACAATTATTCAAATATACAATGTTCAATGGGATTCAGAAACAAGTTATCAAACTTGTGTAAATCTGTCACCCTAATTAGATATTGATAACATTGTAAATGTTTTATAATATAAAAACATATTCATGTAGTAACAGATTAAAAGTGGGTTTTCTTGTGATCAGAGCTGCACGTGATCAATGTAAACTTCCCAATACCCAATAAAGCAGTCTTTAAGCTAACCCATTTGCCCGAGACAAGTAAAACTGGATTCTGACAAGTGAAAATTAGAAAAAAATTTGTTTGAATAAATAGAACATTTTTCTAAATTTGGCTTTTGGGCAAGTAGGTGAAAAAAATTAAGTCAAAGACTACCAATAAAGTGGGATTTAAATACTTACAACAGGGATGTCAATAGATTTTGAAGTAGCAGGCAAATTGATGGAGACGGCGCAGCCATCTGCCGTGCCGAGAACTCAGCACCCTTTACAGCCGGGGGCCCCCAGAAGCTCTGGAATAAATGGTGCAAAATCCTGCATTCTAGGCCTCTCCTGGCACTTAATTACATTATTGAAACTTCATTTTTTTGTACTATTTTTCTCATATTTTCAGCACTTGTTCAAGATTAAAGACCCTTTTTAGCTCACCTGGCCTTTAGGCCATGTGAGCTATTGTCATCACTTTTCGTTGGTCGTCCGTCCGTCAACATTTCACATTTTAATCTTCTCCTCAGAAACCACTGGACCAATTGCAACCAAACTTTGGTGGAATGGTCCTTGGATGGCCCCCTTCCAAATTTGTGTCCGGTGATCCCGATTTCCAACCAAGATGGCTGCCAAGCTGAAAATAGAAAAAAGGGGGGATGAAATTTTAATTGTCCATTGCTGCTTTAGTGCAAGTCAAAATGAGCTCAAATTTTAACTGCAGCTACATGGCAAGGAATAGTTTAACATATATTCCGTGTTTTTCTGTGGAATTTTTCTTTCAGCCGATATATACCGATTATGCAAATTAGGCATATTTTGATAAAAGATCACATTTAAATCTTCTCCTCTGAAACCTCTGAACCAAATTAAACCAAACCTGGCAGGGATGGTCCCTGGATGGGTCCCTTTCATAAATTTTGTCTGACAGCCCCGCCCTCCATTCAAGATGGCCACTGTTACTAAAAATAGAAATTTCTTCAAATGGCCAAAACTGCTCTATTTTAAGCCAGAATGTGTCCAAATTTGAACTGTATAAGCATAATGATGAGCTTTTTAACATATATTACAGGATTTTTTATGAACTTTAAACTTTTGCCGATTTTGACCGATTATGCAAATTAGAAAAAAGGGGGGATGAAATTAAAAAAAAATCTTCTCCTCTGAAACTACTGAGCCAATATCAACCAAACTTTGCTGAAATGATTCTTGGATGGCCCCCTTCCAAAATTGTGTCCGGTGATCCCGACTTCCAACCAAGATGGCCACCAAGCTCAAAATAGAAAAAAGGGGGGATGAAATTTTAATTGTCCATTGCTGCTTTAGTGTAAGTCAAAAGGAGCTGAGCTCAAATTTGAACTGCAGCTACATGGCAAGTAGTAGTTTAGCATATGTTCGGGTTTTTTTTTTGAAATTTTTCTTTTAGCCAATTTATACCGATTATGCAAATTAGGCATATTTTGATAAAAGATCACATTTAAATCATCTCCTTTGAAACTGCTGAACCAAATTAAACCAAACCTGGCAGGGATGGTCCCTGGGTGGGTCCCTCTCAAAATTGTGTCCGTCAGTGCCGTCCTGTATCCAAGATGGCCACTGTTACTAAAAATAGAAATTTCATCAAATGGCCAAAACTGCTCTATTTTAAGCCTGAATGTGCCTAAATTTGAACTGTATAAGCATAATGATGAGCTTTTTAACATGTATTACAGGACTTTTTATGAACTTTGAACTTTTGTCGATTTTGACTGATTATGCAAATTAGAAAAAAGGGGGGATGAAATTTAAAAAAAATCCTCCTCTGAAACTACTGAGCTAATCTCAACCAAATTTTGCTGAAATGATTCTTGGGTGGTCCTTCTTCCAAAATTGTGTCCGGCATTTCAGAACTCTGACCAAGATGGTCACCACAGCCGAACTTAATTTAACATAGGACCCTATGGGAAATTCCCATAAAAATCTTCTTGTCTGAAACCATTTGCTCAATAAGAAAAAATTTTTGATGATATAGTCATTGGATGGTTCTCTTCCAAAAATGTGTCTGGCGGTTCAGCCCTTCGACCAAGATGGCCCCCACAGCCGAACTTAGCTTAACATAGGACCCTATGGGAAATTCACATAAAAATCTTCTCCTCAGAAACCACTGGGCCAATTGCAACCAAACTTTGGTGGAATAGTCCTTGGATGGCCCCTTTCCAAAATTGTGTCCGGTGATCCTGACTTGCAACCAAGATGGCCGCCAAGCTAAAAATAGAAAAAAGGGGGTATGAAATTTAAAAAAAAATCTTCTCCTCTGAAACTACTGAGCCAATCTCAACCAAACTTTGCTGAAATGATCCTTGGGTGGTTCCCTTCCAAATTTATGTCTGGCATTTCAGACCTCCGTCCAAGATGGCCACCACAGCCGAACTTAGTTTAACATAGGACCCTATGGGAAATTCCCATACAAATCTTTTTGTTTGAAACCATTTGCTCAATAAGAATTAAATGTTGATGAAATAGTCATTGGATGGTTCTCTTCCAAAAATATGTCAGGCAGTTCAGTCCTTCGACCAAGATGGCCCCCACAGCCGAACTTAGTTTAACATAGGAACCTATGGGAAATTCACAGTTGGAACCAAACTTTGATAAAATAGTCATTGGATGGTCCTCTTCCAAAATTGTGTCTGGTGGTCCTGCCCTCTGACCAAGATGGCTGCACAGCTGTACTTAGTTTAACATAGGACCCTATGGAAAATTCACATAAAAACCATCTTGTCTGGAACCAGTAGCTCAATTAAAATCAAACTTTGATGGAATAGTCATTGTATGGTCCTCTTCCAAAATTGTGTCTGGCAGTTGCGCTCTCCTGCCAAGATGGCCACCACAGTGCAGTTGCATTGTTATTGAAAGCAGCTTTGCTCCAGGTGAGCGATTACAGGCTCCTGGGAGCCTCTGGTTATATCAACTTACGATGTTGAAAAATGCGATGTCAAACTTTTGTTTTCCTTTACCACTTTCTTTGCATTTTCTTTCAAGCGTTTTTCCCGGGAAGGCATTGTGAATGATATGAATTTCAAAGTTCAAATTTTTATAATTACCGTGAAATCTAATCAGAAAATCGATCGATATAGGCTATATTAGTTATTGTTCTAAATTTAGCTTTGACATATTCAAATTAGATAGGGGGCGCTACAATGTAAACATGAAACAGCAATCGTAACTACTCGGCCATTCTCGCTACCCTATCCTCTAACCCGAGGATATGTAGCGATGTTTATTTGTAAAAATCTGCAAACGTAAACATGCTGATCAGTAGATACACGCACTGTACGTTGTATTGCTGATACTAGATAAATTTTCTCTCATTATTTTTTTTAAGAGAAAAAGTAACCGGCAGTGACAGCTAGAGTTACCGGAGATTTTTGCCGGTTACCGGCTTCTACTGACATCCCTGTACAATATAGTACATGCATTATGTTGTTCTAGTCAACACTATACATTTATTTTCCTTGCATAAGGGAGATATGAAGATTTGTTCACCCTAGAAAAGTCATATTTCCAGAGGGTGAACAAATTTTCATATCTCCCTTATGCAAGGGAAATGAATGTTTTATTCCACCAGGCCAACATTTTGGTGAATTCTGCCAAAGGAAATCTTTTTGCCATCTTTGTTTACAAAATTATTATTTCGGAACATATGACCAAAGCGTTAAATCTTGAGAATTTCGAATAAGGGAAATACGATATTGTTGAGAGGGAAATACGATGTTGTTGAGAAATGTCACGTGGGATTGTTTTGACCAATCAAATTTCTATATAAGTAGAATAAATATTATAGAGTGGAATAATATCTGTTGTTCCTTTATAGATTCCCAATGGTGTAACTGTAATATTACATTTACTATATCTAAATTCAATGTTGTCACAGAAATAGTAGCACAAATTTGAAAGATAATGCAAAAAAACAACAACATGTGTTTCCACCAAAAATGGGAATAAAAGTTGAAGAGGTAGTCCCTGAAAATTAGGGTTGATAATGTTAGCCGAAACACAAGTGTTACTATATTTTTCGGCCTAAGTGAAACAGATCAGTGATGAGACTGCTATCAGTGAATTGATAATTTCAAATAAGTCCGATATTATACAATTAAGGACTTTTAATAAGGTGGATGCAAAGATTTATTAACCAAAGAATATCATATTTACAGAGGCTGATGGAAATATATTCTTGGATTAATAAATCCTGGTAGCCAACGAATTGAAAGTCGTAAATTGTTTTATTATACGACACATTTTTATATGTGACTTTCACCCTTAAAATAAACTTTCGTCACAACATTTTCTTTGGTTTAGTTTGTTGCAAGAAGTTAAAATGTTATATTCATATCACGCTACGTCGCCAGAGGTAAATATAATGGTTTATCAAAGAATGTTACTATGGATGTCAGTCAATTAGAAAAGACATATAATAATGGCTTTTTTTTTGTATAAATATATAAAAGTAAATCTTTTTATTTTAGGCTAATTTAGATGATATTACAACTAAAGATAAGAAATTTATCAGGGCTTTAATGACAGCCGTTTGTTCTAGTGCAATAACAGGTAAATATTTATCTTTACTGAAGATTAGTAGACACAATAAGCTTACATACATCAAATACATGTACTAGCCAAAGTGAACTGCATCAGTGGTGTAATGGTTAGCATGCTCATCTAGTGTCGTAGATCATGGTTTCGAGCCCCAGTCAGGTCAAACTGAAGACTATTAAAAAAATGTATGCATCCCCGCTAGGCACGTAGCATTAAGAAGTAACAGCAAAGACTGGTTGGCTCAAAATCAGGATAATGTGTCCGAGAGCAGCGAATGTCTACCAATGGACTGTTGTTTTAATGATCAAGCACTATAAAAATCCAACTAAGCGTGTTGGTTTAGTACAAAGCGTCTCTCATCATCATCTCATTGAAAATTAGCTTGTTTTTGTCATGATATAGCTGAAGAATTGCTGAGTTGGCATTAAACAACAACAGCATGCCCACAGGTTTTTTCATCTGGGGGTACATGTACCCTTTTACCGTCATTTTTGGAGATACATCCAAATTTTTGGGGGTGCAATGTACCCTCTAACTCTTCATTTGGGGGTACAAAAAAATGAACTGCATTTTCTCCACACAAGGTCGTGCACCATACTGTTTTTTGTAAATATTACAGGTTTTAACAGTAACAGTTCTTCTGATTAGACAATTAAAAAATAAAGAGCCAATAGAATAGGGCGATCTATAAATCATATCATCTCACTTAAAATATGCAAGGAACGCTCTGATTGGATAATATTGCCGAAATTAACTAATCAGAACAACTCTATTATACATACTTTGAAGTGAATTGTAAACAAAAGGTAATTTTTATACAGTGCTCGCTACAGGTTCTATACATGCATGCACATAGGGTTCTTTCAATTATACGTGCATGATTATTATTCTACGTGAAACACGTACTGCAGTACGTGAATGGGCATGCTGAACAATCTCTCACTGCTTACATCAGGTCTGTGATTTTCTGTGGATATTCATGTTTATTCCACCAATGAAACTGACATCACAATATCACAAAAATATGGGTATTAATACTCCTGTATTCTTAATGGATTTCAAGTGAGAATGTTTGCTGGATGCATACTTATATACTGGTTTCTATAAGCTTCTTGGCCTAATTGTTGAAAAATGTTAAAAATGGCTGAAGGTGACTAACAATATTCAATCTTTTATTGCAAATACATGTACCTTCTACCTTTAAAAGCATGGAAAAAATTCTTTGGTGACAAGAGAGAGAGAGAAGAAAAATCCTGCCAAGTTGATTAATGATTTCCATATGATAATATTGATTATGTCAAATATAAAAACATCATGTAACAAATGAATGACTACAGTTTTATTACCTTTGAACCAAATATTGTATATATATTTTTGTTTTAAACATTTTATTCACAACTATATATGAATGGGATTGAGCAACAGGCTATGCCTATACAAGCTGTCTCCTTTTTACATGTACTAGACATACATTCAGTAATAAGGAATATTGTTTGTTTACAGGCCGTGGAAATAATGCCAAGGTAGATCCTCCAAGGATAACACAAAGACGTGTTATACTTCAGAAATACTTAGATCATCAGGCAGAGTTTGAGTTACAGGCTCTCTATGCATTACAAGCTCTTGTACATAAATTAGAGCACCCACCAGGTTATTGTCATGTCAGTGATCGTAAATGTACATTCTTTGCCTTCATTTTTTTCACCTACTTGCCCGAAAGCCAAAGTTAGAAAAATTTTCTATTTATTCAAACAATTTCTTTCATAATTTTCACTTGTCCCGAGCTTCCGGCAAGTGGGTTAGTGCAAAGACTGAATGTATGATATACAGAAAATTAAAATACAGTCAAACCTGTCTTAAAGGTCACCTGTATATTACATATCACTCTCTTAAGGGCATTTTCATTTTCTTTATTTAATGAATAGTGCATATAATATGAACCTCAGTATATAAAGGGCAATTGCTCATGTATAGCATATTTTCATGTTCCCTACAGGTTTGACTACATTTTTTTATATACATTTTGTACATGTCTAAAGATTTATTAAAACTGAGGACAAACATACCTTGTAATAGTTAATTCCCTGTCTGAAATACTAGTAAGTACAGAAAATAAAATGACATAATTTTCATCACAGTAAAACTAAGACATCTTGTGGTCTACAAGAATTTGTATACATGTACAATATTTTGTTTTTGAGTAAAAAAAAAGAAAGTCTTCCCAAGAAATTCCGTAAAAATTGAAAGGAAAAAAAACCAGAAAGACATAAAAGAAGCTGAAAATTGTACCTCTTAACTGCCTACTAGGGGGCTTTTTTGATATGAGTTATGTTCATTATTGTAGACCAAACTGACTGAAATGTAGAACAACAATTTAAAAAAAATAGGCACTGTTGCTTTACTTTAGTTTGTGTCTTAAGTATAATGTTAGATAGTTCCTCATGTTCATTTACATCTATGTCATTTCTTCTTACTACTTGTTATAAATGCTGACATATTTCTTTCTTTCCTTTTCAGGAGTTTTACGGACATTATTTGATACATTATATGATGAGGACATTATTTCTGAGGATTCTTTTATTCAGTGGGAAACAAGTAAAGACCCTGCAGAACAGGAGGGCAAAGGTGTAGCAATGAAACAAGTTGTTCAATTCTTTACGTGGCTGCGGGAAGCCGATGACGAGGTGGATAGCTGAGTGTGGCTTAATTTTAGTCATATTTATTTCTATTTTGAGACTACAAGCTTTTGTATCTGTGCTCATTTCCTTTGACAGTGACATCTAGAAACCCCTGTTTCCCCGCCGTTATATAATAAGCGCATGAAATCTGAAACGAGCACCTGTGGTTCAATAAAGAGGAAGTGCTAGTAATATGACAGTTTGAATTAGATACGGGCTGTTCTTGTGTCATTTACATGAATATTGGTCACGTAATTTTATATATGTTAATATATTTAATTACATTTTAAATATAAATATCATGGTGAAAACATGTATGGTCAAATGATCGGACAAATGTCATACATTGTGTAATCTTTTTACTTCCGATAAAATCTGTTAAACTAAGGTCTCACTCATCCAGCCACGTCCGACCGTGCTATAACTATTAAAAACATACTTCTAATTCCTTTTTTGTAAGAAATTAAGCAGAAACCAGCAATTTCTCGACATTCTGAACCACAGATGAACGCTTCATGCGATCGGACTTGATCAAAGGGGGACAACTTCATTTTGGAATGTACCTAAAATAATTCTGAATTATACCGACCTTTATGCTCCTTTATGTCTTCACCGGAAACGTTTTATCCAAGAGTAAATAAGTAAATTTAATTGCATTAAAGATCAACATGCTGATTTTTTTTTGTAGTATGATAGAATAAAAAAAAACACATAAAACTTCTGATTGCTTCGAATTCGGTTCAATAGTTCAAATAAATTTCAGAGAATGATAATAATTCCATCAGCAAGTAAGTAATTTTTATTTAAAGTCGGAAGTAGGAGTTCCACAGTGTTGCTTCCTCATAAATAAAACTCTTTTTACCATACCTTGTTTTTGAACCTCCATTGTGTAATACCACTTCATACAAATGTAGTTTTTTCCCTAATGTAATTGACAGTTGGAATTTACTTGATGTAGACACACAAAATCAACACAGTAGACTAAATGTTCAAAAAGCAAATAAGATCTAATATATCTGTCCCTCCCCCCTATTTTGCCTTGGGTACAAGAAAATACAACATATTCCATTGTCAACTTAGAAACTAGGCAAGTAACTTGAATCAACACAAGTTCTTGTCACACTTCTCAGATGGTTCAGGGGGTCCTTGTGGGGATGATGTTGTAGACAACTTTCACTACTTTTATGTCTGTCCACTTTTCATTTGCCAAAGAATTTTGCTGTTTACTCAACTGAGAGATTTAGCCTACTTCCTAAACATTGATGTACTCTTAAAGGGATCACCTGACCTTTCTTTTGATGATAATGTACTTATTATGAACTCTGTCCACACCTTTATTTGTGGAACCAAAAGACTTGACTATTAATATTAACATTTTTCAATTTGATTTTGTATTATTTGCTTTGAATCTTTTTTAATTTATTGCTTAAGATGTTTAAACAAATAAATATCTATATTTATGTGTACATGTGTAGTATGCATATGTATGAATATGCCTTCTTATGTGCCTATATATACATGTACATATGTATCCTTAATATACAGAAGAATATATTAATTACAAGTTAACTTATTCACACTCTAAATTGGCAAAATTCACAATTATAATGAATAAATGGACCGTTTTAAAATTATTAAAAAATTTGAATTTCTCCTAAGTAAAAATGTTTTGTACACTTAATTACAATGTAAATTAATTAATTATTATTATCATTATACTTGATGTCCTTAGTTATTGAGGGAGAGCACTTACATAGGCTATGCCTGATGTGCAATCCCATTGGATATTGTATTTATGCATTTATTCAATAAAATATTTGAATTGAATCGAAATTGAAGGTGAAAAAAACAATGGTATTTTGAATATTTTATGTGAATCTAAATATAGTTTTGCAAGGATTTAAATAGTTCAGTTTACTTTACAAATGAATTGGATTGGTGTCTGGTGAACATTTATTCCACATTTCAGTATTTTCCATTGTAAAACTACTTTTCACACCTCTTATGTACCAACTATACTAAAATAAAATGATCATGTTACTGGTAAATTCACATAATTGTTGCCTCATCAACCTGATGAAAAGCCTTGGGGTTGGTCATATGACATATGACATACTGACAAACAATATAAATCATGAGTTAGAATATAATTAGAAAACTGACAGGTCATATTGGGCCTTGCTGATATTCAAAGGGATTCTTACGTTATTAACTTAATAGTACAAGTCCACATAGGTGTGGGTGGGTGGATGGACTAAGGGATACAGTGATCTAAAAATTGAAAATTATTATTTTTGGTTCTTACATGTATCCATGAAATGATATTGTATGACTAATTTGAGTATAGCAAGATCTTTTTATTACTTTCAAAACAGTGAAATTACTTTGTTTACTCCTCAACAATATTGATATCAAGAACTGCACAATGGTCTCTGACAGATAAAACTGAAATAATGTTTACTGCATTTTACACAACCAAATACAGTTTCTTTTCTTTTTTTTTCTCACCATGCTTTGGATATTGTTTACAAGTTGTTGGCTTCTTATATAACCTAGAGAATTTGTGTACCGGTAATATGGAATTGCTATTTTATAATGGATAAAAAATTTAAAATGTATACTGTACAATGGTGGATCCAGCAGGGATCAGGAGGTTCGGACCCCCACACACCCCCTCCCCCAAATCTAAAATGTTCAATGTATATGTTGAAAGTGGTAAAAAAAAGACATTGAATTGGTTTGATTTAGTCCTGACCCCCTTAAACTTCCACCCCCCCCCCCCTTTCCCTGCCAGAGACAATTCTGGATCTGACCCAGCTGTCTGCAGTAGAAAAATTAAAACTAAAAGTGTCTGTAATATCTGGTAGTTCATATTTGTCACGAATTGTGCCCCTCTTCTAGCTGATTTATTTTTATACTCATATGAGTCGGAGTTTCTTCAAAAGCTTGTAAAAGATAAGAAGATTCATGAGGCTAGAGCCTTTAATTTCACATACAGGTATATTGATGACGTTTTATCTATCAATAATTCTAGATTTGCAGAATTTCTTCCATTGATATACCCTCCAGAGCTGGAAGTTAAAGAGACCACAGATACAGCTTCGTCCGCATCATTTTTGGACTTATACCTCGAATTTGACGACAGTGGTTAACTCAGTACTAAAATTTATGATAAACGGGACGACTTCAATTTTAAAATCATAAATTTTCCAAACATGTGCAGCAATATACCAGCTTCTCCTGCATATGGTGTTTACATCTCGCAATTGATTTGCTATGCAAGGGCCAGTAGCAATTATTCTGATTTCCTGAAACGTCATCTTCATCTGAGAAACAGGCTACTGGACCAGGGCTATAAAAAGATTCGCCTTATTCGATCTCTTAAAAAGTTTATATTCCGATACCAAGATCTTGTCGAAATATATTCCCTCTCTGCAGAAACGATTATAAGCGATGCATTTTCATATAGTGAAAATGTATAAAGATAAAGAAGTCAAGAAAAATGTCAAGGATATTTTTTTATCAATGTGTGACGTAAAAATATTTTTGACATTTACGTCACCGAATATGGTACTGCTTTGACAACTATTTTACCTATTTTGTTCCTGTATTTAAATACTGTTATAGTGACAGCCGGAACCTTTGAACCGTAATGAGAGCGGGAGGTTTGGCGCTTTAAAATCTGATTCAACCCACCATTTCGTTAGAAATGCCTGTACCAAGTCAGGGTCATTACGGTTTTCACAGTTTTCCGGTTGTTGACTGATTTTGTCTGTTTATATAATTATGAGTTTTGACTTTCCCTTTGTAAGATTGTTCGGAGTTCGGTAATTTTGTTATTACCTTATTCATCACCTATCATTTTTATTGTCATAAATCAATAAACTGGAATGTGTTATCTTCTACTATTACATTTGAAACTTTCTATTTATCTTAATTCTCAGCAGTCCTAAATGTCACTCTCTTTTCATTATATTTATATATACTATAATTTGATGACTACAAATATTGTTGTGTTGAAGTCCATGACCAACTTGTTCCATGTAAAATCATTGTGATTTCTTTAAAATAATTTGTGTGTTTTATGATCCTATGCAGTTTTATTACACTGAATCACAATCAACAACATGAACTTTCAGAAGTGGCATTTAAAACTCTTCATGATCTACTGAGAGGACATGGTCACACCTGTAGAATAAAAAACATTAAGTTATAGAGAAAGAAAATGAAGAACTAAAAGTAATAACTATCTTTTCCAGAAATAGTTTATCATGTACTTGTGCAAAAAGTTTATATAAAATGCAATTTAAAAATTATCTTTATACATATATGTTTTGGTGGCAACTACATGAAAAAATAGCATTATTCCAGAAATGTTTGCTGCATGTATCATAATGTCATACCAAACAAGTGTGCACACAATAATGATGTACTAAAAAAAAATGTAATTATATCACAGATATGTACAGGTATGTTACATTACACCAGAATGTTAATACATGTTCATACTGTAATGTATGCATTACACATATAATTTGTAAAGCTTCCCTGATACCACTAAAATTTGATAATATAATTATGTTTTATCAAAAATTGTTTCAAAAATGTTGCATGGAAATTCATGTTAAAATAGACATATGTACATTGTATTTGTACAAAATACACTTGGGACTTAATAACAAAAAATGTATACTCATTATCTCAGTTTTCATGAAGAAAATTTCATTAAAGGAACAAAATAAAAAGAAATTTACACAAGATACAGATACCCTCTTTTCTAAACAATATCAAAGAATATTGGAACAGCTCATTTAGACAGATGTATTAAACAATCCCGATATTTTCGAACAGCCATAATACGTCATATATAATCTCTGATTGGATAAAGTTATTAAAGGTTGGGAGAATTTAATAACTTAATATGTATGTTTGCTGTTTTCGCCATTTTCGGGTAAAAAAAAACAAATTCGTGAATTATATTCTATCTCTTATTCATTTATAGAAACGGAGATCTATATATTTAGTTCGTGTAAATTTTCTGTGCGATTTTTGTTCATCTCTTTGTTTCAAATTTAACCCCATTTGACCCGCTTGAAAACGATATTTCTTTTTAGACTATAACTATGTTTTAGAAGAAGTTATGTTACTTACCGTGATTTGAATATATGGTACATTTAAGAACTTAGATATAATGAGAATTACCAGATGGAATAAGATCACTTTGATTGATGATGAAATGTATAAAGATGTTAAAAAAAAATATACAGATATCAAAGCAAGTTTTTGCAAAAATCCTGTGAAAACTGCCAAGATGATCTAAACAACTTAACATTGAGTTTTTTATTTTGGTGAATTGAATTTGAAAAGGATGCTTTTTAATTGCATAAAAGAAAAGATTATTATTAGAAATTACAGGCTTAAAAAAACGTAATAAAAACTTTAATTCTTAATTTAGTCAACTGTGTTACAACATTCTTTTTCTTGGGAGAATTATTGTATTGAAATACTAACCCATGTCAGGCAGGTTCAGTTAGCTAGATTGAATTTTTTTATATTTTTTTTTAAGTGTAATTGGGTTCCAAGAAGAGATGAAAATAATCCTAAAACAATAGAACAGATTCACAAGGAGGCTCAACAGGAACAACAAGAGAAATTATTACTGTTACAGACTGTTACTATACCAAACCAAAAACCAACAAGAGGTGGTGGAAGGGGAGGTAATAAATCTTAGTCTGGAAATCATTCTTTACATTATCTCTATTGATAATTAATTGGTGAAAAATTTCATAGATACAAATGTACTTAATTACTTCGTTTAAGAGAATTTTATTGGTTGATCTAACCACATTGGTGGCATAATGATTAGTATACTCACCTCAAGTGTGGTAGGTCGAGCAAAAGAATATGAAATTAGTATTTGCTGCTTCGTCGCTAAGAACACAACTTTAAGCAGAGATTTCAAAGTGAGCCAGTACTTTAACCCATCTGAGATCGTGTATAGGACCGGCAGAAATTACTGAACCCCCAAAAATAATCTATAAAAATATCTAGTTCGAAGAGACAGAATAGTCGCCGTATCGGTTTATTTTTGTTTATCAAAATCCAGGAAGTACATTGACAAACATAATAGGTTCTAACGAACGATTTGATAGGCTGATTGTCCGAGTCAGCGAGATGTTTTACAATATGAAGAGAAACACGAAAATAAAGGACTATTTTGCTGCGAAATCTAGAAAAAGTGAGTCGAGTGGAATCATAGACGATGTATGCATGGCATTTTGTTTGTTTTGCATTTTACGTGTTGGAACTGACGATGTTTTAACTGTTCATAATTTCATTGAGATTTGGTCCCGGACTCGGGGAATACATGCATCAGAAAAAAACTCCGGGTCGGAGCTTTATTCTGATGCATGTATTCCCTCAAAATTTTAACGAGATTAATCTGTTAACTCGTGATCTAGATATGGTTCCTTGTAAGTATTTTAAGTTTTCAAAATAATATCGTTTTTTCGGGCCAGTACCGAATTACTGGGCTACTAGGCTGGTGAATACCCTCGGGGATTAACAGTCCACCAGACGGAGGCATCGACCCAGTGGTAATAAAAATAAAAGTACCGAAATTGCAGTATATTTTGGTTCTGCATATGGCCATTTCGAAAACTTATGTCTCATCAGTGCAGTTCAGTATGAAATAGGAAGCACACATATTATTTTTCTTTGCAATGTGCAAAAAAAAACCAACAAATTTGAAAGAAACTAACTTCTCCTTTATGTAAAATACTTATATACAAAACAAACATAAAACATGGAAAAATGTCATGAATAAGGAGAAAACAATACAATTTAAATTTCAATATTTTTTTCACATAATATTAATGAAAAAGGTTGTAAAAAAGGTCCAAAGTGTGTGACAATGCACAAGGTAGTCACATGTGGGTAATGTCAATGAGGCAGCAATGCCAAAGGCTGAAAGCTAACATATTCATAATCCTGGAACCTGAAATGTGCAGTCAGTACAAAAATTGGAAACATCTTTCCAACCCATGAATAATCTTGGCTGAAGTCTGTAATCTGAAATATTCAAATAAGAAATTGGGAAAAACAATCCATTATGCATGATTTCTCAGGAATGTTGACTTGTATAATATTATTGTAGGTCCCAGATTAGGACAGTCTGCTTCCATGGGAGGTGGTTCTACACCAGATGGATGGAATACTGTTGGTGGACGTCCTAATTTGAGAGGCGAAAGGCAAACAATTGATCCTGCAAAATTGAAACTATCCAGGGTAAGAGTAATTGTTATCTGTCAAAAAAATGTTTGTTAATTCACATGAAAATTTTGGTCCTGACATTGGATATGCAAAAATAATAAGAATACTTGATACTCTTTATGTGAAACAGTTTTTAGCATGGTCATTGTTTATTTTCTATTGGGTACTCCAGTTTCATCCAGCAGTAAAATGATCACCACGATATAACTGAAGTATTGTTAAAGTGGTGGTAGCCCATTCTACTTGATTTGTTTACTCAGAGCTGTATTTAGTCCATGATGAATATAAAGTTATCCCTGTCAGATGTTGGTACTGTTGATGAAGCTAATTCTGAGACTAAAACATGTTCACACTCTACATACGTATAAGGACAATTGGTTGTTATACCTTTTATGTTGACAGAATTGGAGATTGACATGACAAATGGCACATTTTTGGTTTCCATGCTCCAATGTTGGTTTCCCATTGTCAAATGCTTTGAGGTTTTTGCACAGTAACTCACAGTTGTATAAATGAGCATATATTATCATTTGTAGCAAAATGTAGATGATAATATACAGTTGGGTCCTGGTGGTGGAGCTGGAAGGTTTGCTGGATGGCAGAGAGGAAGCTCTGGTGGTGGTTCAAAGACTGCTTCACAAGAAGCTGACAAGACTCCAGGCAACAGGTAATTATTTGTTTTAATGGGACAGAAATTGGTTGATTATATTCATACTTTTCACAAAGGTTATAAAGATATCATCATACTTAGATAATAAAAAAAAAATCTTATCCTGCCTTTGTAAAAATGTTGATTGTCCAATGATAAAATGCACTCAACTTGTAATTGCACTACATCTCAAGGGGTCATCATTGCATTGCTGTGTACATGTAAAGATGACGTCCTTGCATCCAATGCATAGGATTAAATTCTTTGAATAAAAAGTGTCGCAGTAAACACAGAAAAACAACAATGCAGCCACTGAGCGGGATTGGAAGTCACAACTTTAGTGGTGATGGGCACTGATTGTACAGGAAGTTGTAAACCAACTACCATATGATCATGATCACAACATCCCCCTGTAGGCATTGAGATTATACCACCCTGAAGCACTATTTTAGTCCGAGGTGAAAAAAGCTTAGCCTTAGACTGTATAGAAGTGCTACAGGGTTGTACAGACTCATTGGCCATGGGTAGACCCGTAAATAACTGATGTATATATATATGATAGATAAATTTTGACAGATGTTTCTTTGATATTGCTCTTGTATTAAGTTTGTATTAAATTTTTTAGATTTTCAGCACTTAGTAAACCAGAGGAAGAAAGTCGATCACGATATGGTGTTAGTCCTGCCAGAGATGGTGGAAAAGGTAGAGGATTCGGTCGGTCAAGAGACGTAACTCCTAGATCCTCGCAAGAACAAGAAAAGGAACGAGCTCTTGCTGCTGTTAGGTAGATAACATTAATCTTTATTTGAGACATCAATGTATTTGATTATGACAGTTAGCATTTCTCATTTCCTATTAGGCTTTGCAGTGTTTTTACTTTTACGGAACATTCGGCCTGGTAATAGAAAAAAAAATTCTAGACCAAACCAACTTTTACCAGACCGAAAAAAATTGAGTCAAAGATACTTACAAAATGTTAATAATTTTGTGCTTGTGGTATTTGATCAGTTATTCTAAGTGCAGATAAGATGATGAAGAGACAAAGAATTATTCTTTTCCCCAGAGCATCAAGCAAAACCTTTTAATTCTGCCAGACAGACACACTATAAAATGCATATTTAGTATGAAAAAAACTTCTGCATACTGTTCGAACACAATTTACATGTCATTACGTTTTCCTCCGTATCGTGCACTAACCATGTTCTACCATCTTGCCATTTAGGATTAAAGCTTCTCCTCGTATTTCCGGCATTTAGCCTTTTTATCCTCGTCGCTGGCTTTCCGTTGTTTTACCAGGGATAGCCCCTTCTACGTACCTCAAAAACGACATGACCTTCAAACTGGTTTCAATTTCGCCGCTACGAACAGGAACCCTGACCAGACTGACTAACAAAAAAACAATACCGGACATTTTGATCCGGATTTCTTTATCAGACTTTCGGTCCTATTAGTATGCAGATCAGCATCGGACCGAGTGATTTTTTACCGGACATGCAGCATGCCCATTCACGAACTGCAGTACATGTTTCACGTAGAATAAAAATCATGCACGTAAAATTGAAAGAACCCTACGTGCATGCACGTAAAGAACCCGTTGAGAGCACTGTATAAAAATTTCCTTTTTTTTACAATTCACTTCAAAGTATGTATAATAGAGTTGTTCTGATTAGTTAATAATTTTGGCAATATTTTCCAATCGGAGCATTCCTTGCATATTTTAAGTGAGATGATATGATTTATAGATCCCCCAATTCTATTGACTCCTTATTTTTAGCTCACCTGGCCATAGGTCAGGTGAGCTTTTGTCATGGGTAAGCGTCCGTCTGTCCGTTAGCTTTTCACATTTAACTCTTCTTCTCTGAAACCGCTGAACAGATTTCAACCAAACTTGCCAGAAATGTTCATTGGATGGTCCTCTACCAGATTTATGTTTTTGGTGTAGATCGGAAATTCAACATGGCTGCCAGGGCCAATAGCGTGTTCTGATTGGCTGAAATTTTAAAAATCTTCTTGTCAGAAACCACCAAGCCAATTGAATTGTGACTTTGCAGGAATGATCATTGGGTGGTCCTGTACTAAACTTGTGAATCGTTTGCCGATCAGAAATTCAAGATGGCCGTCATGACTCGACTTAGTTTTAACATAGGACCCTATGGAAAAATGTTTAAAAGTCTTCTCCTCTGAAACCAGTAAATCAATTTAAAGCAAACATGGCATGAATGGTCCTTAGGTGGTCAACTTTCAAAATTATGTCCTGTGACCCCGACCTCCATCCAAGATGGCCACTGTCAGCGGACATAGTTTTAACATAGGACCCTATTGGGAAAATGTTTAAAAAACATTTCCTCTGAAACCAGTAAGCCAATTTAAAGCAAACATGGCATGAATGGTCCTTAAATGGTCAACTTTCAATATTATATCCAGTGACCCAGACCTCCATCTAAGATGGCCGCCATCAGCAGACATAGTTTTAACATAGGACCTTATGGGAAATATGTTTAAAAATCTTCTCCTTTGAAACCAGTAAGCCAATTTAAAGCAAACATGGCATGGATGGTCCTTAAGTGGTCAATTTTCAAAATTAGGTACAGTGACCCTGACCTCCATCCAAGATGGCTGCCTTCAGCAGACATAGTTTTAACATAGGACCTTATGGGAAAAAAATGTTTTAAAATCTTCTCCTCTGAAACCAGTCAGCCAATATAGCAAACATGTCATCTATTGTCCTTAGGTGGTCAACTGCCAAAAATGTGTTCAGTGACCCTGATCTCGGTCCAAAATGGCCACCGTCAGCGGACATAGTTTTAACATAGGACCTATGGGAAAATTGTTTAAAAGTCTTCTCCTCTTTCAAAATTGTGTCCGGTGACCACGACCTCCATCCAAGATGGCTGCCATGAGCAGACATAGTTTTAACATACATTGTAAAACCCTATGGGATTTGAATAGTAAAACTTAAATGTATTCGGCATGCAGACATTCTTAAGAGGGCTTATTTATGTCAGGTGAGCGATACAGGCTCACCTGAGCCTCTAGTTTAATTGTCCAATCAGAAGAACTGTTACTGCTAAGACCCGTAATATTTACAAAAAACAGCATGGTGCACAACGTTTAAAGTACAAGTGTGTTGAAATTACCGAGTGTAAATTGTACATGCACGTAGACGATGCCAAAATTACAAGAGGGACAATCCAGTGTCTATGACACGAAGAATACAGAATGCACAACCTTGCGTGGAGAAAATGCAGTTCATTTTCTTTTTACCCCCAAATGAAGAACTAGAGGGTACATTACACCCCCAAAAATGAAGGTAAAAGGGTACATGTACCCCCAGATGAAAAACCTGTGGGCATGCTGACATGTCCGACGGACCTTTGGAATCACTGCTTTGAAGATACAATCATGACCTGCATAGGTGTAGTAATGGCTAGAACAGTCTTTGTCTTTATTTTTTTTCACCTACTTGCCTGAAAGCCAAATTTAGAAGAAAAAAAATCTATGTATTCAAGTGAATTATTTCATAATTTTCACTTGTCTGAATCCAGTTTTACAAGTCTCAGGCTTCAGCAAGTGGCTTAGCACAAATAGTGCTAGTATACTCTCCTTGCGTGCAGTGGATCATGATCTTTGGTATTTGGAATAAATAGCAAATTTCTGTACACAAAGCTGTGGAAATTCTAATTAGAATTATTCCTCGGTTACCATCGGTCACAAGGCTGTCACTATTCTGCAGTGTTTAAATCAATTAGTCACTTGACTAAGTAAAGGTCTTTATTACATGTATATGATGAATGCAAAGTTATCCCTGTCTGAATGTAGATGATGACAGCTTTTCTCTGACACATGTATCTATTGGTAAAGGATACAATCTTTAGTGAAATCAGTACCAAAATATAGGTTAATGGTTTATCACCTTTATATAAATTTTATATTGGTATCAACTCTGATTTCTTCTTTTTTGAACAGTATAGTTAGAAATCAAATGTGTCAAACTTGGTCCAAACGGCTAGAAAATGAAGTTATTTAGTGGGGTTTTCTTTTTTTGTCAGTGAGTACATTCATCACTGTCTAAATGATTCACTAATAATGGATTAATTGATGGTTTAAAGGTCTATTGTCGGTGGTCAAACCACACCAAGGGAAGGACCAAGCAGGAAAAGTAGTCGGGGCAGAGAACCTCGTGATGGCTCTTTTAAAGAGCCTGAAAAACCAGCACCAGCTGCAGTTATCCAGTTAACAGAAGATGAAATGATAAAGAAGACTCATGCAATACTTGATGAATACCTCCATTTACAAGATATTAAGGTTAGTTGTCAAGAATTTTACAGGGGGCGTCATGGCCGTGATCATATGATAGTTGGATTTACAACCACCTATGCAATCAGTGCCTATCACATCACTGATGTTGTGAGTTCGAATCTTGATCAGGGCGAGTTGTACAACAGTTTGTGATAAAGTTTGTCAGTGACTTGCGGCAGGTCAGTGGTTTTCTCCGGGTACTCTGGTTTCCTCCACCAATAAAACTGACCGCCAAGATATAACTGAAATATTGTTGAAAGTGGCATTAAAAACCATCAAACAAACAAACAAACAAATAAATTTTACACATGCCCTAAAAAAAACTTGTGGTTTCACTGACCCTAATTTTTAATTGACATTTTTGGGGGCAAGCAATGTTAAGAATGTTAGCGTTTAAACATGTTTTTTTTTGCCTAATAAGAGTGCTACAGCTCTCTTTATCACTCAAAAGGAAGTAGATTTATCAATGTATGTGGTGTGAATTATGATATCCATCTAAAATATTTATATTTGGTGTTGTGCAAGTTCCATTTCTATAAGAATATTATGAAGATTTTTCATGTTATTGCATTTTAACATATACTTTAAAATGATGGTTTTCTTTTATTAAATGAAACCACAACCAGTTGAATGCAATATACATGTATACACACATTATTAATTTAATTAAAATCTATTCTGTATAGATTTCTGATTTTAACAAGTTCACTGTCAAGGGAAAACATTATCCTCTTGTGATACCAACCATTTAAAAAAGATTGTTTATTGTATTTCAGGAAGCCCTAACTTGTGTGGAAGAGCTGAATTCATCTCCTCTTATTCATGTGTTCGTGTCTGAATGTTTACATCAAGTGCTAGAAAGGTCCAATGTTGCTAGACGACATACAGGACTTTTTCTTCACAATCTAGTCAAAAAGTCAATCATTACAGATAAACAATATTTGCAAGGGTGAGTATTTATTTTAAGATTGAAAGAATACCTCTCATTTATATATAGTAACCCTCTCTTAAAAGGCCACCCACTTGTAAGGACAAATTTCAGATGCATTTAGATCGTAAAATACTACTAAATTGTCATCCTCGCCCCTCTTATGAGGCGACCTTTCCATTGTTCAATGGAATGCCCCTTTGAATTCTTGGAAGTCATAAGAGAGGGAATTGTGTATTTCGAGAAATAGCATGCAAGTGAAATTTTGCAATAATCTCTAAATTTCAGAAATTCTGTAGTCAATTAATTGAAAACTTGTGAAGATAAATCTAAGACCTCTTGTAGTATATAAAGAAGATCTACTATAAGAATTATTTATATTTAATGTATTTGGACATGTCATTGCTCCTTGTTTTCAATTTCATCATGCAACTGAATTTAAATGAATTCTGCAAATCTATGGTATTTTTTGCATTTTCAAAGTCCCCATTCCAGATTTTGATGGCAAGGAGTTGACATCTATGAATACATAGCAACATACTGTAGTCAATGATGAATAAAGTTATCCCTGTCAGAAAATGTATGGTGACAACTGAGACTATAGATTAAGGAATGGCCAATAGTGTCTTTCTTTCTTTTTAAATGGGAAGTATTATGGCAGCAATTTGTTTGTCGAGCCAATGTAAACATGTTGCCCTCTAACTCAACTTTGCCTTGAACTTTACAAGATTATTAGTTTAAACATATTTTATTAATTAATAAATAATGTTGTACAATAAGATCAATTTCAATATGATATCATACACATAATTAAAGGGATTCTACAACAAATTTAAAAAAACTTATATTACATAATTCATTTCCCTGATTATAAGATTAGATTATTAGAAATGATGGGGTCTGTATAATTATTGATGTGTTGCACTTTAGTTGTTTATTCATGCATACATATCATGTTAATCTTGTACAAAACACATCATCAAAAAGTAACTTGTTTTCTTCACGATGAGGCTGAAAAAGCAATCGTCTGGCATTTATCAACAATCATTCTATTTATTAAGTGATAAACTAGTTCAGAAAAGTCTTCTTTGTATAAAATATACATTCAATTCTAACATGACCTTCTTCTTTCGCTTTGTTAACAAACGAGCGAGTTATCCATTCGGTATAATCTCATTTAGCACATGCGCTGGTGAATGTGACCGACTTTTCCATTGGCAGCATAAATTGTGTGCGACATTTTCCGCAAGCGTAAATCTAAATTACCGTCTTCCAATCAAAGTATACTACCGTATTTGTACTCTTAGACATATTAGAATCGAAATAAATCATGGAAACCAGAATGTGTTTTGAGTTTTAACATGGATTGGTGGATATTAGTAAATTGTATCCCTCACTTCTGGCTAAAATACTAATATCTGCCAATCCATGTTAAAACTCCCAACACATTCTGGCTTCCATGATTTATTTCTTAAATATTCTCTGTATTTTCAGGTTGAATTCAGCTCTTTCAGATGCTGAAGACATGGAAATTGACATTCCTAAAATATGGCAGTATTTTGGGGAACTGATAGGTCCCATGGTTCAAGATGGTAGTGTACCACTTAGTTTCCTTAAGGAGGCATGCCAGCCTCTTAAAGAAAGTGGCAAGGCAGGAATATTAGTAGCTGAGATTCTTCATGATGCTAGTGACCGTGAAGTAAGTAGATGTATATCATTTTTTTAAGACTAATTTTAATTATATTGGTGTCTTTTCAGACTATTGATGTACATTGCCTTAATTTGACTAATTTTCACAGAGAATGTATTTTTAGCTGTATCTGCTTACTAAGTTGAAGGGATAATGTTATTAAATTGACCACTTTGTTGAAATTTGACATAAGTAATCTCCCCTTATTTTATCAAGGGTGGCACAATGAGTTAGATAGTTGGATTACCTAACAACTCATACAAGCCTATCACCAGTATGGCGCGAGTTCGCACCCAGCTTTGTAAATTACAAAAAAGGGTGCACTCGACTCGCAGCCGCAAGTGATAAAGTTTACCAGTTGCTTGCCGATGGTCGGTGGTTCTCTCCGGGTACTCCGGCTTCTTCCAGCACTAAAACTGGTCGCCATGATAGAGCTGAAATATTGCTGAAAGTGGCATTAAACACAATAAAATAAAATAAAATCAATCTTATTTGATCAGGAAAATAATTGCAGTTAAAAAGTTTTATTTGATTTTTAAATCAGATATTTTAGAAATTGGGCTGTTGAGATGTACTTTAAAATGAACATATTATTGTTTTACAGGTATTTTGACAACACAATATACAATAATTGTATATTTTCTTTTATTGTAGGGTCATAAAAATGTAGGTGACTTGTGGAGAAAATCTGGTCTAGAGTGGTTAGACTTTGTACCAGAGGACCAGATAGAAAAATTCTTAAAAGATAAGGTAATAAACTTAAATATGGCATGATCTGTTTGTCTTCAATTATTTGAGGTGAGAGGTCCTTTTCTTTTCTTTTCTTTTCTTTTTTGATATGGGTGGAATTGGTGACATCACTGTTTGAACTCTTATATTTTATACTTCTACATGACGGAATTTGACAATTGAGACCTGGATTAAAATATCGCTTTCTAAAATTTAACCTTTTGTTTAAGAACCCCAAAAAATGTATATTAATGGAATTGATAGGGCTGTAACCATATTTACCCATCCAGAAATTAAATGGAAAATATTTCTTCAGTAAATGTGTTTTTAAGATCTTTACGCTGCTCTTCTGGGGATGTTTGGGCCTATAAAACTAGTTTAACCCTGCCACTTTTTATTGAAGTGTCCTTTTTGTTTTTCATTTTATTTTTTCAGTGTAAATAATTAATTGACTTTACTTTGCAGAAATTAGATTTCACAGTAGCTGATGGTAGTCAACCAACGACACCTACAGTTTCAATGCCAATAGAAAGAATACAAAACACATTACAAGATTTAGTTGTAGAAAAACCAGTTAGAAATGAAGAAATTTTTGACTGGATAGAGGTGAGGAACGAGTGTTATTTATTTACTTAATAGAGTTGAGTCCACTTGTAATGAAATATGTTATAATGTAGTTTGTTTATAATGAGAAGATTTCAAGTCTCCCTAAAATTGTATTACAAATGGAGTAGACTAGAATTAGTTTAATTTATAAATACAAATTTAGAATTTTTTCAAGGAATTGAGATTGAAGAAATAACGACTGGATTTTTTTTTTTTATTAAATTAATTTGAGTATATATAATCTGTAAATGTTTTAGTTTAAACAATATTTATTTCGTGAAATTCAGCATACAATTATTCAAATATACAATGTTCAATGGGATTCAGAAACAAGTTATCAAACTTGTGTAAATCTGTCGCCCTAATTAGATATTGATAACATTGTAAATGTTTTATAATATAAAAACATATTCATGTAGCAACAGATTTAAAGTGGGTTTTCTTGTGATAAGAGCTGCACGTGATCAATGTAAACTCCCCAAAACCCAAAAATAAAGCAGTATTTGCACTAACCCATTTGCCCGAGACAAGTAAAACTGGATTCTGACAAGTGAAAATTAGGAAAGAATTTGTTTGAATAAATAGAACATTTTTCTAAATTTGGCTTTTGGGCAAGTAGTAGGTGAAAAAAATTAAGTCAAAGACTACCAATAAAGTGGGATTTAAATACTTACAACAGGGATGTCAATAGATTTTGAAGTAGCAGGCAAATTGATGCAGACGGCGCAGCCGAGAGCTCGGCACCCTTTACAGCCGGGGATCTTCAGATTCTCTGGGATAAATGGTGCAAAATCCTGCATTCTAGGCCTCTCCTGGCACTTAATTTCATTATTGAAACTTCATTTTTTTGTACTATTTTTCTCGTATTTTCAGCAATTGAAGATTAAAGACCCTTTTTTACATCTTTTTTTTGCTCGGCGCCGCCATAGCGTGTTTGATAAGGGAGTTCCTGTATAGGAGAAACGTTTATAATTCCTAAAAGAAATTAGAAAAAAAACGAGAATATGTAACCCGAATAATTCAGTCCCTCTCCGTCTACGATTTTATCTCCGATGAGCGGAAAATAACGACTGATATCAGTGTTTTAGCTAGGATTTAAGAAGGGCAGGGTGCAAAGCTGAAAAGGGGCAATTTTATGCATGCAACCTGTGAATAAAAGGGCAATGTGTCAGTGGGATCTGAATCAATTAATTTTCTCTTTAATGTGTTAATCTGTGGTTCATTTGCTTCATTTTGGTTTCTACAAAAAATAAAGATTGTTGTCTAGAAAAAGGAAATAACAATCCAAAGTAGAACAAAATTTGATATAATTGATCTTTTGCAAATTACGGCATCCATAATACTGGTATAAAAAATGTATACCTGTATTGTAAAGTTTTTCAAAATTTCTGTATTGTAATGGATGTCTATTTACACATGTGTGTTATTACTACAGGTAATGTATAGAACTGGTTGTTAAATATTGTCTTTGCTTCAGTTTAAGTAGACAGGTTTTTATTTCAGATTAAACTTAAGTGGTTTTATTGTGTTTGATAATAAAATATTGTGAATGGCATATTTAGATTTTGTTAATTTTGGTTTGTTTCAAGTATAACTAAGGGAAATAACTCATTTTTTATATCAACTTACGAAGTTGAAAAATGCGATGTCAAACTTTTGTTTTCCTTTGCCATTTTCTTTCAAACATTTTTCCCGGGAAGGCATTGTGAATGATATGAATTTCAAAGTTCAAATTTTTATAATTACAGTGAAATCTAATCAGAAAATCGATCGATATACACTATATTAGTTATTGTTCTAAATTTAGCTTTGACATATTCAAATTAGATAGGGGGCGCTACAATGTAAACATGAAACAGCAATCTTAACTACTCGGCCATTCTCGCTACCCTATCCTCTAACCCGAATAGGTTAGAGGATATGTAGCGATGTTTATTTGTACAAATCTGCAAACATAAACATGCTGATCAGTAGATACACGCACTGTACGTTGTATTGCCGATACTAGATAAATTTTCTCTCATTATTTTTTTTTAAGAGCAAAAGTAACCGGCAGTGACAGCTATAGTTACCGGAGATTTTTGCCGGTTGCTGGCTTCTAATGACATCCCTGTACAATATAGTACATGCATTATGTTGGTCTAGTCAACACTACATTTATTTCCCTTGCATAAGGGAGATGTGAAGATTTGTTCACCCGAGAAAAATCATATTTCCGGAGGGTGAACAAATTTTCATATCTCCCTTATGCAAGGGAAATGAATGTTTTATTCCACCAGGCCAACGTTTTTGCCATCTTTGTTTACAAAATTATTATTTCGGAACATCTCTGGAGTTATATGACCAAAGCGTTAAATCTTGAGAATTTCGAATAAGGGAAATACGATGTTGTTGAGAAATGTCACGTGGGATTGTTTCGACCAATCAAATTTCTATATAAGTAGAATAAATATTATAGAGTGGAATAATATCTGTAGATTTCCAATGGTGTAACTGTAATATTACATTTACTGTTTCTAAATTCAATGTTGTCACAGAAATAGTAGCACAAATTTGAAAGATAGGGTTGATAATGTTAGCTGAAACACAAGTGTTACTATATTTTTCGGCCTAAGTGAAACAGATCAGTGATGAGACTGCTATCAGTGAATTGATAATTTCAAATAAGTCCGATATTATACAATTAAGGACTTTTAATAAGGTGGATGCAAAGATTTATTAACCAAAGAATATCATATTTACAGAGGCTGATGGAAATATATTCTTGGATTAATAAATCCTGGTATCCAACGAATTGAAAGTCGTAAATTGTTTTATTATACGACACATTTTTATATGTGACTTTCACCCTTAAAATAAACTTTCATCACAACATTTTCTTTGGTTTAGTTTGTTGCAAGAAGTTAAAATGTTATATTCATATCACGCTACGTCACCAGAGGTAAATATAATGGTTTATCAAAGAATGTTACTATGGATGTCAGTCAATTAGAAAAGACATATAATAATGGCTCTTTTTTTTTGGGGTATAAATATCATATAAAAGTAAATCTTTTTATTTTAGGCTAATTTAGATGATATTACAACTAAAGATAAGAAATTTATCAGGGCTTTAATGACAGCCGTTTGTTCTAGTGCAATAACAGGTAAATATTTATCTTTACTGAAGATTAGTGACACAATAAGCTTACATACATCAAATACATGTACTAGCCAAAGTGAACTGCATCAGTGGTGTAATGGTTAGCATGCTCATCTAGTGTCGTAGATCATGGTTTCGAGCCCCAGTCAGGTCAAACTGAAGACTATTAAAAAAAAAAAAAATGCATCCCCTCTAGGCACGTAGCATTAAGAAGTAACAGCAAAGACTGGTTGGCTCAAAATCAGGATAATGTGTCCGAGAGCAGCGAATGTCTACCAATGGACTGTTGTTTTAATGATCAAACACTAAAAATCCAACTAAGCGTGTTGGTTTAGTACAAAGCGTCCCTCATCATCATCTCATTGAAAATTAGCTTGTTTTTGCCATGATATAGCTGAAGAATTGCTGAGTTGGCATTAAACAACAACAGCATGCCCACAGGTTTTTTCATCTGAGGGTACATGTACCCTTTTACCTTCATTTTTGGAGGTACATCCAAATTTTTGGGGGTGCAATGTACCCTCTAACTCTTCATTTGGGGATACAAAGAAAATGAACTGCATTTTCTCCACACAAGGTCATGCACCATGCTGTTTTTAGTTCACCTGGACCAAAGGTCCATGTGAACTATTGCCATCACTTGGCGTCCGTCGTCTGTAAACTTTTCACATTTCAAGCTTCTTCTCCGAAACCACTTGGCCGATTGGAACCGAACTTAGCAGGAATGTTCCTTGGATGGTCCTCTACAAAGTTACTGTTTTTCGTTCCAGTCGGATATTCAATATGGCTGCCAGGGCCAATAATATGCTCTGATTGGCTGAAATTTCAAAGATCTTCTTCTCTGAAACTAATGAACTGACTGAACCCAAACTGTAAATGAATGATCATTGGAATGTCCTTTACCAAGTTACTGTTTTTTATGCCGATCGGAAATCCAAGATGGCCACCATCGCAGGACATAGATTAACATTGGACCCTATGGGAAAATGTTCAAATGCCTTCTTCTCAGAAACTACAAATATAATTAGAGCCAAACTGTACATGAATGTTCATTGGATGGTCCTCTACAATCTTAAGGTTTTTTGTTCCGATATGAAATTCAAAATGGCAGCTACGGCAGGACTTAGTTTAACATTGGACCCTATGGGAAAAATGTTTCAAAATGCTTCTTCTCTGAAACCACTTGGACAGTTGAAACCAAACTGCCCAGCAATGATCATTGGAAGGTCCTCTACAAAGTTTCTGTTTTTTATGCCGATTGGAAATCCAAGATAGCCACCACCACAGGACATAGATTAACATTGGACCCTATGGGAAAATATTCAAATCCCTTCTTCTCAGAAACTACAAATATGATTAAAGCCAAACTGTACATGAATGTTCATTAGATGGTCCTCTACAAACTTTACATTTTTTGTTGCGGTATGAAATTCAAAATGGCGGCTACGGCAGGACTTAGTTTAACATTGGACCCTATGGGAAAAATGTTTCAAAACGCTTCTTCTCTGAAACCACTTGGATAATTGAAACCAAACTGCCCAGGAATGATCATTGGAAGGTCCTCTACAAGGTGTGTGTTTTTTGTGCCGATCGGAAATCCAAGATGGCCACCACCGCAGGACATAGATTAACATTGGACCCTATGTGAAAATGTTCAAATGCCTTCTTCTCAGAAACTACAAATATGATTAAAGCCAAACTGTACATGAATGTTCATTGGATGGTCCTCTACAAACTTTACGTTTTTTGTTCCGATATGAAATTCAAAATGGCGGCTACAGCAGGACTTAGTTTAACATTGGACCCTATGGGGGAAATGTTTCAAAATGCTTCTTCTCTGAAACCACTAGGACAGTTGAAACCAAACTGCCCAGGAATGATCATTGGAAGGTCCTCTACAAATTGTATGTTTTTTATGCTGATCGGAAATCCAAGATGGCCGCCACCGCAATACATAGATTAACATTGGACCCTATGGGAAAATGTTCAAATGCCTTCTTCTCAGAAACTACAAATATTATTAAAGCCAAACTGTACATGAATGTTCATTGGATGGTCCTCTACAAACTGTACGTTTTTTGTTCCGATATGAAATTCAAAATGGCGGCTACGGCAGGACTTAGTTTAACATTGGACCCTATGGGGAAAATGTTTCAAAACGCTTCTTCTCTGAAACCACTTAGATAATTGAAACCAAACTGCCCAGGAATGATCATTGGAAAGTCCTCTACAAGGTGTGTGTTTTTTATGCCGATCGGAAATCCAAGATGGCCACCACCGCAGTACATAGATTAACATTGGACCCTATGGGAAAATGTTCAAATGCCTTCTTCTCAGAAACTACAAATATGATTAAAGCCAAACTGTACATGAATGTTCATTGGATGGTCCTCTACAAACTGTACATTTTTTGTTCTGATATGAAATTCAAAATGGCGGCTACGGCAGGACTTAGTTTAACATTGGACCCTATGGGAAAAATGTTTCAAAATGCTTCTTCTCTGAAACCACTTGGACAGTTGAAACCAAACTGCCCAGGAATGATCATTGGAAGGTCCTCTGTTTTTTATGCCGATCAGAAATCCAAGATGGCTGCCACCACAGGTCATAGTATTAACACAGAACCATATGGGGAAAATACAGAAATATATTCTTCTCTGAAGCTATTGCACTGATTGAACCTAAACTGTGCATCAATCATTGGAAGGTCCTTTACAAACTTTGTGTTTTTTATGTTGATCGTAATTCCAAGATGACTACCACTGCAGGACATAGTTTTTACATAGGACCAATTGTTTTTTTTTATTACCAGGTGAACGATACAGGCTCTTGAGAGCCTCTGGTTTGTAAATATTACGGGTTTTAACAGTAACAGTACTTCTGATTGGACAATTAAAAAATAAAGAGCCAATAAAATTGGGTGATCTATAAATCATATCATCTCACTTAAAATATGCAAGGAATGCTCTGATTGGATAATATTGCCAAAATTAACTAATAAGAACAACTCTATTATACGTACTTTGAAATGAATTGTAAACAAAAGGTAATTTTTATACAGTGCTCGCTACAGGTTCTATACATGGATGCACATAGGGTTCTTTCAATTATACGTGCATGATTATTATTCTACGTGAAACACGTACTGCAGTACGTGAATGGGCATGCTGAACAATCTCTCACTGCTTACATCAGGTCTGTGATTTTCTGTGGATATTCATGTTTACTCCACCAATGAAACTGACATCACAATATCACTAAGATATGGGTATTAATACTCCTGTATTCTTAATGGATTTCAAGTGAGAATGTTTGCTGGATGCATACTTATATACTGGTTTCTATAAGCTTCTTGGCCTAATTGTTGAAAAATGTTAAAAATGGCTGAAGGTGACTAACAATATTCAATCTTTTATTGCAAATACATGTACCTTCTACCTTTAAAAGCATGGAAAAAATTCTTTGGTGACAGAGAGAGAGAGAGAGAGAAGAAAAATCCTGCCAAGTTGATTAATGATTTCCATGTGATAATATTAATTATGTCAAATATAAAAACCTCTTGTGACAAATGAATGACTACAGTTTTATTACCTTTGAACCAAATATTGTATATATATATATATATATTTGTTTTAAACATTTTATTCACAACTATATATGAATGGGATTGAGCAACAGGCTATGCCTATACAAGCTGTCTCCTTTTTACATGTACAAGACATACATTCAGTAATAAGGAATATTGTTTATTTACAGGCCGTGGAAATAGTGCCAGGGTAGATCCTCCAAGGATAACACAAAGAGGTATTATACTTCAGAAATACTTAGATCATCAGGCAGAGTTTGAGTTACAGGCTCTCTATGCATTGCAAGCTCTTGTACATAAATTAGAGCACCCACCAGGTTAGTGTCATGTCAGTGATCCTAAATGTACAGTCTTTGCCTTCATTTTTTTCACCTACTTGCACGAAAGCCAATGTTAGAAAAATTTTCTATTTATTCAAACAATTTCTTTCATAATTTTCACTTGTCCCGAGCTTCCAGCAAGTGGGTTAGTGCGAAGACTGAATGTATGATGTACAGAAAATTAAAATACAGTCAAACCTGTCTTAAAGGTCACCTGTATATTACATATCACTCTCTCTTAAGGGCATTTTCATTTTCTTTATTTAATGAATAGTGCATATAATATGAACCTCGGTATATAAAGGGCAATTGCTCATGTATAGCATATTTTCATGTTCCCTACAGGTTTGACTACATTTTTTTATATACATTTTGTACATGTCTAAAGATTTATTAAAACTGAGGACAAACATACCTTGTAATAGTTAATTCCCTGTCTGAAATACTAGTAAGCGCAGAAAATAAAATGACATAATTTTCATCACAGTAAGTTTAAGACATCTTGTGGTCTACAGGAACTTGTATACATGTACAATATTTTGTTTTTGAGTAAATAAAAAGAAAGTCTTCCCAAGAAATTCTGTAAAAATTGAAAGGAAAAAACCCAGAAAGACATAAAAGAAGCTGAAAATTGTACCACTTAACTGCCTACTAGGGGGCGTTTTTGATATGAGTTATGCTCATTATTGTAGACCAAACTGTGACTGAAATGTAGAACAACAATTTAAAAAAAGATAGGCACTGTTGCTTTACTTTAGTTTGTGTCTTAAGTATAATGTTAGATAGTTCCTCATGTTCATTTACATCTATGTCATTTCTTCTTACTACTTGTTATAAATGCTGACATATTTCTTTCTTTCCTTTTCAGGAGTTTTACGGTGTTTATTTGATACATTATATGATGAGGACATTATTTCTGAGGATGCCTTTAATCAGTGGGAAACAAGTAAAGACCCTGCAGAACAGAAGGGCAAAGGTGTAGCAATGAAACATGTTGTTCAATTCTTTACGTGGCTGCGGGAAGCCGATGACGAGGTGGATAGCTGAGTGTGGCTTAATTTTAGTCATCTTTATTTCTATTTTGAGACTACTGCTACACCTACTGCCATTTGTTTTTCTGTTCTGATAAAAAAAAAAAAAAAAAAGGCATTTCTTTCTGTCTGAAATTGATATAGAATGGCAACAATATCAACACTACAACAGTGGCTTGATCATGGAATCCTAATTAAACAATGTTGTGATCATGCATGTATGAAATCGTATGTCTTCACATAATCGGCAATTATTATATGTTCTATCATGGATGCGGTTGTATAAAATTCATACCTGTGCATGTGTACGAAGTTTAAATTATTTATTGAAGTGCGTGAATGATCATGCAGTCTATATTATTGCATCATAATGCCATATTTTACGGAAATTTTTATATGATGTGGAAATTGTTGACGAAAAAAACTTTCATAACTTGTCGCTCAATTGCCTTTGATGAAATTTGTATTTGAAGGAAATTAATGATTATCTCCCCTGATTTGTGAAGTGCTATATTGACACTGGAACTTTCTAAAAGTGCATTTATATATAACATTCAGGGGAGCTAACTCTTTAAGGCTACTATCTTATTCGTATGACCTTTGTCATGTTGTTGATCATGTGAAACTGAAAATTGTCACCAATGACTAATAATGAATGAGCATGTGTGCATAATTGTTATACATGCAATTTACATATTTTGTGTTATATATGCAAATGAATAATTGTTTTTGTCTTGTGATAAATTATTATTTATGAAAGATAAATATTATTTATGTTAAATTTTTTTTCTTGAAAACAAGGAAATTATGTGTGATTGTTGAGAATTTGTTTTGTTAATTTACCAAATTGTTTCATGATTTAATATTTCTTGTTTTCTAGCTTTGAATGTATGTATTTCAGAGCTGCTGATACAAGTGTGTGATGTACACACGAAAAAAATTATTGTTTTCAGCAACATAAAAAGTAAACCAAGCCTAAAATGCTTTTGACCTTTCATGACTGTGATGAATGAAAAAAATTATAAAAAAAACCAGGGGGTGTAAATAAAACTGAGATTGAATCTTTGATATTTGTTGTGTTCATTTTTGTACATGTATATTGGGTTGATGAACCATATACAGGTGATTATTAGCTTTGCAGACACCATCCACAGCCTTTCTAACGGGTACGTCAACTTGTACATTGTGGTAATTTTATGAAATGGTATTTATCTCCCCTGACCTTGCATTATGCAAGCTCTATATGAATTTCCTAGTATGATACTCCAAACATTTGGTTTTCGTGTGTATTGAGTCCAAGCTGTCCTCTGAAGTTGAAACTAGAAAGCCCACTAAACCCAAACATTACATGAATGGATGGTCATGGAAAAAAAGTTTGAAATTGCCAAAAGGGTAATCTGAAGCTGTAATTCAACGGACAAAATAAAATGGCCAACAAAACACTACACAGAAAACGGGATAGAGCAACACAAAAACTCCACTAATTATGGGTGTGAAGTCGGGTGCTCTGGAAGGGTAAGCAGTTTTGGTGCCAGTCAGGATATTACACCCCAGGTCCTAGTTTAACATGGACATGAATGGTCTTCTCACAATTATGGTTTAAAATCGGTCTGAAAAGGCAAGGTGGGACTTTTGAGGAAAATATAAAAGTTGAGCTCAAACTGTACACGATATTGTCTTGTATTTTTGTTTCTCTAGATGGGTGTCTCTGAAAACAATTTATCTTTGAACCTTTAGGTTATTGGGGAAATTGTTTCACAAAAAATTTGGTTCCTGTGGAAAAAGTTGTATTTTGATGATTGTTTAATAAAAAGGATATTAGTTATAATGGCAGGTACAAAGGGTCATATGAGCTATTTCCATCACTTGCCATCAGTCTTTAAACTTTTCATATTTGTCTTCAAATCTGCTGAACCAAACTTAGTAGAACCTTGGGTATGTGAAATTCAAATTTATTCCTCCATGGGGAAAGACTTAAAAGGGGAAAATTAATTAAATCTTCCCAATAACCAGTAATCAAAATTCTAAAATATTTGATGGGTAACATCATGGTGATATGTAATTTAAATTCGTTCAAATGAAGGTCCAGAGGCCGGGGATACAAAGTTTAACAGTGCATTGTATAAAATTAAAACAACATTTTTTCTTAAGAAAAGCACAAAGAAAGATTCCAGGGTCTATGGGATTCACAAGGTGCAATGGATAAAATAAATATGTATATTCATGAACCACACAGGGAAATGTAATTGATTTTATTTGAAGTTTCCTTGTGAAATATACACATCAGTGGTGTAATGGTTAACATGCTTGCCTCAAGTGTGGTAGATCGTGGGTTCAAGCCCCAGTCGAGTCGAACCAAAGACAATGAAATTGGTATTTGTTGCTTCTCCGCTACGCATGCAGTATTTAGGAGAAAGAGCTAAAACTGGTTGGCTCGGAATCTGGATAATTATCCCGAGTTGGGTGACATGTCTACCTGCAGACTGTTGTTACAGTGAGCTATCACTATACAAATCCAACTAAGTGTGTTGGTTTAGTACAAAGCAGACCTCATCACGGTGTCGAGTGATACTATATTCCTATATTTTCAAGATTTTGCTATATTTCCTATATTTGTCTAACATTTATTATATTTCATCCCAAAATCCTATATTTTTCCTAAACTAAGAGAAAAAAGTTGAATCTTTAATTTTGAGTGGAGATTTCATATAAATAAACATAACAAATAGAGGCTGTACAAGATATTAATGCTGATACTTCTATAGTTTTAATTGATCTCGATTGGAGATTTCATATAAACATAACAAATAGAGGCTGTACAAGATATTAATGCTGATACTTCTATAGTTTTAATTGATCTTGAGTGGAGATTTCATATAAACATAACAAATAGAGGCTGTACAAGATATTAATGCTGATACTTATGTAGTTTGTAGCTGATCTTGTACATTCATGTGACTTTTTAACTGTTGAATTTTCTTGGGGTTTAAATTCACATGATTGCATATGTATTTCAGTATTGTAGTCTTTCCTGGTACATTATTATAGTGGTCTGCTACTTAGTACTGGTTCCTTGGTATAGGATAATGCATCTTGAATACAATATTTAAAAGTCTATAACAGAAAAAATATCAATTAAACCATCAGGGCTTTTGGACAAACACAATTTATTCACATGTATCTTTTGAAAGAGCCCAGGGATCGACATTTAAGCAATGAACTTTTAAACAGGTTATACGATATAACCTGGCTTGAGGCAGATTATGCATAATAAACCACAAAGTGGTTATAATAATTGGAAACTGTTCCAAACCAAAAATTGAACAGATTCCTTATAATTTAATTTTTACAGCAAAATTAAATGATTCCTCGATTTTAATTATGATTATTTCATGGGACTATTTGAATTTGTAGTTGGTGAATGAATATGTTGGCGACGTCACAATACCAACCCAGGTTATCAAGTATATCCAATGTTGCTCCAGGCAGATCAGCCAATCAGATTGCAGTATTCACATCAAATTAAATTGTTATCTTTTGAACCAGCTTGTCTCATCGGACAAGTAACAGTTAAATTTTACTTACTACATTTGTAGTAATATGCATGACCAAGTCTAACCAATTCTGATCCATTTTTAGCTCGCCTTGCCAAAGGCAACGTGAACTTTTCACATTTTAATCTTCTCCTCTGAAACCCCTCAACCATATGAACTGAAACTTGGTAGGAAGCATCTATGGAAGGTCCTCTATAAAGATTGCTCATTTTGTCCTGATTCATTAACAAACATGGCCACCACAGGCAATTCTTGTTTCTGATTGGCCTATTTTTTATAAATCTTTTCCTCTGAAACCACCTTGCCAAATGAACCGAAACTTGGTAGGAAGCATCTATGGAAGGTCCTCTATAAAGAGTGCTAATTTCATCTTGATTTGTTAACAAACATGGCCACCACAGGCAATTCTTGTTTCTGATTGATTGATATCTAAAAAAAAAATCATTTTTTCTGTTAAAAGGGAGAGAACTCTAGTTTAAATATAGATACATTTTTGTATCTATTCAAAATGCAGTTATCCACAAATAAATATGCCTCTAAAACCCCTCAACCAAATGAACTGAAACTTGGTAGGACCCATCTATGTAAGGTCCTCTATAGAGATTGCTCATTTCGTCCCGATCCGTTAACGAACATGGCTGCCACAGGCGACGCTTGTTTCTGATTGGCTGATTTTAAAAATTCTTCTCTTCTGAAACCGCTTGGCTAAATGAACCGAAACTTGGTAGGAAGCATCTATGGGCGGTCCTCTATAAAGAGAGCTCATTTCGTTCCGATCCATTACCAAACATGGCCACCACAGGCGATTCTTGTTTCTGATTGGTCTTATTTCTAAAAATCTTCTCCTCTGAAACAACATGGCCAAATGAACCGAAACTTGGTAGTAAGCATCTATGGAAGGTCCTCTATAAAGATTGCTCATTCTGTCCCTATCCATTAACAAACATGGCCACCACACGCGATTCTTGTTTCTGATTGGTCTATTTCTAAAAATCTTTTCCTCTGAAACCGCATGGCCAAATGAACCGAAATTTGGTAGGAAGCATCTATAGAAAGTCCTCTTATAAATGATTGCTCATTTTGTCCCAATCTGTTAGCAAACATGGCCACCACAGACAATTCTTTTTTCTGATTGGTCAATTTCTAAAAATCTTCTTCTCTGACACAGCTTGGCAAATAGACCGAAACTTAGCAGGAAGCATCTATGGGAATTGCGCATTCCATTAACAAACATGGCCGTCATAGACAATTCTTGTTTCTTATTGTTCGATTTCTAAAACAGCTTTTCCTCTGAAACCGCTTGGCCAAATGATATGAAACTTGGTAAGAAGCATCTATGGAAGGTCCTCTATAGAGATTGCTAATTTCGTTTTGATCCATTAACAAACATGGCTGCAACAGGCAATTCTTGTTTAAATATAGATATCTGTATTCAACATGCACATATCTCTTATACAGATTTTTAAAAATCTTCTCCTCTGAAACCACTTGGCCAAATGAACCGAAGCTTGGTAGGAAGCATCTATGGAAGGTCCTCTGTAAACATTACTTATTTCGTCCCGATCTGTTAACAATCATGCCCACCACAGGCGACTCTTGTTTCTGATTGGCTGATTTTTTAAATTCTTCTCCTCTGAAACAGGTTGGCCAAATGAACCGAAACTTGGTAGGAAACATTTATGGGCGGTTCTCTATAAAGAGTACTCGTTTCGTCCCGATCCATTAACAAACATGGCCACCACAGGCGATTCTTGTTTCTGATTGGCTGATTATTAAAATTCTTCTCTGAAACCGCTTGGCCAAATAATCCGAAACTTGGTAGGAAGCATCTGGGCAGTCCTCTACAAAGAGTAATAATTTTGTTCCGATCCATTAACAAACATGGCCACCACAGGCGATTCTTGTTTCTTTTAGTCTATTTCTAAAAATCTTCTCCTCTGAAACTGCATGGCCAAATGATCCGAAACTTGGTAGGAAGCATCTATGGGCAGTCCTCTACAAAGAGTACTCATTTCGTTCCGATCTATTAACAAACATGGCCACCACAGGCGATTCTTGTTTCTGATTGGTCTATTTCTAAAAATCTTCTCTGAAACTGCATAGCCAATTGATCCGAAACTTGGTAGGAAGCATCTATGGAAGGTCCTCTATAAAGATTGCTCAATCTGTCCCGATCCATTAACAAACATGGCCGCCACAGGTGATTCTTGTTTCTGATTGGTCTATTTCTAAAAATCTTCTCCTCTGAAACCGCATGGCCAAGTGATCCGAAACTTGGTAGGAAGCATGTATGGAAAGTCATCTATAAAGATTGCTCATTTTGTCCCAATCTGTTAACAAACATGGCCACCACAGACAATTCTTGTTTCTAATTGGTTGATTTCTAAAAAATCTTCTCTGAAACCGCTTGGCCAAATGAACCAAAACTTGGTAGGAAGCATCTATGGAAGGTTCTCTAAAGATTGCTTATTTTGTCCCGATCCGTTAACTATCATGGCCGCCACAGGCAATTCTTGTTTCTGATTGGTCCATTTCTAAAAATCATTTACTCTGACACAGCTTGGCCAAATAGACCGAGACTTGGTAGGAAGCATCTATGGGAATTAATCATTCCGTTTTGATCCGTTAACAAACATGGCCATCATAGGCAATTCTTGTTTCTTATTGGTCGATTTCTAAAACAGCTTTTCCTCTGAAACTGCTTGGCCAAATGATATGAAATTTGGTAAGAAGCATCTATGGAAGGTCCTCTATAGAGATTGCTCATTTCGTTTTGATCCATTAACAAATATGGCTGCCACAGGCAATTCTTGTTTTAGATTGGTCGATTTCTAAAAATCTTCTTCTCTGAAACTGCTTTGCCAAAACGAATCGAAATTTGGTGGGAAGCACCTATAGGCTATGGAAGGTTCTGTATTAAGTTTCCTCAAAGCAGAATGAAAGGTGAGCGACACGGGCTCAGCTCAGTGCTGAGCCTCTAGTTTATCTGTCTTTTAGTATTGTAGAATAAATTATAAATGGGAGTTCCTCTCTCATCATACAGTAGGCAGTGTTAAACATGTACATAATTGTTAACGTTTTGTTTTTTTCTCCCAGTTTTTTAACCGCATCATCAAGTGGTCTTACAAAATATGCAGCACTGCACTGTTGATGTTTTGGAAATGCGTAGTGTGAACGAATACTTTCTATTCTGTAAGATTTGTTTCCAGTTGCAAAGTTAGTTTGTCCGGCTACTGGCATGTACAATATTTCTGACTCTATTTTATTTTCTATCATTTTTTCTAACCATTAGATTTCAAAAATTTAACTGGAGTGGAGATAGGTAAAACATAACTTGTCGAGACTAACATTTTGCCAATCTATTCCAAAATTAGCATTCGAAAAATACTTTGATAAAATCTAATTAGACGATTAAGTAGAACTACAAAATCACGCGATATGATTGGTCAACATGATTAAAGGAATTTAAATTTAGAACAGAGAAATTACACGGAATGAAAGTTACTGAATAACAAACAAATTCTTTGATTTTAAGACATGCATTGTATGTTTCTGTACTTTTCATTGAATTTTATGCAATACTTATGTATATGTGGGTTTTTTTTTAAACTTCTCCGATTGGATTGGTACAGTAAGACTTTTACTTGTCCGAATTCGATTTTTAGTTTTCCCGGGAGATCTGATTACCATTAATGTCGAACCCTGGAGTCGTTGAAAAAAATGTAAGCCCTAAGTCTTGCTACAGAGCATTTGTTCCAACAAATTTTGTACTCTTTTTTTTTTTCCGCCAAAAAATATTATATATAATTTTGAAGACATTATAACAATATTTGTCCTTTAAAGTGTTAAAAGATGTTGTCATGTCTTGTAATGTTCAAACCTTTGAAACACAAATATTGATTTTTTTTTCACTGTCTGATTTTTATTTATTTTGTAAAAAGAGCAATAGGAGACAAGAGTTTAATGATATTGGTTTTTTTCTTCATTTGTCAGTAAACAGGAGGTGAGGCATGGCTACAGGGGAGATGGAGGCCGTGTATTTTTTGCTAATTTATACCTTAGATTTATCCTATATTTTCATCCAAAAAATCCTAGGTATATTCCTATATAATTTTGGTCAAAAGTGGCTTGACACCCTGTCATCATCATCTCGTTGAAAATTGACTTGTTCTCACCATGATGTAGCTGAGTTGGGGTTAAAACAACAATCACTCGCTCCTTGTGAAATAGAAATTCAGCCTTGTACAAATTATTGACCCAGGTTATATTGGGTCTAAGCCCAAGGAGTCCAAATTCTTTCACGACTACAGTAATATTGTATATTGCTTGAATTACTAATGTGGTATTAAGCCTATTCAAGCTTGTACAAATAAAGACTCCCATGGTTTATGGATAGTTGCCAACTACCCTGATTTCGGCAGAGTTTCTCTGAATTGTATGGCCTTGATCCTACCTCCGATTTAATTTGCGTGTATTACGACTTGTTCAAAATCAGAAATTTTTGGGTGGTTGGACCGTTCCTTTCCAGTATTTACTTAATTAAAACTCGCGAGACTTCCGAAAGTCGTATTAACATCATGGCAGATAACTTGCAACTACTGAAAAAAGGAATGCATTTATTGTCTGTTCTTAAATGTTATTGAAGAAACGCAACATTATTTCTGTCTTTAATCAAGTCTGCAATGGGAGAAACACATGCAATATGTACTTTAATTTTTAGTACCATGGATGTCAGATGGCGGCAATGGGACGCTTAATAAACATAAGGATCATGAAAGGATATGCATGTTGATTTGGCAAACAAGACTGCTTTCAAACTCAAAAATAGCAAACATTGATGTTTGTAAACTAATTTTAACTGTCGTGATGTAAAAAGTTCAATGATGCCTTGAGGCTTGACATGAACTTATATAATTATATGTAACAAACTTTGACATTAAATTTAAATACTGCTGAGTGGAGGATTTGGTTTCTCTTGAAGAAACTAAATATCTGCTAAGACATAGTCACCTTCATTTTTACAAAATCTATACAATTGGGTAAAGTCCCATCAGACTGGAACCATGCAAAGGCAACACCTGTTAAAAAAGGTGGACAAACACCACCTTGGAAATTATAGACCTATATCATTAACTTGTATCTGTGCAAATTACTTGAACACATACTAGCAAGCAACATGATGAAACATCTTGAGTCTTAACAATTTATTATTTGAACTTCAACATTGTTTTAGAGCAAATATGTCATGTGAGTTACATATTATATCTCTGATTCATCAGCTTACATACAATAATGACAAACATATACAAACTGACCTTAAAATCATGGATTTCATAAAAGTACCACACAAGATACTATTGTATCTCACAACAAGCAATACATTGGATTGCATCATTCCTGTCAAACAGAACTCGAAACAGTAACACTTGAAAATAGTGCAGTGACAATTTTCAAAAAGACGTTTAGTTTTCGAGTTTAATGCACCCACCTGACATGACTTACTTGACTTATTTCAATTCATTCCATGGGGGACATAGGGCAACCACAGTTTCTTTCCACCTCGTCCTGACTTGGGCTTTCCTCTTGGCCTCTCCCCATGTTGTATTTATGGCTTGCAGCTCTGAGACAACACCTCTGCGCCATGAGTTCTTTGGTTTACCTCTTTTTTTCCTTGGGGATTCCATTCTAAGGCCTGTTTTGTAATGTTATTTGCCTTCCATGGTCTTGATCTTATTGTTAAGTTGATTGGTTGCTGTTTTGTCTTTCTCCATAGTTCTTTATTGCTGATGGTATCTGGCCACCTCACTCCCAAGATAGTTCTGAGGCAAATGGTTCAGAAAGACTTGAAGTGCTTTGATAGAAGATGCTGTTTCTCTCCATGTTTCAGAGCCGTAGAGAAGGATATATTTTACATTAGAATTGAAGAGCCTTAGTTTGGTGCTTGTTCTCAATGTGGTACTTCTCCAAACTGGCTTAAGCATGGCAAAGGCTTGTTGAGCTTTGATGTCTTCGTCGGTTCCCCTTGTAGTGCTGATGATGCTGCCTGGTTACGTGAATTGTTCAACATTTACTACTTCAGTGTCTCTGATGGTAAGCTAATCTGTTTGATAGTATTGATTCTCATCGTTTTTGTCTTTTGTGGATTAATGAGGAGACCTGTTTGTTTTGCTATTTCCTCAAGACTGGTGGCCTGGTGTTGCATATCTTGGTAACGATGAGATAACATACATATATCGTCTGCGAAGTCAAGATCTTCCAACCTGGTTTGTAATGTCCATTGTATGCCTTTAGGTTCTTTATATGCTGTTTTGCTGACCCAGTCTATCACCATCAGAAATAGGAGAGGAGAGAGGATACAGCCTTGTCTTACACCGGTAGTAACAGTAGATGGCTCTGTCAAGTTTCCATTATGTATTACTTGGCAACTAAATCCATCATAAAGTTGTTATATGATAGAAATGATCTTCTGAGGTATGCCATAGTGCTTCAGAATTTTCCACAGTACCCGATTGTCTATACTGTCGAAGGCTTTTTCAAAATCTATAAAATTTATGCAGAGAGAAGTTTGCCATTCGATTGTTTGCTCTACAATTATTCTGAGAGTGGCAATCTGGTCTACACAGGAACGTTCTTGTCTGAATCCTGCTTGCTCGTCTCTTAAGGTTTTGTCTACTTCCGTTTTTATTCTTTGTAATATGACACTACATAAAATTTTACTTGGTATTGCCAAGAGTGTGATACCTCTCCAGTTGTTGCAAAGAGACAGGTCTCCTTACTTTGGCAGCTTTACGAGAAGTCCTTTTCGCCAGTCAACAACACTCGGTTCAGACCTTTGACCAGCAGCTATACGCTATAGCACAACAAGTGAAATGGTCAAACACTTAAGAATTCAAATATCAAATATTACGTCTTGGAGGCTTTCACATGTTGTCTTGTTTCATTACATGCATTGGCAAACTCTGAAGTGATGGCGGTTTATCAGACCTTCTTGTTTAGTCTAGGATATATGCTTCATGCACAGTGAACAGATGCTATCAGGTAAACAGTTTGATAGAGCAGTACGTGTTCTTGCGCTCTTACTCTAGCATACGAAGCTCTAATGTCTTTGTGGTTGTCAACATGTTTTGATTGGTGTGACACACACAACAAACTAACAGGTGATGTCCGATCTTGACGTGGTTGGTAGGCTTCTTAAATAACAGGAAACCGATTCTAGTAACAGTATTCCAGGTTTTGCTGTCTATAGTCCAGAAAAATCTTACCTTTGATTTTATTGTATCATGTTTTCACAGCAATCTTCGTCGTATGTATAGACGTTCTGATCCCTGTTTCTACATTATTTTTGTTTTTCGTATTCGTTCTACGAAAACTCTGACACATTTATATGTAACAAAATGCATATATATCATGCATATTGCAGAAATAATTTGAAAAAACAATCAGTGTTTACCAGACCCATAGTTTCATAAATCGGTCAACAAAATGACGTCATGAAATGTCACACAGATTAATTCTTGACACAGATCTTGAGACGAGTTTAGTATTTGTTGAAATAAAAGATTTTTCATGACATTATGTTCTTAAAGGTCTGGAAAAATGATAAATAGTAATTCATTGCAAAAACAGTAAAAAGTTACATTTTGACCCTTGACCCTAATTTTAACGAAAAGGTACCATATTTCACTTTGACGACATGTCTTATTGGATTATGCACATTTTGCGCTTTCCATTGATATGCGATTTACCTGCATGTCACATAGGTGCATTAAAAATGAAAAAATCGAGTCTTGGGCACTCCACCAAAATACTACAGAACAAGTAACCAGTAACATCAGGTGTTCCTTAGGGCACTGTACTAGGACATATACTCTTTCTAATTTATATAAATGACCTGCCTCAATACATCAAACAGCCAAATAAGACTATGCAGATGACAGTATAATCTACAGGTTCGTACATTAACTAAGTGATTGTCTAAAGATTCAAGAAGATCTTGAAGCAGCGATTCAGTGGGAACAGGACTGGCTAATGACATTTTGGTATCACAATATCCTCTGGCCTAAAATGGAACAAATACATACAACAAACATCATCCAAATTAAACAGATCCCTATCATTCATTCGAGGAAATCTTAAAATAAATTCCAAGACGGTTAAAGACCGGGTATACCAAACACTAGTCGGACCAAAACCTATATATTGTATGGGATTAATGTACATCAGAAAATATATACAGCTTAGAAAAAATCCAAAGAGGAGCAGCACGCTGTGTATGCAATAGACAGCACAACATAAGCAGTGTTACAGACAGGATGCATATCCTCAATTGGCAAGCTCTACAGGAACGCAGAATAAAAAAAAATAGACTGCAAATGTTCCATAAAATTGTAAACAACAAAATTGAAATACCATATGAAAACATACTAGTAAAAAGTCAGTCAAAAATACGATTTACCCATAACCAAACCTTTAGACAAATCCAATGTAATAAAGACAATTACATATCTTCCTTTTCTGCAGAACAATAAAAGATTGGAATAAATTACCAGAAAACAGCGCAAATAATAGCACGACAGGTTCATTTAAAGAGGGTCTCTCACATGAGATGCTCCTCAAAATCTTCCCGTACCCCCAATAATCAGGGGCGGATCCAGATACTCTTTTGACGGGGAGGGGTTGTAGCAGTATTTTCAAAGATAAATGGAACCAACTGTAGCCCCAAAGTGGTTCTTGCGTGTAGGTCGGTAAACCATGTTTTCATTTCATTTTTCGTATAGTCGAGAAAAGGTACGTTATTGACTTCATAAAGTAGTCTTGCTTGAACATTATCTCTCATTATTTGTCTCCCGCTTATTTTTTTTTCATCTCTAGCTCTATGTCTAGCGGTTCACAGATTTTAGCACTCCTCTCAAAACACTGGCGGTTGAATTATTCAACATTTGCTCTGTAGTCTTCTAGTGAGCTCTGAACTAAAGTTACGCTTTTTAAGGCTCTGTCTATGTCAAGTGATCTCTCTTGTAGACTTGTAGTGATCTGCTGATGCCTTTCTTAAAAGCCAGGCACATTTGAACAGTGACAATGGCTACGACAAAATCAAAGTTGCAAATGGAATACAACAAAGAAGTTACATTAGCTGCTCCTGGTCTGGTGTATGTGTGTTTTGGCAGTTTTGTAAAGTGCTCAAGGGTCTGAGCAATAGCATGAAAAAAATCTAATAAGTCTATTATTTTTCTAATTAATTTTAATTATTTTATATGTATTTATATTTTCATTTCAAGTTTAAATATGCTGTATTCATATATTTTCAAAACGGAAACTCGTGTAATCTTTTTTTAAATACAGCAACATTTGCCTTTAATTTTATTTATAAAAATAAATGATATTTAAAAAAGAATTTCATTCAAAGGGTCTCGATATACAGGTGTTGGTGGTTATACCTATATGAAATTATGGCACTATATAACGGCTTAAGACAATACCTGATTAATTGGTATTTTAACGATACGAAAACAGAGAATTACTTAAAATAATATAATAAATACATTAGAATATTATGCTTTTATGGGTTGTCTCCCCCCTTGACCTTCAGAGTCACCGTGTCTCCAAAACTTCATTTTATTATATATATATATATATATTCTGTATTGTCTTAATATGTTTTTAAATTACATTTAATTATTACAAATCATATGTATATTTTATTTTATGTTCTTTAATTTGTAAATGATTATTCTGCTCAGTACTGGGCTCCATGATTGGAAAATAAAATATCTTGTATCTTATAAAAACTTCAAATAAACTTAAAAATTTGATTTAGCATAAGTGCTTATAATGGTGTCTTCCCATTTATCCAGCTTTTGAAAATCAGGAATTCCCATTTATCCAACTTTTATTTTCTTACCTGTAGGATTGTTTATTTAACATTAATTAGGTGTTTATTTGGCCAAAATACCTGATAATTTGTTCCAGTACATGTATATGTATAAGGCTTGAATAAATGAAAAGGGGAAAAAGTTATAATTTGCATGTAGATAAATGTCAAGTTTTGAAAACTTTCTATTTATGCAAAGTGCGTTTTAGGATAAATTTAAAGTGGAATGTAAAAAAATATTTTTAATTTCAATTTTACATGCACATTGTAATAATTAGTTTATATTATATATCATTATAAAAGAAAAGGGGAAAGTTATAATTTGTATGTAAATAAATGTCAAGTTTTGAAAACTATCTATTTACTCGAAGTGAGTTTTAGGATAAATTTAAAGTGCAATGTTCATAATATTTTTAATTTCAATTTTACATGCACATTGTAATAATTAGCTTATATAATATAAGATTAAACCTTATTTATTGATGAAAAGATTGCTTATATTTAATCATCATGCAGCAAACATGATGATCATCAATAAAATCTCCCAAGCTTGTCTCTGTTATCTCTCAATAATTTAATTAAACAGTGATCAATTAAATTCTGAAAATGAACTTAGCTTCCCCAAGCTTATCTCTTTTTAAGTCATCTTTTTAAGGATTTACCCTATTTATTGTCATGGTCAGAAGAGAAAAATGATGCATGTAATTAATTCCTCACTTGACATACAGATAAAACAATTCAATTGAGGATCTTTTAACTTTGCACACTGTTTTTTTACCATTTCAAGAGAATGATATTAGTTGTAAAAGGCAGGAGGAAAAAAGATAAAATCCTGTCAATAGAGGTACATTATATACAATTTCAATATGAATTTTCATAAAGTTCACTGTGTACAAACTGACCCGACAAAAAATGTTTAGACTCGTGCATATCTAATTCCAGAGAAAGACGTGATCGACTCATAAAGAAAAATAAAGAAATATTATTATCATATCCAATTAAATTTTGATTTCAGTCAAAAATAGTAATAATAAATTGTATTTGTTTTCATTTTAAATGAAATATATGGAAATAAATATTAACTGTTGTACATAGACATGTAGTATATATTGTCCTGTCCAAATTTTTGTCCACCTATTCACCGGCAGAGGTGCAATTAAAAATAGTAAATAAATGTTACAAATATCAATATGAAATATTACCTGGAACTATTTTTCTTTCTCCCAAATGTATGATTTTTTTTTCGCCCAAACGTATATTTTTTCTTCGCCCAAACGTATACTTTTTTTTCGCCCAAATGTATTGCTGTTTCGCCCAAACGTAAAACGCCGTATTCACCTGTCACACAACCCAAGCTTTAATTAAGTGTCCTGTGTTCTTGATTACCTTTGATCTCATTTATCCCATTTTTATTTTTTACCTGTACTATCTATTTTTCAAAACGTTGGATAAATGGGAATGAACTCTTATAATTACCTCTTTGAAGATTAAATCAAAACAAATAAATTAAGTTGTATTTTGCCCAAATTTTCTGAGATAAAAAAAATGAAATCAAAGGTTAATAGAAAAGGGGACAAAAAGACATCAATACACACAAACACTAAAGATTGAGCAACAATAACCTTATCTAAAGCTAGGGGTGAATGTTTGTGTTCCAGGAGGGTAAGCAGTTCCTGATCCACTAGTGGTACCCATCATGCTTAATATTAAACGACATGAATATCATTTGCTATAGAAATCGTGTATGATACCTGTATACGTGAATAAATACAAATAGAACATGAAGACCTGTAAGTCAAAACGTGAATATATGAAATTGGACAAAACGAACAAATTGAACAACACTGGAACCCCACTAAAAATTTGGGGTGACCTCAGGTGCTCCCGAAGGGTAAGCAGTTCCTGCTCCACCAGTAACACCCGTCTTCTTGCTCTGGTTCAAAAACTCGGTGACAAGTGACGACCGTAAAACAAATCAACTGAACTAGTAGGAACCGTGTAGAACCCTTGTCAGCAACAAACAATTGTCAAGGACATCATGATTATACCCACTAGCTCTAAGATATATACATATAGGTGCTGTTTGAATGTTGCTACATATAAAGGGAAAATTCACAAGAGGAAAATTGAAGTCGTCTCTTGTAAATTTTGGTTCATAACGGCATACATTTTCAATTTCCACGTGTAGAGCAAGATTGAAGCAGATCAAGATAAATCTGTGGTATGCTTTATTTCAAGTTCAATGTGATAGATACGATCAACAGTCACCAAACTTGAAAATATTTGGTGAAAGTACATCATCTTTATATACTGGGACGTGGAATTAGATTACACGACTAGCTTCGTCTCTTTTTTCTTGAGAGGTCCCTGCATGAAGTCTTGATTCATACGAAATAAATGAAGTCGGAGAGAAGAGGAGCACAGTTGTTACCCGTATGGGAATGCCGATGACTGTTGAAAAATACACCGCCTCACATAGCAAACGAAATGGTCTATCAGTCAACTCAGTCTGGGTTCCTCTAGTGCTAATAAATTTTAGTTGGTTATGAAAATTTCTTTGACGTTGTTTCTGAATAAATATTGGTTTATTGTTACCCAGACGTGAAAACTCGTGTTTGTTTACTGATTGTGGCTGATCTCATTTATTATAGATTATGTTTTTTACTGCATAATCTAACACTTCATACAAACTAATAATTGCCAGTTGACTCTGATGTTTAATTTAAGCCATTAATGCCTTCCCAGGGAATTCGGAGGAACATTCAATCACGAACACGCTATTTACTTAAATACATTATTCCTCTTTATATATCCACCAGGAATAAACATATTAATGTTTTGGACTTCATTTTATATTTCATGATTTTTTATACTATTTTATCATGTTGTTCAATCTAAAAGTGTGTAATGAGAATAAACACCCAATCAACATTGTATAATTGCAAGACGTACTTTTCGTTTTATATATAGAGATACAATTTAAATTAATTGAATTGGTTATTTCTGTTTGAAAAATCGTAGATGGTTGATGATTTTATGTCAAGTAGAAAATTAACTTTTAGAGGTTGGTTACTTTATGGTGTTTAACGCCACTTTCATCATTAGACAATGTATAAAAGGACAACAATGCTTCTGGTGATAGTATTATACTTACTAAAGGTAACAAAAGGTCTGTTGTTACAGGATACCAAAAATATCTACAAAAATATATTTAATGGATACAACAGAGAAATCTTTCCACTCTATGACAAGTCGAACGGTCTCCATGTTGGCATAACATTCTGGTTGAAATCAATTAACAGATTTGACGAGGTGAACGAAATTCTGATGATAACTGCCATGGTTAGTATGAATTGGATAGATCCGTCTCTTTCGTGGGATCCAGAAACATTCGGAAACACCTCAGTTTTACGTATTCCATCATCAAGTATATGGATTCCGTGGCTCTACCTTTTAAATAGTGCGGATGAACTATATCCGTTAGGACGAGACACTCACTATCTTGCCACAGTCAATGCAGATGGAGTTATAACGTGCGAACCTGGTGCCATTTTAAAAGCCAACTGTCCAACAGACGTGTCCAAATTTCCGTTCGACACACAGATATGTACCCTTAAGTTTGTGACATGGGGTGCAGGTCCAGAGATTGTATTATCGTCAACTACGGATATAGGTTCAATTTTATTAGACTATTATACTCCTAATCCTCACTGGAATATAAAAAGTCACAGGACATTTGTAGAGGAGGGATATCCAATGCAGATGTACAAAGTTGAAATCACACTACAAAGAAAACCTGTTTATTACTTCGTTGTCATAGTATTACCAACATTGATGTTTTCTTTGCTGAACCCGTTGGTATTTTTACTTCCAATAGAATCTGGTGAACGTATTTCACTCTCCATGACAATTTTGTTAGCATTTGTTTTCTTCTTAACACTTGTTGCTAATTTCATACCTGAATCTTCCACTGCGATGTGTTTTCTGTTGGTAATCATGATTATAATGATTGCTATTAGCAGTATGATCGTTGTGTTTGTCATTATAACGACCAGATTGTACTACCAAGTAACACTTACTGACAAAGCTTCGGTAGACATCGCCATTATTACCTACTTGTATAAACAGATGACGGAATGTACGAACGAACCAATGAAATCCAAGGAATTGAGTGGAGCAGATCTTGCTAAGAATTTAGACAAAATATTTATGTTTGTATCATATTCAGTGGTTAGTTTTATTATGGCAGCTTACTGTTACTATATAGTGAAATGAAGGGAAAAAACACACGTGAAGAACTGTTCAACCAGATGCAGGATAGGAATCACGCCGGGTATTCGGGCACTTGGAACCGGGTCGAACACTAAGAACCGGGTCAGACAAGTGACAACAACGTTTTCGGGTGAGTATGCTATTTTTATCCTCAGCGACCGTCAGCGATATTAACAACAGAAATAAATTGACACATCGTCTTTGCTATTAACGTGCTATGCCAAGTTTTGAGTATTATAAGTGGATAATAAATCGACAAGAACGTTAAATAATATCGGAGGTTTCAGAAAAAATATGTGAATCTTTAACTTTATTCGCTTATATCTACTCACGGAGAGCGAGTTCCATGATGGTTTTGGTCGATATACCTCCCATAATCTATACTAGACTATTCATTAAAAAATAGGCTTTTGACTAGCGGTTTCTAGCGCAACATCTATCTTTTTATAACAACGGGTGCATGAAATCGGACACAAAGGATCGCGGGTTATGATACAATGGCACGCAGGATCTTGTGTGTCCGTGGATACTAAGAACGCGAATTACATTCACTAATTATAACATTGAAATTGTAGTTTTGTTTCTAAAAGCAACGTAGCAGGCTGAATAGACTAACAACGTAGTAAATCTTACAGAAAATAAACTCTGTATATATATATATATATATATATATAAATGACACAACTCATAAAACAAAGTTGGACTAGCTATCCAACTACATTTTTTTCAGACATGCCGCTTCTCACCTAGCAACAAGTTGAAGTACGAAGAAAACATGTACAAGTGTTATTATTGTGGAATAAAAGAAAGTTCCTTGCAGAGTATTATTGAATATTGTAAACTGTCACACGGAGAAGAAACATTAAAATATCGACAACTGGTATTAGACGAAAACACAGGAATACAAAGATATCAAACAAAAATACACGATGGAGTAGTATCATCTAATTTAACCAAATATAGCAAATGCATTACCGTTAATGATAGCTTAACTTACATACTTGATAAGGAATCCAACAAAAAGAAGCTGAATACTCCAGTAAAGGAGAACTTCGGTAAGAATCTTTTTCAAACTCCGAAAAGTAACCAAAATGAAGGAAATGACTTTGAGAAAGATGAAATTCAAATGGAAGTATGTTGTCCTTCAGGGAAAGAAATACCCCAATGCGATTCAGAATCTATGACATGATTGATTTGTTGCTTAAAGTACTGAAATCTCTTGAAGATGTTGGACAAAAAGAATCATTCTTAGTTGAAATCTAAGGTGAATTGTGCCGTACCAAATGGGCTTTACCTCTGAAAACCTTATTACAAACACCGCAGCAGTAGTTCTCTTGTGAATTTGAGTTCACCTCTTCTACAAGAGATACGTCCTAAAAGGACCCGTCAACTGGCTCCGCCTCCTCCAGTTCAATATCATCTATGGGTTCCTCTGACAATTCCGTTTGAAAAGGAAAAAATAGGTTACAATATTGCACTATCACAAGCGGAGGTGTGGAGTAAATAGTGTACAACAAAATTTACTTTGATTTTTTTAATGATAGTACTGCTTTGTTATTTCTTTAAGTCTTACATTTGTAGGTTTTGGGCATAAAAGAATATACGATAAAAAAAACTGTTTTGAGTGTAGAGTAATTCCCTAGGAACGAGCGTATTGTACAGAAGTTGGGGGATTAAACCCCATATGTTTAACAGCTAATTATTCATGATTCTCATGTCCCCTTGAATTTTGCTTCATATATCATACATGTATAACCCATTCTAATACGACGTTTTAAAGGCTTTTCAATTTTAAGAGAGAACATCCGTTTTACCACGGTTAGTCACTTTACGCCTATATTTTAAGATATTTGAAATAAGTTGACTGACCCGTGGTAAAACGGCGATAAATTCAAGCCATCTCAAATAAATTAGGACATTTTCCCATATCCAAACATCCTTAAAACAGGCATCTTATTAAATAAATTTCACAAGGGAACGACTTAAATTTACCAGTCTCGCCTGACAACCGCCGGATTATAATCCTATGTTGGCCATCCACGGCTTAAATCCCCGACCTGCCCTTGCATACGATTTGTTCTTAGTGTCCGACACCCGCGTTCTTAGTATCTTTCACTTAAGGTTACCCGCGGTCCTTTGTGTCCGATTTCATGCACCCGTTGTTATAAAAAGATAGATGTTGCGCTAGAAACCGCTAGTCAAAAGCCTATTTTTTAATGAATAGTCTAGTATAGATTATGGGAGGTATATCGACGAAAACAATCACGGAACTCGCTCTCCGTGAGTTAATATAAGCGACTAAAGTTAAAGATTCACATATTTTTTCTGAAACTTCCGATATTAAAACGTTCTTGTCGATTTATTATCCACTTATAATACTCAAAACTTGGTACGTTAATAGCAAAGACGATGTGTCAATTTATTTCTGTTGTTAATATCGCTGACGGTCGCAGAGGATAAAAATAGCATACTCACCCGAAAACGTTGTTGTCACTTGTCTGACCCGGTTCTTAGTGTTCGACCCGTTTCCAAGTATCCGAATACCCGGCGTGGGAAATCAGTGGTGTACATAATATTTCAACATACTAATTAATTAACTAAATAGTTTAACTGTGTCGTCCTTTCTTGAAAACTATTTGAACCTCTGTAAACCGAACACATATATGGGTCCAACTATTTTGTCCGCATTCCGATTGGACCTATTAAATTTGCAGACTTTTATATATAACTTTATTGTGGGGACTACACGTAATACGTGATTCCGGTTTGTTCATGCTTCTGTATATATATATATATATACGAACTCGCACAAATATTATTCATGGAGGCAAATTTGAAACGTTGTTTCTTTAATTTTTTTTATAGATATCTTTCACAAAATGTATATTAACATCATGTTTAGCAAGGAGGACACATAAAGTTTGTCAATTTGGCAAACAGTTGTTGTTTTTTTTTGGTCATAAAATGGCATATTTAAGATTCCATTCTGTATTCATAAATATTTATGGAAATATTTCAACAGTTCAACACAATCTAGGAAGGGTCGTTTCGGTGTGTTGTATAATATGAACACATCGTACTAATTGCACTATGAATGCTTCTCTTGTTATAAATACATGTATTGTCCAAGCAATGTTTTAATGATTGACATTCACTTCGAAAGCAAAATGTGCGAATAACCATTTATATCTTAAAATTTACATGTGACCACAGGGATTTGCTCCCGGTCACTCAGCGTGGCAAATTTAGTGGCCTGGAGCAAGTCCCTGTGATGTGACGCAAAGCTAGACAGAACTGATTACAAGTGGCATGTGGACAATGATCGATTTTTTTTCTTCAAACGTATTCAAAGCAAATGTACGTCTTCAATATAATCACGGCGCCATTATGTGTTGTTATGTAGCAGTGAAATGTTCAGAAGAGTTGGCTTTTTTAATTAAAAAAAATACAAGAAGGCACATATAACTGATGAGTAATTGTTGTTTAACGCCTAATGAGCATTCTTAATTATATCTGATGAAGTAATGATGTACACTTTGTACTATACTAACCGACTTAGTTTAATTTTAATAGCAGGGAGACAGAAGCGGGGAGTAGGGGAAGAGAGAGTTCAATAGCAGGGGGACAGAAGCGGGGAGTAGGGGGAGGGAGAGTTCAATAGCAGGGGGACAGAAGCGGGGAGTAGGGGAAGAGAGAGTTCAATAGCAGGGGGACAGAAGCGGGGAATAGGGGGAGAGAGAGTTCAATAGCAGGGGGACAGAAGCGGGGAGTAGGGGGAGAGAGTTCAATAGCAGGGAAACAGAAGCGGGGAGTAGAGGGAGAGAGAGTTCAATAGCAGGGGGACAGAAGCGGGGAGTAGGGGGAGAGAGAGTTCAATAGCAGGGGGACAGAAGCGGGGAGTAGGGGGAGAGAGTTCAATAGCAGGGAAACAGAAGCGGGGAGTAGGGGGAGAGAGAGTTCAATAGCAGGGGGACAGAAGCGGGGAGTAGGGGGAGAGAGAGTTCAATAGCAGGGGGACAGAAGCGGGGAGTAGGGGGAGAGAGAGTTCAATAGCAGGGGGACAGAAGCAGGGAGTAGGGGGAGAGAGAGTTCAATAGCAGGGGGACAGAAGCGGTGAGTAGGGGGAAGAGAGTTCAATAGCAGGGGGACAGAAGCGGGGAGTAGGGGGAGAGAGAGTTCAATAGCTGGGGGACAGAAGCGGGGAGTAGGGGGAGAGAGAGTTCGACACTTTTTTGTAAACAAAATTTAAAAAGCTGAATTATTAGCATGAAAGCAAATAACGTTCAATAAACCAAGAGGTATAGGGGTACTTTGGGTACTTTAGAAGCCAAATAACTTTGTTGTTGCTTGTCAGGGTTTTGAACGCTTGCCCTCCCCAGAAGCTTGTCCCTGACTTTTTGTCCTCCCCTGAAGCTTGTCCCCAACTTTCTGTCCTATCCTGAAGTTTGCCCCCCCCCCCATTTCCCGATCCACTCGATTAGCTTCCCTCTTCCTACACTTGCTGGTCCACTCCTACACCTCTGCATAGTGTTAACTCTCTGAAACAATATAGTTTGTAGATATATTGCTCCACCCGGACAAATTATCTCGACTCCGAGCATATACCAGACTTTGCTCAAACTCCTGGATGCTGCATGATTATCGGTGAACAAATACCCGGTACCAATTTTAGTCTAAAGTTTGACCAGTGATGAAAACAACAATCTTCAGCACAAGAGCATGTAAAACTTATTTGCATGAGTAAAAGCCAAGATTTAGATTATTGGATGTGGAATATGGCTATGTAGTCATAAAAAGTCAAAAATGTTTTAGCCAATCAGAGACCGAACGGCCATATTGGATTTCAAATCATTTTGAAAAGTAACAGCAGGTCTTAAGGACTCCTAGAAGAACATTTTTGGAAAGTCTGGCGATTTCACATGTAGTAATCCTGTAGGAAAAGTTGAAAATGTTTCTGCAAATCAGTGGCCAAGCAGCCATCTTTGATACCTATTCAATTGCTTCAAGAATATACAGCAATTCTTCAGAACCTAAAGAGGAACATTATGGTAAGTTTGGTGAGTGGGCATGCAGTGGTTATGAAGAAGAATTTGAAAATGAAAAGGTTTTATTAAGACATACAGCCTCTTGGATGCTGGACACATTTCTATCAGAAAAGCTAAGATGAACCCTTGGCTCCAGCGAGCTAAAAATAGGTGTACATTGGCATTAGTTAAAAAGAAATCTCAGTAACTTTCATTGAAATTCGTTTACTGGTTTCAAAGGAGTTGTAAAGGAGGGGTTGGCTACCCTCTCATACAATCATATACATTGTACAATGCAACAGAAATAGCCAAGTTTATTGTTTGAAATAGGAAATCTCAAAAATCATTTAGAAAAAGAAATAAAATAGTCAATAAATTACTAAAAAATCCTGAAATTTTCATCACTGGTGTCGGAGAAGAAAAGGAATGAAGGTACCAGACTGCAAACAGACAAATAGACAGATGGACTGAACTTCTGAATACTACACGTATATATCACGACTTTACTAGCAGAGGGTATAAACTACAGGCACAGTGGGCTGAGCCCGTGTCACTCACCTGTCATTTTGTTTTGAGGAAACTTTATACAGAACCTTCCTACCAAATTTCAATATTAATCTGCCCAAATGGTTTTAGAGAAAATTTATTTTAATTGGCCAATCACAAACAAGAACTGCCTATGGTGGCCATATTAGGTGTATGATCGGCACGAAACATGGAAAGTTTGTACAAGATCTCCCATACATCATTCCTACAAAGTAACAATTCATTGTGCCTCCTAGTTGCAGAGGAGATTTTTTTTTTATTTCAGCCAATCAGAAACATGAATTTCCCATGGCAACCATGTTTTTGTCCAATTGCGATGAAATCTTACAGAGGGCCTTCCATAGATGTTTCATGTAAAATGTTGCTTTATTTGGCCAAATGGTTTCAGAGAAGAAGATTTTTAGAAATTGACCAACAAGAAACAAGAATGACCTATGGTGGCCATGTTTGTTAGCAAATGAGCAATCTGTATAGAGGACCTTCCATAGACGCTTCCTACCAAGTTTTGGCTTAGTTGGCCAAGCGGTTTCAGAGAAGATTTTTAGAAAGTGACCAACAAGAAACAAGAATGACCTATGGTGGCCATGTTTGTTAGCAAATGAGCAATCTGTATAGAGGACCTTCCATAGACACTTCCTACCAAGTTTTGGCTTAGTTGGCCAAGTGGTTTCAGAGAAGATTTTTAGAAAATGACCAACCAGAAACAAGAATTGCCTATGGTGGCCATGTTTGTTAACGCATTGGAACAAAATGAGCAATCTTTATAGAGGACCTTCCATAGAGGCTTCCCACCAAGTTTTGGTTCAGTTGGCCAAGCAGTTTCAGAGGAGAAAATGTTTAGAAAATGACCAACCAGAAACAAGAATTGCCTATGGTGGCCATGTTTGTTAACGGATCGGGACGAAATGGGCAATCTTTATAGAGGACCTTCCATAGATGCTTCCTACAAAGTTTTGGTTCGTTTGGCCAAGCAGTTTCAGTGGAGAAGATTAAAAAGCGAAAAGTTAACAGACGACGGACACCAAGTGATGACAAAAGCTCACATGGCCTTTTGGCCAGGTGAGCTAAAAAGAGAAGATAAATATTGGATTTGACAATAAGAAATTATATATCGGTATTAAATATTGTTTATTACAAAATACTACAAATAATTCTACACAATTTTTATGCATAATAATTAAATATTTAATATAATAAATTCATGTCCTCACAACCAACCTTAATAACCATCTTGGAGAGGCTGTGAAGTGCTAACAAATATGATATACAAGTACTACAAGTATAAACAATGATAAATGATTACATTCACATTAAATACAATGTAATCATCATCACCAATGCACAGTTAATCACACCAGAGGGCCAAACAGATTCAAGATAAATTGTTCATGAGAACAAAAAATTTCTGTCAAAGGACTGACGTGTGATGAGTGAACAGTATCACAGTGTGATCAACTATCATCGTTTAAGCTGCAAGTTCCATTCATGTCCCTGATTAGGTGTACCGGTACTAAATACAATTTTGATAAAGTTTATCTGTGGTTTACAGAAGGTTTGTGTTTTTTTCCCTCTGGGTATTCAGCGTTTCTTACATATAAAACCGATTATTACCCTTTCATCATTTCATAGTTGACAATTAATTTGTTTGCACTTCTGCATAACCCAAAGATTGTATATTAATCCACAATCACAACAAAATAAATATTCTTGAGCAACAATATTCCTAAGATATAAAATACTATTGTTCTCTAAATACAACCCATACATTAATTCCAATCAGATAATCTGGTATAAAACTTTTTTTGTTGAAAATTTGCAATATCCAATGAGAAAACTTGACACAAGTCTTTTCAATTTGAAGTATCCAATCAGATATTTTGGTACAAAAGATTTTACAACTTTTAGAAGTAGATATGGATATTATAATATAGATAACAATGTCATGCCGTGATATAGCTGAAATACAGCTAAAGTTGGCATTAAACACCAATTAACCAATCAATCAACAATGTTTGTGCTTCACCTACCCATCATATTCTCTATTTCTTTTTGTATAATTTTCTGTATCTAATTTACAATATACCTTGTACTGTACAGTACACAGCGTGATAGATCACTGTGATAGATGTATCACTCTTCTTAGTGATACTGATACATCTCTTGCTCTGTTTAATCTATTTACTTATTTTGATATACCTTTTGGGTGATATCAGATACCACTTTAAATACAAAAGAAACTTAAGATATATTAAACAGAACAAGATGTTGCACACTACGTCGTGTTAAGAATACCCCCACTCGTTCATTTGTAAGTCGCATGGTAAACAGGAAGTAGATGTGCGGTAAACATGGAAAGGGGAGACACAGTACAAGTCACCATGCCAAAGCCATATATCAAATATAAAATCATTTCTTCCAGTAGAAGCTGAGATATCTGTTACGAAAGTGTGAACGGACGGACGGACAAGGTGATTGCAATATAGCCCCCTCTCTACGAGTGGGGGTATAACAAAAGATATATCAGTATCACCAGGATGAGTGATACACCTATCATAGTGATTTATCAAGCTATGTCTCTAATTGTACCGTAACTGCTATTTACTTTCATATCACAGTAATTTACTTATCTTTAATAAAAACACATTCATAACTTTGAAACAAAAATACAGTAGCTTTATAATGTGAGGAAGAAACAGTTTGTAATTCTGTCATACATGAATGATGTACATATTGTTATTGGATGAGGATCCATATGGCATATATTTGTATACTTATTAACCATTTATACTGCATTTTAAACACATAAGACAAAGTACAGGTAAACCTGTCTTATATGATGTTCAAGGGATCACTGAAATAGGGTCATATAAGACAGGTGGTCACTAAATACAGGTTTAATTTATATGATATCCACTGTGAACAGAAATTACAATCATATAATACAAGTTATTGTTCAATACACTTCACAGTTGGTCATCTAAGCAGGTTTCACTAAATGTTTTGGCTTTTTTTTTAATACAAAGATTTTCTCACCACTGATATGGACGGATAATTTTTTCATTAAAAAAAATCTTGACACAATATAAAAAAAAAATAATAAAATATAAATCATTTCCACAAGTGACCACCACTGTATACAAATGTAGATCTACATGTTATATGCTGTCATTAACATATAATGAAATAATATTCACTTCAGATGTATTAAAATTCAGAATAATCTACCGTAATAATCCTATTCATTCTTTAGCAAAACAGAAACATCTGAAAGTTTTCCTTATTTCTCTTTAAATTTCAATTTGACTCTTAAAAAAAAAAGAAAAAACAAAACAAGTAAATATGCCTTGTTTGCGTATTTATCATTATGATTTCCTTTAAAAAATCTTTAAACCTATTAAAAAACAGTAATAAATACCATTTTTTAAAATTTGAAATTTTTGAATTAGTATAACAATACACAGATCATAATTCAACATGAAAACAAGCTACACCCAACATTGTCATCAGTTCCATAAAACCTGGGAAGGCACTGCAAAATCCAAAAATATACCAGTAATAATCACATGGCCAATACTGAAACAGGAAGTACACTAACGCCACCGCACCAGACGCATGTGCTGCACAAGCTGTTTTGACAGGTCAAGGATAACATAATTTGGTATTTTGTTGATGTGGTTATCTCCCTTTATATATTTTAATGTATAAATATTTTGAAAGATCTGAACAGCAGCAATTTTGGTAATAATCACTTCACCTAGTACTGAAATAAAATAATGCGTAATATTCCTGTACATAAATATTCAAAATTCAGAATTCTTTTTCAAAACTTAATTTTTTTGTACATAAAACTGAAGAAAAAGGGAGATAATCAAGTGAAACTTATCTGATGTCAAAGTTCAAAGTTCATGTGCTACAATAGGCCTCTTCTACAACATCCAATTAAAAGCATGAAACAAATTTCTGTAAATGCTGGGAAAGCGCTGCAGAAACTGAAGACGTACCAATATCTATAACATGGCCACGTGCGTATAATGAAGTACGATAACGAGATAGCTGCCCCGGTGTGTGCAGTTATTGCTAGTACAAAGTCAAGGATAAATTAATTTTACAATTTTAGAAACATTTTATTTTATAAATTTTATGCAATGATAAAGGGGGTTGTCGTGGTTCTAATCGTATGGTGGTTGGATTTACAACTACATGTGCAATCGGTGCCTATCACCACTAAAATCTTGAGTTCAAACCCCGTTCATGGTGAGGTGTACTCGATACAACATTATCTGATAAAGTTTGTCAGTCACTTGCGACAGGTTGGTAGTTTTCTCTGGGTACCCCGGTTTCTTCCACCAACAAAACTGACCGCCACGATATAACCGAAATATTGTTGAAGTGGTGTTAAATATCATAAACCAACCACAAAAAATGCAATAATAAAGTGTAAGATTTTGCTATTTAAAGAAATCAAAATCAAGACTTCAATGGAATTGTTTCCCATCAGAAAAGAAACAAGATTTAAAGTGTCGTCAAATGATACAATTTCCGTAAGAATTCCAATAAATATTTAACATGAACAAGGTGCTTGAAAACAAGTTGGGATATAAATTGGAGCAGGATTTAATCTTGTAAATAAATTAAAAAAAAACATGATGAAAGTAAAGAACAAGATTTTTTTCTTGTTTTAGATTTTTTTTTTTAGAGGAAATCAATGGAAAAACACCTACATAGAAATCGGAAAAAGGATACCATTATTGTTGTTGGTCAGTTTTGGATCCCTTTTATCTCGGAAAGCCTGTGTTAGCGGTAGACGATCGCCACGTTGCATTTTGCGAATATAACGGTAGTGTGGAAATGGATAATTTGTGTAGCAGTAGCCACACTGGCAAATGAAAAACTTTTAGAGCGTGCATCTGACAACGATCTTTTATTATGTAGAAAGTAAACGTCAAATAAAACGCTTTATAGACAATGATTTTATCGATGTATAATATCCAAAATGATTTTAAAAAGCGGGTCAAATTGATTATTTCCGGTGTTTTTTTCAGTTGAAATAACATTATCCGGGTCCCATTCCGGAAATAGTTTCGAATTTAGTTACCGACTGACTGGTTTCCTGAATTACGTTTTATTCTGTCTGTCCTTCTGTCTACGCTTTAATCTAAAACCAGTAAATTATTTGACAACGTCACGAGAAGGTCAAGCATGACTAATTCACGTTCGCCCTATTACCCACAGGCACTTGCTTCATTCAAAAAATATATGCCCTCTCCTCTTCCTCACTTCAAGGTAAACATCTGCCCTTTACCCCTTCCCCACTTCGCCTCAATATTTTCCGCTTATTTGTGATCCTTTCGCTGACCCAATTATATCGTTACACCCCCCCGAGATATTTCTCTTTTCGAATTGGACCAGAATATCCAGCGAAAGTGGCTTGGTGAAAATTTAAGTCATTGATATGGATACAACCACTTCCGGTTTGTGCTGGATTTTTCATATGTATTCGGAATTCTCTAGACTGGCCATGTGTAACAATGCCATCATGATAATCTCCTCTCAAATGTAAAGTAAGCCTTTAAAATACAGATAATTGTTCCAATGCAGATTATAAAAATATGTTCAACTCCAAATTACTGACATTTGATTTTTAAAACACCTTTTTTTTTAGTTTCTAAATCAATTTAGAATGGACCGGAAGTGACTGTATCCGTTTCAGTGACTGAAAAATAGAAAATGCGACGTTCGCTGAATATTCTTGTCCAATTCGTCTGAGGGGGGCCCAGTAGGTATATTTAAATGTGGCAGTCGAAAAGAGAAATATCTCGGGAGTGTAACAATATAATTGGGTCAGCGAAAGGATCACAAATAAGCGAAAAATATTGAGGCGAAGTGGGGAGGAGGTAAAGGGCAGATGTTTACCTTGAAGTAAGGAAGAGGAGATATTTATTAATGAAACAAGTGGCTGTGCTATTACCTGTTCACCCTAATTAATACACGTTCGCCCTGATATTTATATATATATGAAAGTTATTGAAAATAAATGAAGTATTAATGATATTTGATGGTTTAAAAATTTAGAAATTTTAAATATGGTGTTGACATGCTAAAAAGTGTATTTCGATAATAAAAAAGTTTATCAAAACACACACGAGATCAAAGATCACAAGCTGTAAAGTAAATAATTCTTTTATGTTTAAATTTGTTTTACTCAAACCAAGCTTACATCAATTAATTGTAATGATGAAATCAACAATCATTCATTTCAAACAATATCTAATAGCTGCTTAATTTCTTAAACAAAAGCTTATTTTTTTAATTAAAATTTTTCTATATCGTTACTTCTTTAATTTCAATTACAATATATATTATGTACATTAAGATACTTTTTAATTATCAGGGCGAACGGACCCACTTTTAAGGCGAATGAACCCAGGGCGAACGGACCCGATACCAAGCATGGCCAAGCGCCAAGGATCTATTTTATCCTTTTTTGGCAACGCCAACGGCCCCACACAGCAAAATCATACGAATATTGAATGTTCTGTTTATCTAATGTTCAAAGTTTGTTGTTTATCATGATAATATATGAATTATTATTGTTAGTTAATTAAATAATAAAGTTTTGAACTTTCAACTGTTTTATGCTCTTTGTTTATATTTAGTGTGGCTAAAAGAAATTATTACCCATTAGCCACAGTGGCTAATAAAAAAAATGTCTACCACTAACACAGAAAGCATACCATAAGGGCAGCCCTGGGCTAGGTTAAATCTGCCTATTTGAACCCCTGAATATCATTTAACTAGCTAAATAGAAGTACATTCCTACCAAGTTTGGTTCCAATTGGTACAGTGGTTCCAGAGAAGGAGAAGATCAGGACAAAATGAGCAATAGATGCTTCCTACCAAGTTTCGGTTCATTTGGCCATGTGGTTTCAGAGGAAAAGATTCTTAGAAATCTAATAGCTAAACCAGAAACAAGAATTAACTATGATGTCCATGTTTGTTAACAGATCGGAACGAAATGAGCAATCTTAATAGAGGATCTTCCACAAATGCTTCCTAATAAGTTTCGGTTCATTTGGCCAAGCGTTTTCAGAGGAGATTATTTAGAAATTGACCAACCATACACAAGAATTGCCTATGGTGACCATGTTTGTTAACGGATTGGAATGAAACGAACATTCTTTACAGAGGAGCTTACATAGATGTTACATCAGGCCTCGACATTAACGTTTGTCCGATACCAATGAAAACTGACGTCGGACAAGTAGATCTTGTATTACGGTTGTCCGATGGGACAAGTGAAAAAATCAGATTCCCAAACGTGCCGGTACGACGGACAAATCTATTTCCACTGGTATAAAATACTGGGTTTGTTGTATAAAAGAGTCCTGTTTGATCTCCAATTTGTCCATAATTTATTTTGATTAAAACTAAAGTGAAACGCCAGATCAAAACTCTTTAATTGTATCATTTATCGTTCCTCCAGACATGCTTTGATGAAGTTCAAGGACATTGACAAAATTAAAGTCGCAATCTCAGAAGTGCTTTAAGGAACGGAAATATCAATATTTGAAATATAAGAACAAGAATCACTCCGGAACGGACACGTAAACATTATCGGATATCAATTTGGCACCAAATTTAAACTTGTCTTTTGTGCAAAATACGATGGAGGACTTGATTTAGGCTTTTGGGAAATATTGAAACCTTTGAAATGGACAAATATTACAAGCTTTTGACTGATCTGGTTGAAAAGATCCACTAAAATTTTTATTTCTCTGTGAATTTAAATAAAATACTTTGCTTTATTTATATCACAGGCACTTGTTTCTGGTAAAAAAAATATACCTAGATACTGGTATATATAGTATCTAGGTATATTTTTTTTTACCAGAAACAAGGATCTATATAACACAAATATGAGTTATTACAATTTGTGTGGTATTGGATCACAACACAGTAATATTTCAAAAGGAAAAAGGGGGGGGGGGGGGGGAGGTACATATACAAATCACTGGTATGCAAGACTCCAATCAAGGTAGACAGAAATAAAAATGTGACATTGAATATATGTCCTTAAGGTAGATATGAATAAAAAAAAAACAGAACAAAACAGTTCAGGAAGCTTTAACTATATACTAAATTTGGGCAGGGTAACGTCAGAGGGGTCGCGAAACAATGCTTTGATTAATCGCAATTGACTTCTCCCAGAAGTCTCCCCACTTCTCTCTGTTGTCTCCCACTTCTCCCTGTGAGCTCTCTGAAAGTAGTGGGAGCCCTGGATAATTATTCTCTAGTTTTTGTAATTTTTATTAATTTTTTCAGACAACTAAAAGATTGAGTCGGACAAGTACTTTTTTTAGTTAGTTGTCCGAAGGGACAAGTTGAAAAATATGTTAATGTAGAGGCCTGCTACATACCAAGTTTCAGTTCATTTGACCAAGCGGTTTCAGAGAAGAGGATTAAAATGTGAAAAGTTAACAGCAAAAGCTCACATGGCCTTTCAGGAAGGTGAGCTAACAAAATTTTGACTTCAATAGTCCTTCTTGGTTTACAAACCCCAAACCCCCCAGGCCCTCTTGCCAACAGATGTGCTTATAATGGCTAAAAATATTTTGTTTATTGAAAAGGATACACAGCAAACTCTGCAATGGTAAAAACATTGAGATTCCACCAATAAAACCAATTAATTCTATACCAAATAAACCTAATGCTACAGACAATCCAATTATCATCCTGAAATGTAAGTTAATATCAAATTAAATAAGTCAAATCAATAATAGTCCTGCAATTTAATGTAATATCAATCCTCTTCAATTTCATATTCCACAAGCTTGGTGTGACTAGCACTAATCTAAATAAAATCATGTTAAATATACTACGCTCCAGAAAATCTGACACAAAGGATCCCATTAACAGGTTTAACCCCGCCACATTTTTGTGTCAGTCCAAAGCTCAAGCCAGAACTGGATTTCTAATGCCATATATCATGATCTGTCTTGTGTTCTCTGATTTGAGGTCGTTGTTCGTTTTATTGATATTGGTAGAATTGTTGACATCAGTTTAATATTTCTTTTCATAATTGCTCATTATCTAATATGTGCTTCTACAACTTATTTTTATGTGCAAGAGTAATATGTATTTTATCATGTTGATGTACAACATCCATAAACATTGATCAAAACAATTTTCATATATTCTAGTTAAGGTAATTGGAAATTTTTTAAATATATAAATAATATCACCTGCTTGCAGCAAAGAATAGAAAGTTATGTATGTTATTTGGTGTATACATCAGAATTTTAGTTTTTCAGATGCTGTGTTATCATTTATAAGAAAACATAATTTAACTGGGCCAACTCATCTACTCTGATATTTCAAGGTGATTTCATTGGTCCCTTGAGTTTGATAGTACAGTGCAATCTGTCTAACCTCTGAACCCTGAATAAACTACAATCATATACAGTGAAACCTGTCTAAACTAGAAATTCTAGAATCCTACAAAATCAAAATTTTAAATAAAGTCCAAATGTAGGAAATCTTTGTTAATTTGACCTCTATAATCAGAATACCTGTCTATTCCAACCACAAAAGTGTCTCCTAAGCCGCAAGGAGGTGCTACCTGTACTATACTTACTGTAGATCCTTAGCATCATACTCTGACTGAGTATACGTACTGGGTAGACATTGTTTTATGTTTTCATCCTGAAATACATGTAAATATATAGAATAAAATTAACATTATAATTAGCTGCATACATGTGATTTTGGAATTGGTTACCGGTATATGATTGACTCATTCAAGACAAGCGAGTGATTGTTGTTTATTCTAACATGAAATCATTCATTGGCTATATAAATAATACAAGGATAAAACTAGTGATATATTTTAATTCGCACATTCGTATTGACGAACAAATTATGTAAAACATTCCTTAGTGAATTCATGTATTCATACAGGACCTTGGTTCATACTGATACAAACATACAAATGCCTGGCTGTATTGTTTTCTTTACCTATATTTTTTTACGGAATAAATACTTAAGACAACCATCTAGCGACTTTGACGTTTGAAATTTAACGTCTTCCGGTGACACAGTTTACAAGGAACGCTGATGGCATTAACACAAGCTGGTTACTGATTTATTTTATGATTTTGTGAGCATTTTCCTTGTTTAAGTTGCTAAATTCAAAATGCCATAAAATTGGAAAATATCTGTAACTTAATTATTGGTTTTATTGGTGGGGAAAACCAGAGTACAGTACACTCAAGGACATATTGTGGTGGATCACCTTCAGAGACGGACTGCCTGTCATGTCTGACTTGGAGTCTATAGGTGTTTGTTGATTGCACACCTGTTGTGTGAATATCTGATAGTGGCTAAATTGGGGGTGGTAAATTTGTACCTGAAGGTGATAAAGCTATGACTTACATGTACCTGTTCTTGTATTTATTTAATCACACATTACAATTTTAATTCAATAATTTTAGACAAATACAAAAATAATTATGTTTTTTTTTCAAGTATTCATGGCCATGTTTTTAAAAAAAGATGAAGAAAATAAAATTAGTTATTCTCATTTGTTTTCTTTTTACTGAAAAAAAAAAATGTAATTCAATATTTATAAATACTGATAAAAGACAATTTTAACATCAATATACTACTTGAATTTTTACATTTTTATCACCTTACTTTGATCATTTACATTAAAAGAATTGTCTGGATCTTTCAATTTTGGTTGTTGATTCCCGGATTGGTCTGTTTCACAGACTTCGATTTTTTTTCATATTTTGTATTATTTTTGTCACTCTAGACAGCTTCCTTGGTGATCAGTATTTTGTTGTTACTTGTTATTATATTGGTTGGGTAAATCAATAAGCTTCAGCCGATTTAAGTTTAAAAATTGCAAACCTTCACATCAAACAACATTGAAGTTTTGTATTTTTAAGATAAAATCTGCTGAAATTTAGTTGCGAATGGAAAAAATGTACATATAAATTTAGGTCACATTTAACACTCTTGTAAAATTATGTGAACGAAAATACACGATTCAGCTGTAGGTCTAAATGTTTGACGCAAATGACACACCTGTAAAACAAAAAAACGATCATACTTCTGAAAGTCAGCAAATTTTGCCACAATGGAAGTAAAACCGCAAGATTAAATCTAAAAATAGATAGGATTCCAGGTAAACAATGAATATTCAAGAGATGGGATGCGAACGGAACAAATACACATCAAAATTTTAAATCATATTTCACACACTTGTAAAATTATGTGCACGAAAAAACACAATTCAGCCGAAGGTTGAAAATATTGAAAACGCAAACAACACACATATAAAACAAAAAAAAACAACAAAAAAATGATCGTACTTCTAAATGTCAGCAAATTTTGCCACAATGGAGTAATGTAGATTCAGTGAGAAAAGACCGCTAAATAAGGTCTAAAAATAGATAGATTCCAAGTAAAAAATGAATATTCAAGAGATGAGCTTAGAGTTGGAAAAAAACCCACGAAAATAGAACAAATTGTACAAGAATAGTTTGATTCTAATAAATATTGATGACCCATGACCCATTTTATCCAAACCATGTTACATGAAAAAGAAATTTTATTCAAAATTAACCTAATCAGGTCATATCCTGTCACAGGTAGCAATTAAAGGCAATTAAACATTTAATCTTGTTAACTACACCTGTTGGCTCAACTCTCTAGTTTTATGATCCTTTTTATTGCACCTGTCTCCATCCGACCTGTTGTCTGACATGTCAAATCCGACACGTCGGACATCTATCACAATATGTTCTTGAGTGTACTGTACCATGAGAAAACCACTGACCTACCGCAAGTCACTGATACACTTTATCACATAATGTTGTATCAAGTACATCTCACCATGAACAGGGTTCTTATTCACAACTTTAGTGGTGATAGGCACTGATTGCACAAGTAGAAAAGTTGTTTATCCACTACATAGGATCACGACCACGATGATTCCTTATATGCGAGCGTTAGCGAGGTATAAAATGTGTACTTAGGATTTTTTGACAAACATGGCTGGACATATCGACGAATAAATTTTTTTTTTGACGCTTTGCAAACACCGGTTCCGTGTAACACACCAACACACTCAACTAATGAAGATCTTCTTAACATAGAGTGCAAAGGTGATCCTGAAGTCTCGTACCCTCTCTCGTACGTTCAATACCACTGAAACCCGGAACCCGTGTGTAATAAAAGTAATTTTGTTAGCTTGTTTTACTTATATTGATATTTTTTAATTTACTAAATCTCTTCTGACATACTGACAAGAATTTTGGTTTCTACGCGGAAGTTAACTTTTGAGATTTCGCAAGGTACGACAGCTCGATTGAATGAGACTAGATTCGGCCCTAGAAAAAAAGTCGTCCCCAATATATCTCGACACTTTTTGATGTACTGGATGAGCGTGAAATTGCCAGATGCGCGAGCATTCATGGCCGTGCCAGTTTCATATTACATATATTATAATAATGTAAATAACAATGTCAATGTGCCATTGTGTGTGGTAAATAATTAAAAAAAACTTCAAAGTTGTATTCACTTACTTTTGACCAGAATATAACAATAACAATGACAAGATGAGCAATAATAGTCAAAAATCTAGCAGGAACAAGACCACTAATTCTCATTTTGAAAACGTAGTTAAATGTGTCTGTCCCAGACTGTGGAACTATTTTCCAGACGTTTGTGAGGAAGAAATTGTCATAAATTCTGTTTAAAAAGTCCAGATATTTGTTAGATGTAAGTTTGTACAAATGTCACTATGTTCTACGTCTTCTGTTTGATGTGAACACTGAATAATTCTTAATATTGGTGTGCCTGTGCATGTTTGGCGGCCATTTTCAAACAATCTTTCATTCGGATATCATTTCCGTATCCGGTTGCACTTGCGTACAATTACTGGACACGTCTTTCCTCCAACTCGACATTTACCGGTTGTATTTAACAATTATAAACAAGTGGTAGCTTAAAAATGGTAACAAACATAATTTTATATTACTACTTAATCACACATTACAACTGAAATTATATTTTTTTCTATTCCAACAAAATATTACCTCGTTTGATTGTCTTGTGACAGTTGTGTTTAAAAAAAATGAGGTGTCGGTAATAACTAAACTAATATCGTTTGCATACTATTACTGTCACTGGCATGTTGCCATTCTGGCTATTGGAGCACGGGAGTTTAAAATTAAATTCATTGGTTAAGATCGATGGGGAATGTGTAGATCACCGGTCAATGGGGGTGGGGGTTGAGGGTCACTGGAAGCACATTTTTTTTGCTCACGTTGTCCATCGTCAGCGATCTCGCCACAATTCAATTCAAGTTTTATTTAAAGTCGATACACAGCATACATATAACATACTGTGTTAACGGTAGACATTTTTTTTTATTAGCCACTGTGGCTAATGGGTAATAATTTCTTTTAGCCACACTAAATATAAACAAAGAGCATAAAACAGTTGAAAGTTCAAAACTTTATTATTTAATTAACATGGTAAACAACAAACTTTGAACATTAGATAAACAGAACATTCAATATTCGTATGATTTTGTTGTTTTTTGCTGTGCGGGGCCGTTGGCGTTGCCAAAAAAGGATCAAATAGATCCTTGGCGCTTGGCCTTGCTTGACCTTCTCGTTGTCAAATAATTTACTGGTTTTAGATTCAAACGTAGACAGAAGGACAAACAGAATAAAGCATAATTTAGGAAACCAGTCAGTCAGTGACTAAATTCGAAACTATTTCCGGAATGGGACCCGGATAATGTTATTTCAACTGAAAAATTTACCGGAAATAATCAATTTGACCCGCTTTTTAAAATCATTTTGGATATTATACATTGATCAAATCATTGTCTATAACACGTTTTATTCGAAGTTGACTTTCTACATAATAAAAGATCGTTGTCAGATGCACGCTCTAAAAGTTTTTCGTTCGCCAGTGTGGCTACTGCTACACAAATTATCCTCGCCACACTACCGTTATATTCACAAAATGCGACGTGGCAATCGTCTACCGCTAACAAAGACACGATGAGCTTTTAAAATCGACTTTAAAAAATTTATATAGCGACTGGCACCTCCGCTAAGTGTCGCCCCGATGCAATGAATGAAAAATTCTGAAAAGTTGACAACCATTTACATGGTATATATTACCGGGCTATACAAAGAGACCTGTGTACAAAATCCCAAATGCTTTGAATGTGTGCAAATCATTTTGTAGGGATGATTAAATCAAGCATTTATGAGCATTAAATAAAATTAGAGACAAAAAATTACGAATACACTGAAAACACCACTAAAACTCCGGACCGACATGAACTTGGATACTCCATATGAATCTGCAGTTCGAACTTCACTAATACCACTTCATGGCCATGATGGGCAAAGGAGCTGGGGGCAATTGCCCTCTCCACTTTGAAAAGTTGAGGGTGGCAAGTCTAATTCCCCCCTCCCCTCCACCCTTTTTTTCTCATAAAATTGAAGAAAAACACCTTTTTTTTTAACTTTTTTATGGAAACATATATTGTCCAGTTAGCTAAGGGAATAAGGATATTTGGATAAGAGTATGTTTTGAAACCATGGTGACTTTTTTTTATTGCTGCAGTTTTGAAAATTTACCAGTCAAATAAGGAATACATTTTTTGTGTACATTTTTCATAAAGATGTAAACAGAATGTAATGACCACCCATTTAAATTATCATAATTATTGAGGTAATTACACATGATTGTCTATAAATTTATATTTCAAAGATAAAAAAAAATTGAAAATTGTGAAAAAATGTATTGTTCTTTTTACATTTTAGTGTATTTTTAGTGAAAAATGTATGAAGGTTAGTGATGGGAATCGGTCACATTTTCAAGATCGATGATCGTTATATCAACATCGACCGATGATCGATAATCAGTGACAATTACCTACTAAATGTATTTACTGACAATAATTACTCAGATAGTCTTTATTTCAAGAGTATGCTGGACAAAAGTAAAGATTTGAATAAAATCGTATCATATTTTTACAAGCTATAATTTTTCTATTTGTAGTGATGGGAATCGGTAACGTTTTCAATATCGATGATCGTTATATCAACATCGACCGATGATCGATCATCGGTGACAGATTACAGGATAAAAGATGACCTTTATATGGGGATCTCGGGTTCACTCTGGAATTTGCGGACTGCGATTTTTTTCTATTCTGGTGACATTAAAATACTGTCTTAAAGTGTCTTGTTTTTGGGGAGCAGGACATGTTTTACAGGACATCTTATTTCCATTGCAACACAATTTCTGTTGTATTTAAATGTCATGATAATCACTAAACCACCACAGGGAGTACTTACAGGTGAAAAGACCATAATCTCTCAATGACCTTAATTAATTACTCAGGAGTTCTGGATTATGATCATGGAGGTCTCATATTTACCTGTTGGCAAAATAAAATCCAGTTTAGATGTAAAGCTGTTAATCTAAAGTATTTTCATACCTTTACAGGGCTCACGGGATCGACTGTGTTCATTATGTGTTTTATTTTTGCAGCCACTACGATTGAATGTAAAGAAAGTATTGTCTTCTAGATCAGACCGTGTAAAATGCATGTGTTTGCACCCTGATGAGCCATGGGTGTTGGCTAGTCTTTTTGATGGCAAACTTCTCGTATGGAACATTGAATCTCAGGTACATTGAAAAATAAATACATGATTTTTCCATTTCAGCCACTGCGTTTGGACATAAAGCGGAAGCTGTCGGCTCGGTCTGATCGTGTTAAATCTGTCGATTTACATCCTACTGAACCATGGATGTTAGCTAGTCTTTACAATGGCAATGTACACATTTGGAATTTTGAATCACAGGTATAAAAAGGGAAAGGTTTTTTATAAAGCCAACATGTCCCAGAGGTGTTTGTATTGCATGTACCCTGTATGGCTTGCACATAAATGTTTAATGTTTAGGCTAGTAGAATCATGAAAACATTCATCTTTATTGCATACTTCTAGTATTAGGTATTTGTTTCTTGGTTGCTATATTTAGACCATCCATCCATATAAAAATAAAGGTTTGCTGTTTCTCAACTGATCCAGCAAAATTGTACCCCATTCACCATTTTTACTGAGAAGTGAAGTTACAAAATATTTTTTTGGCGGCATTTTTAAGAATTAGAATACAAGTTGCAAACCCACCTACCAAATTCTCAAATTATAGTTTGGGAAACAGCAAACCAACTATTTTTAAAAGGGCCGTTTATGATCTTGTAGGAGTAAAAAATATTTCTAGTGAAAGTACATTGTTGAGATTGAAATGCAGATAAAGATAGTATGTATTTAAAACAGAAACATTTTGAGGTATTCTACTATTTTATGCAATCAACATATCCTAACAAGACAGTGTTCTCCCTTTGAATGAATTAATGCATGGTAAATTAAGATTATTTTTTTTAGAATATACATGTTTTAATTTCCTTATTATATATATCACCTACAAGTACTATATTTAAACAAATAAGGCCTGTCTTAAGAAATACTGGTTATATGTATCCTCACATACCATTTTTTAAGTGGGTACATGTAAGTTGATATAGGCAAATTGCTTTTTTCTCTCTAATATCTAAAAAAAAAATACCGGTAATATTACTGCAAAACATATTGGTAAAAATAGTAATTTTAATTTGTTCTTGCTCAGACGGATTACAACAAGCCAAACATTAGTATAGATGGCTGAAGGGAAAACACTGAAAAAAAGCTAAACCATATATAACTGCTGCCATATTTTGACCACTAGCATCACCAATGATATTTATTTGTTCATATCTTATATTATTTGGTGCCATTTCCAATATTTATACTCCCAGACAGGGAACACAGGGGTATAGAAATAGGATTGGACAGTTTTTCCTTTGCAAGGTACTGCTACAACCTATCTGAATGGGGAATCTGCTAGTTTTGGGGGTCAATTACATGACACAATTCTGCCTTATGATGGGATGTAAATGTGTTCCTGTAAACATTGTTTGGAGTATGTCACACTTCTATCAATAACTACTTACACCACCTCTAGCTGATAAATATCTCTTATTTAAATGTTAGTTGTAAAGTAAAATCTTGATGAGTAATGGTCATTGAATTTATTGATGGAAGTTTCCTGGCAAAAATTTCCCACCCTTACACCATCACCTCCCCCTTCCTGTAGCAATTAAATCTTTCACTGTGTGGCTCACCCCAGTGGCACCTTTTACCTACATGATGTATATGTTTGTAAATTTGTTCTCGTCTTGAATATATCTGAAATATATACTGCTTACTCGATCAATATTCATATTGCATTTTGTTTATTTTATGTGCTTTATATTTTTATTTTAAATATATATATATATGTATATGTAATTAACTTCAATAATTAAATGTTTAAAATGGATACATTAACTTATTAACATGATCAATGCTATTTAATGTTTAATGAAATTATAATGAATGTAATATTTATTGTATATGCATGCCATTTATGGGCCATTGATTGGTTAATAGAAAATCTATATTATTATACATAGTTTTATGAATTATTGGCAAATTGGACATTTCCTCTTTGATCTGTACCGCTGATAAAGTCTGGATCGCTGAACTGACCTTGATCCACAAAAATATTAGGTCAGTTCGTAACTGCACAAGAAATGACTGATATTGAAAATTATCGGTCAGTTTGACGTCAAACACATTTTGACATCACTGATAAAAACAATAGCGGTAGTTTTGAAGATGTTGACATACATTATCATTATTATCAGAGCTCATCTTGTCAGACTTGCTGTAATACTAGTGATAATGTCTGACTCAACATTCAAAACTGGCATTATTTTATATATATGAGGAAGAAGAAGAATTTTGTTGGTGTTGGTAAAGTTTAGTTAGTAGATGTTCAGTTAGCTGGGTTTGCCATCATGGCTTCAAACCTGTTATGCCTGGTTCATGTTGTCATTGGTTATATATTGTCAACCGTTGTGGCTGATGAACTCTTTTATTTTGAACTAGATTTTAATAACTTATACATATAACTCATCCATATTGCTAAGCCCTAGAAGTTGGCAACTCATAACGTTTAAAAATACATTAACATGTTAATGTCTTTTCTGAACTTGGGATAAAAGATGTAACTATGAGAGGGGGACCCGTGTGGCTCAATGAGTTAGGTCGCTAGATCTAACAGCTCATACAAGCCTATCACCAATACGGCGTGGGTTCGCGCCCAGCTTTGTAAATTACAGAAAAGGGTGCACTCAACTTGCAGCCGCACGTGATAAAGTTTACCAGTTGCTTGCCCAGGGTCGGTGATTCTCTCCGGGTACTCCGGCTTCCTCCACTACTAAAACTGGTCGCCATGATATAGCTGAAATATTGTTGAAAGTGGCTTTAAAACACCAAAAAATCAATCAATCAATCAATGTAACTATGAGAGAAATGTAGACTGTTTAGTTTGATTTTTTTTAAATTTGATACATAGACGTGTGTATATACATTGTGATCAGTTTTTAGGTTGGAGGGAATGGAGTACTAATTGATGTAGTTAACTGACGATCGTTGTCATATAAAGTTGCATCCAATACACCTTTTCATTAATAGGAAATAGACTCCCAAATGATAGTGGTTACAGGTTGACTTTTTCAGTATGATGTTTTGTTTCCACAGATACTTTCCATGTTACCTTTATACCTATATTTCAGACATTGATTAAATCCTTTGAAGTATGTGATCTACCTGTCAGAGCTGCAGCCTTTGTACCCAGAAAGAACTGGATAATGACCGGATCTGTAAGTATTGAATATTAGTCAAATAATAAGTAGTTCTTGTACATATGTATTCAACTGCCATTAGTTATCAGGAGTTAAGAAGCACCAGTAGTTCTTATACATATTTATGTCACTGCCATTAGTTATCAGGGGTTAAGAAGTACTGGTAGTTCTTATACATATTTATGTCACTGCCATTACTTATCAGGGGTTAAGAAGCACCGGTAATTCTTATACATATTTATGTCACTACCATTAGTTATCAGGAGTTAAGAAGCACCGGTAATTCTTATACATATTTATGTCACTACCATTAGTTATCAGGGGTTAAGAAGCACCGGTAGTTCTTATACATATTTATGTCACTACCATTAGTTATCAGGGGTTAAGAAGCACCAGTAATTCTTATACATATTTATGTCACTACCATTAGATATCGGGAGTTAAGAAGTACCGATAGTTCTTATACATATTTATGTCACTACCATTAGATATCGGGAGTTAAGAAGTACTAGTAGTTCTTATACATATTTATGTCACTACCATTAGATATCGGGAGTTAAGAAGCACCGGTAATTCTTATACATATTTATGTCACTACCATTAGTTATCGGGAGTTAAGAAGCACCGGTAATTCTTATACATATTTATGTCACTACCATTAGATATCGGGAGTTAAGAAGTACCGGTAATTCTTATACATATTTATGTCACTACCATTAGATATCGGGAGTTAAGAAGCACCGGTAATTCTTATACATATTTATGTCACCGCCATTAGTTATCGGGAGTTAAGAAGTACCGGTAGTTCTTATACATATTTATATCACCGCCATTAGTTATCAGGGGTTAAGAAGTACTGGTAGTTCTTATACATATTTATGTCACCGCCATTAGTTATCGGGAGTTAAGAAGTACCGGTAGTTCTTATACATATTTATGTCACCGCCATTAGTTATCAGGGGTTAAGAAGTACTGGTAGTTCTTATACATATTTATGTCACCGCCATTAGTTATCAGGGGTTAAGAAGTACCGGTAGTTCTTATACATATTTATATCACCGCCATTAGTTATCAGGAGTTAAGAAGCATCGGTAGTTCTTATACATATTTATGTCACCGCCATTAATTATCAGGGGTTAAGAAGTACTGGTAGTTCTTATACATATTTATGTCACTGCCATTAGTTATCAGGAGTTAAGAAGCACCGGTAATTCTTATACATATTTATGTCACTACCATTAGTTATCAGGGGTTAAGAAGCACCGGTAGTTCTTAAACATATTTATATCACCGCCATTAGTTATCGGGAGTTAAGAAGTACTGGTAGTTCTTATACATATTTATGTCACTACCATTAGTTATCAGGGGTTAAGAAGCACCAGTAATTCTTATACATATTTATGTCACTACCATTAGATATCGGGAGTTAAGAAGTACCGGTAGTTCTTATACATATTTATGTCACTACCATTAGTTATCAGGAGTTAAGAAGCACCAGTAATTCTTATACATATTTATGTCACCGCCATTAGTTATCAGGAGTTAAGAAGCACCGGTAGTTCTTATACATATTTATATCACCGCCATTAGTTATCAGGAGTTAAGAAGCACCGGTAATTCTTATACATATTTATGTCACTACCATTAGTTATCAGGAGTTAAGAAGTACTAGTAGTTCTTATACATATTTATGTCACCGCCATTAGTTATCAGGAGTTAAGAAGCACCGGTAATTCTTATACATATTTATGTCACTGCCATTATTTATCAGGAGTTAAGAAGCACCGGTAATTCTTATACATATTTATGTCACCGCCATTAGTTATCAGGGGTTAAGAAGTACTGGTAGTTCTTATACATATTTATGTCACCGCCATTAGTTATCAGGGGTTAAGAAGCACCGGTAGTTCTTATACATATTTATGTCACCGCCATTAGTTATCAGGAGTTAAGAAGTACTGGTAATTCTTATACATATTTATGTCACTGCCATTAGTTATCGGGAGTTAAGAAGTTATACATATTTATATCACCGCCATTAGTTATCGGGAGTTAAGAAGTACTGGTAGTTCTTATACATATTTATGTCACCGCCATTAGTTATCAGGGGTTAAGAAGCACCGGTAGTTCTTATACATATTTATGTCACCGCCATTAGTTATCAGGAGTTAAGAAGTACTGGTAATTCTTATACATATTTATGTCACTGCCATTAGTTATCGGGAGTTAAGAAGTTATACATATTTATGTCACTGCCATTAGTTATCAGGGGTTAAGAAGTACTGGTAGTTCTTATACATATTTATGACACTGCCATTAGTTATCGGGAGTTAAGAAGTTATACATATTTATGTCACTGCCATTAGTTATCAGGGGTTAAGAAGTACTGGTAGTTCTTATACATATTTATGTCACTGCCATTAGTTATCAGGAGTTAAGAAGTACCGGTAGTTCTTATACATATTTATGTCACCGCCATTAGTTATCAGGAGTTAAGAAGTACCGGTAGTTCTTATACATATTTATGTCACTGCCATTAGTTATCAGGAGTTAAGAAGTACTGGTAGTTCTTATACATATTTATGTCACCGCCATTAGTTATCAGGAGTTAAGAAGTACTGGTAGTTCTTATACATATTTATGTCACCGCCATTAGTTATCGGGAGTTAAGAAGTTATACATATTTATGTCACTGCCATTAGTTATCGGGAGTTAAGAAGCACCGGTAGTTCTTATACATATTTATGTCACCGCCATTAGTTATCAGGAGTTAAGAAGTACCGGTAGTTCTTATACATATTTATGTCACCGCCATTAGATATCGGGAGTTAAGAAGCACCGGGAATTCTTATACATATTTATGTCACCGCCATTAGATATCGGGAGTTAAGAAGCACCGGGAATTCTTATACATATTTATGTCACTACCATTAGTTATCGGAAGTTAAGAAGTACTAGTAGTTCTTATACATATTTATGTCACTACCATTAGTTATCGGAAGTTAAGAAGTACTGGTAATTCTTATACATATTTATGTCACTGCCATTAGTTATCAGGAGTTAAGAAGTACTGGTAATTCTTATACATATTTATGTCACTGCCATTAGTTATCGGGAGTTAAGAAGTACCGGTAGTTCTTATACATATTTATATCACCGCCATTAGTTATCAGGAGTTAAGAAGTATTGGTAGTTCTTATACATATTTATGTCACTGCCATTAGTTATCAGGAGTTAAGAAGTATTGGTAGTTCTTATACATATTTATATCACCGCCATTAGTTATCAGGAGTTAAGAAGCACCGGTAATTCTTATACATATTTATGTCACTGCCATTAGTTATCGGGAGTTAAGAAGTACTAGTAGTTCTTATACATATTTATGTCACTGCCATTAGTTATCAGGAGTTAAGAAGCACCGGTAATTCTTATACATATTTATGTCACTACCATTAGTTATCAGGAGTTAAGAAGCACCGGTAGTTCTTATACATATTTATGTCACTGCCATTAGTTATCAGGAGTTAAGAAGTACTGGTAGTTCTTATACATATTTATGTCACCGCCATTAGTTATCAGGAGTTAAGAAGCACCGGTAGTTCTTATACATATTTATGTCACTACCATTAGTTATCAGGAGTTAAGAAGTACTGGTAGTTCTTATACATATTTATGTCACCGCCATTAGTTATCGGGAGTTAAGAAGTTATACATATTTATGTCACTGCCATTAGTTATCGGGAGTTAAGAAGTACTGGTAGTTCTTATACATATTTATGTCACTGCCATTAGTTATCGGGAGTTAAGAAGCACCGGTAGTTCTTATACATATTTATGTCACTGCCATTAGTTATCAGGAGTTAAGAAGTACTGGTAGTTCTTATACATATTTATGTCACCGCCATTAGTTATCGGGAGTTAAGAAGTTATACATATTTATGTCACTGCCATTAGTTATCGGGAGTTAAGAAGTACTGGTAGTTCTTATACATATTTATGTCACCGCCATTAGTTATCGGGAGTTAAGAAGTTATACATATTTATGTCACCGCCATTAGTTATCGGGAGTTAAGAAGTACTGGTAGTTCTTATACATATTTATGTCACCGCCATTAGTTATCGGGAGTTAAGAAGTACTGGTAGTTCTTATACATATTTATGTCACCGCCATTAGTTATCGGGAGTTAAGAAGTTATACATATTTATGTCACCGCCATTAGTTATCGGGAGTTAAGAAGCACCGGTAGTTCTTATACATATTTATGTCACTACCATTAGTTATCAGGAGTTAAGAAGTACTGGTAGTTCTTATACATATTTATGTCACCGCCATTAGTTATCGGGAGTTAAGAAGTTATACATATTTATGTCACTGCCATTAGTTATCGGGAGTTAAGAAGTACTGGTAGTTCTTATACATATTTATGTCACTGCCATTAGTTATCGGGAGTTAAGAAGCACCGGTAGTTCTTATACATATTTATGTCACTGCCATTAGTTATCAGGAGTTAAGAAGTACTGGTAGTTCTTATACATATTTATGTCACCGCCATTAGTTATCGGGAGTTAAGAAGTTATACATATTTATGTCACTGCCATTAGTTATCGGGAGTTAAGAAGTACTGGTAGTTCTTATACATATTTATGTCACTGCCATTAGTTATCGGGAGTTAAGAAGTACTGGTAGTTCTTATACATATTTATGTCACTGCCATTAGTTATCAGGAGTTAAGAAGCACCGGTAATTCTTATACATATTTATGTCACTGCCATTAGTTATCGGGAGTTAAGAAGCACCAGTAGTTCTTATACATATTTATGTCACCGCCATTAGTTATCGGGAGTTAAGAAGCACCAGTAGTTCTTATACATATTTATGTCACCGCCATTAGTTATCGGGAGTTAAGAAGTACTGGTAATTCTTATACATATTTATGTCACTGCCATTAGTTATCGGGAGTTAAGAAGCACCAGTAGTTCTTATACATATTTATGTCACCGCCATTAGTTATCGGGAGTTAAGAAGTACTGGTAGTTCTTATACATATTTATGTCACCGCCATTAGTTATCGGGAGTTAAGAAGTTATACATATTTATGTCACCGCCATTAGTTATCGGGAGTTAAGAAGCACCGGTAGTTCTTATACATATTTATGTCACTACCATTAGTTATCAGGAGTTAAGAAGTACTGGTAGTTCTTATACATATTTATGTCACTGCCATTAGTTATCAGGAGTTAAGAAGTACTGGTAGTTCTTATACATATTTATGTCACCGCCATTAGTTATCGGGAGTTAAGAAGTTATACATATTTATGTCACTGCCATTAGTTATCGGGAGTTAAGAAGTACTGGTAGTTCTTATACATATTTATGTCACCGCCATTAGTTATCGGGAGTTAAGAAGTTATACATATTTATGTCACCGCCATTAGTTATCGGGAGTTAAGAAGTACCGGTAGTTCTTATACATATTTATGTCACTGCCATTAGTTATCAGGGGTTAAGAAGTACTGGTAATTCTTATACATATTTATATCACCGCCATTAGTTATCGGGAGTTAAGAAGTACCGGTAGTTCTTATACATATTTATATCACCGCCATTAGTTATCGGGAGTTAAGAAGTACCGGTAGTTCTTATACATATTTATATCACCGCCATTAGTTATCGGGAGTTAAGAAGTACCGGTAGTTCTTATACATATTTATATCACCGCCATTAGTTATCGGGAGTTAAGAAGTACCGGTAGTTCTTATACATATTTTGTCACCGCCATTAGTTATCGGGGTGCCTTCTTACCCATGTCCATACATCCCACATGGTTTCCGCTCAATAAATTAAGATTGTTTGAAATTTATTCACAAGGTCAGAGACTATAAAAAGGAAAGCCAAGTTTGAGTTTAAATTCTTACCACTTTTTCTGTACAGGAGTTGTGTGAAGTTTACTATAGCTGAGATTGTGGATATTTTATAATTTCATTGAATATCTAGCTATGTATTTCTTGGGTCATGACATAAAAAAATTATTCATCTTAAGATTCTTGTTTTTTCTTATTTATGATAAGAAAATGTTTTGCTGTTTAATAAATGCAAATGTTTATGTTTTTTTCAGGATGACATGCATCTACGATGTTATAACTACAACACATTAGAGAGGGTACATCAGTTTGAGGCTCATTCAGATTACATTAGATCTATAGCTGTACATCCTACACAACCGTTCATTCTTACAAGTAGTGGTGGGTATATAACATGTATAAAGGTTAGGGGGGTTTGGAGTTATGGGTGTTGAACAACACATTCAATAATATTTCAGTTATATCGTGGCAGAAATCCAAAATAATTTCAAAGACTTTGTGAGCATGTTAACAAAAGACTGAAGGGTATGAACAGTTTAAAGATACTAACAAGGTAATCGGAAGCTGTATATTGAAGAAAGTCAGACAACACAATGGCGGAAAGGACAAAAAAGACAAACAAAGATTTACAAAACACTACACAAAAAACTAAAGATTTAGCAACACAAACCCTACCAACTTCTGAAGGAGATTGATGTTAGTTTTAATCATATACATCATCCAGGAACTGTAATTTTGTTCAACTTTCTTTATGAAATATGTTCATTAACCTTTACTACACAAACAAATTCTTAGAAAGTGTCAAAAATCTCTCCCACAACTTTTGAAAGAATATCCCTAGATATATTTTAAAACTTGTTTTGTTTTCTATACATTATTAGATTTGGGTAAAAAAATTAAAATGAGATACACGTGATTATATATTTATTTGTTTAAAGATGACTTGGTTATGATTATATATTTATTTGTTTACAGATGACATGCTTATTAAACTTTGGGACTGGGAGAAGAAATGGAGTTGTACACAAGTGTTTGAAGGACACACCCACTACGTGATGCAGATCGTTATAAACCCTAAAGACAACAACACATTTGCCAGTGCTTCATTGGACAGAACTGTCAAGGTATATCCTCATCATTTACATGATTTTACTGCAGGAAATTTGATGACAAATTGGCATGTGATCATCATTAGGATAGAGATTTATTAGATGTAGTTCATAAATATATATAGCATGTACTGTTAAACATGTCTAAGCCAAATCCTGCATAATGTGGAATCCTGTATATACCTAACTTTTAATGAAGTCCCAATGTATGAAATCTTTGTTAACTTAAAACTGTTTAGAACGAAGACCTCTCTGTTCCAAGAAAGTTCAGTTTAGACAGGTTTCACTGTATCTTAGATTGAACTGTTTGACACAATTTGATCGAACCTTTGACCTTTAATCTAGGTGAACGTGAGTACTCTCGTCGGCTTTTCTTTTTCTGCTAGGATTTTGCCAGTATCGTTTCCATTGGTTAATTTAAAGTTGACCTGGATGAAAGGTTAAATCAAGTTGTGTGAGATATCATATTTAAAATATTATTTTATCAAATTAATGAACTTATTATCAACGTTATAATTTATCAATGGAGCTGATTCAGTGTGATACACTCAGATTGTTTTTGTCGTATTTGCTGTAAAAATGAATTTAAAAAAAACACTCGTAAAACTATCATTTAAAAATGTTCACTTGTTTCTATTATTTCTTTTGCACTAGAAATTAAATAAGTTGACCGTATTTCAATTTTTCATGCACAAAGTAAGCAAAAATAAGATATATAATTGTTAAGATTATTTGATGTGTGGCAGCTTTATCTAATTGTTAAATCTATTTCTAGGTGTGGCAGCTTGGATCACCTACTCCAAACTTTACCCTGGAGGGTCATGAGAAAGGTGTAAACTGTGTGGACTATTATTCAGGGGGAGATAAACCTTACTTAATATCTGGTGCCGATGATAGACTTATTAAGATATGGGATTATCAGGTACAGTGATAATATTTTATTTCATTAAAAAATTGCAACCACATCGGTGGTATAATAGTTAGCATGCACACCTCGAGGGTGGTAGATCGTGAATTTGAACCCAGGTCGGGTCAAACCAAAAACTGTAAAATAGATATTTGCTGCTACTCCTCTAAGTACACAGAATTAAGGAGAAAGAGCAAAGACTGGTTAGCTCAGAACCAGGATGATGTGTCCAGAGTAAGGAGACACTTCTATTGGTGAACTGTTGATTCAGTGAGCTAGCCATATAAGAATCCAGCTAAGCGTATTGGTCTAGTACAAAGCAGACATCATCATCATGTCACCGAAATGTAGCTTGTTCTCGCCATGATATGGCTGAAAAATTGCTCACTTGGCATTGATTATGCTACAATCACTCACTCACTTGGCATTATGCTACAATCGCTCACTCACTTTAAACAGATGTTGTTTGCATTGTTTTTTTTTATTTAAGAAATATACTAATTGTCATTGACTTTGTCAACATAATAACATAGATCTCTAGTTATTGATAATATCAGTATCTTTGTACTATTTGGATACAAAAAATATCAGATCCGTTTCCAGTTGCCATGCACAGACAAAGCATGGAAGGATCTACTATCTTGTAAAACAATGAAAAATGACCATTTATTATAATTTACAATAGGCAGAACTAGATACAACACAAAACGGGAGGAAGTGAAACAAAACACTAGATACAACACAAAACAACAGGAAGTGAAACAAAAGCATTTAGGATCTTATAATATGTACAGTCAAACCTGCCTTACGTGACCTTCCATGGGAACATTGAAATATGGTCACACAAGACAGGTGGTCATTATACACAGGTTTATTTAATATGAAATGCACTGTTAAGGGAAATTAAAATTAAAGTCACATTATACAAGTTATTGCATAATAGAAGTGGTCACTAAAGAAGGTTTGACTAATTGTTTTTTCTCAGAATAAGACGTGTGTACAGACATTAGAAGGACATGCTCAGAATGTTTCTGCTGTTAGATTTCACCCAGAACTACCCATTATATTAACAGGATCAGAAGATGGTGAGTGCATTCAACACATATGGTTACAAATGTTTAATTTTTTTAATTGAGAAAACATGTTTTTGTAAATCACTAAACATCCACACTAACTATTTTTATGTAAAGTATAACTACCAGCCAAATTATATTTGGTCTTTTACCATTCTTTGACAAGTACACTATAATGTGAAGATTATTTGTAGTGAAAGATAAGTATGTCATAAAAGTTGATACAGTGTACAAACTTGGGTAATACTATCAAATCTTGTCATGTCAAAGTTGAAGGTAATACTATCAAATCTTGTCATGTCAAAGTTGAAGGTATCTCCTACATTTTTAGATTTTCTCCGGGTATACGAGCTATCAGAAGAAATTTCTCTACTGAACATATTTTTTTAATAGCTGTTTGTGATTATATTGTCAATATTGATATAATGGGTAACTCCACTTTCAGCAATATTTCAGTTATACCGTGGCAGTCAGTTTTATTGGTTGAGGAAACCAGAGAAAACAACTGATCTTCTGCAGGTCATTGACATAGTGAGGTCCGACTATACACACTATTTTCTTTTGTTGTTTAATGATTATTTTGGTCTCTAATTTAGACTGTTTTTGTTTTATTGTTTGTTGTAATCATTGGTTCAACTTTGAACTTCGTTTATTTCCAGGTACAGTCAGAGTGTGGCATGCCAATACCTACAGACTAGAGAGTACATTAAATTATGGCCTGGAAAGGGTGTGGTCTATAGCTTGTCAGAGAGGGTCCAACAATGTGGCCCTGGGATACGATGAAGGCAGCATAATGATCAAGGTAGGATTTTGTTGTACATTATATATCAGTACAGTTAAACTTGTAATCAACATTCACCTTTGAGACAAAGGAAAAATGACCACATAGGCAATTAACCACTTATTTAAGATCTGTCGATCCAGATTTTCAGTTCAGGTCCATATTGATTCACATATTACTGTTACTTGAAATGATTTCAGCCATGGTGGCCATCTGCACATTTAAGTTTTGCAATTCCTTTTGTTTTCACAATATAAAAAAAAAATAGAGTTACAGAGAGAATATGCCACATGTAAAATAAAAACATTTTTTGAGTCCGACAAGTTTGTCAGTATTGAAATGTTATATATAATAATTTTGTTTTACTTTCTCTAGCTTGGTAGAGAAGAACCAGCAATGTCTATGGATAGCAGTGGTAAGATTATATGGGCCAAACATTCAGAGGTACAGCAGGCTAACATTAAAGCTATAGCAGATCAGGAAATCAAAGATGGAGAGCGATTACCACTGGCAGTCAAAGATATGGGTAGCTGTGAAATATACCCACAAACTATAGCCCACAACCCTAATGGAAGGTAGTCTATTTAATCATTTAAAAAAGAAGACTGCAGAAACATTATTATACAACACTGGCATACATGTATAAAATAAAAAAAATAAAACTATTTTATCAGAGGTTCCAAAAGAGTAAAAAAAACAAAAGTACTTACATATACGCTATTATGAAATAACTCAAAATCCGTGTAGCATTCATTGATCAATCTTATATGTATTGTTCTATAATGACCAACATTATTTCTATAACATGCTGCAAATATTAACAAGGCTATGATAAGGTACTGGTACTTATGTTTTTTTCAATAACAAATGTATAGTTTTCAATCAAGATTTTAATTGGAGGAAAAAAGTTTTAAATTGTCTTGTTTATTGTTCTTTATTTCCTTATGTGAATGACCACTTTGTTAGCACAATAGATATACACTGGTTACACAATGGTTAAATGTATTGGTGATATAACGGTTAGCGTGCTCACTTAAGAGTGTGGTTGATAGTTGGTTCGAGCACTGTAGTGGTGAAACCAATGACTGATATTGGTATTTAGCTGCTTCGAGCACTAGTGGTGAAACCAATGACTATGATATTGGTATTTAGCTGCTTCGAGCACTAGTGTTGAAACCAATGACTATGATATTGGTATTTAGCTGCTTCAAGCACTAGTGGTGAAACCAATGACTATGATATTGGTATTTAGCTGCTTCGAGCACTAGTGGTGAAACCAATGACTATGATATTGATATTTAGCTGCTTCGAGCACTAGTGTTGAAACCAATGACTATGATATTGGTATTTAGCTGCTTCAAGCACTAGTGGTGAAACCAATGACTATGATATTGGTATTTAGCTGCTTCGAGCACTGTAGTGGTGAAACCAATGACTATGATATTGGTATTTAGCTGCTTCGAGCACTAGTGGTGAAACCAATGACTATGATATTGGTATTTAGCTGCTTCGAGCACTAGTGGTGAAACCAATGACTATGATATTGGTATTTAGCTGCTTCGAGCACTGTAGTGGTGAAACCAATGACTATGATATTGGTATTTAGCTGCTTCGAGCACTAGTGGTGAAACCAATGACTATGATATTGGTATTTAGCTGCTTCGAGCACTAGTGGTGAAACCAATGACTATGATATTGGTATTTAGCTGCTTCGAGCACTGTAGTGGTGAAACCAATGACTGATATTAGTATTTAGCTGCTTCTTCACTAAGTGTACAGTCTTGAGGAGAAAGAGGAGATAATGTGTCAGAGTGAAGCGACTTGTTTCATTGAGCTAGCACTATGTAAATCCAACTAAGCATGTTCGTCTAGTACAAAGTGGACATCATCATCATCTCATCAAAAACTCTTTCTTACCATGATATAGTTGAAATATTGGTCACTTAGGGTTATGACATATTTGACTATATATTTGTTTGCTCTTTAAATGTTAACAGTAATATATATGATTTTGTTGTTAGATTTGTGGTAGTTTGTGGAGACGGGGAATACATCATATATACAGCTATGGCTTTAAGGAATAAAAGTTTTGGTTCTGCTCAAGAATTTGTATGGTGTAACGATTCATCAGTGTATGCCATCAGAGAAAGTTCTAGTATGTTAAAGGTCTATAAAAACTTTAAAGAACAGAAGGCTTTTAAACCAGACTTTGGAGCTGAAGGTAAGTTTAGTGTTATGGTCCATCATGCATCTGATTGTTTATAGAAAGCTGTTTTACAGGTGGACAAATTGATTATAGAAAGCTGTTTTACAGGTGGACAAATTGAAAGTTTGATATTTTTAAATTATGAGAAGGAAGTATAAACAGTGGGGGTCAGCAATTCCACCAATATCACCAAAACGAATAACCATCACTTGCTTTAAATCATAGAACACACACAAGAACCACAACATGGCGTTGGAAATTAAGTTTTAAATTTCAATTCTGTTGTCTTTAGCATATACAATATTTTACTTACATTGGAATTCCTTTAATGAAAGAAAGCTCAATTCTTATGATCATTCTGTTATAGTTATCATGAAGGTATAATAATCTTTATATTTTTACATTTCAAAATAAAGTGTTCTTTGCATCTTGGCTAAATAGGTTTGTAACTCCTTTTATTAGCTCAGCTTGCCAAAGGCAATGTGAGCTTTTGCCATCACTTGGTATCCGTTCTTTGTTAACTTTTCACATTTTAATCTTCTCCTCTAAAACCACTTGACCAAATGAACCGACATTTGGTAGGAAGTTCCTATGGACAATTCTGTATAAAGTTTCCTCAAAACAGAATGAAAGGTGAGCGACACAGGCTCAGCCGACTGAGCGTCGAGTTTACTTTTAAAATAATTTTTTAATATATTTTAGGAATCTATGGTGGAAACATGCTTGGAGTAAAATCTGTGAGTGGATTGGCATTTTATGAATGGGAGACAACTGAACTTGTGCGGAGAATAGAAATCTCACCTAAAAATGTAAGAATATAGCCACAGAGTTGAAACAAAGCTCTAATTTAGATTTTATTTAAAAAAAAATATCAAAGTTTATTTTATTGAAAAATTATACCTAAAACATAAAAATTAATTCATTATTTTCAATTATGTGAACTTTTATTATATGATCACATATAAAGTCTTAAGAAAGATATTTTTTACATGTAATGTAAGAATGATGTCCACAAAGTTCCAATTTTGATTTTACCGCAAAATACACTTCAATAAAAAATGACTCCATTATAAGAGGGGCCGTCGTAGTCGTGATCGTATGGTAGTTAGATTTATAACTATGTATGCAATCAGTGTCTATCCTCACTAACGTTGCGAGTTTGAATCTCGCCCAGGCGAGGTGTACTCGATACAACATTATGTGATAAAGTTTGTCAGTGACTTGCGACAGGTTGGTGGTTTTCTCTGGGTAATCCGGTTTCCTCCACCAATAAAACCGACTGCCACGATATACCTGAAATATTGTTGAAAGTGACATTAAATACCATAACCCTAACCCATTTTAAATGATACAAACTTATTGCATTCTAAAGAAAGTTTAAAAAAAATTATTTTTGAAGAAGTAGTTACATGTACTTCATATTTCCATTCATAGGTATTCTGTTTGACTTCTATTGTATCTAGAGTTTGAGTTGTATAATCATTATATTCACTCTGTCAACATGCATTTGTTCATTTGTATAATTTATTATAAACAATCCATCATATTTTTCCTCGGGGGAACAAATATTTTGTACTGTTTATTGGGTTAGGAATAAAAACTAATATTTTTTCTATTGGAATATATCTGGTCGGAACAAATGTTATGGTGGAAATTCTATTCCATCACAACTTCATATGTTTACTATACTGTAGAATTTGATGAAGAATGATATGTTATTATAGTATTATAAACCTGTATACATATTTTGTTTCTACTTTAGGTATTTTGGAGTGAGAATGGAGAGTTAGTATGTATTACAACAGAGGAGTCATTCTTCATATTGAAGTATAGTCAAGAGGCTGTAGAGGCAGCGAGATCATCAGGAAGCAAGGAGGATATCACAGAAGATGGTATTGAGGATGCTTTTGAGGTAGACTTTAATAGTCAAATATTGATATAGTTCTTCACCTCTTACAAGGCCCATCTCACAAATAACCACCCTTCCTATCAAGCTAGATTTCAGATGTTTTGAGATAGTAAAGTACAACTACATAAATTGTTCTCCTTCAAGATAGGCCACTCCTCTTTTAATACTACCTTTTCATTGATATTTTGGATTTCAAGGGAAAAAAAAGAATTAGAATCGTCCTCATTCATCCCATATCACGAAAATTCACATTTCAAAATCCACAGATGAAGTGCTCGGTTTCATGACGACTTATTTACTGTTTCTAGTATATTATCCCCTCGCCAACGAAGTTGCGAAAGGATATAGTAATGCTACCTTTCGTAACATCCTTGTGAACACTAGAATCAACATCCTTCAATGGATTTTGACCAAACTTGGTACATACTTAATCCTTAAGAGAATCTGGAACCCTATTGATTTTCAAGGTCAAAGGTCAAGGTCACCAGGTCAAAAAAAAATTCTCTGTCTGTCCGGACTAACTTCCAAATCTTTTGTCCAATTTCCACCAAACTGTGGAATTTAAGATCATGATGTGTGAACTTTGCAGAATGAAGGATTTTATTGTCCTTTGAGTTTTACCCCTGTTGTGCCTCTTTGGACTTAAAAATTTTGAGACAATTCAGTATGCACTTTGTCATGGCAAATTCTACTACATGATTAATCAGAAGTTCATGAAACTTTGTACATTGCAAGATTCTAATATGAAGATGTGCACATTAGTAGGATATTGATTTTCAAGGTCAAAGGTCAAGGTCACCGGGTCAATTTTTTTTTTACCGCGTAGCATCCTTGTGAACACTCTAGAATCGACATCCTTCAATGGATTTTGACCAAGCTTGGTACATACTTAGTCCTTAGGAGAATCTGGAACCCTATTGATTTTCAAGGTCAAAGGTCAAGGTCACCGGGTCAAATTTTTTACCACATAACATCCTTGTGAACACTCTAGAATCAACATCTTTCAATGGATTTTGACCAAGCTTGGTACATACTTAGTCCTTAAGAAAATCTGGAACCCTATCGATTTTTAAGGTCAAAGGTCAAGGTCACCGAGTCAAATTTTTAGGCGAGGGGATATGCCATGCTTTGCGTTGCCCTTGTTTAGTTATGTAAAATGATGTGCTATTTTTGTAACTTTTCAGGTTATTGGTGAAATAGAGGAGGTAGTTAAGACTGGTATCTGGGTTGGGGATTGTTTTATTTATACAAACAGTGTTAACAGACTGAATTATTACGTAGGAGGAGAAATTGTCACAGTAGCTCATTTAGACAGGTGAGATGTAATACATATATATAATGTTGGTGTTTAGCATGCAGGAAACTTTAATGTGAATGACAATTTAAATTACAATTTATTTGTAGTGTATGAGATATATGTAACATTGATCAACTACACTTCAAGTAGTTTCTTCAATCTTTAGTGAAGACGCAGAACAATTGCAAAAAGTTGATAAAATATTTAATTTCCATCTCAAAGTCTTATAGTAAGAAAGGATATGGATATGAATGAACATGAGAAACTATTCAACATTACACTTAGACACAAATTCAAGTAAAGAAACTGCACTTTTATTGCTGTTCTACATTTCACAGTCACAGTAGGGTCTTCAACAATGAGAACAACTCATATCATTAAATGAATGTGAAACAAACCCTATTCTGCATGTGTTAAAGTTTGTCAGTTACTTACAACAGGTCAGTGGTTTTTCTCTAGGTACTCAGGTTTCCTCTTCCAATAAAACTGACTGCCACGACATAACTAAAATATTGTTAAAAGTGGTGTTAAACACCATAAGCAAAACCCAAGCCCCTAGCATGCACTTGAGCAGTACTCTTTAATTCTGCCAATAAACACTACATCTGGACATCTTTGTCATTTTGATGTTATTTGTTGTATAACATTTGCACACATCTATTCAACGTGATGTTATTTTTAAACAGACATTATTTATTTTCAGAATAATGTATCTCCTTGGTTATATACCTAAAGACAACAGACTATATCTAGGTGATAAAGAATTAAATATCATTAGTTTCTCATTATTACTGTCAGTCTTGGAGTACCAGACAGCTGTGATGAGGAGAGATTTTGAAACAGCAGACAAAGTATTACCTACGATTCCTAGAGAACACAGAACAAGAGTAGCACACTTCCTAGAAAAACAGGCAAGTATATGATTCATGAAAAAAAAAAGAAAAAAGTAGTTGAATTTAGTTTTTTGAGAATTGTTTAATTTGTGGGGAAAATAGACCTTGAACCTTGTTCTATTAGAGTCTAACAGTCAACGATTTGACTAAGTATTTGAGCTGTTATTTTATTTCGAGTTGTCCAAAGATTAGGCAAAAAGTAGATTTCAAATAAATATCTTTAAAGCTATTTACAAACCAGGTGAGTGATATAGACTACTAGGAGCATCTGGTTACTTTATTATATGAGTTAGAAATAAAGAGGTTTTTACTCATATTAACTCTTTGTATCGGGTGATTTGGGTTATATGAGTTAGAAATAAAGAGGTTTTTACTCATATTAACTCTTTGTATCGGGTGATTCGGGTTATATGAGTTAGAAATAAAGAGGTTTTTACTCATATTAACTCTTTGTATCGGGTGACTCGGGTCTGGTTTTTTTGGTATGAATTGCATCACTAATTGCACTGAAACGACTCACAGTGATATTGTTTGTAGTATCAGTATAAACAATATACCAGAGTGTGTTCCTAATCTATCTTAATTGTAAATACCATATTTATACTTTTAGGGATTTAAATCTCAAGCTATGGCAGTGACCTTTGACCCGGAGCACAAGTTTGAGCTAGCTTTACAACTGGGAGATCTGAAAACAGCATATGAAATTGCAAAAGAAACTGAGGTAAGTTTTCTTTGAAAGTCTTTAGAATCGCACACCAAATTGGTTTGAACTGCATCGGTGATGTAATGGTTAGCGTGCTCGTCTTGAGTGGGGGGATCTTGGGTTCCAGCCCCAATGGGGTCAAACCAAAGACTATAAAATTGATATTTGATGCTTCTCCACTAAGCACGCAGCATTAAGGAGAAAGAGTAAAGACTGGTTGGCTCAGAATCGGGATAATGTGTCCAAGTGGAGCAACATGTCTACCCGCAGACTGTTCTAGTACAAAGTGGACTTCATCATCATCTCATTGAAAATTAACTTGTTCTTGACATGATATACTCCATATAGGTGAAAAATTGTTGAATTGGCATTAAACAACAATCATTCGCTCACCCAAACTGGTTTGTTTTATTTTTTTGATTGTATTTTATTAGCTCACCTTGCCAAAGGCAAGGTGAGCTTTTGCAATCACTTGGCGTCCGTCGTCCGTTAACTTTTCACATTTTAATCTTCTCCTCTGAAACCCCTCAGCCAAAGGAAGTGAAACTTGGTAGGAAGCATCTATGGAAGGTCCTCTCTAAAGATTGCTAATTTTGTCCCGATCCATTAACAAACATGGCCGCCATAGGCAATTCTTGTTTCTGATTGGCCGATTTAAAAAAATCTTCTCCTCTGGAACCGCTTGGCGGCCAAATGAACCGAAACTTGGTAGGAAGCATCTATGGAAGGTCCTCTATAAAGATTGCTCATTTCGTCCCGATCCGTTAACAAACATGGCCGCCACAGGAAATTCATATTTCTGATTGGTTAATTTCTAAAAAATCTTTTCCTCTGAAACCACTTGGCCAAATGAATCGAAACTTGGTAGGAAGCATCCTTGGAAAGTCCTCAATGAAGATTGTTCATTTATTTCCGATCCGTTAACAAACATGGCCACCACAGGCAATTCTTGTTTCTGATTGGTTGATTTCTAAAAAAATCTTCTTCTCTGAAACCGCTTTGCCAAATGAATCAAAATTGTTAGGAAGCATCCTTGGAAGGTCATCTAAAAAGATTGTGCATTTAGTTCCCATCCGTTAATAAACATGGCCACCACAGGCTATTCTTGTTTCTGATTGGTCGATTTCTAAAAATCTTCTTCTCTATAACTACTTAACCAAATGAACTGAAATTTGGTGGGAAGCACCTATGGAAGGTTCTGTATTAAGTTTCCTCAAAGCAGAATGAAAGGTGAGTGACACAGGCTCAGGTATAACAAAAACATTATTTCTGTTGAGTGATTGTTAGCAGGTTTATTACTGGACAACCTGACTAGAGTTAAGACTCATTTGTTTGATTTTGGAAGAACATAAATTCCTTCCTATGTATTCAGGATATTGGTAGGATGACTGTGCTGATGTTATTTTAAACTAGCATGTGAAAAATTCAAAATACACTTTAATAAAAAAAAAACATAATATGGGCTCCAAATGTGATACATGTAAAAGGATGACAAGGAAATATGCCTCCATACAGATAGAGCAATAACAGTCTTTGCCTTAATTTTTTTCACCTACTTTCCCGAAAACCAAATTTAGAAATATTTTCTATTTATTCAAACATATTCTTTCATAATTTTCGCTTGTCCAAATCCAGTTTTACCTGTCCCTGGTTTCGGGCAAATGGGTTAGCGCGAAGACTGCAATAATAACTGAAATGTAGTTGAAAGTGAAGTTAAACACATATAATAATAACCTGTTAAATATTCAGATAACATGGAAATGTTTTTCATTGAAATGTTGTATTTATGATTAGTGATACTAGTGATAATGTTTGTCTTGACTTTCACAGTTATTGACTGTTATATAAACTTTGTTCTTGTGATTCTTGACTTTCACAGTTATTCTATATTGACTGTTATATAAACTTTGTTCTTGTGATTCTTGACTTTCACAGTTATTCTATATTGACTGTTATATAAACTTTGTTCTTGTGATTCTTGACTTTCACAGTTATTCTATATTGACTGTTATATAAACTTTGTTCTTGTGATTCTTGACTTTCACAGTTATTCTATATTGACTGTTATATAAACTTTGTTCTTGTGATTCTTGACTGTAGTTATTCTATATTGACTGTTATATAAACTTTGTTCTTGTGATTCTTGACTTTCACAGTTATTCTATATTGACTGTTATATAAACTTTGTTCTTGTGATTCTTGACTTTCACAGTTATTCTATATTGACTGTTATATAAACTTTGTTCTTGCAATTTTTGACTGTAGTTATTCTATATTGACTGTTATATAAACTTTGTTCTTATGATTTTTGACTGCAGTTATTCTATATTGACTGTTATATAAACTTTGTTCTTGTGATTCTTGACTGCAGTTATTCTATATTGACTGTTATATAAACTTTGTTCTTGTGATTCTTGACTGCAGTTATTCTATATTGACTGTTATATGAACTTTGTTCTTGTGATTCTTGACTGCAGTTATTCTATATTGACTGTTATATAAACTTTGTTCTTGTGATTCTTGACTGCAGTTATTCTATATTGACTGTTATATAAACTTTGTTCTTGTGATTCTTGACTTTTACAGTTATTCTATATTGACTGTTATATAAACTTTGTTCTTGTGATTCTTGACTTTCACAGTTATTCTATATTGACTGTTATATAAACTTTGTTCTTGTGATTCTTGACTTTCACAGTTATTCTATATTGACTGTTATATAAACTTTGTTCTTGTGATTCTTGACTTTCACAGTTATTCTATATTGACTGTTATATAAACTTTGTTCTTGTGATTCTTGACTTTCACAGTTATTCTATATTGACTGTTATATAAACTTTGTTCTTGTGATTCTTGACTTTCACAGTTATTCTATATTGACTGTTATATAAACTTTGTTCTTGTGATTCTTGACTTTCACAGTTATTCTATATTGACTGTTATATAAACTTTGTTCTTGTGATTCTTGACTTTCACAGTTATTCTATATTGACTGTTATATAAACTTTGTTCTTGTGATTCTTGACTGTAGTTATTCTATATTGACTGTTATATAAACTTTGTTCTTGTGATTCTTGACTTTCACAGTTATTCTATATTGACTGTTATATAAACTTTGTTCTTGTGATTCTCCACAATATATTACCATATGATAAGTAACTAACATAACTTTTATCATAAAATCAAACTTGATCTTCAATCATTAACTAATCAGTTGATTATTAATTTATAGAGTGAACAAAAATGGAAACAGTTGGCAGAACTTGCCATCAATAAGTGTGAGTTTGGTTTGGCTCAGGAATGTTTACACCATGCCCAGGACTTTGGTGGACTGTTACTACTGGCCAGTTCTGCAGGAAATGTGGGCATGGTGGCTAAGTTAGCTCAGACAGCAGAACAATCTGGACAAAATAATGTTGCATTCCTGTCATATTTCTCATTAGGAAGGTAAGTGTAGTAGAATGTGTCAAGACATTTGACGGGGACCATCGTGGTCATGATCATATCGTAGTTGAATTTACAACTACCTGTGCAATCAGTTTCTATCACCACTAAAGTTATGGGTTCGAATCCCGTTCATGTCAAGGTGTACACAATACAACATTATGTGATAAAGTTTGTCAGTGACTTGAGACAGGTCGGTATTTTTATCCGGCTGCTCCGGTTTCCTCTAAATGAAAATTACCTCAAACCTAAATTTATTCTGTGATATGTGTTATATATTCATAATTATTATTCATTTAATATCGTATGAAATATTACTGTTAATTTTTTATGATTTCAGATTAGAAGAATGTCTAGAAGTTCTAATTAACACAGGCAGGCTACCTGAGGCAGCATTCTTTGCTAGAACATATTTACCAAGTCAGGTTTCCAGGTAAAAGAATGTTTTTAGCTTGTTCTTACAACTGAATAGGAGGATAATCTATCAGTACTCACTAGTGAGAAAAGTGTTACCCATCCTAAACTGGACATATTTAGATTTAATTACAAGAAACATGTTAAATTTAGCTTAAGGGTGATTTTCAAAAAAATGAAGACTTTTCATTTTCAGAGAATAATTTGAATATTAAATGATATGAAAGAAAGGTAAATATCTTAAGACAAGCACAATGGTAACAGTTATCTTCATGCAAAGTGTCATGGAGATTGCTCTTCCGGTTAAAAAGTTATCCTCTTAAAAACTGGTCAAATTTGTCAGGAGTGTGACGTTTTAGCGTGACAAACTTTAAATTGCCTTAACTTACCTTGATGATAAAAAAAATTAAATAAAAAATATATTAAAGAAAGATGGTATTCTATAATTTCATACCATTTTACTTCAAATATCTAGATGTTTTGGGACCCTATGATTTTGCAACAAAAAATTATTCTATTTTTTAGATTAGTGTACATGAATAAATTTAACTTGGAAAATTGTACAAATGTCAAATTAAACAGTTTTTCATTGTTGAGACTAATTAGTTCAGAAAAGTAAAAATATGTTGTTAAAAACATTAGTTATAATAATTTAGTAGTATTAGTCTGGATGAATATGATAGTTGTAAAATTGGGCTTGCATAAGGAGAGCCACAAAAAATGTCAGGCGTGTGACATTGTATCTTAGTTGTATAGTACTATGTTGTATGCTTTAATAGTTCACAATTTTCTTTATTTTCCAAAAGCTGCAGACCCAATCAAAGAAAAAAGTTGGAAATAGCTCTGATATATGACATATCATAGCTAGGAAATCAAAATAACTAATGTCAGGAGTGTGACACTTTTAATAGGCATATCTTTTAAATAAAAAAAATAAATAAATCATGCTTCTACAAACTTCCACAATGTTTTCAATTTAATTACATAAAAACAATAAGTAATAATTATAGTATTTTTGTATATTGCAAGACACCTTTCTCATAATAAGTGATGATAAAGGGTTATAATTTCTTAAAACATGTCAAAATATGGATTTTTTTTTCTAAATGAAAAATTGATGTATGTTGTTTTAGAGAAACAGAATACTTACTTTAATATATCTTGCCTTTCATAAAACATTTTCATTCTTTTGATATAGCATTTTTGAAAATTTATCAATAATTTTTCATTCAACAGTAATATGTCACACTCCTGACATAAAAACATTAAATGTGGATTGCAATTGCAGTAGGAAGTTTTTTTGTAGAGTAAATTATTGAGAAACATGGGGAGACTAATTTGAAAACCACTAAAAAGTCATTTTATACTAAGAAAAGATGATCTATTACTAGTTTTAATAAATTTCAAATCCATTTTAACCATTTTTGATGAGATAAATTCCTAAAGAGCAAATAATTAGCACACTAATCATTAGAAAAAGCCAAAACATAATTTTGAATCTTCTTTTAATATTTACTTTTAACTGTAAGAAATATAACTTTTAGTTTGGAAAGAATAAGTTGGTTATATTATTTTCAGCTCGACAGGTTTATTTTCGAGAGGGAGTCAGGAGTGTGACAATTTTATTTAAGAAATATATTATTTTGTAAGCATATAGCCTCCATAAAACTGCTTGTAATTGTCTCGGGGAATTATTTAATTCTCAATAAGCACTATACTCTTGAAAAGATGTATAAATGGTTGAAAATTGAGTTGTCATTTTTTATAATTATGATAGTATTACTTAGAATATGATAAAATATGATTGAAATAACATCATAACAATGCAAAAATGAAATATATTCAAGAGAAACCTTTTTTCAGTCAAAATAGATTATGTACTACTACTTAAAAAAGTTATTGTGACCAACAATGATTGCATTTAGCTTGATATTTGGTGTATTTATCTTTTAGAAAAATGTGTCAGGAGTGTGACAAAACATAAAAAAATGGACAGTATTTTCATTTGGTTACCTTTAGTTTATACCACCAATGATCAACTTAACTTAACTTTTGTTATATTTATTAGGCATATATAAATAATTGATTTACACCTATTAGTCAGGTCCAATTTGCTGAAAAGGTGAAGTCTAGTGGCATTTTATTAGTATTTGGTCCAACATAGTTTGTTATCCTAATTTGGGTATGAGAAATTCAAAACAATATGTTGGCCATTCATGAAAGGTCATTTAGGGGTCGAAAATTGCAAATTAAGATGGCACCCCTAAAATCGCAAATATTTTCGATCGATAATAATTCAGAATGGTTCAAATTTTCTTTTATACATTGAAATCGGTATAAATCTACTGGTATATCATGAATAAGTTTAAATACAACATATTTGTAACTTTAATATATATAAACTTTCTTTGCGCATGCGTAAATCACTATTTCGTGTGTTTTCGGCTGTAACTAAATCCTAGAATTAACACATTGCTCATGTTTAGCCTGATGACATTTACAGAGGTCTGTGCATGGCAATTTGGCTTTTTTACAACTACATCGTAACGTTATACAACCAGTGGAGCACTGACACGATATCATTTCAAGACATGCTTGTGGGATCGGATCAAGTGTCATACGAAGTGGTTTTAAACAATCACCATCCAAGCTCCAACCCATAGTTATAGGAGAAGGCAAAACTGGCTTGACAACATTCGCTTGTTTCCACACACATGCTTGAAAGTGAGCTCTCTCAATGTGCAATTTCAACACATCACTAGTAGGGGGAAGACTTTCTGGACTCTTCGATTTTCCAAACATCAGATCCCGAGTTTCATCAGATGTATCAGTCACTTGATTGTAAAGTTTGCATATGAAAGCCTCGGCTAATTTGATCTTCTCGTTAGTTAGTTCTGCTTCTCCAATTCCTTCAAGAAGATTGGCATCTTGCTCATAAATCTTATGCGCCTTTTTCTTCGAAATGCCATAGAAGAAGGACGTAGTATCACAGCCGGTAATTGACTGAAAAGCCAATATATTTTGGGCCATACGTCTTGTAGGCAAATTCGTCTCTAAAACAGAGTGTATTGGTATAATCTTTGGGCTTTTAGACGTTCCTGTCATCATCCATATCTTGATATCCATTCCGTAAGCATGATGCAGTAAAAGCAAAAAGACATCGGTATCGGTTGCAGATACATGTACAGCGATAGTTCGGCAGTTAGATACATTTTTACAATGAAGCATGTGGAGAATCATGCGCGTGTCTGCCTCTTCATGTGTTGCCTTCAAGTTATCTAAATTCAGGCCCTTGTCATTGCTGTCTGCCTGGTCCTCGGAAATAAACCCCCCTCCAGTGATCACAACTTTGCCTTCAGGAGCTTGCCGGATGAGTTCTGTTGCCAAAAAGAATGCCAAGTCTTCTGTATTTTCAGGCAAAGAAAGAAAACTTGGTAAATTAGAAGGTAGAGGAACGTTGTGGTTTTCAATTACTCTTCTAATTGGCTGTACGGATTTTGATTTTTTTTTTCGTGTTCCTGATTTTATAGACTGTACGATATCGATCAAAAACAACATCAATTCGTCTAAATCTAACACATTTTCTTAGCACGACTCCCACATACATGTCTGCATATTCACCAAATGTCCTCAAACCCTGGTGTTTCAAACTCTGAACAAGAAATTGGCCATCTATAATCAATGCAGATCTATCATTAAAGTCTATTACACCATTAATATCTACGTTTTTCAACAAGATGTCTAATAGCAACGATTTATTCCCTGATCTAAGAGACCCGTTTGTCTCCGCAATAGCTATCGGAACTGGCATAAGTTCATGCTTAAGTATTTCCGACATGTTGACCTCTCTTCTGGCTTTAAAGGCGATTACTATTCTATGTAATGTATTCCTGTCAGCCTTAACAATCTTCCCTTTTTCATGGTAATTAAATGTATGCCCAGCACTGTGAAACAGGTTTACCAACTGTTTAGATCTGGTCATCTGGTGTAATGTGCAAGACAGGCCAATATGTTTTGGTGTCCATTTTCTACCCTCACTGACACCGTACACTATGTCTTGACAAACGCTGAGGATTTTGGTTTGTTTTGTACTCCTTGAATCTTCAGGATTACCGTCTTGGTTCAAAATATCCTGACCACCATACACGAGATTCAGGAACGTAAATAAAGTGTCGGGAACACAATCGATTGCATCATCTTCGCTAACACTGAGACCTACATGACCATCCATTCCTATCAAATCCCCTCTGATCTTTAGTACAACATGAACAAGCTGTAGGAAGAAAATGTCTTTTGGATCATAATTTGGCATAGTAAACCCTTCATCTTCCTCCAACGGAGTTGCTCCTTGGTAATGAAGTTCTCCCAAAACATGTTGCGAGTATGCATGAGGAATCAACAGGGTTACCCTTTCAAAAATCGACCGATGAAGTGGGCGTAAAAATTGATATTCGTCACTGAGTCTGTTTTGTAAGTATTCTTTAAATGTTGTTCTGCGGGAGATAAATGACTGGGGGATATCTCCGTTGGTCTGTGCTACTAGTGAGCAATATCTTTCCCAAACATCAGACAGTTGGAGTATTTGATTTTTAGAGGCAGCATATCCAAGTTCTTGAACTAAAAAAATCATTGCAAGATCTATTGTTTCACATTCCTTTTTCGTTTTCTGTGTATCATATTTGAACGCATTGAGACATTTGTTATGATATTTCCCTTCTGCAGCTATTAAATCGTTTACCCCTGCTAAACGTAAACGCATAGTGTTTTCCAATTTTGAATCTTGCAAGATCTTATTGCTGACAGAAAATGTTGAAATATTGAACAACTTATCTTTGTTGGAAGTCTGACAAAAAATGCATAGATTCCAATCGACTGGTTTTACAGATCTTCTACTCGAGTATTTGGACGTCGACGGAGCCATCGAATCCGAACATGTAACTCCATGTTCCTGCTTTGGCGATTCAACATCTACCTTTTGCCCTTCAGCTCTGGCTTCAAAGTTTTTGATTTGTTTCTGATGAGTGAACTCAGAATAACATTTTCTAAGGCAAAAGACTTCGTCTGTCGTATGAAGCTTTTCTCGTCGATCAATAGCCTCATAATATCGTACGTCTCTTATCTTTTGTCTTTGAGAGGCACGTTCTTTCAGGGTCTGAATTCCCCTTTGCTTTTTATGTTCTAGGGCATCTGTTTTATTTTCCTGACAAATAACACACTTGTTAACATCATATTGACCAGAAAAAGATCGTTTTCTAATATTTAAGCTTATATCAATTTTGAACTATCGATGGTTTAGCATGTGTTTAGAAACTGTCGACTAAAGCAAATATACAGAAAGCATCAATAATGTTTCGAGTATTAGGTAATCTTGATCTTTATACTTTTAAAAAAATATTAGAATTAAGTAGCAATGCATGTCAATTATCATTTCGCTAACAGGGTTTTGGATCCGAATCATGGGGAAATGCACTAGAACGGGTTATTATCCTACAGATTGGTGATACAATAGATACTTGCCCCTGACACCGCCACACACACCCCTCAACAGGGGTGATACCATGTGATATAGACAAAATAAAATAGCTGATACCTAAAATATAGCTTTATTCCAACATTCCTACTCTCATAGGGTCCTTTAATGAACAGTGCTGAATATGGTTTGTTCTCAAATGTTGTTTTTTGGGTAGTCATTTTGTGACGTTAAACGACATTTTTCGAATGGCCAACATAGATTTTTGGATTCAGCGATCCTGAAATAGGGTGAAAAGGTATGTTGGACTAAATACTAATAAAATGCCGCTAGGCTCTTTAAACGACGACTTTTTCAAAAATCCGACCTGACTATATTAAGCCTCATTAGATCATATTTTTTATGCTTGTATGAAAACTTTAATTACCAGATTTTTTAAAATACACAGTAAAAATAGTGTTTTTTTGATATACTGAAACTGTTTTCTCATGATATATACAAAGTTTGGTACCAAAATGTGCCTATTTCATATCATTATCAAATGGAAGTACATTTAGGTCTTTTACCATACCCAAAAGAAAATGATACCTCTGAGGAAGTAAGTCTGTATTTGTCATCATTTTAACACTTTGTTGCTAATAAAAGTTGAAATTTTTTTTTTGTCTTTATATATTGCACTGAGCAACTGAATCTGAAAAATATATCATATTGACATTATTTTACGACCAAAATTATGTCAATTTGTCCAATTTTAAATTTCACCCTCTATGTCACACAAAGTCTTCATTTTTTTGAAAATCACCCTTAAGCATAATTTGTCTGTTTATGATTCCATTGTGATGAGAGAAAAGACTTATTTTGGTAATTGACATCAAAATTAATGTTTTCTTTTTTATGTTTTCTGCGTAGGGTGGTACAGTTATGGAGAGAAAATTTAGGAAGTGTCAACAACAAAGCTGCAAGCTCATTAGCAGACCCAGAGGAATATGAGAATTTATTCCCAGGTTTTGTGGAAGCTCGGAAAACAGAACAGTTTTTACGACCTCAGAGAAAGAGTTTAATACCAGCCAATAAATTTAGTCAAGTTCCAGTAAGTCAATTTGAGAACATTTGCAATAAAGCAGAGGATTTTCACAAATTCTTTAAAGTATATTGAAATCTGTCTAAACTTAATCTCCTTGGAACCAACTTTTGTGCTCGGTATAGACAGGTGTTCAATTTATACAGCTTAAATTAACAGAGAATTTCAACATTGGGACCTTATTTAAAGTTCAAATGGTTTTACATGTTTCTCTCTTATCAATCCAGTGCTTCACTGGAAACATTTATGATTTTGCATGACTTTTATCAATTCATCTTTTACCGAGTTATATGTAATAAGGACCATAGAGGGAGGAGGTTAAATTCTAAAAAATGATAGTAAAATTACATTTGTATTTTATTTCATACTTGTGTTGATGATTGTTGAAATAACAAGCAAACAAACAAACAAATCTCTTGTATTGAAGAAGAGTTTGAAGATACCAAAGGGGTGATTAAAATCTGTAAATCAAAAATTTTCTCAATCCTCATGGGACTGATTTTACCTTGAATTAGTGAAGTATTCAAGTTATTTAAGATAAATTAAGCTGAAAGCTTCTACAAGAGGGCTAATTACTACTTAATGTTAGCCCAGAGAACAATTGATGTAAAAAAAAGTTTTAAACCTTGATTGTAAGCAATTCCACCAATATCAACAAAACAAAAAATCACATCTCACCTCAACCACTGATTACAAAAAAAACCCACAACATATGTAGTGGGAAATCTATATGTTGACTTGGGACTAATCCCTTTTGGGATTTGAAGCCAGAGTTGTTTTTTTGATATTGCCTGCCTCCGAATCCCTTTTCAACCATGCATAGTTCTATTCGGGAAGTTTTTTTCAGGTACCCCTGCCTCGAACCGGCGTGAATTACACCTGCACCTCAATGTCATGCCAACTGGCACTGGAGTATTCAAAAGTAGTGTGCTCATAGTTGAAGACTGTGTGGTGACATCCATTTATTTAGCTTGTTCAAGGGTTGTTTCATTGACCTTTACCCCATATCTCTCTTTTTATAAAAAATAATTACAAGCAGAAAGATTTCCGACCCTTTCATGTATAAATAAGTTGAAAATACGAACTACAGATGAAAGCCTGCAGACCATATTTACAAATCGGAAATTTACTAGTACAAAATGTATTTGACAATTCAGTGACTCCAGCTACACTTCTGTATCTTGTGTATAAACCTTCATCTTGGATGTGACCCACATGTGCACAAAAATTCTGGCAAAAAGGAAAAGAATGCTTCAATACTGATAAATCAGATATATGGAATAGACTATACCACATAATTGGTGGAAAAAGCGATCACGTGACATACTTTCAAAACAAGTAAAAATGGCGACATTCAATGGATCTGAAGCGGCGGCTGGGAATGATGAGCTGTATCTGGCGTCATAGGTAGGAGATCATGATTCTATTTACATATTTATGCAACAAAATATGTCTACTTTTGAATACTCCAGCGCCGGTTGGCACGACATTGAGGTGCAGGCGTAATTCACGCCAGTTCGAGGCGGGGGCACCTGATCAAAATTTCCTGAATAGAACTATGCATGGTTGATATGGGATTCAGAGGTAAGCAATATCAGAAAACAACTCTGGCTTCGAATCCCAAAAGGGATTAGCTTGGGACAAGCACAAAAAGGTGGAAGGTGTTAAACTGGTTAATGGTTAGTTTGAGATATCATAATTTGGCTCTTCATAACTTGAAACTCCCTATTATAAGAACATGTTTCATTAGTAAAGAACTTGTTTTAACATTTCAGACCAACCATGAACGTAACCCGGTAGAAGAAATGCAGGCAGCGGCAGAGAATGGAACATTTGTGTTTGTATCAAACACACCAGAAGACGATGAAGAGGAAAAAGATTTTAAAGAGGCAGAAGATTTACCTGTAGAACAAACATCACAGGTAATAAATCATACTTGATCAACTAGAATTCTATATGATTAACAGAAACGTGTGATAATTTGGAAATGTCATGGTGATTATATATATATATATGATAAGAGTTTTACTCTGATCAAAGGGTTTTCTCTCTTTTTTTTTTAGCAAAATATTAAAAAGTAAAATGTGTGAAACGTCAATAAAGTGGAGGAATAAATTTCCTACATTGAGACTTTATTTATATTTCGGTTTATACAAGATTCCGTTATATTCAGGGTTCGGTTTAGACAGATTTCACTGTATCAATATATAATTGATGGGTTTGTGGTGTTTAACGCCACTTTCAACAATATTTCAGTTATATCGTGGCGGTCAGTTTTATTGATGGAGGAAACCGGAGAAAACCACGGGCCTGTTGCAAGTCACTGACAAACTTTATCAGAAAATGTTGTATCAAATACACCTCGCCAAGAACGGGATTCAAACTCACAACTTTAGTGGTGATAGGCAGTGATTGCACAGGTAGTTGTAAATCCAACTACCATACGATAACGACCACAACAGCCGCTCAATATATAATTGAAAGTAATGTCAATGAGATATATGTAGTTATAACTAAAAGTATGATGATTGGTATACATGAAATAAATTCTTTAATGGTTCAGGTACTGTGATATATTTTACTCTTCTTAGATAAAAACCTGATATTTACATTTATTTAGAAGCCTACTCCCCATACAAAGTCAACTGTACCCCCAGAACCTTCAGGAATACCATTGTCTAAAGATGGCATGGATGAGATAGAAAAAGAATTAGAATTGGATCTAGAAAGCATGAATTTAGATGAGGATATTGACACATCAGTAAGTGATTAAGCACTTGAATACTGTGATTTATTTCAACCTTTGATATAATGTTGAACCTGATGATGTTAAATTCTAAGGGAGAGTACTGATGCTCTTACTTTAAAATCAATATTTCAGACATATCATGGCAGCCATTTTGTGTGTGTGAGTGTGTGAAGGAGACCAGATTACACATAGAAGTTCACAGCTAGTCACTGGCCAACGCTATGACATTAAATTATATACAGTAGAACTTCATTGTGTTGAATTTGGTGCAACTGATGATTTTAATATGGAATTTCCCAGAATTAGAGTTCTTTATCTGTGAGAATTAAGTTAAAAGATTAAGTCTTGGACTAGTTTTAGCGTTGATCTACCCAAAGAAATAACTTGTATGAGTTTGATATTATGATATATTTTTTGTTTATTTTAAGTTTTTCTTTTTTCAAATTTAATGTTTAAGCCAACATCATAAAATTCAGGTTTGAAAATATATGTAGTTCAGTAAGAAAATACCATATTTATCCTGGGATATCTTCCAGTGACTAAAATAACTCACAGTATTTATATCAGGGTTTGTATGGTATCATAGAAGTAAAGGGTTTTATATATTACTGGTAGTTGTGTGTTTTATGCAACCAAAAACGAAGTTGCCATCAACGTTACTTTTAATTTTCTAATTTCTTCATACTCTACCACATCTGATAGGCCAGTAGGGTAATGTTTTGAAATCATTGCTACTTTTTAGGGAATAGATGAGCAAAATATCTTATCAGAGGTAAGCTAAGGCACCATTTTGTCTATCTGCATGTCATGAAGCCTGTAACAGAATGTGACCTTCGGCTAAACATTAATACTTACAATGTGGCTACCATTTTATAGAGAGGAACTATATCAATGGCCTTTAAATTTGCAGATCATTAGAGAAAAACATTCTTGAGTTGGATGAACTATTTATCAATAAGTATTTACCTCCTATCTCCAAATACCCCCTCACCCCCCCCCCCCTTTTTCCACAAAAAATGAAATAAACAAAATTCTTATTTATCTAAGCTGACAAGATAAGGTGAGTAATGCCATTTTCAGACAATATTTTTAGAAAGTTGCCAATAAATTTTCATTGAAGTGTTGACAAATAAGCACTTTATTTCTTTCTATGAATTTTTGAACAAAATTTCAATGCAGTCTTAAATGTTTAGTAAAGGAAGAACATTTCAGGTGGATTGAACCTCTTGTAAGAGGTTACCTGTCTTCAAAGACAAACTTTTTCTTTGTCCCCAAGTTGACCTCTTAATATAGGTTTTTCTGTATATACTCATTGTTACAGGCTTCAGTTTAAGACAGTGTGTAAAGCAGAACTATAATTTATGTCATTTTGGGTGTAGGTATTCCTTGGTTATGTGTATTTACCCCTAGTCCTACATTAACATGATAGATACAAGTACTTACATGTAGTAGTATAGATTTTGTTATGACTGGTTCCCTGTTCTTATACTGTTAGTATCTATACAGATTTTACGATCATGTGTTCACAAGCCATATTTTGTGTCGGACAATAAGTTGTACCACAGCAGTAAGATGGTTGGTGATAACCAATCTAAAACTAAAATTAAATGTTGGTTGTATCTTTTTTAATTTATTTTTCCTTGGTACTACACTAACATCTAACAACAGTCCTGTTTGGGGTCATGCCAGGTAATCTTTCATTCATCTTCGACAGTCCAATCATATGCAAGACAGAGCCATCGTGATCGTATGATAGTTGGATTGACAACTACCTATGCAATCAGTGCCTATCACCACTAGCGTTTCGAGTTCGAACCCCGCTCATACGAGGTATACTCTATACAACATTATGTGATAATGTTTGTCTGTGACTTGCAGCAGATCAATGGTTTTCTCCGGGTACTCCGGTTTCCTCCACCAAGAAAAATGCAAGACTGTTAAAATATATTGACCAATTGGATAACAGCTCTTGGCGTGTACTTTCTGGTTGGCCGTTTGAAAATATGAACCCTTACATGACCCCAAAAGATATTAGTGTACATCTCTAAGAAAAAAAGATACAACAAACATCTAATTTTAATTAGACTGGTGATGACCTGTCTTTATAGATGTGTTTATAATATACCAGTTAAAGTTCAGGGAACCAGTCTGCTATTTGTTTTATTGCACTAAAATGTCACTAACAAATATATTAATAATTAGTATTAATAAACTGATTTATCAACTTTGGTACATATCATGTTCAGGAAAATAATATTTTTGAGCAATAAAGGCAAAGTGATCTTTTGTCATCACTTCAAGCCTGTCATTGTTAACAATTTCTTGTCAAATATATGGAAGAAAACTTGACAGGGATGATCCCCAGGAAGACCAGATTCAAACTTCAACAAACAAAATTGATTCTCTGTAGGGAGCAGCTAGTAAGGTACATCAAAAGTAAAAATTACATTAAAGATGTTAGATATTTTTCTTTTCTTGAACCAAAAATAGAAAAGCTACACATATTTGCTGTATAGAATCATTGATATATGTAGATGAAGATTTCTATGTGGTATATGGTTTCCTTCTGAAGTATTCAATCTACCACAAATGAAGACCACATGGTCTATTGGGGTCTAAGCACTTTGGGATCAAATTTTAATAGGCTATAATATGGGAATTAAGACATCATTTTCTTAACCAAAATGGAAATTCAGTTGAAATACATGTACAAGAATTAATGTGATCTACAGATTTAAATTTGCATAAATGAAGCCCCCTAGGTCTTATCTTTAAAGTCAGAGATCTAGACTGCAATAGAAAAAAAAACAGTACATGTATTATTTACAACCAGATATATCTAGAGTTCATTATAATTCATATTTAGGTTTTAACCTTTATGCTAGAGTTCATTATAATTCATATTGAGATTTTAACCTTTTTGCTTGAGTGTGTTATAATTCATATTTAGGTTTTAACCTGTTTGCTTCAGTTCATTTTAATTCATATTTAAGTTTTAACCTTTTTGCTTGAGTTTGTTATAATTCATATTTAGGTTTTAACCTTTTTGCTGGAGTTCATTATAATTCATATTTAGGTTTTAACCTTTTTGCTGGAGTTCATTATAATTCATATTTAGGTTTTAACCTTTTTGCTGGAGTTCATTATAATTCATATTTAGGTTTTAACATTTTTGCTTGAGTATGTTTTAATTCATATTTAATTTTTAACCTTTTTGCTTGAGTTTGTTTTAATTCGTATTTAGGTTTTAACCTTTTTGCTTGAGTTTGTTTTAATTCGTATTTAGGTTTTAATCTTTTTGTTTGAGTTTGTTTTAATTCATATTTAGGTTTTAACCTTTTTGTTGGAGTTTGTTATAATTCATATTTAGGTTTTAACCTTTTTGCTGGAGTTTGTTATAATTCATATTTAGGTTTTAACCTTTTTTCTTCAGTTCATTTTAATTCATATTTAGGTTTTAACATTTTTGCTGGAGTTCATTATAATTCATATTTAGGTTTTTAACCTTTTTGCTGGAGTTTGTTATAATTCATATAAAGGTCTTGTCTTAGAAGTTATATATATATATATATATATAAATATATATTTTTCGTGTTACACCAAAGAACTATTTTTCCTGTAATATATATCAATGTGCATTGCTGAAGGACATGTTGACTAGGAAGAGAGTAAATCTGTCTAAAAATAGTCCTTTGACTAATGAAAGTATGCTTATCAGTAGGACTAATGTAAGGAATGTATTTATTTTACAGGATGTGAACTTAGATGAAGAACTGTTATTGGAGGATTGAACTCTTATCATGTGATAGACAAAGAACCAATCATATACATTGTAACATCTGTTAATTCACCAATCACAAACATTGTTTCAAACATTATTGATTGTATATTTCTATTTATTTTATGTTAAGTGCTTCTCTTGTGTTTTATTTATATAGAATACAAGATAATGTCAGATAAATAAGTTCCCAAACTGTAAAGATGAATTATGACCAAAATTTGAAATGATATCTTGCTCCGAGATGTCTGTAACTATTGCAAAAGTCAGATTTGTATGACATAAAACTTGTGGTCAGATTTCTTAGGATATTAGTAATTGTTATGTATATCTTTACCTTTGTTCAGAATTTACAATAATTTCAAAAACGGTCAAACCTGCACATATGGCCATTTAAAAAAAACCAAAACATTGCATAAGAGGTCATTACTTCAAGGTACTAAAGATAACAAATAAGTGTATAGATAACCTTATTTAAGCAGCTACCTGTCTTAAGCAGTCACTTTTTGACAATCCTCTGACAGACCACTTATTACAGGTTTGTGTGTGTAAGTTTTATTAAACACAGTGTATTATGTACATGTACAAAGAAGTCAACCTCCATTATGTTAATTTAAAGTTATACATGTATGAAAAAAAAATTGTTAAAAAAAAGTAAACATTGAAAATGTGCAATACACTGTAATATAACAAGTTGTGATAAAATCCTCTACCAAGACACGAGATACTGACCAAATTATTTATAGGTGAAAAACTTGTCAGGTGTCATAACGTGTTGTTTTATTTATTACTGACATACGTTTTTATATGAAGGGATAGGAGATATTGTTTATGTATGAGAAAGAAAGTTTATTATTATTGTCACCGAAACAGGAGGGAAAGAAATAAAATGATAATAGCTGATTATTGATTGTTATATGTTTATTATGCCATAGGTAAAACATCTATATTATGTTATTTTGATAAATAAGTGTGAAGGTTGGGTCGTATGAATAATCTTTACAGATTTTCTTGTTTTTCTTAGCTAACATTACTGATAGGCTACCACTTGGCTATTCAGATTGTTTAAACACTGTGTGTTTAATGATAGGCTACCACTTGGCTATTCAGATTTTTTAAACACTGTGTTTAATGGTCTATGTATGTGCAATTGGATTATGAAAAACAAGAAGTTTTCGTTAAATATTTGATAAACAAGTATTTCTAACTTCTGGGAAATTATTAGATGTGATGAATTCATGGTCTTTTTGGTTGATTCATCCTTGCCATCAGCCTGTCACAAAATTGTGTATGTGCAACTCTGATACATTTATTGGAAATAGCTTGGTTATTACTATATGAAGATTAACATACCGTTGCTGTAGCTTGATTTGACCTTTAAGGTAGTTATTGCCTGTTATTATTTATTTCAACAAATAAGTTTGTAGGAACAAGTGCTGTATTTTATTTTTGGGGGATGTCATAGTCATGATCGTATGGTAGTTGGATTTACAACTACCTGTGCAATCAGTGCCTATCACCAATAAAGTTGCATTCATGGCGAGGTGTACTAGATACAACATTATGTGATAAAGTTTGTCAGTGACTTGCGACAGGTCAGTGGTTTTCTCCACCAATATAGCTGAAATATTGTTAAGTGACATGAAACACCATGAACCATATGGGAATTCAAAGGTATCGTTCCTCAAAAAACAGAAGAACATTAGCAGAGACGTATGTTTTTGTGTCAAATATAACTTTAAATATAATTGTGTCAAATCTAGAAGTAATATCGAAATCAAATGCACCACTTATTCAAATTTAAATGTAACTTGATGAAGCTGAAATGTTGCTGAGTTGTCATTAGACAACATTCACAATTCAACTTTGAAATATCATAGTATTTAAATTGTCTGGTCTAATAAAAACGTAGATATCAAAGTTGGTGTGCATAAAATGTTTCTGGAATAACTTTCATCAGGTATGCTCAAAGTCAAAATGTTCCAAAGCCAAATAATTTAAAAGTGTTTGGTGCAAGAAAACCAAAGGTCCTAAACAGAATAGCCAAGATCGTCTAAGGTCTGAAAGCTTAAACTTGAAACGAGTTCAATGTAGATGTTTGACTGTTGTTAATTAAGAAATATTTATGACTTAACATCAACAAATGTCATGGTTTCCTATGATTGAGTGAGTGATTATAGATTAATGCCAAATAAGCAAGTTTTCAGCAAAATCTTTAGCTTTATATGTTGTGCTTTGTTGACCATTGTTTGTCCTTTTGATCTTTTTCTTTTGGCCATTGTCTTCCCTTCTTTGATTTGTGGATTCTGATTACCCCTTTGGTATCTTAAAACTCTTCTTACAAACATAATTTAGCCCATATTGTACAGAAATGATCATTGAATGAGAAATTAGATGAAAAACGAAAAAATACCAAAATAAAAAAAAATCGTAGAAAAAGGTAATATCAACAACCCCAATACATTTTCCTGACTTGACACAGGCACTTCAATAAAAAATGGTGGGGTTAAACTAGATTTATGGGCCCAATCCTCCTCTTAATGAAATGGTGCGTTGTGCAAGTGTTTTCCACACACAATAAAATGCTAGCTCCTACACACAAACGGCCGAACAGCGTTGCTTGATAATGATCTAATCATGAAAACTACACATATTATATTTAATCTTCGTGACACAGAAGTTGTCATATGTATAATATTAGTTCTATTAAAGAGAGCGGATGGTCTCGATCATTATATAAATATTAGATAACATACAAGGCCATCAGAAGAAATAATAGTCAATTTTGAACCAAAATATAATTGCACAAATTTACAACACAGAAATCTAAAAAGATGAGCAACATGAACCCCACCAAAAACCGGGGGTGGACCCAGGTGCCCGAGAAAGACAAGCATTTCCTGCTTCTTATAAGACACCCACCATGTTAATCATATAATCAATGTGTGTTGGACACCACTATATGTGAACAAACACAAATAATGTAAACAAGTCGTGAGCCCTACTACAAACAACTGGAGGTAAATACGAACCGAATATCGTTTTTATGCGAACATCGTAGGGATCATCATAATACGGAACTCGGAACGTAAAGACACATGAAAGGAAAAAAATGTTGGACATCATTATATGCAGACATACACAAAAACACATGAGCCCTCCTACAAACAACTGGAGGTAAAGACGAACCGAACATCGTTTTTATGCGGACATCTTCAGTCTATCAGATTTCATATGTGTAGTTCATCGCAGACTACGAGTGTTTGCTTATTTAAAGAAATCTGTATTTTCCCCCAAGTGCTCCTTTTTATCTTACAATACAGTCGTCTATATACCCTTCGTAAAACATCTAATTTAGTGTGCACGACAAATTTCTGGAATATTCTTCATCAGGTACGCTCAAAACCGAAAGATTAGAAAGCCAAATAATTTAATGTTTTGGGAGCAATAAAACCAAAGGACCTAAACATGACGGCCAAAATTGGCTAAGGTCACCTATGCCTGAGGAAATCTTAGTTTTATTAATATAATTACATTATTTAGGAACTGTAAATTTCAGTTATAGTGAAAATATCTGAACAGACAATCTATGTATAAGTTAACCATGCAGTATTCACTAATTGCAGGCAAAATAATAAAACCAATAAGAAACTAAACAACACTGACAATATGCATTTAAAAAAATCATTTAAACAGCATCTTGAAGACGGGTAATACAAGGACATAATTAAATACCAACATGTGGCGACGTTAGAAAGGGAGAGGGTGAACACTTCATGCACCCAACATCAAATAATTCTATTGTTTATTATAACTAAATATCCAATACAAATACGATTTTGAAAAGACATATGAACAAACTCATGAAAAACAAAAATGCAAGCAAAAAGTTTTCAATCCTCAATTTTACAAAAACCCAAATATGAATTCTATTCTGTAGCCATAGAAACATAGTGTCTTGGGTATAAAAAGGGGTACACTGTTGTTTTTATTTTGATATATGATTTTAATTAATCCATTTATGCATGCTGTTTCTGCTCTGTAATAGTGTACCATTGACATCACCACAAATAAAAAGACAAGTTTGAAGATACAAATTGAGTAATCGGAAGCCGTAAATTGAAAAAGGGCAGAAAATGCAATGGCCAAAAGGATAAGAAGAGTTAGAAGATACCAAAGATGTAATCAGAATCCGTATATCGAAGAAGAACAGACAACACAATGGCCAAAAGAAAAAGTACAAAAGGACAAACAACAATCTACAAAACATACACATAAAACTAAAGATCGAGTAACACGAACCCCACTAAAAACTGGGGGTGAACTCGGATGCTCCGGAAGGGTAAGCAGTTCCTGTTACACTAGTGACACCCGTCGTGTTGCTCTCGTTACAAACCCGGTGATAAGCCACGACAAACGAAACATCACAATTAGAGCAAGTCAGTCAGGTCAAGGCGATTACCGCAAAACCTCCGAAACCAAGACCCCACTCAACCACTAGGAACCCATGCCACAGTAGCCCACTGTCAGCATCACCCACCATCAAGGAAATCATGATAACTTTATCAGCATATTGGTGTTTTTGAATAATGCAAAAGAAATCTCCAAGTATTCCCTTTCTTCTCTAAAAGATGGAAGATTCCAAATGGATAATAAAAAGTCGTAATTTGAAAAATAAATAAAAAATACAATAACATCAAGATATTGTGTTCAAGATCATACTTTATCACATAGATGTCGATAGCATTAATATTTGTACCACAAGAAAACTAAAGATACCAAAGGTGTAATCAAAAGCCGTAAGGGAACAGTCATTATTTATCAGGTGGAGAGGCTGGAAAATTTTAGGTGGGGGGGGGGTCAAATTTGTTTTTATATAGGTATTGTGGGGGTCAATTTTTAAAAGCACTAAGCTTAGGGGCGGTCAATTTATCCTTAAAACATTTGGCTGTAGAAAAAAATTAAAAGTAAACAAAACCAAACAAAATAAATGAATAAATAATTTTGAAAACCTAAACAGTTCTAAACACTTAAGTGTGAAGGACATGAGAGTAAGGGGTGATATTCAATGTAGCGTTTAAATAATTAGTACTGCAACTTTGGGAAGTATCTAACTAGGATTTATAAATATCAATATAGCTATAATTATTTGGAATTTTATTCACATGTATTTTGAAATGAAAGATTCTGATTAAAAATGAACTCAAAGCAATTAACACTAAGTAGTGAACCAAAGAAGTACTGATGTTGTTATAGATTCGGAAAACAATATACGGATATCCGCACAGTGCACAAAAACTATTGCAGATAATCGGAATAAGCTAAACGATTTATTACATGTGTCACAATATTCTAAATCCGAATTCCGCTCACTTCTATGATTAGCAGTTCTAGATGAATTGCAGAATATCTCGATTTAAAAAATGTGAAAAACATGAATGATTTATTAAGAAAAAACAATGATCAGCCTTCTAATAACATTGACGTAAGTTGTGTGTAGACAGTAGGTCTAAAACATGCAAAGGGACTTTTTGTCTTATTAGAAACAAACTTCTTTACATTTGAAGCAAAATGTATAATCCTGGATAATGTGTGCCCTATTGTTGAAAAAAGATATTGGAAGTTATTTGAAAACCATTAGAATGTGAATGGTGAAAATGAGAGCATGGAAGAGGTGGATATGGATGGAAGTGAGAATGATCAGGAATATTGACTGGTAATGAAACAGATAAAAGTGAATGAGCAAGTAAGGTGCATGAGCATGTTTGAAGTATGTTTATATGGTCAACAAAAGATAGACATTAAACATTTTGTAGCTTATACTTGTACATGTATATAGGTGACATTTTTCATATACATGTACATGTAAGTAGTATATGGGTACGGACAAAGTCATATTTGTCGGGGAGCAATGGGGAGCAACCGTAAGTCACGTGACCGGAACTAACGTCACCGGAAGTCAAGTGACCGGAAGGTTTTTGAATAGGTTATACGATTTAGCCTGTTCTGGAGCAGTATATGATTAATAAACCGCGAAGCGAAGAGGTTTACGAAAAGGGTAAGCTGTTTTAAACCAGATTATACAAGTATAACCTGTGCAAACATTTAACATATTCCTAATATTCCTTATAATTGAATGATTCTTCGATTTTAATTACGATTGTTTCATGTGACTATTTGAATTTGTCGTTGGAGACGTCATAATATCAACCCAGGTAATCAAGTATAACCAATGTTGCTCCAGGCGGATCAGCCAATCAGATAGCAGAATTAACATAAAATTAAATTATTCTTTTGTTCTGCATACAGTTAAACCTGACAGAACATACCACCGTTTAGACCTACTTTTTGTACAGCAAACAGAGCGATGTCCGGATTAAACTAGTTAAATTTGTAAATGTTACACATTGGTACTAAATATGATGCCATGTTTATACAATATTTCAGTTTAATCGGGCTTCGGCTTATGCAGGTATTTTCGCACCGTTCGCACTAAATAAGATATCTACGTTTCTATAACAATCACTGGATCGAAAACTTTGGTAAGTGGACTATTAGTCTCCGAGGTTGTCATCCGCCCCAGTAGTCAGTGTTTCGGCACTGACATGGTTTATTACATATCAACGGTCTTATTACCATCATTTAGTCGATCACTTTGGTACGTGGACTATTAGTCTCCGAGGGTATCATCCGTCCATTAAGTCAGTGTTTCGTCACGGATATGGTTTATTAGATATATTAATATTTTAAATGTACATTTCCCAAATCATATAGTTTATTAAAACTGAAGTCAATCTCACTCAGCCATAGTTAACTTAGCAGATTTTTTCTATTTTTATAAGACTTTTGAATTATCTAGCTTTCCAATCTTTTGTCTATGAGTGTACTTGATGAAGAGTGTCATAGAAACGCACTAAATTATATATCTGCGTCTTTGTCCACAGTGCCTATGCTAAGATTCGAATTATTTCAACTATGTCATGGCAAAATAAAATCACAGTTAAGATGTTTCTTTATTTCGGAGGTAGACTAAAATTGATGCTTTCTATGAAAATTTTTTATATTTTTATTCTCTGAGATCGAAAAGGTCATTAAAGAAACGTTATAAAATCCAGAAAGGGCAATCAAGATTGAACAATCAAGAAACACTGCCAACATTGGGCACACCACAAAGCAGGAAAACAAAATAGATTATCAACACTGACCCCACCAAAAAGTACAAAGGACAAACAACGATCTACAAAACATACACATAAAACTAAAGATCGAGTAACACATCGAGTGAACTCATGTGCTTCGCGAAGAGTTAGCAGTTTTTGTTTTTTAAAGATATAATCGGGTGGTAGAAGGATTGAGATGTGTTCCATCGTGAACCAATCAACAGTAAGGAAATCTGACCAATCAGAAGTCGCCATTTCCGGCCGATTAGCCAATCAGAAGCCAGGAAAAAGAACCAATCAGAAAGCAGGATACAAAAAAAAACAACCAATCGACTCCATTGAAACAGTCTTCATTCTATGAAAAGCAGAGACAAGAGAGCAGAGACTCACACTTCATTCGACATGTCACGTAAATCAAAATCAAAAGACCAGACCAAAGCATTGAACATTCCGTTCACCCTGACACAAGGGGATCTGCTACAGGAAGCCTTAGCAGTAACGTTCGCCAAAGACCAGACCCAAGCATTGAACATTCCGGTCAAAGTACCCCTAGGAGGTGGAAGATACGCATAACTCACAGAATGGAATGGCAGTAAGAAAGTGGATCTGAGATTTTGGAAAACCGATACGATTCCTACCAATGTCGGTGTCAGCTTATCATTACCACAGTGGAAAGTCTTGTACAGTGCTATGTAAATGGTGGACGATTTGATCAGTTGAGTGAAAGACGGAAAACCAGTGGACTGGAGATATGACCTGGGAGAAGACGTCTACGTCATCATCAAAGCCTCTCAACCGAGAATTCACATCAGGAAGTACTTAGTGCCTAATGGAGAATGGACATTGCATCCTACGAAGAGAGGAGTGACCCCGAGTCTTTACGAATGGAAAGAACTGAAAAAGACCATACCTTTATTTGAAGACAGAGGGCCAGAACTGAGGACAATGGACAATAAAGTGACCGGAGAAGATTAAATGAAAGAGACTTGAACTTAAAGTGAACAATAAAATATGAAACTTGATTTCTGTGTTAGTCATAATTACATCCAAAGAGACCTCCTCCTCCTCCTCCTCCTCCTCCTCCTCCTCCTCCTCCTCCTCCTCCTCCTCCACCAGTACCACCACCACCACCACCATGTAAATAATGAACTATCAGATTCTGGTCTTGTCAAAGCAGGTGTACCCCAAGGATCTGTACTTGGCCCTTTATTATTTTTATTATATATTAATGACATTACAGATAACTTAGGCAATTTGGCGAGACTGTTTGCCGACGACACCTCATTGTCATACTCTGGGAAAAACTTTGATTTGATGCAAATTGAGATAAATAATGATTTACAAATATTGGATCAATGGGCAAAAACATGGCTTGTAGACTTTAACCCTAAAAAAACTAAAGCCCTTATAATATCAAATAATACTAATATTCCTGAATTAAACATACGTTTTAATGACGAATCAGTTGAACTTGTTGATAATCATAAACATCTGGGTGTAACATTTGTATCTAATGGAAACTGGACTGTACATATTGAAAACATATCTAGATCAGCATTAAAACAAGTAAATGTTCTTCGTAAATTAAAATTTATTTTATCTAAACAAGCTTTGTCAAATATCTATCTTACATTTATCAGACCAGTACTAGAATATGCATGTGAAGTGTGGGATGGGTGTTATGAACGGGACATTGAAAAATTAGAAAAAATACAATTAGAAGCGGCACGAATTGTAACAGGTCTGACAAAATTTGCTAGTAAGGATTCATTATATTTTGAGACTGGATGGGAAACTTTAGCCAATCGGCGGGAAACTTGTAAATTAACTACTTTTTATAAAATTCATAATAAATTATGCCCTCCTTATTTATTTAACTGTTTACCTCCAGTTACATCAGATGTAAATAGTTATAACCTTAGAAATAATCAGAATTATGTTCCACCCAGATGCAGACTGAGAACATCAGCAAGCTCATTTATTCCATCTACCGTTTCGCTTTGGAACAATCTAGACATATCAATAAGAAATTCTCCTACATTATCTTCGTTTAAAAACAGAGTGAAAGCTGATATTTATAAAACCCCAAAGTATTATAATGAAGGCCCACGGAAACTAAGTATATTACATACTAGACTTAGACACCAATGCAGCTCACTCAATGCCGACCTGTCAAAAATACATATAATAAATAATTTTAAATGTAATTGCGGTGTTTCTTTTGAAGATGCTATACATTATTTTCTGGAATGTCCCTTATACCTGAACGAAAGAAGAACACTTCTGAGTAATAGCGACGATATCAATATCAATATTGAAACTTTGCTCTTTGGGAACGATATGTATAGTTATGACGTCAACTCCAAAATATTTGGAAAAGTTCGAACTTTTATAAATCAATCAAAAAGATTTTAGGGCTAATGTCAGCAATTTTTCACTTTTTTTCACTTTTTCACTTTTTCACTTGTACTTACTTTCTTTCAGTGTCAAAATTTTAAATGTCTATTGTCTGTGTTTTGTTTTGCTGTCATTAATTCATGTGTATAATTTGTAAGGAGAGGACTTCATATAAGTTGGTATAACTTGCTGTCCAATCCTATTGTTTATGTACAATAAAATATTATTAAACTAAACCACCACACAAAACGAAACACATTATGAAAATATCACACATTTCATTCATTTGACTTAAAAATACCATCCTTGGAGTACTACACAACATATCCGAAAACAACAAACTTTACATGTAATTATGAAAATAAAAGGGGCAGATAACCAGGGAAAGGGGTAGACGCGGACGTCCTAAAGAACACCACAACCAGCATGCGCATAACATACTTCCGGTTCCAGACAGGGCTCTTCCGGTCACGTCACTTCCGGCACGTGACTTCCGGTTGCTCCCTATTGTTCCCCCCACAAATATGACTTTGTCCGTACCCATATACTACTCATGTATCTTCATTTAAATAATTGGGAATTCTGTAGGGTGAAATCAGAAAATATGACTTTGTTCATGTTGTCTTTAATATTTTAAGGAAATGTACTGTTTTTATGTGTTGCTTTGGATAAAAAATGTATATTAATATTAATCTTTAAATCACTAGGAATAAATGTTTGAATTATTTCATCAATGTTTCACTTAATGAAAACTAATAAAATGTTGCATAAATGTCAATGAGACCACACTACAGAAGTTCAACTATCAAATTATAAAGCAACAATAGATTACAATGTGGCCTCCAACAATAAGTGAGAGTCAGACTGAACAACTTGCAAGCTATAGATGGCCGCAGAATAAAAGTAATGCTATTAAGGAGAAAATTATGCTAAGCATGAGAGCATGTCAAGACTGCAAATACTCAGTTCTTTTTATTTATTCTCTATAAAATTAATTTTCCATTTAAATATAATGTACGGGTACATAGCAATGGTCATATAGAAGTGTATTCTTGAGATGTAGTCTTCTCACAGATATATATTAATACTATGTTATTTGTCCATTTGGGGGGGGGGGGGGAGTATTGTAAAATTTGTGTGGGGGTAAATTTAAATTTGCTAAAACTCGGGGGGGGGGGGGGAGGGGTGTCTTTTTCTTATACTGTCACATCACAGATAAATTGTCTAGTCCCCCTCCCCCTCCTGGTAAATAATGACCGTTCCCTAAATCGAAGAATGCAATGTGACTAGACAAAGAAAGACAAAAAGACAAACAGTTGTCCAGAAAACTTAATATTGATCAACACGAACCCCCACTAAATACCGGGAATGAACTCGGAGGTTTCGGAGGAATAAAAAAGCAGTACCTGCTATTCTAATGACACTTAATTGAATGTGGAAGACAATGTACAGGCATTCCATTTATTCAGCAATTTATTTTGTTTTGCAGTTAGCATATAAGTAATCATGATACAGACATATACGCCGCTCTGCATTACAATTGACACTACACTTTGGTATCAATAGGGTACTTTTTAAATATCTGAAATTAATTCTCCTCCTAGTTTAGAAAACCATTCTAACGGCTGATTGAAGGAATTTTCCTTTAAATAGTTTTAGGTATTCGGAAGTATTTTATGATGCAATACCTTTTCACAATTCCATAGTTGATGTCCTTGAATATTCTTAAGATGAAATAATTTTTGAAAATAAATTTTGAATTCGACTTAACGTCCTAGAGATATTGATTGTGCGACGTTTGATTTGTGTGTTCTTGTTACAATCTTTGTCTTTGCCTTTGTGATATCAAATCACTGTTCTAACAAGAGTTTCAAGATACCAAAGAGGTAATCAGAATCCGTATTTCGAAGAAGAACAGACAACACAATGGCCCAAAAAAAGTACAAAAGGACAAACAACGATCTACAAAATATACACATAAAACTAAATATCGAGTAACACGAACCCCACAAAAAACCGGGGGTGATCTCAGGTGACACGAACCCCACTAAAACCCGGGGGTGATCGCAGGTGCTCCGGAAGGGTAATCGGTTCTTGCTCCACTAGTGGCACCCGTCGTGTTAATCTAATTACAAACCGGTGGTAAGTCATGAATGAAGAAAGGACCGGGAAGTGGTTACTACTGGTATTAGTTAGTTCTCGCATGTCATTGGTGATTGCTTCTATAAAACATGAAGTTGACGTGTTTTATTTTTCTTCTATTGATATGTAAATGTATTTATGATTATCCCTTGTTGTTACAATTCAGTATTTTTCTGTTGTGATTCTCCATATTAACAGTATTTTTCTGTTGTGATTCTCCATATTAACAGTATTTTTTCTGTTGTGATTCTCCATATTAACAGTATTTTTCTGTTGTGATTCTCCATATTAACAGTATTTTTCTGTTGTGATTCTCCATATTAACAGTATTTTTCTGTTGTGATTCTCCATATTAACAGTATTTTTCTGTTGTGATTCTCCATATTAACAGTATTTTTTCTGTTGTGATTCTCCATATTAACAGTATTTTTCTGTTGTGATTCTCCATATTAACAGTATTTTTCTGTTGTGATTCTCCATATTAACAGTAATTTTCTGTTGTGATTCTCCATATTAACAGCATTTTTCTGTTGTGATTCTCCATATTAACAGTATTTTTCTGTTGTGATTCTCCATATTAACAGTATTTTTCTGTTGTGATTCTCCATATTAACAGTATTTTTCTGTTGTGATTCTCCATATTAACAGTATTTTTCTGTTGTGATTCTCCATATTAACAGTATTTTTTCTGTTGTGATTCTCCATATTAACAGTATTTTTCTGTTGTGATTCTCCATATTAACAGTATTTTTCTGTTGTGATTCTCCATATTAATAGTATTTTTCTGTTGTGATTCTCCATATTAACAGTAATTTTCTGTTGTGATTCTCCATATTAACAGCATTTTTCTGTTGTGATTCTCCATATTAACAGTATTTCTCTGTTGTGATTCTCCATATTAACAGTATTTTTCTGTTGTGATTCTCCATATTAACAGTATTTTTCTGTTGTGATTCTCCATATTAATAGTATTTTTCTGTTGTGATTCTCCATATTAACAGTAATTTTCTGTTGTGATTCTCCATATTAACAGTATTTTTCTGTTGTGATTCTTCATATTAACAGTATTTTTATGTTGTGATTCTCCATACTAACAGTAGTTTTCTGTTGTGATTCTTCATATTAACAGTATTTTTCTGTTGTGATTCTCCATACTAACAGTATTTTTCTGTTGTGATTCTCCATATTATCACATTGAATTTAATAGTGAAGATTGCTGGTGACCTTCTGTTTGGTGAAAGAAGATCGGGGATTGTGTACATGTTGGCAATTATTTAATGACATGGCCTGACCATTGTAAAGACAATAATAAAAACGTAGATATCAAATTTAGTGCGCACGACGCGTTTCTGGAATAACCTTCATCAGATGACGCTCAAAGTCGAAAGATTGGAAAGACAAACAATTTAATGTTTAGGGGGCAATAAAACCAAAGGGCTTAATCAGGATAGTCAAAATCGGCTATGATCACCTATGCCCGAGGAAGGAGAACCTTGTTGATATCTGAAGTTAGTTGTGATGCAGGTTTTCTTGTCCTGACAATTGAATTTTCGGAGGTTGTTGCCCACTGTAGTACTCAGGAGGTGACACACTCAGGCTGGATGTAGTTGGTTGTTGACGAACACCATCCCAGTTTCTATATGGAGATTGGTGTTACAGTGTATTATGGTTATTAAAGCCTAAAAGTGTTTCATAGCTCTGTTACTGGACTTGACTATGAAATACAAGACAGTCTTACAAGCAACAGTAACTGTTTACCCTTCGCTAACACCATCATTTCTCCCCGGTTATTTGTTGAGGTCCGTACTACCCTTCGTTTTAGCTTACCGTGTTATGTTTTGGTCTACGGCTTGTGTTCTTGTGCCCAATGTTGCCTGTGTCTCTTTGTTGTCCGTTCGTCTTTGCCCCTTCAATTTTCTCTAAGGACCGATGCTTTACTTCGAAGTATTAGTACTCGAGTTATCCGGTGGTCACTTGTGGAGCAGGAACTGTTTGCTCTTCCTGAACACTTGAGTTCACCCTCGTTTTTAGTAGTGTTCGGTTTGTTCAATCTTTAGTTTTCTGTGAAGTGTGTTGTTTGTCTTTTTCTTTTGGCCATGGTATTGTCTGTTCTTCTATTTACGGTTTCTGATTACCCCTTTGGTATCTTCAAACTGCTTAAGCTGAAAGCTATTACTATACTTATTACGAGTTATGTAATAAAATGAATTATGAATTCATGTATAAATTATGTGCACAAAAAATCATTCTTTAAAAAACAACAAAACATTTTTGTAGATATGCGTGATGTATTCTTGAGAAACATTGGAGAAAATACTAACAAGAATAATTATAATTTTGAAACTAACGATGACTATTTTGTTTGCCCTATATTTAAACCACCTTTTCTCACATATATAATTCTACAAGGGTAAATTATACTTCACGGAGTGTAGATAAGGAAATGGTTAGTAAAATTGTAAATAAATAAAAGAAACTTTCGTAGTTAACCTATCAAATACAGGGACCTTGTAGCATTAACATTGATTCATACAAGTAACAATTCACAAGCAACCACATGGAAACAAATACATTTAAACCACAAATTATTTAGAAGATGGTTCAAGGTAGTGATTTTATATATATATATATTAAAATCTAAAATCTACATGTATGTAAATATATATATATTCACTGAAACGTTTAAAACATTGATTGTCAATCGATAACCATGTATGTATGTACAAATACATTGACAGCGACAACTGACGACAAACTTGTCGTCCGAATATGACTGCGAAGAGCAACAGCTGTTACATTACTGACTCATGCAATTGTTACAATAAGATAAATAACGATTCTGAGAAAAAATAATAATCGAATATTTATGGGACGTCACATACTTGTATCAATAACTTGTATCCACATAATACAGTTTGCAAAAGTTTAACAACGTTTAACTATTAATAATCTTCGAAATATTGAGTTTATATGGACCTTAAAGTTGAGACAAAACAGACAACATTGACGTATATATGTTGATGAGGCAATATTGTTAGTAATATAGAAAGTGATGGAGTTAAAGATTACACTAACGGGAATGGAGGTGGTTGAGAGACACGGGTAAGTGGTAAATGTATATGTTACATCAGCAGCATCATGATCATACGGCTGTTTTATGATATTTAACGCCACTTTCAACAATATTTCAGTTATATCGTGGCGGTCAGTTTTATTGATTGAGTAAACCGGAGTACCCGGCGAAAACCACCGACCTGCCGCAAGTCACTGACAAACTAACCGGAGTATCAGCAGAAAACCGGTGACAGTGACTTGCGGCAGGTCGGTGGTTTAGTCTGTCAGTGACTTGCGGCAGGTCGGTGGTTTTCTGCGAGTACTTCGGTTTCCTCCCCACCAACGAAATTGACCGCCACAACATAACTGAAATATTGTTGAAAGTGGCGTATTGTAGAAAACAGGGGGTGGTGACAGACAAATTGTTTGTTATTTAAAAATCCCTATTTTAGTCTTAAAATTTGACATAAAAATCGGTATTGCCACATAATAAAAGCGATTTGAAGACGTATAATAAAACATTTTCACAATATAAAAAAATCGTGCTATGAATTACTGGAACTTATCAATCAGCCGCGTAATTATTTTCAAAATTCAAGAAAAGAAAGTGTTGTATAAATCTAAGGATTTCATCTACGTGTAATTTTAGCATAAGCTGTTAATTCCAAATATTGATCATTTGCGAAGATCGATAAGTTAACGCCAGCTAAGAGTGCTTAACGCCACTTTCAACAATATTTCAGTTATATCGCAGCATTCAGTTTTATTGGTAGAGGAAACCGGAGTACGCAGATAATATTACGTGACCTGCTGCAAATCACTCGCAAACTATATCACATATAAATGCAATCAGTTAATAAAAAAGCAAAGTTTCTCTCACGAATCTTGCTACATATATATATTTGGTTTCCTTAAATGATTCCCTAATTTAGATAACACGGAAGGCACCATCCCTTTATTGAAGTGTATCTACCACGTCAGGAAAGTGAGTGGTCATGTGCATGTGTATTTTAGTGTCTCTTAAGATTTTCGAATGGATGTTGGAATTGTTCCGACGGTGTGGTATTTTGTGTTTTTCGCATTATTCTATAGGACAAGTTTAAGAAATTTTAAAGAATTTTAATAATGAAGCCTACGAAATGTTATCTATCGACAATGGTTATAACAACATATTAAGAATAAACTGGTAGAACGTGCTAAAATGGATCACGGGTCACTGTTAATCGGGCGGCTGTATCGAGAAACAGATACGGTGTTGAAAAAACTGTTGATACTCATAAAATATTGATAAATGCAATAAAATTTTATGTTTATTTTCAAGAAATATGATAGACAAAACCATGTGTGAAGTTTTATGACGACATATCTCCGATTTCTATATAAATTTACGAGTTGAAGTGGGGAAGCATGTATTTTTATCTTGTACAAGAATAATGAGCGTCGTGATTGGATGACCGATTTAAAACACACAGACTTCGCATGGTTTAGCAAGGTTACTCAGGTCAATAGTTTAGCAAGAAAAAAAGGAAAAAGGGGGGGGGGGGGGGTAATTTTTTTTTGTGAATTTTACAGTTAAATAAATGTTATGTTTCGACAGTTTAAAGAGAAAAATTAAAATTTGTTGCGACTTAAATCAGCGTTAAAAATTGAACAAATATCAGTGGTTTTGTAAATGAGATTTATTTTAAATAGAAAATCTGAATTTATTATTTATTAATTTATTATTAATGATACAATTTTATAACCCTTAGGAGGGAGAGGGGGCTATAATGGAAATTTGAAATAAAAACACAGGATCGGACTTTAAGCAAAAATAAAAATCCAGGATTAGTTGTTTATTAAAAAAAATCCAGGACCCCTGTGTACATGATTTTTTTTTTAAAGTTAATAATATGAAATATTGACATCCACACTTGCCTTTTGGACAGCACATTTCTGTGTCCTCACTTGCCCACAGGCAACACTTGTTATTCAATAGAAAAAGACATTAAAACTTTGGTATTATATGTTATAAGTGAAGCCTAAGCTATATAAAACGAATGAAAAAATATAAAAGCCTTTCAAAGGTTTATTATAACTACTAATAAAATGAATGATGCATTAAATGGTTTCTATTTGAAACATAAAATATGGAAGATGTATAATCCATTATCTTTCCTATTGAGTCTTCCACAATGACGACATGTTTTTCTTAACTGCCTGAGGTCCGTTGTTGAACTTGTGATTAAACTAATCATATCATGATTAGCTCTAATTACATTTTTAATTCCTAATCACATACTTAGCTAATGCAATGATTAAATTCTGTTGCTGAACTGCATTAGCTAATTATGTGATTAGGAATTAAAAATGTAATTAGGGCTAATCATATGATTAGCTTAATCATAAGTTCAACAACGGACCCCTGATGAATATTGAAAATCGTAGCGGCATTAATTAATTGCTTTGTTTAATATATCAGTGTTACTAAGCATTCCTACTTCTGAAATGTATAGAAATATAAGTAAAGTATACTGTGCTTTTTTTTAAAGCTTCAAAAATCTGTAAATTAAACTTTCTAAAGTTTTCTCATAGTGTTATGTAGACAGTCGTTGGCTATTTTTTGTCTGTCCTTCAATTTACGACTTCTGATTACCTCTAGTATGCATATTGAAAATCTTACAAGGTTTCATTATTTAGGAAACATATCAGTGTTACTGAGCATTGCGCGTTCCAAAAATGTACATAATATATACAGCATATTAGCAAAACATCAGATACATTTATCCGATGTTTGATGGTGTTTAACGCCACTTTCAGCAATACTTCACTTATATCGTGGCGGTCAGTTTTATTGGTGGAGGAAACCGGAGGACCCGGACAAAAACCACCGACCTGTCACAAGTCACTGACAAACTGTACCACATAATGTTGTACACCTCGCCCTGATCGAGATTCAAACTCACGACATCAGTGGTGATAGGCACTGATTGCATAGGTAGTTGTAAATCAAACTACCATACGATCACGGCCACGACGGCCACTTACCTTTATCCGAAACAGCTCAACTATCTATCAATTTTTAGATTAACATTAACTACGAATAACATGCTGTAGTAACACGACGGATGTCACTAGTGGAACAGGAACTGGTTATCCTCCTTCTTCTTTTGATCACTGTTTTGTCTGTTTGATTTGCGGCTTCTGATAACCCATTTGGTATCTTCAAACTTTTCTTATGAATATTGGAAATCTTAAAATGGATAATTTTTGGGAAAATAATTCAATGGTACCTTGCTTTCTTGTTAAAGTAACTACATACTATATATAAAATTAGCAAAGAAAAAGCAGGAATGCTAATAAGACAAATATCAAATTTATTAGATTTATATCTTTAGTCAAAATTTACAGTCCCTAAATCATGTAATTATTACTAAAACTAAGATTTTCTTCCACCAGGCACACGTGACCATAGCCGATGTTGGTTATCATGTTCAGGTCCTTTGGTTTTCTTGCTCTTAAAGACTTTAAAATTATTTGGCTTTCAAATATTTCAGCTTTGAGCATACTTGATTAAGTTATTCCAGAAACGCGTCGTGCGCACTAATCTTGATATCTACGTTTTAATTATTATCACTGGGTCGATGTCACTGCTGGCATCATCCGCCCAGTAATCAGTGCTAAACACTGACATGGTTTATAGGATATAATATTATAGTTCCTAAATCATGTAATTATTATTAAACTGAAGGTTCACCTCCCTTAGGTGTTGGTGATCTAACCAATTATGGCTATCATATTTAGGATTTTTAGTTTTCTTGCTCAAAAGACTTTTTTATTATTTGGTTTTTAAATATTTTGGCTTTGAGCGTACCTGATGAAGAAGAGCTTGAAAATTCCAAAGGGGTAATCAGAATCTGAAAATGAAATCATTTCTTTTGTAGTAAAGTTTCGTTCTTAACCACCCCTCACTGTCAATTTCGAGGTGTAGGTCAAGGTATGAAGCAGACCTAGCTGTATCTGTGGTTATTCCAGTATAATGTCGTGCGTAGGTCAAGGTATGAAGCAGGCCTAGCTGTGTCTGTGGTTATTCCAGTATAATGTCGTGTGTAGGTCAAGGTATGAAGCAGGTCTAGCTGTGTCTGTGGTTATTCCAGTGTAATGTCGTGTGTAGGTCAAGGTATGAAGCAGGCCTAGCTGTGTCTGTGGTTATTCCAGTATAATATCGTGTGTAGGTCAAGGTATGAAGCAGGCCTAGCTGTATCTGTGGTTATTCCAGTATAATGTCGTGCGTAGGTCAAGGTATGAAGCAAGCCTAGCTGTATCTGTGGTTATTCCAGTATAATGTCGTGTGTAGGTCAAGGTATGAAGCAAGCCTAGCTGTATCTGTGGTTATTCCAGTATAATGTCGTGTGTAGGTCAAGGTATGAAGCAGGCCTAGCTGTATCTGTGGTTATTCCAGTATAATAACGTGTGTAGGTCAAGGTATGAAGCAGGCCTAGCTGTGTCTGTGGTTATTCCAGTAAAATGTCGTTTGCACTAAATTTGATATTATATTTTTATTATCATAATTCAAAAGCTGAAAAGAACAGACACAAAAACTGAAAGCAAAATCAATAAAGACGCTCTAGATGTTAGCAGAAAAAGAGAGAAAATTCAGGAGATCCATAACTGTAGAATATTTGATGAAAATGAAATGTTCTGAACTATATAGTCAAATTGAAGACGTCAGTGCTTCTCCTAGATATAATAGATATCATCTACATTTTACAGTGTTGATCAGTTAGCTCTGACACACCTCCCTGTAAATTTGGTAGGAAGGGGCAATATACCAATGAAAGTTAAAGTAGACGGTGACGGGTCATTTGGCGGTAGTAGTGTCTACGAACTGCTTACCGACTTCACTGCTGGTTTTTAACGGGATCCATGTTGCTCAATCTCTAGTTTTCTGTGCAGTGTTTCGTGGATCAACGTGTTTGTCTTTTGATCCATTGTATTGTCTGTTATCTATGACATTATCTGATTTAAACTCGTGAACTTTTTTATCTGATTGTTTTAATTTAATATGTAGGGGTTTTTTTTTCTTAAAGCGAGGAAACTTTTTCAGTAATCCAGATAATATGGCGCCGCCTGTGTAACACATGGTACATCTACAAAACGGAGTAATTCGTTTTTGCTTAGTTTATCTATATTGTATCAGTTGTATATCGAATTTTACATCTATAATATTAAAGTAATTAATATTTAATGAATACCCCATTGTTTTGCTGGAGGGATATTTGGAAGGATATTTAGATTTATCATGGAATCAACGCTTACAAAATACAGCATGTGATGACGGAAAATGTATTTTTTAATTGTGCTACAAAAAATGTTATGACTTAACGGAAACCCGAAAATAAACGAAAGCTATATAGATAAAAATACATACATTGTCGAAAAATATTTAAATTTATTTGTACGAGCTTTAGAAACGGGAAGAAAATCGATCCTTTGTTGAGCTTTTCTGCCCTGTTTCGAAGCGAGTGCAAATGAATTATATATTTTCAGACAACGCACGTATATTGTATTTATCATGCAATGTAAAAAAGCCCAAGGCGACTTGGTACTTCGCTTTTGACCAACGGGAAAGCGAAGTCAACCTTCACAAGGCGACGTCTTCGTCCGAATAGCCCTCCAACGTGAGCTTGCTATAACTTTCATACTTTGCATGCTATAATTTTCATATATCTGTTTTGAATGGCATGACAGAAGATACTAAAACATTTTCATTTTACTTGTCAAATGTAACTACCTTGTATTGTATGTAATGTGTTTGTAAATCGTATGTGTCTTGCATGCTTTGTTTTTATGTATTATTTGTATTATGTCGGTTTTAAAAGTTCTTCAGAGTTTATGATGTATGGTGCTCCATGTACTGACTTTAAATAAAACTTTTTGACTTTTGACTTAGAGCCCCAAAACAACTGCTAAATTGTCTAAAAAGACCAGAAACTCGCATTGTTCTAATCGTTCTTGGTGTAAAATCACTAATTAATTTCTTTAAGAAGAGTTTGAAGATACCAAAAGGGTAATCAGAATCCGTGTATCGAAGAAGAACAGACAACACAATGACTAAAGGAAAAAGTACAAAAGGACAAATAACGATCTACAAAACATACATATAAAACTAAAGATCCAGTAACACTAACCTTTTCTACTAAATTTGTGTTTTTTTCGAGCCAGAACAACGTTATTATAAAAAACGCTATAATCATGAATATTATACATATTATATTTAATCTTCGTGACACATAAATTGTTACATGTATAATACTAGTTATATTAAAGAGAGCATCATCTAATCACCAGATAGTAGGTCATCGTTACACATAATAGTGAAACAATAGTCAATTTTGAACCAAAATCTAATTGCCAATACCTCTATCGTCATCTGTACGCAATGAACAATACTTTTCAACAAGGTAATATTTTGTCAGTGACCTAATTCCGTTGGATCTGGGATTCTGGCCACAGGATAGGCTTAACTAGAATGGCATTAAACACCCATTAAATTACAATAATATTCTATGATTTGTACATGAGAACATTTTGACATTTATTGTTGTGTTTGTAGCCTCCCTGGCTTGTAATCATCTTTAAAATTAATTATTCATGCATGACCTTTGGCATGATCTAAATTTGTCAAGTTGTAACATATTGTAAGGTTTAATTGACCCAATTGAATATTATTATCTTGTCATGGGTAAAAACATGATCACATAAAAAGGTATCGTACAACAATGTGCACTTAAATTATACTACTATAAAGTACTAATATAAATAATTATTGTTTAAAATGGAACAGAAGTACATGTGGACTAATACAATCTAACCGGTGTTGCTTGGAACGGAAACTTGACCACAAAATGTCTGATGATAGTAGCAAGCCCATTATCATATTGGTTTGATTAATGATCTTTAACGCCACTTTCAACAATATTTTAATTATATCGTGGCGGTTTGTTTTATTGGTGGAGAAAACCACCGACCTGCCGCAAGTCACTGATCACATTTATCAAATAATGTTGTATCGAGTACACTTCGCAATGAACGATGTTAGCACTGACAACTTTAATGGTGATAGGCAATAATTACACAAGTAGTTGTAAATCACGACAACGACGGCCCCTTATAAATATAAATATCATTTGTTTCTTTTTGATACATGTACTTGGTTGTTCTACAAATTTATATTTTAAGGATTCTAATAAAAGACAGTTCACACAAAGATATATTTAGTACAAAATCTGAATCATTTGAAAGTTTGATTCGTAGTTGGTCACTGAACTTCTAGCGGGAAATATCTCATGAATATTCATGACCAAAACAAGTTGAATGATATGTCGGTGACATGTTGCAGATCGTTTATTTTCTGTAGATATTCTGTTTTCTTTCACCAATAAAACAAACCACTACAAATAGCTGAGATATTATTACAAGTAGAGTCCAATATCCATTATCAATAACTCGCTTAAGACAAATGACCCCCTCTTTTATGAAGGAGCTGTCATTGTTGCACTCATGTAAGACAAATGACCCCCTCTTTTATGAAGGAGCTGTCGTTGTTGCACTCATTTAAGACAAATGACCCCCTCTTTTATGAAAGTGCTGTCGTTGTTGCACTCATGTAAGACAAATCACCCCCTCTGTTATGAAGGAGCTGTCGTTGTTGCACTCATGTAAGACAAATGACCCTCTCTTTTATGAAGGAGCTGTCGTTGCACTCATGTAAGATATATGACCCCCTCTTTTATGAAGAAGCTGTCGTTGTTGCACTCATGTAAGACAAATAACCCCCTCTTTTATGAAGGAGCTGTCGTTGCACTCATGTAAGACAAATGACCCCCTCTTTTATGAAGAAGCTGTCGTTGTTGCACTCATGTAAGACAAATAACCCCCTCTTTTATGAAGGAGCTGTCGTTGTTGCACTCATGTAAGACACATGACCCCCTCTTTTATGAAGGAGCTGTCGTTGTTGCACTCATATAAGACAATGACCCCCTCTTTTATGAAGAAGCTGTCGTTGTTGTTATTGTGAGTGTTGTTTAACGCCAAGTGAGCAATTTTTCAGGCATATGATGGCAATGATAATGTACATTCAATGAGATGATGATGTCTTGTATAGCATTAGATCATGCAACACTCTTGGTATGATTTTTATATAGTTAGCGGACTGAAATAACAGTCTTCAGGTAGACATGTCGCTCCAATCGGACACATTATTTTGATTCTGAGCCAGCCAGTCTTTGGTCTATCTCCTCAGGTATACGTGCTTAGCGGATAAGCAACACATAATTGTGTAGTCGTCTTGTGTAGACCGATCGGGGCTTGAACCCACGATCTACCACACTGGAGGCGAGTACGCTTATCATTTCACCACCGATGCGTCAACGTCAAAGGTTTCTTAAAGAACCTGTAGATAGACTATTTACGTATATATATTTAAAAACACACCTTTTACATTACAAAGTTTAAATCTATTAATTGTCAAGGTTAGGTTAGTAATAGGTATTTTATTTTTATAAAGGTTTTCGACTTATAAAAATATAATAATAAAGCACGAGTTAACCATTATAAGTTTTAATATCAATAAAAGATTTATTTTTAATTTAAATATATGATTTAATAAAATATTTGGAAGATGTGCGTACTCATCAATAAATCTGGCTATCTGATGGTGGGAATAGTGTAATTAAACAAAGAGATAACAAATCAACAGGGAACTGGAATTTCTGGTAAAGGTAAGCATAACATTTGGTAGACCCTTTGGTTTTATTGCCCCTAAAGCTTTTTAATTATATAACTTTCCAATCTTTCGGGTTTGATCATACCTGGTTATCCCAGAAACGCGTCGTGCGCACTAAATTTGATATCTACGTTTTTATTCAATCAGATATATATATATAAACATTGCTTTCTCATATATTGGTGGAAGCTTAAGGAAAATGAATTATTTATGTGTTATTTATACAGGAACGATTATATAACTTTTAGAACATCAGGAAACGGATTAATATACGTTTTATAATTTGTTTCCGAATCCTATTAATGATTCATCCGAATAGTTTGTACATATTTATGCTTGTATTGTCTTAATGAATTACTTAAACAAATATGCTTACACTAACACTGCAGTTTTCAACAAGGAATTTGGGTAAAATTTGAGTAATAATTACCGATTTTTCATATACAAAAATACAATTTGTGTTTAGTGTAAAAAAGCTTTTCTGCCTCGTGAGAAAACTTACCTCCCTCATACACGTTAAATGCAGATGGTTGTCTTGCGATGATTGTGTTTTGAGGCAACTGCATGCTGTATTTACTATTGTTTGTCTATATCTGTTTTGCCGATTGATATCTACATATGTAGAGTGAAGAGTTAGGACTACATTAATTGGTTTAACATCCGCCACCACATACGCGTGTTTGTCCCAAACTATAACATAGAAATCCAAACGTCGTGGTTGGTATTGTTGCAGTTTGTTCTACTGTCAATCATTACTGATTAATGCTTGAACAATACGTGGGTCTTGTTGTTGTGATTCGTTAGGCCGTTGAACTTGGTTTCTACACTTGTTTGATTTTGTCAGTGGTGTTAGGGTTGTACTTTGTTATACTGTCAACCATTGATGTCCAAGACTTGCCAGATGCATGGTTCTGGTTGTGTTTCGATATACTGTTGAACTTTGTTTCTATGTGTGTTTGAATTTGTCAGTGGTGTTAGGTTTGTGGTTAGTTATACTGTCAACCATTGATGTTTTTGCCGGATGCGTGGTTCTTGTGTTTCGTTTTACTCTTGAACTTTTTTTTATGTGAGTTTGATTTTGTCAGCAATGTTATGGTTGTTATCAGAAGTCAACTATCTTAGCCCCTATAAATTACAGATTGTGCCTGTTAGCCATGTGACATTAAATAAATCAGCCATCCCAAATTGCAATGATCATTCGAGTTTTATTGGAAAAGTCTACATTGACGAAAATGGGAAAATATCGAAATACATGTACGTGTATTTACGTAAATCATATTGTGGAGAATGCCAGTTCATAATGAACAATAGTTTGGTACCAGTGATCATTGATGGCATGCTGCCAAGGTAACGGTTTATCACCTTTTCCACTATATACTCCTTTTGCTGTGAAAATATGCACTTCTGTCCTGTAGACCAATCCACACGACGCCCTTTTTCGTATATGTTTCTTTCCTCTATCACTGCCAAACTTGGACTGTATATGAGTAGCACGACGGGTGTCTTATAAGAAGCAGGGACTGCTTACCCTTCGCAAGCACCCGAGTTCACGCCGGATGTTTGGTGGGGGCCCGTGCTGCTCATCATTTTAGTTTCTTGTGTTGTCCTACTGTGTGTCTTTACGTTCTGAGTTCCGTGTTGTGACGTCCGTCACGATTTCCGCATAAAAACGATGTTCGGTTCGTCTTTACCTTCAGTTGTTTGTCTTATTTATATTAATTGTGTTTATTTGTGCATAGTGGTCTCCAACACATATTGTGTTGTGTTTTTGTTTTGTTTTTCTTCGTCTTGTGTACCTTATGTTGCCAGTTTCTCTTGATTGTCCTTTGTTGATTGCCCATTCGGTATTCTCTAACGTTTATTTAATGCTTGTCAAGAATAAAGCTGAAATATCACTCACTTGATGTTAAGCGACAATCGATCAATCAACCAATAAAAATAATAATGAGATTGTTTGTTTACCTTTAATTAGAGATTTAATATTAGTTATTGTCTTGTTTGATAATCAGATCTAGGACAGATAAGATATTCTAGATAAATGTATAACCTATATAAATGTTTAACAACATTAAGCTTCTATTTCAAGGTAAGAGACATTTTCTGATTGAAAGAATGAAAAGGGAAAAAATATATAAAATTTCATCATTATATATTTATATTATAAGGCCACTCAGTTTTTCAAAGTAAAACCATGTTCCGAAGGAAAGTAATGAAAACTGGTAGTTAAACTTAAACAAATGATACCACTCTACAAGAAGTGTCCATTGTTTATCTGATACTTAAAGTGCGCTTACACTGAAAATGTTTCCGTCTAATTCGTTTCAAATTTTATCAGTACAACTGTTTCAAGCACACAATTAACACTCTAATCACGTCCACGAGCTAACATGTTTGATGGGTCCATCAAATAATGGAAGGGACCTGGATATGTGTTTAGACTGTCGAATGTGTGCTTGAAGCAGGTTCACAAAAAATTAAAGCGAATTTGGAGGAAATATTTGACTGTAAACCCACCTCTAAGTAAAGAGGAAATAAAGTTACCAGAACACGGCATAGTCTCGCTTCCTAGATTTTATTGTCACCATGGACTTTATGTTGTGTATTTTGCTATATTTTATTTTGTTGTTTCTATATATATATGTTGTTGGTTGGTGTTGCATCAGAAATTTGTGATTTGTTGTATAAACTATTAAACCTGAAGCTTTCTACGCCCGACGATCCCAATATGAATTCAATTCTAAAGATATAAAGAATCTAACACCGGCAAAAGTGCAAGACAGGGAAATCTCCGACACCCTCGGGTAAGATTTCAATCGTTTGCTGACTCGGCTCAGGTGTAGGATATTTCCCTGTCTTGCACTTTTTGCCGGTGTTTGATTTTATTTCTCACTTTTATCAGCAGTTTTTAGTTTCGTGTTTGTTTGTAAACTTCATGTAAACAATGCGAGTTATTTCCCCTTCATGTCAATCAAAAAATTAGTTCCGTATATTTGTGTATTGCGTGAAGGTTTTTATGTAATAATATGGCTGATTGTTAGGATTTGCGTGTTTATAAAAGATTGAAAACTTATATACAGTGAATTGTTTATTTTAAAAAGGAAAAGCATGGAGAATTTGTATTAACGTTGGGGATTATCAGAAGTGTGAAGAATCCCATTAACGGTTTACGGTTTAACTTAGCTACTTGTATATGCCTGTCCTAAGATACGACATTTATTTCCAACTAAACATGTCGTGGTCTTTAGTTGTGTCAAATGGTTTGAGGGGAGAGATCGTTGCTCGTTTTGATGGTTTTGTTGGCGGTCGCTGTTTTAATTTCCACTTCATCAAACGTTTGTTATTTTGCTGTGTACTGGTTTACAGAAATTAATTTCTATATGAGGGTTTATCAAGCAGCCAGGCTTTAACAGGAAGAAGAAAGTCTAAATATAAAGTTTATTTAAACATAAAATAATTAGTAACTGTCTTTATTATTTTTATTTTTTTTTTTATCAGAAATTGGTATAATGTGAAATTTAACTAAATATGTAAACGGTTTTAACCAAACAGTATGTTTTTATTCGTCACATATGTACAACCTGCTTCAAACTCTGTACTAGTTATTTATGTTTTATGACATAAAGCACAATGACCGATGGGTTGATTATATACATACAGCATAATAGGGAGAAATTATTTTCATTATGTATTATTAAACATAATCGTAGTTTTACAGCTCTCGGCAATTTATTGTAATTTTGACAGAATATTGATGTATGGACGTTACATAGGAAGTAAAAATACACTGTGTTCATTGTATTATTATGATATTTTGGATTTTGTGGGGAAGAAACGCGTGGATTAAAATTTGATTCAATGTTTACATCATCAAAACATGTTATATATACCTATACAATTCAGTGAAATATAGCGTGGACACGCTTCATCTAAAATGAGACTGTCATTTGTAAACGGTCTGTATAAAATTATCTTACAAAATGTTAAGTAGCTACTGTGTCAGAGTTTTGAATACGAAATGCGTTAATATTATATATTCTAAGCTGAAATTCAAAGAGTTTTTAATGAAAAGATCAGATGAAGAGCGACAATTGTCTAATGAGTATTTTTTTGGTAGCAATACTCATGACGAGAATAATACAAACCATGGCGGTAAAAGTGTGCCTTTGGGGTGGTCCTATGGGTAGACGTTTGGATTGCTACAGGCAAAAAGAGGATATAGAATGCAAATGGTCGGAACGCTTTACCTTACAACGGACCACAGACGACCATTCACAACAATAAAAAAGAAAAAGAAAAAAGGAGTAGTGTTTAACGAGTGTCACAATCCGTTCACGTTAAAGATCCCCTTTGTCGATTTCAAAAAGGAGTAAGGACATATTGTAGTCGCTGTATAATGTTAAATAATATTTCGTCCCGATTCAAGTCTTACTTATAGGTGACAAATGTCCCCATTTCTTTTTTTCAGTTTCTCAGTTTTTTGTTTAGTCGTCTAACAAGTATGTACGAAACTAATAGAAAATGTTTGTGTAAACAATATATATTTATTGAAAGCGCATTACCACAAGGGTAATAGCTCTAAATCTTAAGACCTTCATGGTGTCTGAGCAGCAATCCAAAAAAGTAAACACCATGTTTTTGGTCAAATTCACAATATTGCGAGCGAATTGTGACTGTCGCTGAAAAACAAGGAGGGAATAACCATTACAAATATTTTATGATATCACGCTTCTCGTTATTTAATATTTCAAATAGTTAAAGTGGATTTTCGATTGATCAGGATGTTAATTACAGCAGATAATTTGCTGTTATTTTATACACCCTCCGAGTATTAAAATAAATCAAATGTAATGACATTAAAATGTAACATTCAATCAGAGCATTCATCTTTGGTGTTGTAAAACGATTGCAGCTTCCTTTTTGAATATTACTACAGTGTAAAAATATGACATACGATCTAAATATTATATTTAACCGCACGAGTCGTGTATTGGGTAGCGTACTGTCCTAGAGTGTGGTAAATAGTGGGTTCATCGTCATCATCTCTCATGTTCTCGCCATGTCCTAGCTGGCAAATTTCTCACTTGGCGTTAACTAACAAGCATTCACTCACTTAACTATTATAATACACGAAATCTGTTAATAGTTGTCAGCCTTAGACAAAAGATCATATGAAAAATGGGAAATATTTCATTTTTAGCATTGTCACTTTCAAATATGTTAAATGGACCCTTTAAATGCAATCTAGATGTAATAATTTGTTTGTGTTAGCGATGACATGCATTACTCAACTTTGTTTATTCTATTACCCATACAACAAAATCTTGTGGTGTTACCCATACAACAAAATCTTGTGGTGTTACCCATACAACAAAATCTTGTGGTGTTACCCATACAACAAAATCTTGTGGTGTTACCCATACAACAAAATCTTGTGGTGTTACCCATACAACAAAATCTTGTGGTGTTACCCATACAACAAAATCTTGTGGTGTTACCCATACAACAAAATCTTGTGGTGTTACCCATACAACAAAATCTTGTGGTGTTACCCATACAACAAAATCTTGTGGTGTTACCCATACAACAAAATCTTGTGGTGTTACCCGTACAACAAAATCTTGTGGTGTTACCCGTACAACAAAATCTTGTGGTGTTACCCGTACAACAAAATCTTGTGGTGTTACCCGTACAACAAAATCTTGTGGTGTTACCCGTACAACAAAATCTTGTGGTGTTACCCGTACAACAAAATCTTGTGGTGTTACCCATACAACAAAATCTTGTGGTGTTACCCATACAACAAAATCTTGTGGTGTTACCCGTACAACAAAATCTTGTGGTGTTACCCGTACAACAAAATCTTGTGGTGTTACCCGTACAACAAAATCTTGTGGTGTTACCCGTACAACAAAATCTTGTGGTGTTACCCGTACAACAAAATCTTGTGGTGTTACCCGTACAACAAAATCTTGTGGTGTTACCCGTACAACAAAATCTTGTGGTGTTACCCGTACAACAAAATCTTGTGGTGTTACCCGTACAACAAAATCTTGTGGTGTTACCCATACAACAAAATCTTGTGGTGTTACCCGTACAACAAAATCTTGTGGTGTTACCCGTACAACAAAATCTTGTGGTGTTACCCATACAACAAAATCTTGTGGTGTTACCCATACAACAAAATCTTGTGGTGTTACCCGTACAACAAAATCTTGTGGTGTTACCCGTACAACAAAATCTTGTGGTGTTACCCGTACAACAAAATCTTGTGGTGTTACCCGTACAACAAAATCTTGTGGTGTTACCCGTACAACAAAATCTTGTGGTGTTACCCGTACAACAAAATCTTGTGGTGTTACCCATACAACAAAATCTTGTGGTGTTACCCATACAACAAAATCTTGTGGTGTTACCCATACAACAAAATCTTGTGGTGTTACCCATACAACAAAATCTTGTGGTGTTACCCATACAACAAAATCTTGTGGTGTTACCCATACAACAAAATCTTGTGGTGTTACCCATACAACAAAATCTTGTGGTGTTACCCATACAACACAATCTTGTGGTGTTACCCATACAACAAAATCTTGTGGTGTTACCCATACAACAAAATCTTGTGGTGTTACCCATACAACAAAATCTTGTGGTGTTACCCATACAACAAAATCTTGTGGTGTTACCCATACAACAAAATCTTGTGGTGTTACCCATACAACAAAATCTTGTGGTGTTACCCATACAACAAAATCTTGTGGTGTTACCCATACAACAAAATCTTGTGGTGTTACCCATACAACAAAATCTTGTGGTGTTACCCATACAACAAAATCTTGTGGTGTTACCCATACAACAAAATCTTGTGGTGTTACCCATACAACAAAATCTTGTGGTGTTACCCATACAACAAAATCTTGTGGTGTTACCCGTACAACAAAATCTTGTGGTGTTACCCATACAACAAAATCTTGTGGTGTTACCCATACAACAAAATCTTGTGGTGTTACCCGTACAACAAAATCTTGTGGTGTTACCCATACAACAAAATCTTGTGGTGTTACCCATACAACAAAATCTTGTGGTGTTACCCGTACAACAAAATCTTGTGGTGTTACCCATACAACAAAATCTTGTGGTGTTACCCGTACAACAAAATCTTGTGGTGTTACCCATACAACAAAATCTTGTGGTGTTACCCGTACAACAAAATCTTGTGGTGTTACCCATACAACAAAATCTTGTGGTGTTACCCATACAACAAAATCTTGTGGTGTTACCCGTACAACAAAATCTTGTGGTGTTACCCATACAACAAAATCTTGTGGTGTTACCCATACAACAAAATCTTGTGGTGTTACCCATACAACAAAATCTTGTGGTGTTACCCATACAACAAAATCTTGTGGTGTTACCCGTACAACAAAATCTTGTGGTGTTACCCGTACAACAAAATCTTGTGGTGTTACCCGTACAACAAAATCTTGTGGTGTTACCCATACAACAAAATCTTGTGGTGTTACCCATACAACAAAATCTTGTGGTGTTACCCATACAACAAAATCTTGTGGTGTTACCCATACAACAAAATCTTGTGGTGTTACCCGTACAACAAAATCTTGTGGTGTTACCCGTACAACAAAATCTTGTGGTGTTACCCGTACAACAAAATCTTGTGGTGTTACCCATACAACAAAATCTTGTGGTGTTACCCATACAACAAAATCTTGTGGTGTTACCCGTACAACAAAATCTTGTGGTGTTACCCGTACAACAAAATCTTGTGGTGTTACCCGTACAACAAAATCTTGTGGTGTTACCCGTACAACAAAATCTTGTGGTGTTACCCATACAACAAAATCTTGTGGTGTTACCCATACAACAAAATCTTGTGGTGTTACCCATACAACAAAATCTTGTGGTGTTACCCATACAACAAAATCTTGTGGTGTTACCCATACAACAAAATCTTGTGGTGTTACCCATACAACAAAATCTTGTGGTGTTACCCATACAACAAAATCTTGTGGTGTTACCCGTACAACAAAATCTTGTGGTGTTACCCGTACAACAAAATCTTGTGGTGTTACCCGTACAACAAAATCTTGTGGTGTTACCCATACAACAAAATCTTGTGGTGTTACCCATACAACAAAATCTTGTGGTGTTACCCATACAACAAAATCTTGTGGTGTTACCCATACAACAAAATCTTGTGGTGTTACCCATACAACAAAATCTTGTGGTGTTACCCATACAACAAAATCTTGTGGTGTTACCCATACAACAAAATCTTGTGGTGTTACCCATACAACAAAATCTTGTGGTGTTACCCATACAACAAAATCTTGTGGTGTTACCCATACAACAAAATCTTGTGGTGTTACCCGTACAACAAAATCTTGTGGTGTTACCCGTACAACAAAATCTTGTGGTGTTACCCGTACAACAAAATCTTGTGGTGTTACCCGTACAACAAAATCTTGTGGTGTTACCCATACAACAAAATCTTGTGGTGTTACCCATACAACAAAATCTTGTGGTGTTACCCATACAACAAAATCTTGTGGTGTTACCCATACAACAAAATCTTGTGGTGTTACCCATACAACAAAATCTTGTGGTGTTACCCATACAACAAAATCTTGTGGTGTTACCCATACAACAAAATCTTGTGGTGTTACCCATACAACAAAATCTTGTGGTGTTACCCATACAACAAAATCTTGTGGTGTTACCCATACAACAAAATCTTGTGGTGTTACCCATACAACAAAATCTTGTGGTGTTACCCATACAACAAAATCTTGTGGTGTTACCCATACAACAAAATCTTGTGGTGTTACCCATACAACAAAATCTTGTGGTGTTACCCATACAACAAAATCTTGTGGTGTTACCCATACAACAAAATCTTGTGGTGTTACCCATACAACAAAATCTTGTGGTGTTACCCATACAACAAAATCTTGTGGTGTTACCCATACAACAAAATCTTGTGGTGTTACCCATACAACAAAATCTTGTGGTGTTACCCATACAACAAAATCTTGTGGTGTTACCCATACAACAAAATCTTGTGGTGTTACCCGTACAACAAAATCTTGTGGTGTTACCCGTACAACAAAATCTTGTGGTGTTACCCGTACAACAAAATCTTGTGGTGTTACCCGTACAACAAAATCTTGTGGTGTTACCCATACAACAAAATCTTGTGGTGTTACCCGTACAACAAAATCTTGTGGTGTTACCCATACAACAAAATCTTGTGGGATTCATAAACAGCTAAATTTTTAGTTTTCTGTGTGGTGTTTTATCAACCATTGCTTGTCTTTTTGTCTTTTTTCGTTTTGCCATTGTATTGTCTGATCTTCGACAAAATAACGGCTTCTGATCACATCTTTGGTATTTTCAAACTTTTTTTCTGTATATAAATATTTTTGCGATGAATGTGAAGCATCACTCTATTATTTGTTCACCTATTGGTCTCCTAAGCCCATACAATTTAATCTCTATACAAATATTACTTTGCTATAGATGTGACATACATTACTCCACATTGTTTATAATATTGCTTTTTTAAAACATAGAATGCAAATCACGAAATAGTTTTTATTGCCATGGATATGACAGCTTTCTACAAATCGTTCACCCTCTGTTTTATAATTAATTCATGTGATATCATATGAATCGACAAATCACAGTTTTTAATCAGCAACAACAATAAAAACGATAATAATAATAATAATAACAACAACAACAACAACAACAACAACAACAACAACAACAACAACAATAATAATAATGATAATAATAATAAAATCTTTATTTGAGGAGGGTAGCTTGTTTGGATATGAAGTGATCTAGCCAATCTTCCACAAATCATTTATCAACAGATCAAATAATTACAACATTCTTTAAAGGGGCATTATCTGCCAAAATCGTAAATTGTTGTTACCCATAAAAACTATCAGATATGATTGATCCCTTAATAAAACGTGTTTCTGTAACTTATACATGTTATGAAATGTACGCGCATCGGGGAAAAAATGTGCAACTGCTCGTGTGTTGAGATCATCAAGAAATGGACGCCATCTTATTAATTATCGGCATTGTTTACGGAGTTTGCCGAATCGTCATTAAATCAGTACAACAATGCACTTATTTCTTATTTTCTGTGAATCTGCTTTTAGTCGGTGTTAATTACGGACAAAGAACCATGCACGTTTGCAGTTAATAAGCTACAAAATACAAATTATTCGTTTTTACCTGTCACTAGTAAGGTCAGTTGCATACGAAGAAAGCGAGGTCAAATTATTTGCTTGCAAGGAAATAATAAATCGAAGATAATTTTCGTTCTCAAAAGGCGAAAGTGGTACGATAAGCTGTTTAATGTGAAATATTTACCTTTATTTCATCATTTTAAAGCTATTTACCAATTTCCAAAACATATTTATTTTGGTCAAAATCGTAGCTATTGCCCCTTTAAATAATTCACTTGTACATGGTTCAAAGATACATTTAAATACATTAAAAAATAACCTGTGAAAAATCATTATTTAAAGGTAAGTATTTTAAAACAATTTTTATAATTCAAATATCGAAATAGCATTTTGAATTACATTTGTTGATGCTCCCAAAGGTTTTTAAATATGGAGTGATGTGCCGTCTCTATGTGTTCACCAATGGCCTGTTTATCCCTACACTGTAATCTAGGTACACTGGACTTGTGCAATCCGACATCCTGTGACATCCGGCATAAATTTATGGTCCCAAAGTATATATGTTAACTAAAATAAAAGCTGAGTATTCCGATATCCTGTACAATCCAACACATTTCCCTGATCCCCTTGGTATGTCGGATTAGACAGGTTCTGACATCCTGTGCAATCCAACACATTTCCCTGATCCCCTTGGTATGTCGGATTTGACAGATTATGACATCCTGTACAATCCAACGCATTTCCCCGATCCCCTTGGTATGTCGATTAGACAGGTTCCGACATCCTGTACAATTCAACACATTTCCCTGATCCCCTTGGTATGTCGGATTTGACAGGTTATGACATCCTGTACAATCCAACGCATTTCCCCGATTCCCTTGGTATGTCGATTAGACAGGTTCTGACATCCTGTACAATCCAACACATTTCCCCGATCCCCTTGGTATGTCGGATTAGACACGTTCCAGTGTATATTCTTTTGTGTGATGGATGTGGCATATCATTTTCATATTTGTTCACCCAATGGTGTTTTAATCCATACAAGTCATGCCTTCTCAATATACTATATTTTAGGACGGATTTGATACGATTCTTTACAAACGAGTTCCTATTTAGTGCGGTCAGGACTAATTTTTTTGCGACGGATTTAGCATACATTACTGTACATGGTTCATCCTGAAATTATTAACATTTTATAAAAAAATCTATTTTAATTATTTAATAATCCCAAAGCACTAAATAAGGAAACTTGAATCTATATATGTATGAATAGAAACAATAAATGCTACATAGATATTGGATATGAATGGCTACATCTGTTGCTAATATTCTATTTACAGACATAGAAACAATTGGCTTTGTAACTTGATCAATATGGTGTGCTGTTTTGTACACATCTGTTTTAGAAACTTTAAACTGTCAAATAAAATCTTAATATGTTTGACAATTATCTTTAAAGATGCTCGTAGCTGTATTCTTGTGTTTTTAACACTGATTACATTTATTAAAGTAAATAAAAAATTGAATATTTTTTTATTAATCCAAAAGATTTCCTCAATATAATTTTGTAATAAATAAACAACAATGATATTGATGATTCAGAATCTGATGATATGCTACACTGCAATTGTCATCAATAAACAAATGAACTATATTGCTTTAATAAATGTGATAATTTAAAATCAATAGTTAGCTAGTAAAATTAAAAATAAAATACCACACTTTCGGAACAATTTCAAAATCCAATAGAAAAATCGTAGAAAAAGAGACAAAATATATAACCCTTAAACGCACCCCTGGTTTGGTACATCAACTTCAATAAAATATGGCTTGGTTAAGCTAGTTTTTATGGACCCAAATCCATATTTAGTGAAATGATGCAGTCATGCAAGTGCTTTCCACATGTGAATAAAATGCAACCCTGACATATAGCCGGGCGAACAGAGTTGAGTAAAATGAACAGTGTTAAAAGAAATGCCAACCCTGACATACAGCCGGGCGAACAGTGTTAAAAGAACGTTTGTTGACAATGTGTTTAACTATTTCAGTTATATCGAGGCCGTTATCGTGATTGGTGAAGGACACCGGAGTACCAAGAGGAAATCATTTACATGGCACATGTCAGTGATAACTGTTAACCCTTCCGGAGCAACACGACAACATTCTTTAGTTTTCTGTAAAGTATTTTATCAACCAGTCCTTTTACTTTCGGCCATTGTAGTATCTGCCCTTCGTATTACGGCTTCTGGTTACAACTCTTCAAACATTTTTATCACCTTCAAGTTGTATCGAATACACGTTGCCACGAACAGAACTCGAACTCGCAACTTTTTAACGGTAATAGGCGTTAATTGCTCAAGTACATTAATATCAAACTATCATACGATCACGTTCAAAAATAGAATAAAACCAGCGTGAGGAATGTTTGGTTTGTGTTCCATACTTTTGATCAGTTCTGATCATAGTTATCATTAATATATTAGAGCTTAACATCTGAACTGTATCCCATTATCTGGTTTATTTGTCTGAACAAATATTAGGCATCAGATGAATATGATAAATGGTTTTAATTGGTTAATATAGATAAACTATATATGTTTACTTCTGGAAATTATAGCTATAACGCTATGAAATAATTATGCATATTTATGTTTTTGCTTTTCTTTGCTTACCAGAACGTAAATATATTCTTATGTTACTATACAGAGAAACGACAGACACATGGGGAGCATTTTCATGGATTAAGTTTAATACCAGTAACCAGTATCGATACAAAATATAAAAAAAATAGATTTTTATAGATCTACACGTTATTTTCCTTTTGACCAAACTACGGAATATAAAAAAAAATAGTGCAATTATTATACTGCTTCTGGAAGCAAATATGTAAACTACAAGTTAATCCTTATTACTATATCTTGAACTAATCCGTCTAACGTGTAACTGGTTTTTCTCGACACCTGAAATGTGCGCCAAAATAAATCATAAATTTCAAAGTCAAGGTACTGCTGAAACAATTAATGCGCTATGTACTTCTTTTACAACAAGAAATACTTGCTATTTTAAGTTATGTTTAGTAATGTGATCTATTATATAATTGTAGAAACCACACAAAGTACTGACGGGACCAGGATGATATCTCTAGCAACAGATGAACCTGATACTATTATCACTTTAGATCCCTGGGATAAACTTCTAATCCTCGCCAGTGCTGGCCTATTTCTCATCTTTGCTCTGATCTGTATAATGTGTGTCCTATCACCATTCTGTTATCTGTACCAATACTGTCCATTCCAGACACATCCTCCTGTCAAAGGTGAGTCTATATAGTTCCTAAATAATGCAATGTTATTAAAACTGAGGTATAGGTGACCGTCGCCGATTTTGACAGCCTTGTTTAGGTCCTTTGGCTACGTTGCTCCCAAAACTTTCAAAATTATTTAGTTTTCCAGCCTTTCTACTTTGAACATACATGATGAAGGTTATTCCAGAAACGCGTCGTGCGCACTAATTTTGATATCAACGTTTTTTATTAATTATGAAATGAAAGCTTAGACAGTGATAGTCAACAATTCCACCAATATCAACAAAACAAACAACCTCAAACCATTGAATATAAAAATGACCATGTGATCCAAATCCAGATCCTGTCCTTGGACAGGCACAAACACGTGGTGGGATTAAACCAATTAATACACTATAGTAGTATTTACATAAAATTATCGCAAGATTGAAATTCTGAATACAAAATTGTAAATAAGTGTTATAAATGGGTTTCATCTTTTAAAATATACTGTCTGTTAACAGACGGACATATAGTACAAACACAATAACATATATATGTCATGTCGAATACAAACCAATTACGATGCAACAGAAAGTTAGGAAATCACACACTCCTACAAAAAAGACAAAATTAGTTGTTTCTGAAGTAAAAACTTGGATATTAAACTTAGTGCGCACGACACGTGTCTAGAATAACCGTCATCAGGTACTCTCTAAACCGAAAGATTGGAAAGACAAATAATTTGCTGCATCAATTTGGCATTTCATGTCGTATTCACTGTAAAATCTAGTAACGTTAAGAAAGATTCGCCAATTATAGTAGACTATTTATTTGCAGTCAGTTGAAATTCGTATGGATAAAAAAATGATAACATGATATACTGTGATTATCATTTAAGCTTGGTATTGTTGTAATATGTTTCCTTGAAGATGACCATATTATTTTCTCAGTAGACGAGTTAAGTTAAAACTTTGACAAACCTTGCAGATTTTACAAACAAGATAAATTTAAGGTCTGAAAAGAAGAACTAGATAGTTATATTAGTTCAGTACCAAAAGGGAGATAAGAATGTAACTACTCGTTTTTCTGTTTCTCATTTCCATCTGGGGTTGCTATCGTATGTAAATGTAGTTATGCATACGTTGTATTTATTGTCTGTCATCACTTAGACTTTACGAGTTTGTTCTTTGATTACTACAAAATACAATCTGTAAGATAAATAATGAAAATCACCTTTTTCTATTGTTGTTGGAGACTTCAATGTGATGATGTGATAAAGAACTTACATAATGTTTCTTAAAAGAGATGCCCCTCAGGTTTTAAATTTATATGCGTTTTAGTTTGATTTTCTCTCATGCTCACATACAACCACTTAGGCCAATATGAACCAATGCCAATTATGATCCGCGCCTAATGACATTGAATAAGAAATGTCAACGATATTTTCCTCTTTATGTTTCATTCTTTGTTGTTTAAAAAAAGAAATTCTCTCTTTCATACTCCTTAATAAACAACACAATCAAAATATCTCGAACCTTGCATCAGATTGTTGATGGTGTTGATTGATTCATGCAATTGCGTTCAGATATTATATGGCAAAACAATAATAATTCTAAGAAAACGTTAAGCACCAAATTTAAAATCCGAGACTAGTAATATTAGGGTTAGGGTTAGGGTTAGTAATACATTTATGGGACATCATATTTTAAATAGATATTCTTACCAGATTAATCCACAAACAAAATATTAAATCGATGTAATTTTTTCAATTTCACATTTTTCTTACAAACTGAATGTGACATGGAAAAACATATGTATTTTTTTTTAATCATAATACATAATATAATGATGTATTTCATTGGTGGGAAATAAGACATCATAAAACGTTAAAGGTTACTCAGTTTAGTAAAATGTATATGTATATATATTCACAGATGAACATTAAGTTTATTCGGAAAATATTCGCTGTATGGGCCTATAAATCTAGCTCAACCCCGCCACTTTTTATTGAAGTGCCTGTAACAAGTCAGCTAAGTGGGCGGTCATGTACTTGTGCGTTAGAGATATTGAGTTTTCCTCTTTCTACGATTTTTCTATTGGATTTTGGAAATGTTCTGACAATATGGTATTTTTTGTTGTTAATCTTATTATTCCACAATTAAAATATAAAATAAAAATCATTAATATGACAGATTATATCTGTATATAGCTGTACAAGATTATATAAACAAGAATTATGGAAAACATGTTGCGTTCTCATGACGTGTACCTAGTATTACGTACCATATGGCCAATGGTACAATTATAGTTAAACGATCTCCTAGGTAAACGGATTTTAAATCACAACTTAATTTTCAATGATTTCACATAAGAGTGACATATTTGTTATACAACATGTTCTGTTGTAAGTGGAAATCGTTTCTATTTTCTGAGGATAAAGGTAAGAATTGAATCATATTAAGTTTTCCTTATCATACACCAAATTTTAGTGGACTCTAGAAAGGTCGGATATGGTGTTTGGGCGGATATAGCTGGACATGTTAAACGATGAGGCGCCAGTCGTACTGTAATATTAACACAAGTGTCCTGATTATTAGAAATACAGAAATATGTACATGTAGTGATCGTGTCCCGGAATGATAAAAACATAAATACTTAAATTGATGCTCATGGCGCGTTACAGGAATAACATTGCAAAGGTACGAAATATTGGAAAGCTTGATAACTTAACAGTCGTTGTGAGCAAGTAAACCAAAGAGTTTAAAGATGATAGCCACAATTGGCTACGGTTAAAACTAGATAACTTAACAGTCATTGTGAGCAAGTAAACCAAAGGGTTTAAAGATGATAGCCACAATTGGCTACGGTTAAAACTAGATAACTTAACAATCGTTGTGAGCAAGTAAACCAAAGGGTTTAAAGATGATATCCACAATTGACTACGGTTAAAACTAGATAACTTAGCAGTCATTGTGAGCAAGTAAACCAAAGGGTTTAAAGATGATAGCCACAATTGGCTACGGTTAAAACTAGATAACGTAACAGTCGTTGTGAGCAAGTAAACCAAAGGGTTTAAAGATGATATCCACAATTGGCTACGGTTAAAACTAGATAACTTAACAGTCATTGTGAACAAGTAAACCAAAGGGTTTAAAGATGATATCCACAATTGGCTACGGTTAAAACTAGATAACTTAACAGTCATTGTGAACAAGTAAACCAAAGGGTTTAAAGATGATATCCACAATTGGCTACGGTTAAAACTAGATAACTTAACAGTCATTGTGAACAAGTAAACCAAAGGGTTTAAAGATGATAGCCACAATTGGCTACGGTTAAAACTAGATAACGTAACAGTCGTTGTGAGCAAGTAAACCAAAGGGTTTAAAGATGATATCCACAATTGGCTACGGTTAAAACTAGATAACTTAACAGTCATTGTGAACAAGTAAACCAAAGGGTTTAAAGATGATATCCACAATTGGCTACGGTTAAAACTAGATAACTTAACAATCGTTGTGAGCAAGTAAACCAAAGGGTTTAAAGATGATATCCACAATTGACTACGGTTAAAACTAGATAACTTAGCAGTCATTGTGAGCAAGTAAACCAAAGGGTTTAAAGATGATATCCACAATTGACTACGGTTAAAACTAGATAACTTAACAGTCATTGTGAGCAAGTAAACCAAAGGGTTTAAAGATGATAGCCACAATTGGCTACGGTTAAAACTAGATAACTTAACAGTCATTGTGAACAAGTAAACCAAAGAGTTTAAAGATGATATCCACAATTGGCTACGGTTAAAACTAGATAACTTAACAGTCATTGTGAGCAAGTAAACCAAAGGGTTTAAAGATGATAGCCACAATTGGCTACGGTTAAAACTAGATAACTTAACAGTCGTTGTGAGCAAGTAAACCAAAGAGTTTAAAGATGATAGCCACAATTGGCTACGGTTAAAACTAGATAACTTAACAGTCATTGTGAGCAAGTAAACCAAAGGGTTTAAAGATGATAGCCACAATTGGCTACGGTTAAAACTAGATAACTTAACAGTCGTTGTGAGCAAGTAAACCAAAGAGTTTAAAGATGATATCCACAATTGGCTACGGTTAAAACTAGATAACTTAACAATCGTTGTGAGCAAGTAAACCAAAGGGTTTAAAGATGATATCCACAATTGACTACGGTTAAAACTAGATAACTTAGCAGTCATTGTGAGCAAGTAAACCAAAGGGTTTAAAGATGATAGCCACAATTGGCTACGGTTAAAACTAGATAACGTAACAGTCGTTGTGAGCAAGTAAACCAAAGGGTTTAAAGATGATATCCACAATTGGCTACGGTTAAAACTAGATAACTTAACAGTCATTGTGAACAAGTAAACCAAAGGGTTTAAAGATGATATCCACAATTGGCTACGGTTAAAACTAGATAACTTAACAATCGTTGTGAGCAAGTAAACCAAAGGGTTTAAAGATGATATCCACAATTGACTACGGTTAAAACTAGATAACTTAGCAGTCATTGTGAGCAAGTAAACCAAAGGGTTTAAAGATGATATCCACAATTGACTACGGTTAAAACTAGATAACTTAACAGTCATTGTGAGCAAGTAAACCAAAGGGTTTAAAGATGATAGCCACAATTGGCTACGGTTAAAACTAGATAACTTAACAGTCATTGTGAACAAGTAAACCAAAGAGTTTAAAGATGATATCCACAATTGGCTACGGTTAAAACTAGATAACTTAACAGTCATTGTGAGCAAGTAAACCAAAGGATTTAAAGATGATAGCCACAATTGGCTACGTTAAAACTAGATAACTTAGCAGTCGTTGTGAGCAAGTAAACCAAAGAGTTTAAAGATGATATCCACAATTGGCTACGGTTAAAACTTGATAACTTAACAGTCATTGTGAACAAGTAAACCAAAGGATTTAAAGATGATAGCCACAATTGGCTACGTTAAAACTAGATAACTTAACAGTCATTGTGAGCAAGTAAACCAAAGGGTTTAAGATGATATCCACAATTGACTACGGTTAAAACTAGATAACTTAACAGTCATTGTGAGCAAGTAAACCAAAGGGTTTAAAGATGATATCCACAATGGACTACGGTTAAAACTAGATAACTTAGCAGTCGTTGTGAGCAAGTAAACCAAAGGGTTTAAAGATGATATCCACAATTGGCTACGGTTAAAACTAGATAACTTAACAGTCATTGTGAGCAAGTAAACCAAAGGGTTTAAAGATGATAGCCACAATTGGCTACGGTTAAAACTAGATAACTTAACAGTCGTTGGGAGCAAGTAAACCAAAGGGTTTAAAGATGATATCCACAATTGGCTACGGTTAAAACTAGATAACTTAGCAGTCGTTGTGAGCAAGTAAACCAAAGAGTTTAAAGATGATATCCACAATTGGCTACGGTTAAAACTTGATAACTTAACAGTCATTGTGAACAAGTAAACCAAAGGATTTAAAGATGATAGCCACAATTGGCTACGTTAAAACTAGATAACTTAACAGTCATTGTGAGCAAGTAAACCAAAGGGTTTAAGATGATATCCACAATTGACTACGGTTAAAACTAGATAACTTAACAGTCATTGTGAGCAAGTAAACCAAAGGGTTTAAAGATGATATCCACAATGGACTACGGTTAAAACTAGATAACTTAGCAGTCGTTGTGAGCAAGTAAACCAAAGGGTTTAAAGATGATATCCACAATTGGCTACGGTTAAAACTAGATAACTTAACAGTCATTGTGAGCAAGTAAACCAAAGGGTTTAAAGATGATAGCCACAATTGGCTACGGTTAAAACTAGATAACTTAACAGTCGTTGTGAGCAAGTAAACCAAAGGGTTTAAAGATGATATCCACAATTGGCTACGGTTAAAACTAGATAACTTAACAGTCATTGTGAGCAAGTAAACCAAAGGGTTTAAAGATGATAGCCGCAATTGGCTACGGTTAAAACTAGATAACTTAACAGTCGTTGTGAGCAAGTAAACCAAAGGGTTTAAAGATGATATCCACAATTGGCTACGGTTAAAACTAGATAACTTAGCAGTCGTTGTGAGCAAGTAAACCAAAGGGTTTAAAGATGATAGCCAAAATTGGCTACGGTTACCTATGCCTGAAGGAGAGGGACCTTATTTAAATAAGAGCTACGGTTACCTATGCCTGAAGGAGAAGGACCTTATTTAAATAAGAGGCATGAAGTGCTTACCCTTCACGAACACCTGTGTTCACCTCTGGGTTTTAGTGGGGTCCGTGTTGCTCATCGTGCACCCGTGTTCACCTCTGGGTTTTAGTGGGGTCCGTGTTGGTCATCCTTTTAGTTTTCTGTGTTGTGTTGTGTTTTTTGTTTTGTTTGTTTTCTTCCTGTGTACCCAATGTTACCAGTGTCTCTGGATTGTTCGTTTTTGATTGCACCTTCTGTTTTCTCTGGATTGTTTATTTTTGATTGCCCCTTCTGTTTTCTCTGGATTGTTCGTTTTTGATTGCACCTTCTGTTTTCTCTAACGTTTGTTTTCATAAATTATATTATATACTAAATGTAAATATGAGACGGTTGTTTGCAAATCACCATTCTACTTTCCGCGAGAATATCAAATAAATATATATTTAACAGACCAAATCAAAAAGTGACCAAACAAATGGTGATTATATGTTTAATAGTTATCTTTATACTGAATCAACAAAGCTAACGATGACATACTTACATGCACTCTACACATTTACTGATTTTACATACTTACAATACATACACATTTATTGATTTTACATACTTACATACACATTTATTGATTTTACATATTTACTTACACTCTCCACACCCAAATGGACATGGATCTTCCCACTTTTATGTAGATTTTTCTTTCCTCTCTCTGCAACAAGTATCCAACCGGCCTTTGACTGTATGAGTAAGATACCGAGGTATCGTTGACTATATGAGTAAGATTACCGTTGTTCTATATAAGGATAATAACAAAATTACCGAACTCCGAACAATCTTGCAAAGGGAAAGTCAAAACTCATAAGTATATAAACAGACAAAATCAGTCAGCAACCGGAAAACTGTGAAAACCGTGATGATCCTGACTTGGTACAGGCATTTCTAAAGAAATGGTGGGTTGAATCAGATTTTAAAGCGCCAGACCTCCCCCTTTCATTACGGCTCAAGGTGTCTGGCTGTCACTATAACAGTATTTATAACATTACTTGAACAAAACAGGTAAAACAGTTGTCAAAAGCAGCACCAAACTCAGTGAAGTAAATGTCAAAGATACTTTTACGTCACACATTGATAAAAAAAAAATTTTGACATTTTTGTTGACACCCTATCTTTATACATTTTCACTATATGAAAATCCATCGTTTATAATCTTTTCTGCAGAGACGGAATATATTTCGACAAGATCTTGGTATCGGAATATAAACTTTTTAAGAGATCGAATAAGGCGAATCTTTTTATAGCCCTGGTCCAGTAGCCTGTTTCTCAGATAAAGATGACGTTTCAAGAATTCAGAATAATTGCTACTGGCCCTTGCATAACGAATCAATTGCGAGATGTAAACACCATATGCAGGAGAAGCTGGTATATTGCTGCACATATTTGGAAAATTTATGATTTTAAAATTGAAGTCGTCCCGTTTATCATAAATGTTAGTACTGATTTGACCACTGTCGTCAAATTCGAGGTATAAGTCCAAAAATGATGCGGACGAAGCGATATCTGTGGTCTCTAACTTCCAGCTCTGGAGGATATATCAATGGAAGAAATTCTGCAAATCTAGAATTATTGATAGATAAAACGTCATCAATATACCTGTATGTGAAATTAAAGGCTCTAGCCTCATGAATCTTCTTATCTTTTACAAGCTTTTGAAGAAACTCCGACTCATATGAGTATAAAAATAAATCGGCTAGAAGAGGGCACCATTCGTACCCATTGGTATGCCGACGACCTGCTGAAACAGTATCCCTCCAAAGGAGACAAATATGTTATCGATGAGGAACTCCAGCATACTGATCACTTGTTCCTCGGAGTAGCATGTTTTAGCTTTTTGAATTTTGTTTGAAAATATGTGGAATTGTAGCCTAACACAACAAACTTTGAGCCATAGTTTCTATGACTGAAAGCTTTGTGAATTGTTTCTTTTAAGCGGGTTTTTAATTTGTCATGCGGTAGAGTGGTATATAGAGTTGAAAAATCAAAAGTTTTGATGGAGGATACCTGAGAGAAAGATCTTGATTTCAGGTTATCCAAAAGATCTTTGAGTCTTTCAAAATCCACATGTGATTTATGCCACTACGCGAGTAATCAGTTTCACAATATTTCTGTTGTTCCTCTTTTACTGCAGACAGAATCTTTGTCAGGTGAATAGACAATTCTTTCGTCGAACAAGTTGATGATCCCGCTATGTACCTTTCTTTGCATGGTGTCTTATGGAGTTTAGGTATCCAATATAAATAGGGTAAATCCTCAGACTCTTTACCAGAGGAAATGTTTAAAGAGGTCATGAATGATCTGTGGTTGGCTAGGATTTCATCTTTGTCGGACGAAGTAGGTTTGTATGTGGTATTACTAGAGGTGTTGTTATTTATGCCTAATTCCTTGATTAGGCATTCGAAGTAATATGATTTACATACAAACACGATATTGTTGGAAGCCTTGTCCGCAGGAACGATAACATATTTGTCATGAAGACAGGAAAGACACTTAACAGCTTCTTGGTCTTTAAATACAGACTTGGGTCGACTACTAACACAATTTTTGAGTTTGTGAATCCGACCTTGTACTAGAGACCTAGTTGTTCTAACCCAGTCTGACAAGGACTCTAACTCAGGATCTTGGTCTACTTCTCTCTTTATCCACCTTCTGGCATAATCTTCAACAGCATCCAGTATAACTTATCTGGGTTCACCTCTGGTTGTTGGTGGGGTCCATGTTGCTCCTCTTTATAGTCTTCGGTTGTGTCTTGTGGTGTTATATTTGTCTTTGTTCTATGTTTTGCGTTTTGTTGTTTTATTTGTCTTTGCTCTATGTTTTGTCTTGTGTTGTTATATTTGTCTTTGTTCTATGCTTTGTGTCGGTTTTATCTAATGGTTATTTATATATAAGAATTCTATGTGTATTTAGAGTTGTTGTAGTGATCTATAGAACGGATTACTGATGAAAGTATTAGGAAATCCTTATTATTGTAGCAGCATTCAGACTGAAATTGTATGACAATAATGACTGCGTTCGTTCTACATACCCAAGAATATAGTCAAGCCTATATTAGGGGGTCACCTTTGGAAAAAAGACAAAGTGTTATTTTAAAACAGGTGAGGCGACCCTTTAAAGGGGAGGTTCAATTCATATTAAATTTCTATTATAGCACAAGCAAAAAAATGACCTTTTAATACAGGTGACTGCTTAACAGAGGTGACCACATGGGCAGGTTTGACTGTATGTAAATTAGGATTGGATATATATAGGTATTCAACATCACTTTTAACAACATTTCAGTTATATCATGGTGATCAGCTTTCTTGGTGAATGAAACCGGAAAAAACCCCACCGACCTTCCTCAATTGCTCAAATAAAAAAAGATAGTTATTACCGAATCTACAGTTCCTGAATAATAGTATACTTACTATCAAAATTAAGGTTCATCTCCCGTAGGCATAGATAACCATGGCCCATTTTAGGTAATGTCGTTTCGACACTTTGGGTTGTATGTTCCAAAATGCTTTTAAATTATTTAGTTTTCCAGTATTTTGAAATTGAGCGTACATGCTGAAGGTTATCCCCAAAAAAGCTTCATGTGCACTGAATTATATATCTATATTTTCAGTCGATTCGGGTTTTTTGTGTTCACTGGGAGTCAAAATTTTGATTTGTACAATTTTATTTCTTTGCTGTGTTCAAAGGATTTAAAGTTAATATCATAAATAGAAAATACACAATTGTGCATGTATTCATATACAATTGTGCCAATATTTGTACAATAAAAGTTAATAACACTAATTATGTAGGAGATTTGGTACAATTACATTGATAATTAAGCTATTTAGTTGACTCTACATGTAAATCGATTTTGCAAAACATTTTTGTGCAAAATATAATACAAATATGTAAATAATGAGCTACATATGTAAATAATTAGCTAAACATGTAAATGATTAGCTACATTATGCATATCTTGCAAAATGTGAATGTCATGTCATAAACTAAAATCACAAATTGTTTTCCAATCTTTTGACTTTGAATGAACCCTTGACTAAAGCTATTAAAGAAATGGGTTATACACACTAGTAAAAAATAAATAAAAACGTAGATATCAAATTTAGTGCGCACGACGCGTTTCTGGAATAACCTTCATCAGGTACGCTCAAAATCGAAAGAAGTTTTGCGAGTAATAAAACCAAAGGGCCTAAAAGGATAGCCAAAATCGGTTACGGTCACCGATGCCTGAGGGAGGAGAACCTTAGTTTTATTAACAATTACATTCGGGGAGTAATAGTCCACCAGCAGAGGTATCAACCCAGTGATAGTAATAATAACAGATATATCAGATGTAGTGCGCATGACTACACTAGATGTCTACGTTTTCACTAACGTCTATCTGTCTCAGGTAACATGTCCAGCCTCTCTCGTTTACTTGTTCACAGACATGCGCCATGGACACTAAGTTAGACATCTACGTTTTAATCATATCAGGTATTGGATTTTCCTCATTTTTGTTCCTTTCCAAAATCGAATTAAATGTCTGGACATGCATGCAGATCTTGATTCTATTTTAACTAATGTTTAACTTCGAGTAACACGAAAACCGGGGTGAACTGAAGTGCTCTAGAAAGGTAAGCAGGTCCTGCCCCATATGTGGCACCCGTCGTTTTACCAATTTAAGATTGGTGTCCACAGTTATTGTGCATCAGAAGAGTAAAAAAGGGTGTTGTAATGTCTCTATTTCTGATAAGTAAAAGCTACATAGACTAGTTTGACTCTTTTGAAATTTTATTGATTTGTATTCTATGTAAATAATACTGTTTAGAAACCTGTAAGGTAACTTTCTAAGTTTCCTCGCGATTGTAGTCAGTTCTTAGTGGGGTTTGTGTTACTCTATCTTTAGTTGTATGTGTATGTTTTGTAGAGATCTGTTTGGTTTTTTTTTGTACTTTTTCTTTTGGCCATTGTGTTGTCTGTTCTTCTTTGATATACGGATTCTGATTACCCGTTTGGTATCTTCAAACTCTTCTTCAAAGGCAGTTCACAATAAATATTTTCTTTAACCAAAGATTTATTAACAAGTTAGTGTTAATTTTGTTATTACTCTTATTTAGAGGCAAAAGCTTGTGTTTATTATCCTCTAAGTCCTATATACATGTCTGTTGTCTGACGATTTCACCGACAAGCTATTCCTAGTAAACAAAGACTATCATACATCATGGTAGGATCAACGTTCTGTTATCTACCAGATAATGACATTATTAACCTAAAGATGTTACTTATGACTAATATTGATGTTTTTTTTCTCATATTGATGGTTTTTTTCATTTCAAGGTCAAGAAGCAGTCCGAGGATATGGATCAACCACGAATGGCAGTAAAGAACCGCCACCAGAATCACTGCCACTATCTCCACGCATGCGTATAGGATCTGTCAGAGAATCATCAGAGTTTTCAGATTCTAGTGGCCCCAGTATCATAGAGATGAAACGGGTACGATATTGTACTTAGTAAGAACTTGTCAAGGATAAAACACCAATCAAGGTTGTGTATCATATGGATATGTGACATATGAATACAAAAGTATGTCACAATATTGAATAAATACGTAGATATCTATTTTATAAGACAGAACATTTTGTTTATGTTTTATGTAGATTGTGTACCGTATTTTTAAGCTTATATAACTATTCTATCGTGTATATATCTGTATAAGTATAGCCAACTGATTACCTGATTTCAACCTGTACCTGCACGAAAAAAATTATGTCATCCTATGTTTATGGGATCACAATTATGATCCAATATATGACATTTTATTTGACGTATCATTTCTAGTCTTATTCTATTTTCACTTTTTAAAATATATTCATAGTATTTTTTTTCGGAAAATCTTAAAAACAAAGCCAAATCGACAGCCCCTACACATATATACATGATCGCACACTCCCCAGACTTGGTTCCAACACAACATTAACACGAGGTCATAATTTTAATATTAATGCATAATATATACTCTTGACGCAAAAATTGTTATACTAGTTATACAAAAGAGGATAGATGGTCTTAATCTGGATTTAAATATTATATAGTACACAAGGCTATTATATGAAAAGATATAATAGTGAAACAGTGGTCAACTTTGAACCAAACTATAATTGCCAGTACAATCTTGTTTTCTGTTCACAAGTAACATAATATGTTACAACAAGGTATTGATATCTTCCGAAAAATATGTATTAAAATAATATGGTGATGGGATCCTTCAAGAACCTTTGATTTAATAGTTGAATACTCAGAAGATGTCGATGTTGTAACAATTCGAATACAAAATACAATCTCGTAATGCCTGTAAGAAACCTTTGATATGTGAAACAAAATAAATTAAAAACCCAACAAAACAGAAACTGATGAGAATATTCATAAAGGGAACATCGATGTTTATGACGAATATAAAAAAAATTGTGCTAATTTAAAAAGACCACCGCAAATATAACACTACCATGACAAATATAAACAGGATTTGTCTAATTTAACTGGTAAAGGCTAATATAACTGGTATTGTCTAATTATTAGCATCTTACCGGTTATATTTGCAAAATGACGGGCATATTTGTCTTTTCTATTTACCAGTGTTTTGCTCATAAGAAAGAAAGTTCCAAGATACCAAAGGGAACCAGTAGGCGGAAATTGAAAGACAAACAATACAATGGCCAAAAGAGATAGGACACAAGGACAAACAATGATCTACAAAACATTACACAGAAAACTAAAGATCGAGCAACACGAACCACACTAAAAACCGGGGGTGAATTCTGGTGCTCCAGAAGGGTAAGCATGTGGAAACTGTCTTGTTACTATTGTTGCAAACCCGGTGATAAGTCATGAATAAGGAAAGAACCGGATTGTGATTTCGAAAAACGGAGCATATCAGAGGTCTTTTGTGACACAGATACTCCGTATCGGTTAACTAAATCATGGTGGCGACCGTAAAACGTCTGAAGTGATAACATTAACTTAACCACATAGTTTTCTTTCAGAATCACTTTTATGTTATACTGTTATACGTTCTCTTTAAGATAATGTGATACGCATTTACCGTTTTTTTTTGTATTTTGTATTACAGGCACAGTTGAAAGATGGTGTGATGCAAAAAAGAAGCTTAAGTGTTCCGAATGGAGATATGCCTGATTATAAAATATCTTTACTTAAAGGAAATCTAGACTTTGTAATGAAATATGACACAAATGAAGGGAAGTTAATTTTAAACATCTTACAAGTGACAGATATGGTGCTAAGTGATGCATCAGCAACTATATCCCCTTATGTGCGAGTGCGATTTTATCGTGTGCCATACCAATTTTTTAGCTTAAGTAAAGATCACGTGATAAATAATTTGCATATAGAAATTCGAACTAAAATGAAGAAACACAACGACATTCCAACATTTAATGAAATATTTGTGATTCCAATTGACAAGGACGATATCAAATTATATACTGTGAAGTTGCAGTTTTGTGACTTAGACAAATATTCCCGACATCTTGTTCTCGGCGAAGCAACATTGACATTGAAGAAATTAAATCTCACAGAAAAAGAGGAAGTGGAATGTAAAGAAAGCCTTCATCCACCTACCGATGTAAGTTATTTTTTTAACAAACTTGAAATATAGGGATATGCAGTGTGTTGTAAAAGAAGTTTGAAGATACTAAAGGTATAATCAGAGGCCGTAAATCGAAGGGGAGATAATGAAAAAGGACAAACAATGATCTACATAACACTACACAGAAAATTAAAGATATTTAGATATTGTAATATATTTAGATCTATTGAAAAATATGGTTTCAACAACGGTTAGGTTATCACTTATCAAAATGCGAACGTAATTTGTCTTAAAAATTACATAAATTTCTCGCTTATGGGTACCTGGTCAGATTATGTATTCTTTTAAATCTTTGAGGTCAATTATTTCTATTTCTATAAAATTTGGCGACAACAAAAACATGATTTTGTTTATATTAACCATGTTATTATCGCATCCTAATCAATATCAACCCAATGATTTTAATGACAATAAACAAGTAATTCTGACTAAGCATAATCTCAGAAATCTCCGGACACCAACTAGCAAAACCTAGAATTCTGGGCGTTTAGCATCACTTTTTGGAATATTTTCACTTTAATTGGCGAAAAAAATTGACATTTTAAACAGTTATGGTCATCAACTCCACATTAACACATTAACAATAACTTCTCATCTCAAACTTTTAAGCAGACAAAATACAACAGACAAAGGCGTTGAAATTCAGATCCCGGATTTGGACATGCACAACAATGTGGCGGGGCTAAACCAGATAATGGACTCTCACACCCTCTGATAATGGGATTTCCAACGACAATATTGATATAAAGCCATAAACCTTATGTTTGCGGCTACAGTGGGACCTAATGTCTACGATAATATAATCATTTTGTTTTTGTTTGTTTGTTTTAATAGGAAGATATTGGTGACGTGTCAATCGGATTAAATTATCTACCGACTGCAGAAAAATTATACCTTACAATTGTTAAGGTACGAGGACTACGTCCTATGAATAAACAAGATAATACCACAGGTAAATTAAGACAGGGTTTAATTGACTGTTTAACATCAGTTGAGCTCACCATTTCACAGATGAAAAGGGAGACCAATAATGGGTAGGACTTGTAACTGTTCCCCTACGAGCACTCGTTTAGAGCTGCTGCAAGTTGTTTTTAATGTGCAGGGAACGTGATATTCGCCAATCACGAGACACTCAATTGAATCCAGTCCTAAAAGTGAGTTTTGTATTTGATTCGTATTGAGCAAATAGAGGAAACCCATTTGAAGCAGGAGAAACTAGATCCCAAGCTTTCTATTCTCCATGGTCCCTCGTAGATTGGGATATAGAGCCCAGCAAAATGTAATACAGTTATTACGATGTCAGGCACCCTGGTAGTATGAAAAGATATGGTTGTAAATGAATATGAAAGACTGTATAATTCTACACTTAGACGCAAATTAGATTAAAGGAACAACTCTTTCAGTCACATGTCTTCAATAATGAGGATTTCTCATACCATAAAATGCGTGTGAATTGCCACTGGCACATAGCGTCCAGTTGAGCAGTGCTATTTATTTTGGTTATCAATTCTCAGATAGCGAAGAAATAGTGCATAAACACTGTTAGGATATATCATACGAAAACAGTTGTACACAATTAAAATGATCAGGTTCGACGGTTTAATCCGAATATACAACGAAACGAAAAATAAACAACTGTTTATTGCTGTGTTGAGATTCATAGTAGAGTCAAAAAAATATTTTATCAGCTTTTGCACAAAAATATCACGTTTGAAATTGTCTGTAATTTTAATAGATTTAATAATTTGAATCTATTTTCCGATTCACTCAATACACATCTGACTTTGCATAGCAGTAGGTGTCTTATATTGTACATGATATGACGACAGCTCCGGAGAAACTGGTGTGAAATCTGGTTTATTGTACATGTGTTTGTCTAGGCTTAAATTTGTTTTTGAACTATAATGTTTACATCATTGTCGCCCCTTTGATGAATATCTCTCTACATGGAGACTCTGTGTTTGTCTCAGCCAAGAAAAGTTTGAAGATACCAAAGGGTCAATCAGAAAAAGGACAGACAGTAAAATTGCAAGCACAAGATGGACAAGAAAACAAACAAAATACTGGTCGACAAAATACTACGCATAAAATTAAAAATTGATCAACATAGAACCACACAAAACGGGGGTAAACTCAGTTGCCATGGATGAATCAACTGTTTTTTTGTTCTAACTGTCGCGATACTTTGAAACGACACGAATATCATCTGGACACCACTATATGTAAATGAATATCATTAATAAGACATGGGCCTTCCTACATAGCAACGGCGGGGTAAAGACGAACCGAACATCGTTTTAACGCGGAAATCGTAGCTAACATTACAACCCGGAACTAATAACGTGAAGATGAACAACACGAACCCCGTCAAAAATACGTAGGCGAACGTTGGTTCTCCACTGTTGCAAATACTTTTAAATGAAAATAATTGCCATCAGGTACATCTACATACAGACAGAAAACACATTATGTTCCATTGATTTATCGTCAACATGATTTCAGAACAATAAATGAATTATGGGTTTGTTTTCCAGATGCATACGCACGTGTGGCTTTGATGTTCGACGGAAGACACTTGAAGAAGAGTAAAACAATAATTAAAAAGGGAGATCTAAATCCTGAATTTGATGAAACGTTTGCTTTTGACGTACCAAGTCAGAAGCTTGGAAGTATTTATTTCAGGGTGTCCATATTACATGCTGGAAAAACAAAAGAAGAACACAGATTATTAGGGCGGGTTTATATTGGACCAAATCTAGACGCTGAAGCTCACACACATTGGATGGAAATGATCCATACACCGAGGAAACAAGTAACGTCTTGGCACAAAATTCAAGGATGAATCAAATTGACATTTAAAACAGAAACTAGATCTAAAATATGCAATATGAGATCACCAGTCTTCCATTATTTTCTAGAATAGATAGATATAGGAGGTACTTGGTAATACTTATGTGATATCTTGTTTGTTCCGTCTTACATTGACCTAAGCAATAATATTGATTAGTGGGTAAATATTGAAGACAATATATAACCAGGTACATTTTATGGTATTTTATAGATAATGTAGTTAAATATGATAAAATATTGTATGTACATTTTCTAACACAATATGCATTGCTTAAAGCACATGTCCGCAACTGATACAATGCACATTTACCTAATGTCACACGATTACGAATGTTATTAGATAATATTAGATCACCATTCACCATTCTGTTCAAGCTTTAAGCCCTCGACAAAATGTAAAATACGAGTAAGATACAAGAGTACAAAAATCTTATAAGATATGTTAACACCAACCCACAACACACACACACACACACACACACACACACACACAAAACAAACAAACAAAACAAGAGAGAAACCAGGAACTTCGAAATGTCGGAGAAAGGATGAAGCAGGTTCCGTTAAAAGTTAACGGTACTTAAAACACTTCCGGTGGTGTCATGCGCACTCTTTCATATTGTCTTTCTTATGTACATATTATATACGTTGTTGTTTATTATATACGTTGTTGTTTATCATTTTGTTAAAGTGTGTTTTGGGCATTTTCGCCAAAATTGTGAAAGCTCTCGCTCAATGTTGAGCAAATATGAACGTCTTTTTCTCTCTAATTAACATAACTATATAGTGGTATATTTTCAGCCATTTATAAAAAATGTACCAATATTAAATCAATGATATATGCGTAAGAACAGTTTGAAGATACCAAAGGGTTATTCAGAATCCGTAAATCCAAGAATACAATGACCACTAGAAAAATGACAAACAGACACAAACACTACACAGACAACTAAAGATTAAGCTACACAAACACCACTAAAAACCGGGGATGATATCATGTGCTTCGGAAGGATAAGCAGTTCCTGCTTCACTAGTGGCATCAATGGCATCATGACCATCAGTGTTTGTCTCCGTGAATAATATCAACAGCCACCATATAACTCAAATACGGCTTTAGATACCCATAGCACTACATAGAAACGTAGATATATAAAGTAGTGCACACGACACGTTTCTGGACTGACATTGCATTGATCAGGGACGATCAGAGTCAAAATAAGCTAAACGTCATAGGAAGCAATGAAACCAAAGGGTATAATATCATAGCCAATATCGTCTAAGGCTATCTATGTATGCGAAAAGAGAATCTAAGATATAATAATAATTAATTGCATTATATAGGAATTATAAATTCCAGTAATAATGGGTGGATGTATCGGCCCAGTGATAGTAATCAAAACTTATCTAAATGTGGAGTTAAGCACCAACATATGCAAACCGCATGAGTGACGTAATGGTAAGCACGTTCGCCTCGAGTGTAGTAGATCTTGGATTCAAGCCCTAGTCGGGTTAAATCAAAGGCTACACATTTGGTATTTCCTGCTTATCCGCTAAGCACGCAGAATTAATGAATTGGTGTAAAGATTGGTTGACTAGAAATCAGGATAATGCCTCCACGTGGAGCAACATGTCTACCCGCGGACTGTATTTTTAAACAGATAGCACTATACAAATTTAGCTAAGCGTGTTGGTCTAGTACAAAGCGGACATCACTTCATTTAAATGTGATTTTTATCTGGGCTTGACATGACTCACTTGGTGCAAAATAACTCACTCACCCATATATTCATGTAACATTATCTATAAATCATAATTATAAATGTTCTTCGTTACCTTCATTGCTCACTGACGTCACGAGAACTTTATTATTTACTGTGATCTGTGTGTTTCATGTGTATAATATATTTAATGATGAAAGGAAATATTAAATTATAATATGATATATTTAATTGTAATAGGATGTATTTAATCATAATAGGTTATTGTCCATTATAATAGGATATATTTAATTATTATAGAATATATTTAATTATGATAGGATATATTTGATTATGATAGAATATATTTAATTATGATAGGATATATTTGATTATGATAGAATATATTTAATTATGATAGAATATATTTAATTATGATAGGATATATTTGATTATGATAGAATATATTTAATTATGATAGGATATATCTAATTATTATAGAATATATTTAATTATGATAGGATATATTTAATTATAATAGAATTTATTTAATTATGATAGAATATATTTAATTATGATAGGATATATTTAATTATGATAGGATATATTTAATTATAATAGGATATATTCAATTATTAAGGATATATTCAATTATGATAGGATATATTCAATTATAATATGATATATTCAATTATTAAGGATATATTCAATTATAAAGGATATATTCAATTATTACAATATATATTCAATTATAATAGGGTCATGTATATGAATGAAATGTGCCATATATTGTTTGCATCCATGATAATATTGTTAATGATATACTACTGTTATAACTCTAATAGAATAAATTATAGTATAGTATTATGCTTTCTGTAAATTTCTTATGTAATATAAGTTCATACGATATTTTGGCATATATCACAAAGAATTATATAGCGTTGATATACTATGCGAAAATAGTACATCTACTATGCCAGTTTCACGCGGGGAAGGTTGGGTTTTCAGCTGTCTGTCAAGCTATCTATTGCTATTCCACGTGCAAGGGGGCGGATCCAATCTGTCAATCTCTCATAGTCGTCTATTTTTCATGTTACTGTTTTTTAATACTTGTTATTGTTGTTAATTAAATTTCAAACTTCAAAAATCTTTATATGTTTAAAGCCTTAAATGAAACAAAGAATATTCTCAATATATTTTGTCTACATATAACAGTCAGCATAATAATAATAATAATTGTGTTAGCAATGACTATGCCATATAGTGGTCAACCCTGACCACTATATTGGCATAGTCATTGCTAACACAACATTATTATATAAGTATCAACTAGATATGAATCACTAGATAGTTAGCTATACCGTTTAGTAGTGAGGCTGAACATCTGTATCATTATACGAGATAAACTTGCAGAATGGAAAAGGAAAATTGATTTTTTTATCCTGATAAAATTATTGTAACTTGAAACATAAAGAAATTGATCAAAATAATAATATTCTTCATCGTCAACCAATTTGAGTCAATAAAAACCAAAATACATTTCAGTAAGCGACAAAATGAAAAGTAGAAAAGCTGTATGTAACGTATAATAGGGTCTACAACACTTGTAAGAGCATAAAAGCAATTCTAGTGTAAATAAAATAAAAATTGAAAAATTACCACACTGTCGGTACAATTCCTGAATGATATGGAATGAACATGGAAAAATAGGCAAAAATCGATACACTTAACATACATATAATATATGACCGCTCATTCTCCTGTTTTTGTACAGGCAATACATATGTCTTAACAAGAAATGCTTAAAGAAACCAAAAGGACAACCAGAAGCCGTAAGTCTACGGACAGACAAAACAATTACCAAATGAAAAAGGACAAAAGGACAAACAACGATCTACCAAATATTACACAGAAAACTAAATATCGAATACCACGAACCCACTAAAAAACCGGGTGGACTCAGGTGCTCCGGGAGGGTTTGCAGTTTCTGCCCCACATGTGGTACCCTTCTGAAAAAAGTCAAAGAGACTCTAAATATCCATGAAAGTAAAAGAACAACTTTCACATTAAGATTGGTGAATGCTACAACATTGTAACTCATATGTACAGTCCTGAATATAGGTGTAGGTATACGTTGCTTATTTCAAATACCTAGTGACACAAATTATATCTCTATATAAAACTGAAACTACATTCAAATGATAACGAGACATTAATTTCTGATCATTAACTGTTCTTGTGTATGACGCAATGACATAAATGATTTCCGATATTGCGATCGGTAATTAGAACTGGTTTCCGAAGTCCACAGTGTAGAAACCCGATAATCATACCATCTTGTTGAGGATAGTGAGTCCTGGATAATAAAATGAAAAAGAAAAAAACGACACACACACACAAACACTGTCAGAACATACCAAATAAGGGTAATAACAAAATTACCGAACACCGAGAAATCTTCCAAAGGGAAAGACAAAACTCATAAGTCAACAAACAGACAAAATCAATCACCAACCGGAAAATTGGTGAAAAAAATCGTAGAATCAAAAGAAAAATCGACACCCTTAACACACATGTACATGTTCGATGACTATTATGAGAACATCAAAGAGTGGCGGGATTACCCTTAACATGCATGTACATGTCCACTGACTATCATGAGAACATTAAAGAGTGGCAGGATTACCCTTAACATACATGTACATGTCCACTGACTATCATGAGAACATTAAAGAGTGGCGGGATTACCCTTAACATACATGTACATGTCCACTGACTATCATGAGAACATTAAAGAGTGGCGGGATTACCCTTAACATACATGTACATGTCCGGTCACTATCATGAGAACATCAAAGAGTGGCGGGATTACCCTTAACACACATGTACATGTCCACTGACTATCATGAGAACATTAAAGAGTGGCGGGATTACCCTTAACATACATGTACATGTCCACTGACGATCATGAGAACATTAAAGAGTGGCGGGATTACCCTTAACACACATGTACATGTCCACTGACTATCATGAGAACATTAAAGAGTGGCGGGATTACCCTTAACATACATGTACATGTCCACTCACTATCATGAGAACATTAAAGAGTGGGGGGATTACCCTTAACATACATGTACATGTCCACTGACTATCATGAGAACATTAAAGAGTGGCGGGATTACCCTCAACATACATGTACATGTCCACTCACTATCATGAGAACATTAAAGAGTGGCGGGATTACCCTTAACATACATGTACATGTCCACTGACTATCATGAGAACATTAAAGAGTGGCGGGATTACCCTTAACATACATGTACATGTCCACTGACTATCATGAGAACATTAAAGAGTGGGGGGATTACCCTTAACATACATGTACATGTCCGGTCACTATCATGAGAACATCAAAGAGTGGTGGGATTACCCTTAACACACATGTACATGTCCACTGACTATCATGAGAACATTAAAGAGTGGGGGGATTACCCTTAACATACATGTACATGTCCGGTCACTATCATGAGAACATCAAAGAGTGGCGGGATTACCCTTAACATACATGTACATGTCCACTGACTATCATGAGAACATTAAAGAGTGGCGGGATTACCCTTAACATACATGTACATGTCCACTGACTATCATGAGAACATTAAAGAGTGGGGGGATTACCCTTAACATACATGTACATGTCCGGTCACTATCATGAGAACATCAAAGAGTGGCTGGATTACCCTTAACACACATGTACATGTCCACTGACTATCATGAGAACATTAAAGAGTGGCTGGATTACCCTTAACATACATGTACATGTCCACTGACTATCATGAGAACATTAAAGAGTGGCGGGATTACCCTTAACATACATGTACATGTCCACTGACTATCATGAGAACATCAAAGAGTGGCGGGATTACCCTTAACATACATGTACATGTCCACTGACTATCATGAGAACATTAAAGAGTGGCTGGATTACCCTTAACACACATGTACATGTCCACTGACTATCATGAGAACATTAAAGAGTGGCGGGATTACCCTTAACATACATGTACATGTCCACTGACTATCATGAGAACATCAAAGAGTGGCGGGATTACCCTTAACATACATGTACATGTCCACTGACTATCATGAGAACATTAAAGAGTGGCGGGATTACCCTTAACACACATGTACATGTCCACTGACTATCATGAGAACATTAAAGAGTGGCTGGATTACCCTTAACACACATGTACATGTCCACTGACTATCATGAGAACATTAAAGAGTGGCGGGATTACCCTTAACACACATGTACATGTCCACTGACTATCATGAGAACATTAAAGAGTGGCGGGATTACCCTTAACACACATGTACATGTCCACTGACTATCATGAGAACATCAAAGAGTGGCTGGATTACCCTTAACACACATGTACATGTCCGGTCACTATCATGAGAACATTAAAGAGTGGCGGGATTACCCTTAACATACATGTACATGTCCACTGACTATCATGAGAACATTAAAGAGTGGCGGGATTACCCTTAACACACATGTACATGTCCACTGACTATCATGAGAACATTAAAGAGTGGCGGGATTACCCTTAACATACATGTACATGTCCACTGACTATCATGAGAACATTAAAGAGTGGCTGGATTACCATTAACACACATGTACATGTCCACTGACTATCATGAGAACATTAAAGAGTGGCTGGATTACCCTTAACATACATGTACATGTCCACTGACTATCATGAGAACATTAAAGAGTGGCGGGATTACCCTTAACATACATGTACATGTCCACTGACTATCATGAGAACATTAAAGAGTGGCGGGATTACCATTAACACACATGTACATGTCCACTGACTATCATGAGAACATTAAAGAGTGGCTGGATTACCCTTAACACACATGTACATGTCCACTGACTATCATGAGAACATTAAAGAGTGGCGGGATTACCCTTAACATACATGTACATGTCCACTGACTATCATGAGAACATTAAAGAGTGGCTGGATTACCCTTAACACACATGTACATGTCCACTGACTATCATGAGGACATTAAAGAGTGGCAGGATTACCCTTAACACACATGTACATGTCCACTGACTATCATGAGGACATTAAAGAGTGGCAGGATTACCCTTAACATACATGTACATGTCCACTGACTATCATGAGAACATTAAAGAGTGGCTGGATTACCCTTAACATACATGTACATGTCCACTGACTATCATGAGAACATCAAAGAGTGGCTGGATTACCCTTAACACACATGTACATGTCCACTGACTATCATGAGAACATTAAAGAGTGGCGGGATTACCCTTAACACACATGTACATGTCCACTGACTATCATGAGAGCATCAAAGAGTGGCGGGATTACCCTTAACATACATGTACATGTCCACTGACTATCATGAGAACATTAAAGATTGGCGGGATTACCCTTAACACACATGTACATGTCCACTGACTATCATGAGAACATCAAAGAGTGGCTGGATTACCCTTAACACACATGTACATGTCCACTGACTATCATGAGAACATTAAAGAGGTGCGGGATTACCCTTAACATACATGTACATGTCCACTGACTATCATGAGAACATTAAAGAGTGGCGGGATTACCCTTAACATACATGTACATGTCCACTGACTATCATGAGAACATTAAAGAGTGGCGGGATTACCCTTAACATACATGTACATGTCCACTGACTATCATGAAAACATTAAAGAGTGGCAGGATTACCCTTAACATACATGTACATGTCCACTGACTATCATGAGAACATTAAAGAGTGGCAGGATTACCCTTAACATACATGTACATGTCCACTGACTATCATGAGAACATTAAAGAGTGGCGGGATTACCCTTAACATACATGTACATGTCCACTGACTATCATGAGAACATCAAAGAGTGGCTGGATTACCCTTAACACACATGTACATGTCCACTGACTCTCATGAGAACATTAAAGAGTGGCTGGATTACCCTTAACATACATGTACATGTCCACTGACTATCATGAGAACATTAAAGAGTGGCTGGATTACCCTTAACATACATGTACATGTCCACTGACTATCATGAGAACATTAAAGAGTGGCTGGATTACCCTTAACACACATGTACATGTCCACTGACTATCATGAGAACATTAAAGAGTGGCTGGATTACCCTTAACACACATGTACATGTCCACTGACTATCATGAGAACATTAAAGAGTGGCTGGATTACCCTTAACATACATGTACATGTCCACTGACTATCATGAGAACATCAAAGAGTGGCTGGATTACCCTTAACACACATGTACATGTCCACTGACTATCATGAGAACATTAAAGAGTGGCAGGATTACCCTTAACACACATGTACATGTCCACTGACTATCATGAGAGCATCAAAGAGTGGCTGGATTACCCTTAACATACATGTACATGTCCACTGACTATCATGAGAACATTAAAGAGTGGCTGGATTACCCTTAACATACATGTACATGTCCACTGACTATCATGAGAGCATCAAAGAGTGGCTGGATTACCCTTAACATACATGTACATGTCCACTGACTATCATGAGAACATTAAAGAGTGGCTGGATTACCCTTAACACACATGTACATGTCCACTGACTATCATGAGAACATCAAAGAGTGGCTGGATTACCCTTAACAAACATGTACATGTCCACTGACTATCATGAGAACATTAAAGAGTGGCGGGATTACCCTTAACATACATGTACATGTCCACTGACTATCATGAGAACATTAAAGAGTGGCTGGATTACCCTTAACATACATGTAAATGTCCACTGACTATCATGAGAGCATCAAAGAGTGGCTGGATTACCCTTAACACACATGTACATGTCCACTGACTATCATGAGAACATTAAAGAGTGGCAGGATTACCCTTAACACACATGTACATGTCCACTGACTATCATGAGAATATCAAAGAGTGGCGGGATTACCCTTAACATAAATGTACATGTCCACTGACTATCATGAGAACATTAAAGAGTGGCTGGATTACCCTTAACACACATGTACATGTCCACTGACTATCATGAGAACATTAAAGAAGGGCGGGATTACCCTTAACATACATATACATGTCCTCTGACTATCATGAGAACATTAAAGAGTGGCAGGATTACCCTTAACATACATGTACATGTCCACTGACTATCATGAGAACATTAAAGAGTGGCAGGATTACCCTTAACATACATGTACATGTCCACTGACTATCATGAGAACATTAAAGAGTGGCAGGATTACCCTTAACATACATGTACATGTCCACTGACTATCATGAGAACATTAAAGAGTGGCGGGATTACCCTTAACATACATGTACATGTCCACTGACTATCATGAGAACATTAAAGAGTGGCGGGATTACCCTTAACATACATGTACATGTCCACTGACTATCATGAGAACATTAAAGAGTGGCAGGATTACCCTTAACATACATGTACATGTCCACTGACTATCATGAGAACATTAAAGAGTGGCTGGATTACCCTTAACATACATGTACATGTCCACTGACTATCATGAGAACATTAAAGAGTGGCGGGATTACCCTTAACATACATGTACATGTCCACTGACTATCATGAGAACATTAAAGAGTGGCTGGATTACCCTTAACATACATGTACATGTCCACTGACTATCATGAGAACATTAAAGAGTGGCGGGATTACCCTTAACATACATGTACATGTCCACTGACTATCATGAGAACATTAAAGAGTGGCTGGATTACCCTTAACATACATGTACATGTCCACTGACTATCATGAGAACATTAAAGAGTGGCTGGATTACCCTTAACACACATGTACATGTCCACTGACTATCATGAGAACATTAAAGAGTGGCTGGATTACCCTTAACACACATGTACATGTCCACTGACTATCATGAGAACTTTAAAGAGTGGCTGGATTACCCTTAACACACATGTACATGTCCACTGACTATCATGAGAACATTAAAGAGTGGCGGGATTACCCTTAACATACATATACATGTCCTCTGACTATCATGAGAACATTAAAGAGTGGCAGGATTACCCTTAACATACATGTACATGTCCACTGACTATCATGAGAACATTAAAGAGTGGCGGGATTACCCTTAACATACATGTACATGTCCACTGACTATCATGAGAACATTAAAAAGTGGCGGGATTACCCTTAACATACATGTACATGTCCATTGACTATCATGAGAACATTAAAGAGTGGCAGGATTACCCTTAACATACATGTACATGTCCACTGACTATCATGAGAACATTAAAGAGTGGCGGGATTACCCTTAACATACATGTACATGTCCACTGACTATCATGAGAACATTAAAGAGTGGCGGGATTACCCTTAACATACATGTACATGTCCACTGACTATCATGAGAACATTAAAGAGTGGCAGGATTACCCTTAACATACATGTACATGTCCACTGACTATCATGAGAACATTAAAGAGTGGCGGGATTACCCTTAACATACATGTACATGTCCACTGACTATCATGAGAACATTAAAGAGTGGCGGGATTACCCTTAACATACATGTGCATGTCCACTGACTATCACGAGAACATTAAAGAGTGGCAGGATTACCCTTAACATACATGTACATGTCCACTGACTATCATGAGAACATCAAAGAGTGGCTGGATTACCCTTAACACACATGTACATGTCCACTGACTATCATGAGAACATTAAAGAGTGGCAGGATTACCCTTAACATACATGTACATGTCCACTGACTATCATGAGAACATTAAAGAGTGGCGGGATTACCCTTAACATACATGTGCATGTCCACTGACTATCACGAGAACATTAAAGAGTGGCAGGATTACCCTTAACATACATGTACATGTCCACTGACTATCATGAGAACATCAAAGAGTGGCTGGATTACCCTTAACACACATGTACATGTCCACTGACTATCATGAGAACATTAAAGAGTGGCTGGATTACCATTAACATACATGTACATGTCCGGTCACTATCATGAGAACATTAAAGAGTGGCGGGATTACCCTTAACATACATGTACATGTCCACTGACTATCATGAGAACATTAAAGCGTGGCAGGATTACCCTTAACATACATGTACATGTCCACTGACTATCATGAGAACATTAAAGAGTGGCGGGATTACCCTTAACACACATGTACATGTCCACTGACTATCATGAGAACATCAAAGAGTGGCGAGATTACCCTTAACATACATGTACATGTCCACTGACTATCATGAGAACATTAAAGAGTGGCGGGATTACCCTTAACACACATGTACATGTCCACTGACTATCATGAGAACATTAAAGAGTGGCGGGATTACCCTTAACATACATGTACATGTCCACTGACTATCATGAGAACATTAAAGAGTGGCAGGATTACCCTTAACACACATGTACATGTCCACTGACTATCATGAGAACATTAAAGAGTGGCGGGATTACCCTTAACACACATGTACATGTCCACTGACTATCATGAGAACATTAAAGAGTGGCGGGATTACCCTTAACATACATGTACATGTCCACTGACTATCATGAGAACATTAAAGAGTGGCAGGATTACCCTTAACACACATGTACATGTCCACTGACTATCATGAGAACATTAAAGAGTGGCGGGATTACCCTTAACATAGATGTACATGTCCACTGACTATCATGAGAACATCAAAGAGTGGCTAGATTACCCTTAACACACATGTACATGTCCACTGACTATCATGAGAACATTAAAGAGTGGCTGGATTACCCTTAACATACATGTACATGTCCACTGACTATCAGGAGAACATCAGAGTGGCGAGATTACCCTTAACATACATGTACATGTCCGGTCACTATCATGAGAATATTAAAGAGTGGCGGCATTACCCTTAACATACATGTACATGTCCACTGACTATCATGAGAACATTAAAGAGTGGCGGGATTACCCTTAACACACATGTACATGTCCACTGACTATCATGAGAACATTAAAGAGTGGCTGGATTACCCTTAACATACATGTACATGTCCACTGACTATCATGAGAACATTAAAGAGTGGCGGGATTACCCTTAACATACATGTACATGTCCACTGACTATCATGAGAACATTAAAGAGTGGCGGGATTACCCTTAACATACATGTACATGTCACTGACTATCATGAGAACATCAAAGAGTGGCGGGATTACCCTTAACATACATGTACATGTCCACTGACTATCATGAGAACATTAAAGAGTGGCGGGATTACCCTTAACATACATGTACATGTCCACTGACTATCATGAGAACATTAAAGAGTGGCGGGATTACCCTTAACATACATGTACATGTCCACTGACTATCATGAGAACATTAAAGAGTGGCAGGATTACCCTTAACACACATGTACATGTCCAGTGACTATCATGAGAACATTAAAGAGTGGCAGGATTACCCTTAACACACATGTACATGTCCACTGACTATCATGAGAACATTAAAGAGTGGCAGGATTACCCATAACACACATGTACATGTCCACTGACTATCATGAGAACATCAAAGAGTGGCGGGATTACCCTTAACATACATGTACATGTCCACTGACTATGAAGAGAACATCAAAGAGTGGCTGGATTACCCTTAACACACATGTACATGTCCACTGACTATCATGAGAACATTAAAGAGTGGCGGGATTACCCTTAACATACATGTACATGTCCACTGACTATCATGAGAACATTAAAGAGTGGCGGGATTACCCTTAACATACATGTACATGTCCACTGACTATCATGAGAACATTAAAGAGTGGCAGGATTACCCTTAACATACATGTACATGTCCACTGACTATCATGAGAACATTAAAGAGTGGCTGGATTACCCTTAACATACATGTACATGTCCACTGACTATCATGAGAACATTAAAGAGTGGCTGGATTACCCTTAACATACATGTACATGTCCACTGACGATCATGAGAACATTAAAGAGTGGCTGGATTACCCTTAACACACATATACATGTCCACTGACTATCATGAGAACATTAAAGAGTGGCAGGATTACCCATAACACACATGTACATGTCCACTGACTATCATGAGAACATCAAAGAGTGGCGGGATTACCCTTAACATACATGTACATGTCCACTGACTATCAAGAGAACATCAAAGAGTGGCTGGATTACCCTTAACACACATGTACATGTCCACTGACTATCATGAGAACATTAAAGAGTGGCGGGATTACCCTTAACATACATGTACATGTCCACTGACTATCATGAGAACATTAAAGAGTGGCTGGATTACCCTTAACATACATGTACATGTCCACTGACGATCATGAGAACATTAAAGAGTGGCTGGATTACCCTTAACACACATGTACATGTCCACTGACTATCATGAGAACATTAAAGAGTGGCTGGATTACCCTTAACATACATGTACATGTCCACTGACTATCATGAGAACATTAAAGAGTGGCGGGATTACCCTTAACATACATGTACATGTCCACTGACTATCATGAGAACATTAAAGAGTGGCAGGATTACCCTTAACACACATGTACATGTCCACTGACTATCATGAGAACATTAAAGAGTGGCGGGATTACCCTTAACATACATGTACATGTCCACTGACTATCATGAGAACATTAAAGAGTGGCTGGATTACCCTTAACATACATGTACATGTCCACTGACGATCATGAGAACATTAAAGAGTGGCTGGATTACCCTTAACACACATGTACATGTCCACTGACTATCATGAGAACATTAAAGAGTGGCTGGATTACCCTTAACATACATGTACATGTCCACTGACTATCATGAGAACATTAAAGAGTGGCGGGATTACCCTTAACATACATGTACATGTCCACTGACTATCATGAGAACATTAAAGAGTGGCGGGATTACCCTTAACATACATGTACATGTCCACTGACTATCATGAGAACATTAAAGAGTGGCAGGATTACCCTTAACATACATGTACATGTCCACTGACTATCATGAGAACATTAAAGAGTGGCGGGATTACCCTTAACATACATGTACATGTCCACTGACTATCATGAGAACATTAAAGAGTGGCGGGATTACCCTTAACATACATGTGCATGTCCACTGACTATCACGAGAACATTAAAGAGTGGCAGGATTACCCTTAACATACATGTACATGTCCACTGACTATCATGAGAACATCAAAGAGTGGCTGGATTACCCTTAACACACATGTACATGTCCACTGACTATCATGAGAACATTAAAGAGTGGCAGGATTACCCTTAACATACATGTACATGTCCACTGACTATCATGAGAACATTAAAGAGTGGCGGGATTACCCTTAACATACATGTGCATGTCCACTGACTATCACGAGAACATTAAAGAGTGGCAGGATTACCCTTAACATACATGTACATGTCCACTGACTATCATGAGAACATCAAAGAGTGGCTGGATTACCCTTAACACACATGTACATGTCCACTGACTATCATGAGAACATTAAAGAGTGGCTGGATTACCATTAACATACATGTACATGTCCGGTCACTATCATGAGGACATTAAAGAGTGGCGGGATTACCCTTAACATACATGTACATGTCCACTGACTATCATGAGAACATTAAAGAGTGGCAGGATTACCCTTAACATACATGTACATGTCCACTGACTATCATGAGAACATTAAAGAGTGGCGGGATTACCCTTAACACACATGTACATGTCCACTGACTATCATGAGAACATCAAAGAGTGGCGGGATTACCCTTAACATACATGTACATGTCCACTGACTATCATGAGAACATTAAAGAGTGGCGGGATTACCCTTAACACACATGTACATGTCCACTGACTATCATGAGAACATTAAAGAGTGGCGGGATTACCCTTAACATACATGTACATGTCCACTGACTATCATGAGAACATTAAAGAGTGGCAGGATTACCCTTAACACACATGTACATGTCCACTGACTATCATGAGAACATTAAAGAGTGGCGGGATTACCCTTAACATACATGTACATGTCCACTGACTATCATGAAAACATTAAAGAGTGGCAGGATTACCCTTAACATACATGTACATGTCCACTGACTATCATGAGAACATTAAAGAGTGGCAGGATTACCCTTAACATACATGTACATGTCCACTGACTATCATGAGAACATTAAAGAGTGGCGGGATTACCCTTAACATACATGTACATGTCCACTGACTATCATGAGAACATCAAAGAGTGGCGGGATTACCCTTAACATACATGTACATGTCCACTGACTATCATGAGAACATTAAAGAGTGGCTGGATTACCCTTAACATACATGTACATGTCCACTGACTATCATGAGAACATTAAAGAGTGGCTGGATTACCCTTAACACACATGTACATGTCCACTGACTATCATGAGAACATTAAAGAGTGGCTGGATTACCCTTAACACACATGTACATGTCCACTGACTATCATGAGAACATTAAAGAGTGGCTGGACTACCCTTAACATACATGTACATGTCCACTGACTATCATGAGAACATCAAAGAGTGGCTGGATTACCCTTAACACACATGTACATGTCCACTGACTATCATGAGAACATTAAAGAGTGGCAGGATTACCCTTAACACACATGTACATGTCCACTGACTATCATGAGAGCATCAAAGAGTGGCTGGATTACCCTTAACATACATGTACATGTCCACTGACTATCATGAGAACATTAAAGAGTGGCTGGATTACCCTTAACACACATGTACATGTCCACTGACTATCATGAGAACATCAAAGAGTGGCTGGATTACCCTTAACAAACATGTACATGTCCACTGACTATCATGAGAACATTAAAGAGTGGCAGGATTACCCTTAACATACATGTACATGTCCACTGACTATCATGAGAACATTAAAGAGTGGCTGGATTACCCTTAACATACATGTAAATGTCCACTGACTATCATGAGAGCACCAAAGAGTGGCTGGATTACCCTTAACACACATGTACATGTCCACTGACTATCATGAGAACATTAAAGAGTGGCAGGATTACCCTTAACACACATGTACATGTCCACTGACTATCATGAGAATATCAAAGAGTGGCGGGATTACCCTTAACATAAATGTACATGTCCACTGACTATCATGAGAATATCAAAGAGTGGCGGGATTACCCTTAACATACATGTACATGTCCACTGACTATCATGAGAACATCAAAGAGTGGCAGGATTACCCTTAACATACATGTACATGTCCACTGACTATCATGAGAACATTAAAGAGTGGCTGGATTACCCTTAACACACATGTACATGTCCACTGACTATCATGAGAACATTAAAGAAGGGCGGGATTACCCTTAACATACATATACATGTCCTCTGACTATCATGAGAACATTAAAGAGTGGCAGGATTACCCTTAACATACATGTACATGTCCACTGACTATCATGAGAACATTAAAGAGTGGCAGGATTACCCTTAACATACATGTACATGTCCACTGACTATCATGAGAACATTAAAGAGTGGCAGGATTACCCTTAACATACATGTACATGTCCACTGACTATCATGAGAACATTAAAGAGTGGCGGGATTACCCTTAACATACATGTACATGTCCACTGACTATCATGAGAACATTAAAGAGTGGCGGGATTACCCTTAACATACATGTACATGTCCACTGACTATCATGAGAACATTAAAGAGTGGCAGGATTACCCTTAACATACATGTACATGTCCACTGACTATCATGAGAACATTAAAGAGTGGCTGGATTACCCTTAACATACATGTACATGTCCACTGACTATCATGAGAACATTAAAGAGTGGCGGGATTACCCTTAACATACATGTACATGTCCACTGACTATCATGAGAACATTAAAGAGTGGCTGGATTACCCTTAACATACATGTACATGTCCACTGACTATCATGAGAACATTAAAGAGTGGCGGGATTACCCTTAACATACATGTACATGTCCACTGACTATCATGAGAACATTAAAGAGTGGCTGGATTACCCTTAACATACATGTACATGTCCACTGACTATCATGAGAACATTAAAGAGTGGCAGGATTACCCTTAACACACATGTACATGTCCACTGACTATCATGAGAACTTTAAAGAGTGGCTGGATTACCCTTAACACACATGTACATGTCCACTGACTATCATGAGAACATTAAAGAGTGGCGGGATTACCCTTAACATACATATACATGTCCTCTGACTATCATGAGAACATTAAAGAGTGGCAGGATTACCCTTAACATACATGTACATGTCCACTGACTATCATGAGAACATTAAAGAGTGGCGGGATTACCCTTAACATACATGTACATGTCCACTGACTATCATGAGAACATTAAAAAGTGGCGGGATTACCCTTAACATACATGTACATGTCCATTGACTATCATGAGAACATTAAAGAGTGGCAGGATTACCCTTAACATACATGTACATGTCCACTGACTATCATGAGAACATTAAAGAGTGGCGGGATTACCCTTAACATACATGTACATGTCCACTGACTATCATGAGAACATTAAAGAGTGGCGGGATTACCCTTAACATACATGTACATGTCCACTGACTATCATGAGAACATTAAAGAGTGGCAGGATTACCCTTAACATACATGTACATGTCCACTGACTATCATGAGAACATTAAAGAGTGGCGGGATTACCCTTAACATACATGTACATGTCCACTGACTATCATGAGAACATTAAAGAGTGGCGGGATTACCCTTAACATACATGTACATGTCCACTGACTATCATGAGAACATTAAAGAGTGGCGGGATTACCCTTAACATACATGTACATGTCCACTGACTATCATGAGAACATTAAAGAGTGGCAGGATTACCCTTAACACACATGTACATGTCCAGTGACTATCATGAGAACATTAAAGAGTGGCAGGATTACCCTTAACACACATGTACATGTCCACTGACTATCATGAGAACATTAAAGAGTGGCAGGATTACCCATAACACACATGTACATGTCCACTGACTATCATGAGAACATCAAAGAGTGGCGGGATTACCCTTAACATACATGTACATGTCCACTGACTATGAAGAGAACATCAAAGAGTGGCTGGATTACCCTTAACACACATGTACATGTCCACTGACTATCATGAGAACATTAAAGAGTGGCGGGATTACCCTTAACATACATGTACATGTCCACTGACTATCATGAGAACATTAAAGAGTGGCGGGATTACCCTTAACATACATGTACATGTCCACTGACTATCATGAGAACATTAAAGAGTGGCGGGATTACCCTTAACATACATGTGCATGTCCACTGACTATCACGAGAACATTAAAGAGTGGCTGGATTACCCTTAACATACATGTACATGTCCACTGACTATCATGAGAACATCAAAGAGTGGCTGGATTACCCTTAACACACATGTACATGTCCACTGACTATCATGAGAACATTAAAAAGTGGCAGGATTACCCTTAACATACATGTACATGTCCACTGACTATCATGAGAACATTAAAGAGTGGCGGGATTACCCTTAACATACATGTGCATGTCCACTGACTATCACGAGAACATTAAAGAGTGGCAGGATTACCCTTAACATACATGTACATGTCCACTGACTATCATGAGAACATCAAAGAGTGGCTGGATTACCCTTAACACACATGTACATGTCCACTGACTATCATGAGAACATTAAAGAGTGGCTGGATTACCATTAACATACATGTACATGTCCGGTCACTATCATGAGAACATTAAAGAGTGGCGGGATTACCCTTAACATACATGTACATGTCCACTGACTATCATGAGAACATTAAAGCGTGGCAGGATTACCCTTAACATACATGTACATGTCCACTGACTATCATGAGAACATTAAAGAGTGGCGGGATTACCCTTAACACACATGTACATGTCCACTGACTATCATGAGAACATCAAAGAGTGGCGGGATTACCCTTAACATACATGTACATGTCCACTGACTATCATGAGAACATTAAAGAGTGGCGGGATTACCCTTAACACACATGTACATGTCCACTGACTATCATGAGAACATTAAAGAGTGGCGGGATTACCCTTAACATACATGTACATGTCCACTGACTATCATGAGAACATTAAAGAGTGGCAGGATTACCCTTAACACACATGTACATGTCCACTGACTATCATGAGAACATTAAAGAGTGGCGGGATTACCCTTAACACACATGTACATGTCCACTGACTATCATGAGAACATTAAAGAGTGGCGGGATTACCCTTAAAATACATGTACATGTCCACTGACTATCATGAGAACATTAAAGAGTGGCAGGATTACCCTTAACACACATGTACATGTCCACTGACTATCATGAGAACATTAAAGAGTGGCGGGATTACCCTTAACATAGATGTACATGTCCACTGACTATCATGAGAACATCAAAGAGTGGCTAGATTACCCTTAACACACATGTACATGTCCACTGACTATCATGAGAACATTAAAGAGTGGCTGGATTACCCTTAACATACATGTACATGTCCACTGACTATCAGGAGAACATCAGAGTGGCGAGATTACCCTTAACATACATGTACATGTCCGGTCACTATCATGAGAATATTAAAGAGTGGCGGCATTACCCTTAACATACATGTACATGTCCACTGACTATCATGAGAACATTAAAGAGTGGCGGGATTACCCTTAACACACATGTACATGTCCACTGACTATCATGAGAACATTAAAGAGTGGCTGGATTACCCTTAACATACATGTACATGTCCACTGACTATCATGAGAACATTAAAGAGTGGCGGGATTACCCTTAACATACATGTACATGTCCACTGACTATCATGAGAACATTAAAGAGTGGCGGGATTACCCTTAACATACATGTACATGTCACTGACTATCATGAGAACATCAAAGAGTGGCGGGATTACCCTTAACATACATGTACATGTCCACTGACTATCATGAGAACATTAAAGAGTGGCGGGATTACCCTTAACATACATGTACATGTCCACTGACTATCATGAGAACATTAAAGAGTGGCGGGATTACCCTTAACATACATGTACATGTCCACTGACTATCATGAGAACATTAAAGAGTGGCAGGATTACCCTTAACACACATGTACATGTCCAGTGACTATCATGAGAACATTAAAGAGTGGCAGGATTACCCTTAACACACATGTACATGTCCACTGACTATCATGAGAACATTAAAGAGTGGCAGGATTACCCATAACACACATGTACATGTCCACTGACTATCATGAGAACATCAAAGAGTGGCGGGATTACCCTTAACATACATGTACATGTCCACTGACTATGAAGAGAACATCAAAGAGTGGCTGGATTACCCTTAACACACATGTACATGTCCACTGACTATCATGAGAACATTAAAGAGTGGCGGGATTACCCTTAACATACATGTACATGTCCACTGACTATCATGAGAACATTAAAGAGTGGCGGGATTACCCTTAACATACATGTACATGTCCACTGACTATCATGAGAACATTAAAGAGTGGCTGGATTACCCTTAACATACATGTACATGTCCACTGACTATCATGAGAACATTAAAGAGTGGCTGGATTACCCTTAACATACATGTACATGTCCACTGACTATCATGAGAACATTAAAGAGTGGCTGGATTACCCTTAACATACATGTACATGTCCACTGACGATCATGAGAACATTAAAGAGTGGCTGGATTACCCTTAACACACATATACATGTCCACTGACTATCATGAGAACATTAAAGAGTGGCAGGATTACCCATAACACACATGTACATGTCCACTGACTATCATGAGAACATCAAAGAGTGGCGGGATTACCCTTAACATACATGTACATGTCCACTGACTATCAAGAGAACATCAAAGAGTGGCTGGATTACCCTTAACACACATGTACATGTCCACTGACTATCATGAGAACATTAAAGAGTGGCGGGATTACCCTTAACATACATGTACATGTCCACTGACTATCATGAGAACATTAAAGAGTGGCTGGATTACCCTTAACATACATGTACATGTCCACTGACGATCATGAGAACATTAAAGAGTGGCTGGATTACCCTTAACACACATGTACATGTCCACTGACTATCATGAGAACATTAAAGAGTGGCTGGATTACCCTTAACATACATGTACATGTCCACTGACTATCATGAGAACATTAAAGAGTGGCGGGATTACCCTTAACATACATGTACATGTCCACTGACTATCATGAGAACATTAAAGAGTGGCAGGATTACCCTTAACACACATGTACATGTCCACTGACTATCATGAGAACATTAAAGAGTGGCGGGATTACCCTTAACATACATGTACATGTCCACTGACTATCATGAGAACATTAAAGAGTGGCTGGATTACCCTTAACATACATGTACATGTCCACTGACGATCATGAGAACATTAAAGAGTGGCTGGATTACCCTTAACACACATGTACATGTCCACTGACTATCATGAGAACATTAAAGAGTGGCTGGATTACCCTTAACATACATGTACATGTCCACTGACTATCATGAGAACATTAAAGAGTGGCGGGATTACCCTTAACATACATGTACATGTCCACTGACTATCATGAGAACATTAAAGAGTGGCGGTATTACCCTTAACATACATGTACATGTCCACTGACTATCATGAGAACATTAAAGAGTGGCAGGATTACCCTTAACATACATGTACATGTCCACTGACTATCATGAGAACATCAAAGAGTGGCTGGATTACCCTTAACACACATGTACATGTCCACTGACTATCATGAGAACATTAAAGAGTGGCTGGATTACCATTAACATACATGTACATGTCCGGTCACTATCATGAGAACATTAAAGAGTGGCGGGATTACCCTTAACATACATGTACATGTCCACTGACTATCATGAGAACATTAAAGCGTGGCAGGATTACCCTTAACATACATGTACATGTCCACTGACTATCATGAGAACATTAAAGAGTGGCGGGATTACCCTTAACACACATGTACATGTCCACTGACTATCATGAGAACATCAAAGAGTGGCGGGATTACCCTTAACATACATGTACATGTCCACTGACTATCATGAGAACATTAAAGAGTGGCGGGATTACCCTTAACACACATGTACATGTCCACTGACTATCATGAGAACATTAAAGAGTGGCGGGATTACCCTTAACATACATGTACATGTCCACTGACTATCATGAGAACATTAAAGAGTGGCAGGATTACCCTTAACACACATGTACATGTCCACTGACTATCATGAGAACATTAAAGAGTGGCGGGATTACCCTTAACACACATGTACATGTCCACTGACTATCATGAGAACATTAAAGAGTGGCGGGATTACCCTTAACATACATGTACATGTCCACTGACTATCATGAGAACATTAAAGAGTGGCAGGATTACCCTTAACACACATGTACATGTCCACTGACTATCATGAGAACATTAAAGAGTGGCGGGATTACCCTTAACATAGATGTACATGTCCACTGACTATCATGAGAACATCAAAGAGTGGCTAGATTACCCTTAACACACATGTACATGTCCACTGACTATCATGAGAACATTAAAGAGTGGCTGGATTACCCTTAACATACATGTACATGTCCACTGACTATCAGGAGAACATCAGAGTGGCGAGATTACCCTTAACATACATGTACATGTCCGGTCACTATCATGAGAATATTAAAGAGTGGCGGCATTACCCTTAACATACATGTACATGTCCACTGACTATCATGAGAACATTAAAGAGTGGCGGGATTACCCTTAACACACATGTACATGTCCACTGACTATCATGAGAACATTAAAGAGTGGCTGGATTACCCTTAACATACATGTACATGTCCACTGACTATCATGAGAACATTAAAGAGTGGCGGGATTACCCTTAACATACATGTACATGTCCACTGACTATCATGAGAACATTAAAGAGTGGCGGGATTACCCTTAACATACATGTACATGTCACTGACTATCATGAGAACATCAAAGAGTGGCGGGATTACCCTTAACATACATGTACATGTCCACTGACTATCATGAGAACATTAAAGAGTGGCGGGATTACCCTTAACATACATGTACATGTCCACTGACTATCATGAGAACATTAAAGAGTGGCGGGATTACCCTTAACATACATGTACATGTCCACTGACTATCATGAGAACATTAAAGAGTGGCAGGATTACCCTTAACACACATGTACATGTCCAGTGACTATCATGAGAACATTAAAGAGTGGCAGGATTACCCTTAACACACATGTACATGTCCACTGACTATCATGAGAACATTAAAGAGTGGCAGGATTACCCATAACACACATGTACATGTCCACTGACTATCATGAGAACATCAAAGAGTGGCGGGATTACCCTTAACATACATGTACATGTCCACTGACTATGAAGAGAACATCAAAGAGTGGCTGGATTACCCTTAACACACATGTACATGTCCACTGACTATCATGAGAACATTAAAGAGTGGCGGGATTACCCTTAACATACATGTACATGTCCACTGACTATCATGAGAACATTAAAGAGTGGCGGGATTACCCTTAACATACATGTACATGTCCACTGACTATCATGAGAACATTAAAGAGTGGCTGGATTACCCTTAACATACATGTACATGTCCACTGACTATCATGAGAACATTAAAGAGTGGCTGGATTACCCTTAACATACATGTACATGTCCACTGACTATCATGAGAACATTAAAGAGTGGCTGGATTACCCTTAACATACATGTACATGTCCACTGACGATCATGAGAACATTAAAGAGTGGCTGGATTACCCTTAACACACATATACATGTCCACTGACTATCATGAGAACATTAAAGAGTGGCAGGATTACCCATAACACACATGTACATGTCCACTGACTATCATGAGAACATCAAAGAGTGGCGGGATTACCCTTAACATACATGTACATGTCCACTGACTATCAAGAGAACATCAAAGAGTGGCTGGATTACCCTTAACACACATGTACATGTCCACTGACTATCATGAGAACATTAAAGAGTGGCGGGATTACCCTTAACATACATGTACATGTCCACTGACTATCATGAGAACATTAAAGAGTGGCTGGATTACCCTTAACATACATGTACATGTCCACTGACGATCATGAGAACATTAAAGAGTGGCTGGATTACCCTTAACACACATGTACATGTCCACTGACTATCATGAGAACATTAAAGAGTGGCTGGATTACCCTTAACATACATGTACATGTCCACTGACTATCATGAGAACATTAAAGAGTGGCGGGATTACCCTTAACATACATGTACATGTCCACTGACTATCATGAGAACATTAAAGAGTGGCAGGATTACCCTTAACACACATGTACATGTCCACTGACTATCATGAGAACATTAAAGAGTGGCGGGATTACCCTTAACATACATGTACATGTCCACTGACTATCATGAGAACATTAAAGAGTGGCTGGATTACCCTTAACATACATGTACATGTCCACTGACGATCATGAGAACATTAAAGAGTGGCTGGATTACCCTTAACACACATGTACATGTCCACTGACTATCATGAGAACATTAAAGAGTGGCTGGATTACCCTTAACATACATGTACATGTCCACTGACTATCATGAGAACATTAAAGAGTGGCGGGATTACCCTTAACATACATGTACATGTCCACTGACTATCATGAGAACATTAAAGAGTGGCGGGATTACCCTTAACATACATGTACATGTCCACTGACTATCATGAGAACATTAAAGAGTGGCAGGATTACCCTTAACATACATGTACATGTCCACTGACTATCATGAGAACATTAAAGAGTGGCGGGATTACCCTTAACATACATGTACATGTCCACTGACTATCATGAGAACATTAAAGAGTGGCGGGATTACCCTTAACATACATGTGCATGTCCACTGACTATCACGAGAACATTAAAGAGTGGCAGGATTACCCTTAACATACATGTACATGTCCACTGACTATCATGAGAACATCAAAGAGTGGCTGGATTACCCTTAACACACATGTACATGTCCACTGACTATCATGAGAACATTAAAGAGTGGCAGGATTACCCTTAACATACATGTACATGTCCACTGACTATCATGAGAACATTAAAGAGTGGCGGGATTACCCTTAACATACATGTGCATGTCCACTGACTATCACGAGAACATTAAAGAGTGGCAGGATTACCCTTAACATACATGTACATGTCCACTGACTATCATGAGAACATCAAAGAGTGGCTGGATTACCCTTAACACACATGTACATGTCCACTGACTATCATGAGAACATTAAAGAGTGGCTGGATTACCATTAACATACATGTACATGTCCGGTCACTATCATGAGAACATTAAAGAGTGGCGGGATTACCCTTAACATACATGTACATGTCCACTGACTATCATGAGAACATTAAAGAGTGGCAGGATTACCCTTAACATACATGTACATGTCCACTGACTATCATGAGAACATTAAAGAGTGGCGGGATTACCCTTAACACACATGTACATGTCCACTGACTATCATGAGAACATCAAAGAGTGGCGGGATTACCCTTAACATACATGTACATGTCCACTGACTATCATGAGAACATTAAAGAGTGGCGGGATTACCCTTAACACACATGTACATGTCCACTGACTATCATGAGAACATTAAAGAGTGGCGGGATTACCCTTAACATACATGTACATGTCCACTGACTATCATGAGAACATTAAAGAGTGGCAGGATTACCCTTAACACACATGTACATGTCCACTGACTATCATGAGAACATTAAAGAGTGGCGGGATTACCCTTAACACACATGTACATGTCCACTGACTATCATGAGAACAATAAAGAGTGGCTGGATTACCCTTAACATACATGTACATGTCCACTGACTATCAGGAGAACATCAGAGTGGCGAGATTACCCTTAACATACATGTACATGTCCGGTCACTATCATGAGAATATTAAAGAGTGGCGGCATTACCCTTAACATACATGTACATGTCCACTGACTATCATGAGAACATTAAAGAGAGGCGGGATTACCCTTAACACACATGTACATGTCCACTGACTATCATGAGAACATTAAAGAGTGGCTGGATTACCCTTAACATACATGTACATGTCCACTGACTATCATGAGAACATTAAAGAGTGGCGGGATTACCCTTAACATACATGTACATGTCCACTGACTATCATGAGAACATTAAAGAGTGGCGGGATTACCCTTAACATACATGTACATGTCACTGACTATCATGAGAACATCAAAGAGTGGCGGGATTACCCTTAACATACATGTACATGTCCACTGACTATCATGAGAACATTAAAGAGTGGCGGGATTACCCTTAACATACATGTACATGTCCACTGACTATCATGAGAACATTAAAGAGTGGCGGGATTACCCTTAACATACATGTACATGTCCACTGACTATCATGAGAACATTAAAGAGTGGCAGGATTACCCTTAACACACATGTACATGTCCAGTGACTATCATGAGAACATTAAAGAGTGGCAGGATTACCCTTAACACACATGTACATGTCCACTGACTATCATGAGAACATTAAAGAGTGGCAGGATTACCCATAACACACATGTACATGTCCACTGACTATCATGAGAACATCAAAGAGTGGCGGGATTACCCTTAACATACATGTACATGTCCACTGACTATGAAGAGAACATCAAAGAGTGGCTGGATTACCCTTAACACACATGTACATGTCCACTGACTATCATGAGAACATTAAAGAGTGGCGGGATTACCCTTAACATACATGTACATGTCCACTGACTATCATGAGAACATTAAAGAGTGGCGGGATTACCCTTAACATACATGTACATGTCCACTGACTATCATGAGAACATTAAAGAGTGGCTGGATTACCCTTAACATACATGTACATGTCCACTGACTATCATGAGAACATTAAAGAGTGGCTGGATTACCCTTAACATACATGTACATGTCCACTGACGATCATGAGAACATTAAAGAGTGGCTGGATTACCCTTAACACACATATACATGTCCACTGACTATCATGAGAACATTAAAGAGTGGCAGGATTACCCATAACACACATGTACATGTCCACTGACTATCATGAGAACATCAAAGAGTGGCGGGATTACCCTTAACATACATGTACATGTCCACTGACTATCAAGAGAACATCAAAGAGTGGCTGGATTACCCTTAACACACATGTACATGTCCACTGACTATCATGAGAACATTAAAGAGTGGCGGGATTACCCTTAACATACATGTACATGTCCACTGACTATCATGAGAACATTAAAGAGTGGCTGGATTACCCTTAACATACATGTACATGTCCACTGACGATCATGAGAACATTAAAGAGTGGCTGGATTACCCTTAACACACATGTACATGTCCACTGACTATCATGAGAACATTAAAGAGTGGCTGGATTACCCTTAACATACATGTACATGTCCACTGACTATCATGAGAACATTAAAGAGTGGCGGGATTACCCTTAACATACATGTACATGTCCACTGACTATCATGAGAACATTAAAGAGTGGCAGGATTACCCTTAACACACATGTACATGTCCACTGACTATCATGAGAACATTAAAGAGTGGCGGGATTACCCTTAACATACATGTACATGTCCACTGACTATCATGAGAACATTAAAGAGTGGCTGGATTACCCTTAACATACATGTACATGTCCACTGACGATCATGAGAACATTAAAGAGTGGCTGGATTACCCTTAACACACATGTACATGTCCACTGACTATCATGAGAACATTAAAGAGTGGCTGGATTACCCTTAACATACATGTACATGTCCACTGACTATCATGAGAACATTAAAGAGTGGCGGGATTACCCTTAACATACATGTACATGTCCACTGACTATCATGAGAACATTAAAGAGTGGCGGGATTACCCTTAACACACATGTACATGTCCACTGACTATCATGAGAACATTAAAGAGTGGCAGGATTACCCTTAACATACATGTACATGTCCACTGACTATCATGAGAACATTAAAGAGTGGCGGGATTACCCTTAACATACATATACATGTCCTCTGACTATCATGAGAACATTAAAGAGTGGCAGGATTACCCTTAACATACATGTACATGTCCACTGACTATCATGAGAACATTAAAGAGTGGCGGGATTACCCTTAACATACATATACATGTCCTCTGACTATGATGAGAACATTAAAGAGTGGCAGGATTACCCTTAACATACATGTACATGTCCACTGACTATCATGAGAACATTAAAGAGTGGCAGGATTACCCTTAACATATATGTACATGTCCACTGACTATCATGAGAACATTAAAGAGTGGCGGGATTACCCTTAACATACATGTACATGTCCACTGACTATCATGAGAACATTAAAGAGTGGCAGGATTACCCTTAACATACATGTACATGTCCACTGACTATCATGAGAACATTAAAGAGTGGCGGGATTACCCTTAACATACATGTACATGTCCACTGACTATCATGAGAACATTAAAGAGTGGCTGGATTACCCTTAACATACATGTACATGTCCACTGACTATCATGAGAACATTAAAGAGTGGCGGGATTACCCTTAACACACATGTACATGTCCACTGACTATCATGAGAACATCAAAGAGTGGCGGGATTACCCTTAACATACATGTACATGTCCACTGACTATCATGAGAACATTAAAGAGTGGCGGGATTACCCTTAACACACATGTACATGTCCACTGACTATCATGAGAACATCAAAGAGTGGCGGGATTACCCTTAACATACATGTACATGTCCACTGACTATCATGAGAACATTAAAGAGTGGCAGGATTACCCTTAACACACATGTACATGTCCACTGACTATCATGCGAACATTAAAGAGTGGCGGGATTACCCTTAACATACATGTACATGTCCACTGACTATCATGAGAACATCAAAGAGTGGCTGGATTACCCTTAGCACACATGTACATGTCCACTGACTATCATGAGAACATTAAAGAGTGGCTGGATTACCCTTAACATACATGTACATGTCCACTGACTATCAGGAGAACATCAGAGTGGCGAGATTACCCTTAACATACATGTACATGTCCGGTCACTATCATGAGAATATTAAAGAGTGGCAGGATTACCCTTAACATACATGTACATGTCCACTGACTATCATGAGAACATTAAAGAGTGGCAGGACTATCCTTAACACACATGTACATGTCCACTGACTATCATGAGAACATTAAAGAGTGGCGGGATTACCCTTAACACACATGTAAATGTCCACTGATTATCATGAGAACATTAAAGAGTGGCGGGATTACCCTTAACATACATGTACATGTCCACTGACTATCATGAGAACATTAAAGAGTGGCTGGATTACCCTTAACATACATGTACATGTCCACTGACTATCATGAGAACATTAAAGAGTGGCTGGATTACCCTTAACACACATGTACATGTCCACTGACTATCATGAGAACATTAAAGAGTGGCGGGATTACCCTTAACATACATGTACATGTCCGGTCACTATCATGAGAACATTAAAGAGTGGCGGGATTACCCTTAACACACATGTACATGTCCACTGACTATCATGAGAACATCAAAGAGTGGCGGGATTACCCTTAACATACATGTACATGTCCACTGACTATCATGAGAACATTAAAGAGTGGCGGGATTACCCTTAACACACATGTACATGTCCACTGACTATCATGAGAACATTAAAGAGTGGCGGGATTACCCTTAACATACATGTACATGTCCACTGACTATCATGAGAACATTAAAGAGTGGCAGGATTACCCTTAACACACATGTACATGTCCACTGACTATCATGAGAACATTAAAGAGTGGCGGGATTACCCTTAACACACATGTACATGTCCACTGACTATCATGAGAACATTAAAGAGTGGCGGGATTACCCTTAACATACATGTACATGTCCACTGACTATCATGAGAACATTAAAGAGTGGCGGGATTACCCTTAACATACATGTACATGTCCACTGACTATCATGAGAACATTAAAGAGTGGCAGGATTACCCTTAACACACATGTACATGTCCACTGACTATCATGAGAACATCAAAGAGTGGCGGGATTACCCTTAACATACATGTACATGTCCACTGACTATCATGAGAACATCAAAGAGTGGCTGGATTACCCTTAACACACATGTACATGTCCACTGACTATCATGAGAACATCAAAGAGTGGCGGGATTACCCTTAACATACATGTACATGTCCACTGACTATCATGAGAACATTAAAGAGTGGCTGGATTACCCTTAACATACATGTACATGTCCACTGACTATCATGAGAACATTAAAGAGTGGCTGGATTACCCTTAACATACATGTACATGTCCACTGACTATCAGGAGAACATCAGAGTGGCGAGATTACCCTTAACATACATGTAAATGTCCACTGACTATCATGAGAACATTAAAGAGTGGCGGGATTACCCTTAACATACATGTACATGTCCACTGACTATCATGAGAACATCAAAGAGTGGCGGGATTACCCTTAACACACATGTACATGTCCACTGACTATCATGAGAACATTAAAGAGTGGCGGGATTACCCTTAACATACATGTACATGTCCACTGACTATCATGAGAACATTAAAGAGTGGCGGGATTACCCTTAACATACATGTACATGTCCACTGACTATCATGAGAACATTAAAGAGTGGAGGGATTACCCTTAACATACATGTACATGTCCACTGATTATCATGAGAACATTAAAGAGTGGCGGGATTACCCTTAACATACATGTACATGTCCACTGACTATCATGAGAACATTAAAGAGTGGCGGGATTACCCTTAACACACATGTACATGTCCACTGACTATCATGAGAACATCAAAGAGTGGCTGGATTACCCTTAACACACATGTACATGTCCACTGACTATCATGAGAACATTAAAGAGTGGCGGGATTACCCTTAACATACATGTACATGTCCGGTCACTATCATGAGAACATTAAAGAGTGGCGGGATTACCCTTAACACACATGTACATGTCCACTGACTATCATGAGAACATTAAAGAGTGGCGGGATTACCCTTAACATACATGTACATGTCCGGTCACTATCATGAGAACATTAAAGAGTGGCGGGATTACCCTTAACACACATGTACATGTCCACTGACTATCATGAGAACATCAAAGAGTGGCGAGATTACCCTTAACATACATGTACATGTCCACTGACTATCATGAGAACATTAAAGAGTGGCGGGATTACCCTTAACACACATGTACATGTCCACTGACTATCATGAGAACATTAAAGAGTGGCGGGATTACCCTTAACATACATGTACATGTCCACTGACTATCATGAGAACATTAAAGAGTGGCAGGATTACCCTTAACACACATGTACATGTCCACTGACTATCATGAGAACATTAAAGAGTGGCGGGATTACCCTTAACATACATGTACATGTCCACTGACTATCATGAGAACATTAAAGAGTGGCTGGATTACCCTTAACATACATGTACATGTCCACTGACTATCATGAGAACATTAAAGAGTGGCGGGATTACCCTTAACACACATATACATGTCCACTGACTATCATGAGAACATTAAAGAGTGGCGGGATTACCCTTAACATACATGTACATGTCCACTGACTATCATGAGAACATTAAAGAGTGGCAGGATTACCCTTAACACACATGTACATGTCCACTGACTATCATGAGAACATTAAAGAGTGGCGGGATTACCCTTAACATACATGTACATGTCCACTGACTATCATGAGAACATTAAAGAGTGGCTGGATTACCCTTAACATACATGTACATGTCCACTGACTATCATGAGAACATTAAAGAGTGGCGGGATTACCCTTAACACACATATACATGTCCACTGACTATCATGAGAACATTAAAGAGTGGCGGGATTACCCTTAACATACATGTACATGTCCACTGACTATCATGAGAACATTAAAGAGTGGCAGGATTACCCTTAACACACATGTACATGTCCACTGACTATCATGAGAACATTAAAGAGTGGCGGGATTACCCTTAACATACATGTACATGTCCACTGACTATCATGAGAACATCAAAGAGTGGCTGGATTACCCTTAACACACATGTACATGTCCACTGACTATCATGAGAACATTAAAGAGTGGCTGGATTACCCTTAACATACATGTACATGTCCACTGACTATCAGGAGAACATCAGAGTGGCGAGATTACCCTTAACATACATGTAAATGTCCACTGACTATCATGAGAACATTAAAGAGTGGCGGGATTACCCTTAACATACATGTACATGTCCACTGACTATCATGAGAACATCAAAGAGTGGCTGGATTACCCTTAACACACATGTACATGTCCACTGACTATCATGAGAACATTAAAGAGTGGCGGGATTACCCTTAACATACATGTACATGTCCACTGACTATCATGAGAACATTAAAGAGTGGCGGGATTACCCTTAACATACATGTACATGTCCACTGACTATCATGAGAACATTAAAGAGTGGAGGGATTACCCTTAACATACATGTACATGTCCACTGATTATCATGAGAACATTAAAGAGTGGCGGGATTACCCTTAACATACATGTACATGTCCACTGACTATCATGAGAACATCAAAGAGTGGCGGGATTACCCTTAACATACATGTACATGTCCACTGACTATCATGAGAACATCAAAGAGTGGCGGGATTACCCTTAACATACATGTACATGTCCACTGACTATCATGAGAACATTAAAGAGTGGCGGGATTACCCTTAACATACATGTACATGTCCACTGACTATCATGAGAACATTAAAGAGTGGCGGGATTACCCTTAGCACACATGTACATGTCCACTGACTATCATGAGAACATTAAAGAGTGGCGGGATTACCCTTAACATACATGTACATGTCCGGTCACTATCATGAGAACATTTAAGAGTGGCGGGATTACCCTTAACATACATGTACATGTCCACTGACTATCATGAGAACATTAAAGAGTGGCGGGATTACCCTTAACATACATGTACATGTCCACTGACTATCATGAGAACATTAAAGAGTGGCTGGATTACCCTTAACATACATGTACATGTCCACTGACTATCATGAGAACATTAAAGAGTGGCGGGATTACCCTTAACACACATGTACATGTCCACAGACTATCATGAGAACATCAAAGAGTGGCGGGATTACCCTTAACACACATGTACATGTCCACTGACTATCATGAGAACATTAAAGAGTGGCGGGATTACCCTTAACATACATGTACATGTCCACTGACTATCATGAGAACATTAAAGAGTGGCGGGATTACCCTTAACATACATGTACATGTCCACTGACTATCATGAGAACATCAAAGAGTGGCGGGATTACCCTTAACATACATGTACATGTCCACTGACTATCATGAGAACATTAAAGAGTGGCGGGATTACCCTTAACACACATGTACATGTCCACTGACTATCATGAGAACATTTAAGAGTGGCGGGATTACCCTTAACATACATGTACATGTCCACTGACTATCATGAGAACATTAAAGAGTGGCGGGATTACCCTTAACATACATGTACATGTCCACTGACTATCATGAGAACATCAAAGAGTGGCGGGATTACCCTTAACATACATGTACATGTCCACTGACTATCATGAGAACATTAAAGAGTGGCGGGATTACCCTTAACACACATGTACATGTCCACTGACTATCATGAGAACATTTAAGAGTGGCGGGATTACCCTTAACATACATGTACATGTCCACTGACTATCATGAGAACATTAAAGAGTGGCGGGATTACCCTTAACATACATGTACATGTCCACTGACTATCATGAGAACATTAAAGAGTGGCGGGATTACCCTTAACATACATGTACATGTCCAATGACTATCATGAGAACATCAAAGAGTGGCAGGATTACCCTTAACATACATGTACATGTCCACTGACTATCATGAGAACATCAAAGAGTGGCGGGATTACCCTTAACACACATGTACATGTCCACTGACTATCATGAGAACATCAAAGAGTGGCTGGATTACCCTTAACATACATGTACATGTCCACTGACTATCATGAGAACATTAAAGAGTGGCAGGATTACCCTTAACACACATGTACATGTCCACTGACTATCATGAGAACATTAAAGAGTGGCTGGATTACCCTTAACATACATGTACATGTCCACTGACTATCATGAGAACATCAAAGAGTGGCGGGATTACCCTTAACATACATGTACATGTCCACTGACTATCATGAGAACATTAAAGAGTGGCGGGATTACCCTTAACACACATGTACATGTCCACTGACTATCAAGAGAACATTAAAGAGTGGCGGGATTACCCTTAACATACATGTACATGTCCACTGACTATCATGAGAACATCAAAGAGTGGCGGGATTACCCTTAACATACATGTACATGTCCACTGACTATCATGAGAACATCAAAGAGTGGCGGGATTACCCTTAACACACATGTACATGTCCACTGACTATCATGAGAACATTAAAGAGTGGCGGGATTACCCTTAACATACATGTACATGTCCACTGACTATCATGAGAACATTAAAGAGTGGCAGGATTACCCTTAACACACATGTACATGTCCACTGACTATCATGAGAACATTAAAGAGTGGCGGGATTACCCTTAACACACATGTACATGTCCACTGACTATCATGAGAACATTAAAGAGTGGCGGGATTACCCTTAACATACATGTACATGTCCACTGACTATCATGAGAACATTAAAGAGTGGCAGGATTACCCTTAACACACATGTACATGTCCACTGACTATCATGAGAACATTAAAGAGTGGCGGGATTACCCTTAACATACATGTACATGTCCACTGACTATCATGAGAACATTAAAGAGTGGCGGGATTACCCTTAACATACATGTACATGTCCACTGACTATCATGAGAACATTAAAGAGTGGCAGGATTACCCTTAACACACATGTACATGTCCACTGACTATCATGAGAACATTAAAGAGTGGCGGGATTACCCTTAACATACATGTACATGTCCACTGACTATCATGAGAACATCAAAGAGTGGCGGGATTACCCTTAACACACATGTACATGTCCACTGACTATCATGAGAACATTAAAGAGTGGCGGGATTACCCTTAACATACATGTACATGTCCACTGACTATCATGAGAACATCAGAGTGGCGAGATTACCCTTAACATACATGTACATGTCCGGTCACTATCATGAGAACATTAAAGAGTGGCGGGATTACCCTTAACACACATGTACATGTCCACTGACTATCATGAGAACATTAAAGAGTGGCGGGATTACCCTTAACATACATGTACATGTCCACTGACTATCATGAGAACATTAAAGAGTGGCGGGATTACCCTTAACATACATGTACATGTCCACTGACTATCATGAGAACATTAAAGAGTGGCGGGATTACCCTTAACATACATGTACATGTCCACTGATTATCATGAGAACATCAAAGAGTGGCTGGATTACCCTTAACACACATGTACATGTCCACTGACTATCATGAGAACATTAAAGAGTGGCGGGATTACCCTTAACATACATGTACATGTCCACTGACTATCATGAGAACATTAAAGAGTGGCGGGATTACCCTTAACATACATGTACATGTCCGGTCACTATCATGAGAACATTAAAGAGTGGCGGGATTACCCTTAACACACATGTACATGTCCACTGACTATCATGAGAACATTAAAGAGTGGCTGGATTACCCTTAACATACATGTACATGTCCACTGACTATCAGGAGAACATCAGAGTGGCGAGATTACCCTTAACATACATGTACATGTCCGGTCACTATCATGAGAATATTAAAGAGTGGCGGGATTACCCTTAACATACATGTACATGTCCACTGACTATCATGAGAACATTAAAGAGTGGCAGGACTATCCTTAACACACATGTACATGTCCACTGACTATCATGAGAACATCAAAGAGTGGCTGGATTACCCTTAACACACATGTAAATGTCCACTGATTATCATGAGAACATTAAAGAGTGGCGGGATTACCCTTAACATACATGTAAATGTCCACTGACTATCATGAGAACATTAAAGAGTGGCGGGATTACCCTTAACATACATGTACATGTCCATTGACTATCATGAGAACATTAAAGAGTGGCAGGACTATCCTTAACACACATGTACATGTCCACTGACTATCATGAGAACATTAAAGAGTGGCGGGATTACCCTTAACACACATGTAAATGTCCACTGATTATCATGAGAACATTAAAGAGTGGCGGGATTACCCTTAACATACATGTACATGTCCACTGACTATCATGAGAACATCAAAGAGTGGCTGGATTACCCTTAACACACATGTACATGTCCACTGACTATCATGAGAACATTAAAGAGTGGCGGGATTACCCTTAACATACATGTACATGTCCGGTCACTATCATGAGAACATTAAAGAGTGGCGGGATTACCCTTAACACACATGTACATGTCCACTGACTATCATGAGAACATCAAAGAGTGGCGGGATTACCCTTAACATACATGTACATGTCCACTGACTATCATGAGAACATTAAAGAGTGGCGGGATTACCCTTAACACACATGTACATGTCCACTGACTATCATGAGAACATTAAAGAGTGGCGGGATTACCCTTAACATACATGTACATGTCCACTGACTATCATGAGAACATTAAAGAGTGGCAGGATTACCCTTAACACACATGTACATGTCCACTGACTATCATGAGAACATTAAAGAGTGGCGGGATTACCCTTAACACACATGTACATGTCCACTGACTATCATGAGAACATTAAAGAGTGGCGGGATTACCCTTAACATACATGTACATGTCCACTGACTATCATGAGAACATTAAAGAGTGGCAGGATTACCCTTAACACACATGTACATGTCCACTGACTATCATGAGAACATCAAAGAGTGGCGGGATTACCCTTAACATACATGTACATGTCCACTGACTATCATGAGAACATTAAAGAGTGGCGGGATTACCCTTAACATACATGTACATGTCCACTGACTATCATGAGAACATTAAAGAGTGGCAGGATTACCCTTAACACACATGTACATGTCCACTGACTATCATGAGAACATCAAAGAGTGGCGGGATTACCCTTAACATACATGTACATGTCCACTGACTATCATGAGAACATCAAAGAGTGGCTGGATTACCCTTAACACACATGTACATGTCCACTGACTATCATGAGAACATCAAAGAGTGGCGGGATTACCCTTAACATACATGTACATGTCCACTGACTATCATGAGAACATTAAAGAGTGGCTGGATTACCCTTAACATACATGTACATGTCCACTGACTATCATGAGAACATTAAAGAGTGGCTGGATTACCCTTAACATACATGTACATGTCCACTGACTATCAGGAGAACATCAGAGTGGCGAGATTACCCTTAACATACATGTAAATGTCCACTGACTATCATGAGAACATTAAAGAGTGGCGGGATTACCCTTAACATACATGTACATGTCCACTGACTATCATGAGAACATCAAAGAGTGGCTGGATTACCCTTAACACACATGTACATGTCCACTGACTATCATGAGAACATTAAAGAGTGGCGGGATTACCCTTAACATACATGTACATGTCCACTGACTATCATGAGAACATTAAAGAGTGGCGGGATTACCCTTAACATACATGTACATGTCCACTGACTATCATGAGAACATCAAAGAGTGGAGGGATTACCCTTAACATACATGTACATGTCCACTGATTATCATGAGAACATTAAAGAGTGGCGGGATTACCCTTAACATACATGTACATGTCCACTGACTATCATGAGAACATTAAAGAGTGGCGGGATTACCCTTAACACACATGTACATGTCCACTGACTATCATGAGAACATCAAAGAGTGGCTGGATTACCCTTAACACACATGTACATGTCCACTGACTATCATGAGAACATTAAAGAGTGGCGGGATTACCCTTAACATACATGTACATGTCCGGTCACTATCATGAGAACATTAAAGAGTGGCGGGATTACCCTTAACACACATGTACATGTCCACTGACTATCATGAGAACATTAAAGAGTGGCGGGATTACCCTTAACATACATGTACATGTCCGGTCACTATCATGAGAACATTAAAGAGTGGCGGGATTACCCTTAACACACATGTACATGTCCACTGACTATCATGAGAACATCAAAGAGTGGCGAGATTACCCTTAACATACATGTACATGTCCACTGACTATCATGAGAACATTAAAGAGTGGCGGGATTACCCTTAACACACATGTACATGTCCACTGACTATCATGAGAACATTAAAGAGTGGCGGGATTACCCTTAACATACATGTACATGTCCACTGACTATCATGAGAACATTAAAGAGTGGCAGGATTACCCTTAACACACATGTACATGTCCACTGACTATCATGAGAACATTAAAGAGTGGCGGGATTACCCTTAACACACATATACATGTCCACTGACTATCATGAGAACATTAAAGAGTGGCGGGATTACCCTTAACATACATGTACATGTCCACTGACTATCATGAGAACATTAAAGAGTGGCAGGATTACCCTTAACACACATGTACATGTCCACTGACTATCATGAGAACATTAAAGAGTGGCGGGATTACCCTTAACATACATGTACATGTCCACTGACTATCATGAGAACATCAAAGAGTGGCTGGATTACCCTTAACACACATGTACATGTCCACTGACTATCATGAGAACATTAAAGAGTGGCTGGATTACCCTTAACATACATGTACATGTCCACTGACTATCAGGAGAACATCAGAGTGGCGAGATTACCCTTAACATACATGTAAATGTCCACTGACTATCATGAGAACATTAAAGAGTGGCTGGATTACCCTTAACATACATGTACATGTCCACTGACTATCATGAGAACATCAAAGAGTGGCTGGATTACACTTAACACACATGTACATGTCCACTGACTATCATGAGAACATTAAAGAGTGGCGGGATTACCCTTAACATACATGTACATGTCCACTGACTATCATGAGAACATTAAAGAGTGGCGGGATTACCCTTAACATACATGTACATGTCCACTGACTATCATGAGAACATTAAAGAGTGGAGGGATTACCCTTAACATACATGTACATGTCCACTGATTATCATGAGAACATTAAAGAGTGGCGGGATTACCCTTAACATACATGTACATGTCCACTGACTATCATGAGAACATCAAAGAGTGGCGGGATTACCCTTAACATACATGTACATGTCCACTGACTATCATGAGAACATCAAAGAGTGGCGGGATTACCCTTAACATACATGTACATGTCCACTGACTATCATGAGAACATTAAAGAGTGGCGGGATTACCCTTAACATACATGTACATGTCCACTGACTATCATGAGAACATTAAAGAGTGGCGGGATTACCCTTAGCACACATGTACATGTCCACTGACTATCATGAGAACATTAAAGAGTGGCGGGATTACCCTTAACATACATGTACATGTCCGGTCACTATCATGAGAACATTTAAGAGTGGCGGGATTACCCTTAACATACATGTACATGTCCACTGACTATCATGAGAACATTAAAGAGTGGCGGGATTACCCTTAACATACATGTACATGTCCACTGACTATCATGAGAACATTAAAGAGTGGCTGGATTACCCTTAACATACATGTACATGTCCACTGACTATCATGAGAACATTAAAGAGTGGCGGGATTACCCTTAACATACATGTACATGTCCGGTCACTATCATGAGAACATTAAAGAGTGGCGGGATTACCCTTAACACACATGTACATGTCCACTGACTATCATGAGAACATTAAAGAGTGGCGGGATTACCCTTAACATACATGTACATGTCCGGTCACTATCATGAGAACATTAAAGAGTGGCGGGATTACCCTTAACACACATGTACATGTCCACTGACTATCATGAGAACATCAAAGAGTGGCGAGATTACCCTTAACATACATGTACATGTCCACTGACTATCATGAGAACATTAAAGAGTGGCGGGATTACCCTTAACACACATGTACATGTCCACTGACTATCATGAGAACATTAAAGAGTGGCGGGATTACCCTTAACATACATGTACATGTCCACTGACTATCATGAGAACATTAAAGAGTGGCAGGATTACCCTTAACACACATGTACATGTCCACTGACTATCATGAGAACATTAAAGAGTGGCGGGATTACCCTTAACACACATATACATGTCCACTGACTATCATGAGAACATTAAAGAGTGGCGGGATTACCCTTAACATACATGTACATGTCCACTGACTATCATGAGAACATTAAAGAGTGGCAGGATTACCCTTAACACACATGTACATGTCCACTGACTATCATGAGAACATTAAAGAGTGGCGGGATTACCCTTAACATACATGTACATGTCCACTGACTATCATGAGAACATCAAAGAGTGGCTGGATTACCCTTAACACACATGTACATGTCCACTGACTATCATGAGAACATTAAAGAGTGGCTGGATTACCCTTAACATACATGTACATGTCCACTGACTATCAGGAGAACATCAGAGTGGCGAGATTACCCTTAACATACATGTAAATGTCCACTGACTATCATGAGAACATTAAAGAGTGGCGGGATTACCCTTAACATACATGTACATGTCCACTGACTATCATGAGAACATCAAAGAGTGGCTGGATTACACTTAACACACATGTACATGTCCACTGACTATCATGAGAACATTAAAGAGTGGCGGGATTACCCTTAACATACATGTACATGTCCACTGACTATCATGAGAACATTAAAGAGTGGCGGGATTACCCTTAACATACATGTACATGTCCACTGACTATCATGAGAACATTAAAGAGTGGAGGGATTACCCTTAACATACATGTACATGTCCACTGATTATCATGAGAACATTAAAGAGTGGCGGGATTACCCTTAACATACATGTACATGTCCACTGACTATCATGAGAACATCAAAGAGTGGCGGGATTACCCTTAACATACATGTACATGTCCACTGACTATCATGAGAACATCAAAGAGTGGCGGGATTACCCTTAACATACATGTACATGTCCACTGACTATCATGAGAACATTAAAGAGTGGCGGGATTACCCTTAACATACATGTACATGTCCACTGACTATCATGAGAACATTAAAGAGTGGCGGGATTACCCTTAGCACACATGTACATGTCCACTGACTATCATGAGAACATTAAAGAGTGGCGGGATTACCCTTAACATACATGTACATGTCCGGTCACTATCATGAGAACATTTAAGAGTGGCGGGATTACCCTTAACATACATGTACATGTCCACTGACTATCATGAGAACATTAAAGAGTGGCGGGATTACCCTTAACATACATGTACATGTCCACTGACTATCATGAGAACATTAAAGAGTGGCTGGATTACCCTTAACATACATGTACATGTCCACTGACTATCATGAGAACATTAAAGAGTGGCGGGATTACCCTTAACACACATGTACATGTCCACAGACTATCATGAGAACATCAAAGAGTGGCGGGATTACCCTTAACACACATGTACATGTCCACTGACTATCATGAGAACATTAAAGAGTGGCGGGATTACCCTTAACATACATGTACATGTCCACTGACTATCATGAGAACATTAAAGAGTGGCGGGATTACCCTTAACATACATGTACATGTCCACTGACTATCATGAGAACATCAAAGAGTGGCGGGATTACCCTTAACATACATGTACATGTCCACTGACTATCATGAGAACATTAAAGAGTGGCGGGATTACCCTTAACACACATGTACATGTCCACTGACTATCATGAGAACATTTAAGAGTGGCGGGATTACCCTTAACATACATGTACATGTCCACTGACTATCATGAGAACATTAAAGAGTGGCGGGATTACCCTTAACATACATGTACATGTTCACTGACTATCATGAGAACATCAAAGAGTGGCGGGATTACCCTTAACATACATGTACATGTCCACTGACTATCATGAGAACATTAAAGAGTGGCGGGATTACCCTTAACACACATGTACATGTCCACTGACTATCATGAGAACATTAAAGAGTGGCGGGATTACCCTTAACATACATGTACATGTCCACTGACTATCATGAGAACATTAAAGAGTGGCGGGATTACCCTTAACATACATGTACATGTCCACTGACTATCATGAGAACATTAAAGAGTGGCGGGATTACCCTTAACATACATGTACATGTCCAATGACTATCATGAGAACATCAAAGAGTGGCAGGATTACCCTTAACATACATGTACATGTCCACTGACTATCATGAGAACATCAAAGAGTGGCGGGATTACCCTTAACACACATGTACATGTCCACTGACTATCATGAGAACATCAAAGAGTGGCTGGATTACCCTTAACATACATGTACATGTCCACTGACTATCATGAGAACATTAAAGAGTGGCAGGATTACCCTTAACACACATGTACATGTCCACTGACTATCATGAGAACATTAAAGAGTGGCTGGATTACCCTTAACATACATGTACATGTCCACTGACTATCATGAGAACATCAAAGAGTGGCGGGATTACCCTTAACATACATGTACATGTCCACTGACTATCATGAGAACATTAAAGAGTGGCGGGATTACCCTTAACACACATGTACATGTCCACTGACTATCAAGAGAACATTAAAGAGTGGCGGGATTACCCTTAACATACATGTACATGTCCACTGACTATCATGAGAACATCAAAGAGTGGCGGGATTACCCTTAACATACATGTACATGTCCACTGACTATCATGAGAACATTAAAGAGTGGCGGGATTACCCATAACACACATGTACATGTCCACTGACTATCATGAGAACATTAAAGAGTGGCGGGATTACCCTTAACATACATGTACATGTCCACTGACTATCATGAGAACATTAAAGAGTGGCAGGATTACCCTTAACACACATGTACATGTCCACTGACTATCATGAGAACATTAAAGAGTGGCGGGATTACCCTTAACACACATGTACATGTCCACTGACTATCATGAGAACATTAAAGAGTGGCGGGATTACCCTTAACATACATGTACATGTCCACTGACTATCATGAGAACATTAAAGAGTGGCAGGATTACCCTTAACACACATGTACATGTCCACTGACTATCATGAGAACATTTAAGAGTGGCGGGATTACCCTTAACATACATGTACATGTCCACTGACTATCATGAGAACATTAAAGAGTGGCGGGATTACCCTTAACATACATGTACATGTCCACTGACTATCATGAGAACATTAAAGAGTGGCAGGATTACCCTTAACACACATGTACATGTCCACTGACTATCATGAGAACATTAAAGAGTGGCGGGATTACCCTTAACATACATGTACATGTCCACTGACTATCATGAGAACATCAAAGAGTGGCGGGATTACCCTTAACACACATGTACATGTCCACTGACTATCATGAGAACATTAAAGAGTGGCGGGATTACCCTTAACATACATGTACATGTCCACTGACTATCATGAGAACATTAAAGAGTGGCGGGATTACCCTTAACATACATGTACATGTCCACTGACTATCATGAGAACATCAAAGAGTGGCTGGATTACCCTTAACACACATGTACATGTCCACTGACTATCATGAGAACATCAAAGAGTGGCGGGATTACCCTTAACATACATGTACATGTCCACTGACTATCATGAGAACATTAAAGAGTGGCGGGATTACCCTTAACATACATGTACATGTCCGGTCACTATCATGAGAACATTAAAGAGTGGCGGGATTACCCTTAACACACATGTACATGTCCACTGACTATCATGAGAACATCAAAGAGTGGCGAGATTACCCTTAACATACATGTACATGTCCACTGACTATCATGAGAACATTAAAGAGTGGCGGGATTACCCTTAACACACATGTACATGTCCACTGACTATCATGAGAACATTAAAGAGTGGCGGGATTACCCTTAACATACATGTACATGTCCACTGACTATCATGAGAACATTAAAGAGTGGCGGGATTACCCTTAACACACATGTACATGTCCACTGACTATCATGAGAACATTAAAGAGTGGCAGGATTACCCTTAACACACATGTACATGTCCACTGACTATCATGAGAACATTAAAGAGTGGCAGGATTACCCTTAACACACATGTACATGTCCACTGACTATCATGAGAACATTAAAGAGTGGCGGGATTACCCTTAACACACATATACATGTCCACTGACTATCATGAGAACATTAAAGAGTGGCGGGATTACCCTTAACATACATGTACATGTCCACTGACTATCATGAGAACATTAAAGAGTGGCAGGATTACCCTTAACACACATGTACATGTCCACTGACTATCATGAGAACATTAAAGAGTGGCGGGATTACCCTTAACATACATGTACATGTCCACTGACTATCATGAGAACATCAAAGAGTGGCTGGATTACCCTTAACACACATGTACATGTCCACTGACTATCATGAGAACATTAAAGAGTGGCTGGATTACCCTTAACATACATGTACATGTCCACTGACTATCAGGAGAACATCAGAGTGGCGAGATTACCCTTAACATACATGTAAATGTCCACTGACTATCATGAGAACATTAAAGAGTGGCGGGATTACCCTTAACATACATGTACATGTCCACTGACTATCATGAGAACATCAAAGAGTGGCTGGATTACCCTTAACACACATGTACATGTCCACTGACTATCATGAGAACATTAAAGAGTGGCGGGATTACCCTTAACATACATGTACATGTCCACTGACTATCATGAGAACATCAAAGAGTGGCGGGATTACCCTTAACATACATGTACATGTCCACTGACTATCATGAGAACATCAAAGAGTGGCGGGATTACCCTTAACATACATGTACATGTCCACTGACTATCATGAGAACATTAAAGAGTGGCGGGATTACCCTTAACACACATGTACATGTCCACTGACTATCAAGAGAACATTAAAGAGTGGCGGGATTACCCTTAACATACATGTACATGTCCACTGACTATCATGAGAACATCAAAGAGTGGCGGGATTACCCTTAACATACATGTACATGTCCACTGACTATCATGAGAACATTAAAGAGTGGCGGGATTACCCATAACACACATGTACATGTCCACTGACTATCATGAGAACATTAAAGAGTGGCGGGATTACCCTTAACATACATGTACATGTCCACTGACTATCATGAGAACATTAAAGAGTGGCAGGATTACCCTTAACACACATGTACATGTCCACTGACTATCATGAGAACATTAAAGAGTGGCGGGATTACCCTTAACACACATGTACATGTCCACTGACTATCATGAGAACATTAAAGAGTGGCGGGATTACCCTTAACATACATGTACATGTCCACTGACTATCATGAGAACATTAAAGAGTGGCAGGATTACCCTTAACACACATGTACATGTCCACTGACTATCATGAGAACATTTAAGAGTGGCGGGATTACCCTTAACATACATGTACATGTCCACTGACTATCATGAGAACATTAAAGAGTGGCGGGATTACCCTTAACATACATGTACATGTCCACTGACTATCATGAGAACATTAAAGAGTGGCAGGATTACCCTTAACACACATGTACATGTCCACTGACTATCATGAGAACATTAAAGAGTGGCGGGATTACCCTTAACATACATGTACATGTCCACTGACTATCATGAGAACATCAAAGAGTGGCGGGATTACCCTTAACACACATGTACATGTCCACTGACTATCATGAGAACATTAAAGAGTAGCGGGATTACCCTTAACATACATGTACATGTCCACTGACTATCATGAGAACATTAAAGAGTGGCGGGATTACCCTTAACATACATGTACATGTCCACTGACTATCATGAGAACATCAAAGAGTGGCTGGATTACCCTTAACACACATGTACATGTCCACTGACTATCATGAGAACATCAAAGAGTGGCGGGATTACCCTTAACATACATGTACATGTCCACTGACTATCATGAGAACATTAAAGAGTGGCGGGATTACCCTTAACATACATGTACATGTCCGGTCACTATCATGAGAACATTAAAGAGTGGCGGGATTACCCTTAACACACATGTACATGTCCACTGACTATCATGAGAACATCAAAGAGTGGCGAGATTACCCTTAACATACATGTACATGTCCACTGACTATCATGAGAACATTAAAGAGTGGCGGGATTACCCTTAACACACATGTACATGTCCACTGACTATCATGAGAACATTAAAGAGTGGCGGGATTACCCTTAACATACATGTACATGTCCACTGACTATCATGAGAACATTAAAGAGTGGCGGGATTACCCTTAACACACATGTACATGTCCACTGACTATCATGAGAACATTAAAGAGTGGCAGGATTACCCTTAACACACATGTACATGTCCACTGACTATCATGAGAACATTAAAGAGTGGCAGGATTACCCTTAACACACATGTACATGTCCACTGACTATCATGAGAACATTAAAGAGTGGCGGGATTACCCTTAACACACATATACATGTCCACTGACTATCATGAGAACATTAAAGAGTGGCGGGATTACCCTTAACATACATGTACATGTCCACTGACTATCATGAGAACATTAAAGAGTGGCAGGATTACCCTTAACACACATGTACATGTCCACTGACTATCATGAGAACATCAAAGAGTGGCGGGATTACCCTTAACATACATGTACATGTCCACTGACTATCATGAGAACATCAAAGAGTGGCTGGATTACCCTTAACACACATGTACATGTCCACTGACTATCATGAGAACATTAAAGAGTGGCTGGATTACCCTTAACATACATGTACATGTCCACTGACTATCAGGAGAACATCAGAGTGGCGAGATTACCCTTAACATACATGTAAATGTCCACTGACTATCATGAGAACATTAAAGAGTGGCGGGATTACCCTTAACATACATGTACATGTCCACTGACTATCATGAGAACATCAAAGAGTGGCTGGATTACCCTTAACACACATGTACATGTCCACTGACTATCATGAGAACATTAAAGAGTGGCGGGATTACCCTTAACATACATGTACATGTCCACTGACTATCATGAGAACATCAAAGAGTGGCGGGATTACCCTTAACATACATGTACATGTCCACTGACTATCATGAGAACATTAAAGAGTGGCGGGATTACCCTTAACACACATGTACATGTCCACTGACTATCATGAGAACATTTAAGAGTGGCGGGATTACCCTTAACATACATGTACATGTCCACTGACTATCATGAGAACATTAAAGAGTGGCGGGATTACCCTTAACATACATGTACATGTCCACTGACTATCATGAGAACATCAAAGAGTGGCGGGATTACCCTTAACATACATGTACATGTCCACTGACTATCATGAGAACATTAAAGAGTGGCGGGATTACCCTTAACACACATGTACATGTCCACTGATTATCATGAGAACATTTAAGAGTGGCGGGATTACCCTTAACATACATGTACATGTCCACTGACTATCATGAGAACATTAAAGAGTGGCGGGATTACCCTTAACATACATGTACATGTCCACTGACTATCATGAGAACATTAAAGAGTGGCGGGATTACCCTTAACATACATGTACATGTCCAATGACTATCATGAGAACATCAAAGATTGGCAGGATTACCCTTAACATACATGTACATGTCCACTGACTATCATGAGAACATCAAAGAGTGGCGGGATTACCCTTAACACACATGTACATGTCCACTGACTATCATGAGAACATTAAAGAGTGGCTGGATTACCCTTAACATACATGTACATGTCCACTGACTATCATGAGAACATCAAAGAGTGGCGGGATTACCCTTAACATACATGTACATGTCCACTGACTATCATGAGAACATTAAAGAGTGGCAGGATTACCCTTAACACACATGTACATGTCCACTGACTATCATGAGAACATTAAAGAGTGGCTGGATTACCCTTAACATACATGTACATGTCCACTGACTATCATGAGAACATCAAAGAGTGGCGGGATTACCCTTAACATACATGTACATGTCCACTGACTATCATGAGAACATTAAAGAGTGGCGGGATTACCCTTAACACACATGTACATGTCCACTGACTATCATGAGAACATTAAAGAGTGGCGGGATTACCCTTAACATACATGTACATGTCCACTGACTATCATGAGAACATTAAAGAGTGGCAGGATTACCCTTAACACACATGTACATGTCCACTGACTATCATGAGAACATTAAAGAGTGGCAGGATTACCCTTAACACACATGTACATGTCCACTGACTATCATGAGAACATTAAAGAGTGGCGGGATTACCCTTAACACACATATACATGTCCACTGACTATCATGAGAACATTAAAGAGTGGCGGGATTACCCTTAACATACATGTACATGTCCACTGACTATCATGAGAACATTAAAGAGTGGCAGGATTACCCTTAACACACATGTACATGTCCACTGACTATCATGAGAACATTAAAGAGTGGCGGGATTACCCTTAACATACATGTACATGTCCACTGACTATCATGAGAACATCAAAGAGTGGCTGGATTACCCTTAACACACATGTACATGTCCACTGACTATCATGAGAACATTAAAGAGTGGCTGGATTACCCTTAACATACATGTACATGTCCACTGACTATCAGGAGAACATCAGAGTGGCGAGATTACCCTTAACATACATGTAAATGTCCACTGACTATCATGAGAACATTAAAGAGTGGCGGGATTACCCTTAACATACATGTACATGTCCACTGACTATCATGAGAACATCAAAGAGTGGCTGGATTACCCTTAACACACATGTACATGTCCACTGACTATCATGAGAACATTAAAGAGTGGCGGGAATACCCTTAACATACATGTACATGTCCACTGACTATCATGAGAACATCAAAGAGTGGCGGGATTACCCTTAACATACATGTACATGTCCACTGACTATCATGAGAACATTAAAGAGTGGCGGGATTACCCTTAACACACATGTACATGTCCACTGACTATCATGAGAACATTAAAGAGTGGCGGGATTACCCTTAACATACATGTACATGTCCACTGACTATCATGAGAACATTAAAGAGTGGCAGGATTACCCTTAACACACATGTACATGTCCACTGACTATCATGAGAACATTAAAGAGTGGCAGGATTACCCTTAACACACATGTACATGTCCACTGACTATCATGAGAACATTAAAGAGTGGCGGGATTACCCTTAACACACATATACATGTCCACTGACTATCATGAGAACATTAAAGAGTGGCGGGATTACCCTTAACATACATGTACATGTCCACTGACTATCATGAGAACATTAAAGAGTGGCAGGATTACCCTTAACACACATGTACATGTCCACTGACTATCATGAGAACATTAAAGAGTGGCGGGATTACCCTTAACATACATGTACATGTCCACTGACTATCATGAGAACATCAAAGAGTGGCTGGATTACCCTTAACACACATGTACATGTCCACTGACTATCATGAGAACATTAAAGAGTGGCTGGATTACCCTTAACATACATGTACATGTCCACTGACTATCAGGAGAACATCAGAGTGGCGAGATTACCCTTAACATACATGTAAATGTCCACTGACTATCATGAGAACATTAAAGAGTGGCGGGATTACCCTTAACATACATGTACATGTCCACTGACTATCATGAGAACATTAAAGAGTGGCGGGATTACCCTTAACACACATGTACATGTCCACTGACTATCATGAGAACATTTAAGAGTGGCGGGATTACCCTTAACATACATGTACATGTCCACTGACTATCATGAGAACATTAAAGAGTGGCGGGATTACCCTTAACATACATGTACATGTCCACTGACTATCATGAGAACATCAAAGAGTGGCTGGATTACCCTTAACACACATGTACATGTCCACTGACTATCATGAGAACATTAAAGAGTGGCGGGATTACCCTTAACATACATGTACATGTCCACTGACTATCATGAGAACATCAAAGAGTGGCGGGATTACCCTTAACATACATGTACATGTCCACTGACTATCATGAGAACATTAAAGAGTGGCAGGATTACCCTTAACACACATGTACATGTCCACTGACTATCATGAGAACATTTAAGAGTGGCGGGATTACCCTTAACATACATGTACATGTCCACTGACTATCATGAGAACATTAAAGAGTGGCGGGATTACCCTTAACATACATGTACATGTCCACTGACTATCATGAGAACATCAAAGAGTGGCGGGATTACCCTTAACATACATGTACATGTCCACTGACTATCATGAGAACATTAAAGAGTGGCGGGATTACCCTTAACACACATGTACATGTCCACTGACTATCATGAGAACATTTAAGAGTGGCGGGATTACCCTTAACATACATGTACATGTCCACTGACTATCATGAGAACATTAAAGAGTGGCGGGATTACCCTTAACATACATGTACATGTCCACTGACTATCATGAGAACATTAAAGAGTGGCGGGATTACCCTTAACATACATGTACATGTCCAATGACTATCATGAGAACATCAAAGATTGGCAGGATTACCCTTAACATACATGTACATGTCCACTGACTATCATGAGAACATCAAAGAGTGGCGGGATTACCCTTAACACACATGTACATGTCCACTGACTATCATGAGAACATCAAAGAGTGGCTGGATTACCCTTAACATACATGTACATGTCCACTGACTATCATGAGAACATTAAAGAGTGGCAGGATTACCCTTAACACACATGTACATGTCCACTGACTATCATGAGAACATTAAAGAGTGGCTGGATTACCCTTAACATACATGTACATGTCCACTGACTATCATGAGAACATCAAAGAGTGGCGGGATTACCCTTAACATACATGTACATGTCCACTGACTATCATGAGAACATTAAAGAGTGGCGGGATTACCCTTAACACACATGTACATGTCCACTGACTATCATGAGAACATTAAAGAGTGGCGGGATTACCCTTAACATACATGTACATGTCCACTGACTATCATGAGAACATTAAAGAGTGGCAGGATTACCCTTAACACACATGTACATGTCCACTGACTATCATGAGAACATTAAAGAGTGGCAGGATTACCCTTAACACACATGTACATGTCCACTGACTATCATGAGAACATTAAAGAGTGGCGGGATTACCCTTAACACACATATACATGTCCACTGACTATCATGAGAACATTAAAGAGTGGCGGGATTACCCTTAACATACATGTACATGTCCACTGACTATCATGAGAACATTAAAGAGTGGCAGGATTACCCTTAACACACATGTACATGTCCACTGACTATCATGAGAACATTAAAGAGTGGCGGGATTACCCTTAACATACATGTACATGTCCACTGACTATCATGAGAACATCAAAGAGTGGCTGGATTACCCTTAACACACATGTACATGTCCACTGACTATCATGAGAACATTAAAGAGTGGCTGGATTACCCTTAACATACATGTACATGTCCACTGACTATCAGGAGAACATCAGAGTGGCGAGATTACCCTTAACATACATGTAAATGTCCACTGACTATCATGAGAACATTAAAGAGTGGCGGGATTACCCTTAACATACATGTACATGTCCACTGACTATCATGAGAACATCAAAGAGTGGCTGGATTACCCTTAACACACATGTACATGTCCACTGACTATCATGAGAACATTAAAGAGTGGCGGGAATACCCTTAACATACATGTACATGTCCACTGACTATCATGAGAACATCAAAGAGTGGCGGGATTACCCTTAACATACATGTACATGTCCACTGACTATCATGAGAACATTAAAGAGTGGCGGGATTACCCTTAACACACATGTACATGTCCACTGACTATCATGAGAACATTAAAGAGTGGCAGGATTACCCTTAACATACATGTACATGTCCACTGACTATCATGAGAACATTAAAGAGTGGCAGGATTACCCTTAACACACATGTACATGTCCACTGACTATCATGAGAACATTAAAGAGTGGCAGGATTACCCTTAACACACATGTACATGTCCACTGACTATCATGAGAACATTAAAGAGTGGCGGGATTACCCTTAACACACATATACATGTCCACTGACTATCATGAGAACATTAAAGAGTGGCGGGATTACCCTTAACATACATGTACATGTCCACTGACTATCATGAGAACATTAAAGAGTGGCAGGATTACCCTTAACACACATGTACATGTCCACTGACTATCATGAGAACATTAAAGAGTGGCGGGATTACCCTTAACATACATGTACATGTCCACTGACTATCATGAGAACATCAAAGAGTGGCTGGATTACCCTTAACACACATGTACATGTCCACTGACTATCATGAGAACATTAAAGAGTGGCTGGATTACCCTTAACATACATGTACATGTCCACTGACTATCAGGAGAACATCAGAGTGGCGAGATTACCCTTAACATACATGTAAATGTCCACTGACTATCATGAGAACATTAAAGAGTGGCGGGATTACCCTTAACATACATGTACATGTCCACTGACTATCATGAGAACATCAAAGAGTGGCTGGATTACCCTTAACACACATGTACATGTCCACTGACTATCATGAGAACATTAAAGAGTGGCGGGAATACCCTTAACATACATGTACATGTCCACTGACTATCATGAGAACATCAAAGAGTGGCGGGATTACCCTTAACATACATGTACATGTCCACTGACTATCATGAGAACATTAAAGAGTGGCGGGATTACCCTTAACACACATGTACATGTCCACTGACTATCATGAGAACATTTAAGAGTGGCGGGATTACCCTTAACATACATGTACATGTCCACTGACTATCATGAGAACATTAAAGAGTGGCGGGATTACCCTTAACATACATGTACATGTCCACTGACTATCATGAGAACATCAAAGAGTGGCGGGATTACCCTTAACATACATGTACATGTCCACTGACTATCATGAGAACATTAAAGAGTGGCGGGATTACCCTTAACACACATGTACATGTCCACTGACTATCATGAGAACATTTAAGAGTGGCGGGATTACCCTTAACATACATGTACATGTCCACTGACTATCATGAGAACATTAAAGAGTGGCGGGATTACCCTTAACATACATGTACATGTCCACTGACTATCATGAGAACATTAAAGAGTGGCGGGATTACCCTTAACATACATGTACATGTCCAATGACTATCATGAGAACATCAAAGAGTGGCAGGATTACCCTTAACATACATGTACATGTCCACTGACTATCATGAGAACATCAAAGAGTGGCGGGATTACCCTTAACACACATGTACATGTCCACTGACTATCATGAGAACATCAAAGAGTGGCTGGATTACCCTTAACATACATGTACATGTCCACTGACTATCATGAGAACATTAAAGAGTGGCAGGATTACCCTTAACACACATGTACATGTCCACTGACTATCATGAGAACATTAAAGAGTGGCTGGATTACCCTTAACATACATGTACATGTCCACTGACTATCATAAGAACATCAAAGAGTGGCGGGATTACCCTTAACATACATGTACATGTCCACTGACTATCATGAGAACATTAAAGAGTGGCGGGATTACCCTTAACACACATGTACATGTCCACTGACTATCATGAGAACATCAAAGAGTGGCGGGATTACCCTTAACATACATGTACATGTCCACTGACTATCATGAGAACATTAAAGAGTGGCGGGATTACCCTTAACACACATGTACATGTCCACTGACTATCATGAGAACATTAAAGAGTGGCGGGATTACCCTTAACACACATGTACATGTCCACTGACTATCATGAGAACATTAAAGAGTGGCGGGATTACCCTTAACACACATGTACATGTCCACTGACTATCATGAGAACATTAAAGAGTGGCGGGATTACCCTTAACATACATGTACATGTCCACTGACTATCATGAGAACATTAAAGAGTGGCAGGATTACCCTTAACACACATGTACATGTCCACTGACTATCATGAGAACATTAAAGAGTGGCGGGATTACCCTTAACATACATGTACATGTCCACTGACTATCATGAGAACATTAAAGAGTGGCGGGATTACCCTTAACATACATGTACATGTCCACTGACTATCATGAGAACATTAAAGAGTGGCAGGATTACCCTTAACACACATGTACATGTCCACTGACTATCATGAGAACATTAAAGAGTGGCGGGATTACCCTTAACATACATGTACATGTCCACTGACTATCATGAGAACATCAAAGAGTGGCTGGATTACCCTTAACACACATGTACATGTCCACTGACTATCATGAGAACATTAAAGAGTGGCGGGATTACCCTTAACACACATGTACATGTCCACTGACTATCATGAGAACATTAAAGAGTGGCGGGATTACCCTTAACATACATGTACATGTCCACTGACTATCATGAGAACATCAGAGTGGCGAGATTACCCTTAACATACATGTACATGTCCGGTCACTATCATGAGAACATTAAAGAGTGGCGGGATTACCCTTAACACACATGTACATGTCCACTGACTATCATGAGAACATTAAAGAGTGGCGGGATTACCCTTAACATACATGTACATGTCCACTGACTATCATGAGAACATTAAAGAGTGGCGGGATTACCCTTAACATACATGTACATGTCCACTGACTATCATGAGAACATTAAAGAGTGGCGGGATTACCCTTAACATACATGTACATGTCCACTGATTATCATGAGAACATCAAAGAGTGGCTGGATTACCCTTAACACACATGTACATGTCCACTGACTATCATGAGAACATTAAAGAGTGGCGGGATTACCCTTAACATACATGTACATGTCCACTGACTATCATGAGAACATTAAAGAGTGGCGGGATTACCCTTAACATACATGTACATGTCCGGTCACTATCATGAGAACATTAAAGAGTGGCGGGATTACCCTTAACATACATGTACATGTCCACTGACTATCATGAGAACATTAAAGAGTGGCGGGATTACCCTTAACACACATGTACATGTCCACTGACTATCATGAGAACATTAAAGAGTGGCGGGATTACCCTTAACATACATGTACATGTCCGGTCACTATCATGAGAACATTTAAGAGTGGCGGGATTACCCTTAACATACATGTACATGTCCACTGACTATCATGAGAACATTAAAGAGTGGCAGGATTACCCTTAAAACACATGTACATGTCCACTGACTATCATGAGAACATTAAAGAGTGGCGGGATTACCCTTAACATACATGTACATGTCCACTGACTATCATGAGAACATCAAAGAGTGGCTGGATTACCCTTAACACACATGTACATGTCCACTGACTATCATGAGAACATTAAAGAGTGGCGGGATTACCCTTAACACACATGTACATGTCCACTGACTATCATGAGAACATTAAAGAGTGGCGGGATTACCCTTAACATACATGTACATGTCCACTGACTATCATGAGAACATCAGAGTGGCGAGATTACCCTTAACATACATGTACATGTCCGGTCACTATCATGAGAACATTAAAGAGTGGCGGGATTACCCTTAACACACATGTACATGTCCACTGACTATCATGAGAACATTAAAGAGTGGCGGGATTACCCTTAACATACATGTACATGTCCACTGACTATCATGAGAACATTAAAGAGTGGCGGGATTACCCTTAACATACATGTACATGTCCACTGACTATCATGAGAACATTAAAGAGTGGCGGGATTACCCTTAACATACATGTACATGTCCACTGATTATCATGAGAACATCAAAGAGTGGCTGGATTACCCTTAACACACATGTACATGTCCACTGACTATCAGGAGAACATCAGAGTGGCGGGATTACCCTTAACATACATGTACATGTCCACTGACTATCATGAGAACATCAAAGAGTGGCAGGATTACCCTTAACACACATGTACATGTCCACTGACTATCATGAGAACATTAAAGAGTGGCGGGATTACCCTTAACATACATGTACATGTCCACTGACTATCATGAGAACATTAAAGAGTGGCGGGATTACCCTTAACATACATGTACATGTCCGGTCACTATCATGAGAACATTAAAGAGTGGCGGGATTACCCTTAACATACATGTACATGTCCACTGACTATCATGAGAACATTAAAGAGTGGCGGGATTACCCTTAACACACATGTACATGTCCACTGACTATCATGAGAACATTAAAGAGTGGCGGGATTACCCTTAACATACATGTACATGTCCGGTCACTATCATGAGAACATTTAAGAGTGGCGGGATTACCCTTAACATACATGTACATGTCCACTGACTATCATGAGAACATTAAAGAGTGGCGGGATTACCCTCAACATACATGTACATGTCCACTGACTATCATGAGAACATTAAAGAGTGGCAGGATTACCCTTAACACACATGTACATGTCCACTGACTATCATGAGAACATTAAAGAGTGGCGGGATTACCCTTAACACACATGTACATGTCCACTGACTATCATGAGAACATTAAAGAGTGGCTGGATTACCCTTAACATACATGTACATGTCCACAGACTATCATGAGAACATTAAAGAGTGGCGGGATTACCCTTAACATACATGTACATGTCCGGTCACTATCATGAGAACATTTAAGAGTGGCGGGATTACCCTTAACATACATGTACATGTCCACTGACTATCATGAGAACATTAAAGAGTGGCGGGATTACCCTTAACATACATGTACATGTCCGGTCACTATCATGAGAACATTTAAGAGTGGCGGGATTACCCTTAACATACATGTACATGTCCACTGACTATCATGAGAACATTAAAGAGTGGCGGGATTACCCTTAACATACATGTACATGTCCACTGACTATCATGAGAACATTAAAGAGTGGCAGGATTACCCTTAACACACATGTACATGTCCACTGACTATCATGAGAACATTAAAGAGTGGCGGGATTACCCTTAACATACATGTACATGTCCACTGACTATCATGAGAACATTAAAGAGTGGCGGGATTACCCTTAACACACATGTACATGTCCACTGACTATCATGAGAACATTAAAGAGTGGCTGGATTACCCTTAACATACATGTACATGTCCACTGACTATCATGAGAACATCAAAGAGTGGCGGGATTACCCTTAACATACATGTACATGTCCACTGACTATCATGAGAACATTAAAGAGTGGCGGGATTACCCTTAACATACATGTACATGTCCACTGACTATCATGAGAACATTAAAGAGTGGCGGGATTACCCTTAACATACATGTACATGTCCACTGACTATCATGAGAACATTAAAGAGTGGCGGGATTACCCTTAACACACATGTACATGTCCACTGACTATCATGAGAACATTAAAGAGTGGCTGGATTACCCTTAACATACATGTACATGTCCACAGACTATCATGAGAACATTAAAGAGTGGCTGGATTACCCTTAACATACATGTACATGTCCACTGACTATCATGAGAACATCAAAGAGTGGCGGGATTACCCTTAACATACATGTACATGTCCACTGACTATCATGAGAACATTAAAGAGTGGCTGGATTACCCTTAACATACATGTACATGTCCACTGACTATCATGAGAACATTAAAGAGTGGCTGGATTACCCTTAACACACATGTACATGTCCACTGACTATCATGAGAACATCAAAGAGTGGCTGGATTACCCTTAACATACATGTACATGTTCATTGACTATCATGAGAACATTAAAGAGTGGCGGGATTACCCTTAACATACATGTACATGTCCGCTGACTATCATGAGAACATCAAAGAGTGGCGGGATTACCCTTAACATACATGTACATGTCCACTGACTATCATGAGAACATTAAAGAGTGGCGGGATTACCCTTAACACACATGTACATGTCCACTGACTATCATGAGAACATTAAAGAGTGGCGGGATTACCCTTAACATACATGTACATGTCCACTGACTATCATGAGAACATTAAAGAGTGGCGGGATTACCCTTAACATACATGTACATGTCCACTGACTATCATGAGAACATTAAAGAGTGGCGGGATTACCCTTAACATACATGTACATGTCCACTGACTATCATGAGAACATTAAAGAGTGGCGGGATTACCCTTAACACACATGTACATGTCCACTGACTATCATGAGAACATTAAAGAGTGGCGGGATTACCCTTAACACACATGTACATGTCCACTGACTATCATGAGAACATCAAAGAGTGGCGGGATTACCCTTAACATACATGTACATGTCCGGTCACTATCATGAGAACATTAAAGAGTGGCAGGATTACCCTTAACATACATGTACATGTCCACTGACTATCTTGAGAACATTAAAGAGTGGCGGGATTACCCTTAACACACATGTACATGTCCACTGACTATCATGAGAACATCAAAGAGTGGCAGGATTACCCTTAACATACATGTACATGTCCACTGACTATCATGAGAACATCAAAGAGTGGCGGGATTACCCTTAACATACATGTACATGTCCGGTCACTATCATGAGAACATTAAAGAGTGGCGGGATTACCCTTAACACACATGTACATGTCCACTGACTATCATGAGAACATTAAAGAGTGGCGGGATTACCCTTAACATACATGTACATGTCCACTGACTATCATGAGAACATTAAAGAGTGGCGGGATTACCCTTAACATACATGTACATGTCCACTGACTATCATGAGAACATTAAAGAGTGGCGGGATTACCCTTAACATACATGTACATGTCCACTGACTATCATGAGAACATTAAAGAGTGGCGGGATTACCCTTAACACACATGTACATGTCCACTGACTATCATGAGAACATTAAAGAGTGGCGGGATTACCCTTAACATACATGTACATGTCCACTGACTATCATGAGAACATTAAAGAGTGGCTGGATTACCCTTAACATACATGTACATGTCCACTGACTATCATGAGAACATTAAAGAGTGGCGGGATTACCCTTAACATACATGTACATGTCCACTGACTATCATGAGAACATTAAAGAGTGGCGGGATTACCCTTAACACACATGTACATGTCCACTGACTATCATGAGAACATTAAAGAGTGGCTGGATTACCCTTAACATACATGTGCATGTCCACAGACTATCATGAGAACATTAAAGAGTGGCTGGATTACCCTTAACATACATGTACATGTCCACTGACTATCATGAGAACATCAAAGAGTGGCGGGATTACCCTTAACATACATGTACATGTCCACTGACTATCATGAGAACATTAAAGAGTGGCTGGATTACCCTTAACATACATGTACATGTCCACTGACTATCATGAGAACATTAAAGAGTGGCTGGATTACCCTTAACACACATGTACATGTCCACTGACTATCATGAGAACATTAAAGAGTGGCGGGATTACCCTTAACATACATGTACATGTCCACTGACTATCATGAGAACATCAAAGAGTGGCTGGATTACCCTTAACATACATGTACATGTTCATTGACTATCATGAGAACATTAAAGAGTGGCGGGATTACCCTTAACATACATGTACATGTCCGCTGACTATCATGAGAACATCAAAGAGTGGCGGGATTACCCTTAACATACATGTACATGTCCACTGACTATCATGAGAACATTAAAGAGTGGCGGGATTACCCTTAACACACATGTACATGTCCACTGACTATCATGAGAACATTAAAGAGTGGCGGGATTACCCTTAACATACATGTACATGTCCACTGACTATCATGAGAACATTAAAGAGTGGCGGGATTACCCTTAACATACATGTACATGTCCACTGACTATCATGAGAACATTAAAGAGTGGCGGGATTACCCTTAACATACATGTACATGTCCACTGACTATCATGAGAACATTAAAGAGTGGCAGGATTACCCTTAACATACATGTACATGTCCACTGACTATCATGAGAACATTAAAGAGTGGCGGGATTACCCTTAACACACATGTACATGTCCACTGACTATCATGAGAACATCAAAGAGTGGCAGGATTACCCTTAACATACATGTACATGTCCACTGACTATCATGAGAACATCAAAGAGTGGCGGGATTACCCTTAACATACATGTACATGTCCGGTCACTATCATGAGAACATTAAAGAGTGGCGGGATTACCCTTAACACACATGTACATGTCCACTGACTATCATGAGAACATTAAAGAGTGGCGGGATTACCCTTAACATACATGTACATGTCCACTGACTATCATGAGAACATTAAAGAGTGGCGGGATTACCCTTAACATACATGTACATGTCCACTGACTATCATGAGAACATTAAAGAGTGGCGGGATTACCCTTAACATACATGTACATGTCCACTGACTATCATGAGAACATTAAAGAGTGGCGGGATTACCCTTAACACACATGTACATGTCCACTGACTATCATGAGAACATTAAAGAGTGGCGGGATTACCCTTAACATACATGTACATGTCCACTGACTATCATGAGAACATTAAAGAGTGGCTGGATTACCCTTAACACACATGTACATGTCCACTGACTATCATGAGAACATTAAAGAGTGGCAGGATTACCCTTAACATGCATGTACATGTCCACTGACTATCATGAGAACATCAAAGAGTGGCGGGATTACCCTTAACATACATGTACATGTCCACTGACTATCATGAGAACATTAAAGAGTGGCGGGATTACCCTTAACACACATGTACATGTCCACTGACTATCATGAGAACATTAAAGAGTGGCGGGATTACCCTTAACACACATGTACATGTCCACTGACTATCATGAGAACATCAAAGAGTGGCGGGATTACCCTTAACATACATGTACATGTCCACTGACTATCATGAGAACATTAAAGAGTGGCGGGATTACCCTTAACACACATGTACATGTCCACTGACTATCATGAGAACATTAAAGAGTGGCGGGATTACCCTTAACATACATGTACATGTCCACTGACTATCATGAGAACATTAAAGAGTGGCAGGATTACCCTTAACACACATGTACATGTCCACTGACTATCATGAGAACATTAAAGAGTGGCGGGATTACCCTTAACATACATGTACATGTCCACTGACTATCATGAGAACATCAAAGAGTGGCTGGATTACCCTTAACACACATGTACATGTCCACTGACTATCATGAGAACATCAGAGTGGCGAGATTACCCTTAACATACATGTACATGTCCGGTCACTATCATGAGAATATTAAAGAGTGGCGGGATTACCCTTAACATACATGTACATGTCCACTGACTATCATGAGAACATTAAAGAGTGGCAGGATTACCCTTAACACACATGTACATGTCCACTGACTATCATGAGAACATTAAAGAGTGGCGGGATTACCCTTAACATACATGTACATGTCCACTGACTATCATGAGAACATTAAAGAGTGGCAGGATTACCCTTAACACACATGTACATGTCCACTGACTATCATGAGAACATTAAAGAGTGGCGGGATTACCCTTAACACACATGTACATGTCCACTGACTATCATGAGAACATTAAAGAGTGGCGGGATTACCCTTAACATACATGTACATGTCCACTGACTATCATGAGAACATCAAAGAGTGGCTGGATTACCCTTAACACACATGTACATGTCCACTGACTATCATGAGAACATTAAAGAGTGGCGGGATTACCCTTAACATACATGTACATGTCCGGTCACTATCATGAGAACATTAAAGAGTGGCGGGATTACCCTTAACATACATGTACATGTCCACTGACTATCATGAGAACATCAAAGAGTGGCGGGATTACCCTTAACATACATGTACATGTCCACTGACTATCATGAGAACATTAAAGAGTGGCGGGATTACCCTTAACACACATGTACATGTCCACTGACTATCATGAGAACATCAAAGAGTGGCGGGATTACCCTTAACATACATGTACATGTCCACTGACTATCATGAGAACATTAAAGAGTGGCGGGATTACCCTTAACACACATGTACATGTCCACTGACTATCATGAGAACATTATAGAGTGGCGGGATTACCCTTAACATACATGTACATGTCCACTGACTATCATGAGAACATTAAAGAGTGGCAGGATTACCCTTAACACACATGTACATGTCCACTGACTATCATGAGAACATTAAAGAGTGGCGGGATTACCTTTAACATACATGTACATGTCCACTGACTATCATGAGAACATTAAAGAGTGGCGGGATTACCCTTAACATACATGTACATGTCCACTGACTATCATGAGAACATCAAAGAGTGGCTGGATTACCCTTAACACACATGTACATGTCCACTGACTATCATGAGAACATTAAAGAGTGGCTGGATTACCCTTAACATACATGTACATGTCCACTGACTATCATGAGAACATCAGAGTGGCGAGATTACCCTTAACATACATGTACATGTCCGGTCACTATCATGAGAACATTAAAGTGGCGGGATTACCCTTAACATACATGTACATGTCCACTGACTATCATGAGAACATTAAAGAGTGGCAGGATTACCCTTAACACACATGTACATGTCCACTGACTATCATGAGAACATTAAAGAGTGGCGGGATTACCCTTAACACACATGTACATGTCCACTGACTATCATGAGAACATTAAAGAGTGGCGGGATTACCCTTAACATACATGTACATGTCCACTGACTATCATGAGAACATCAAAGAGTGGCTGGATTACCCTTAGCACACATGTACATGTCCACTGACTATCATGAGAACATTAAAGAGTGGCGGGATTACCCTTAACATACATGTACATGTCCGGTCACTATCATGAGAACATTAAAGAGTGGCGGGATTACCCTTAACATACATGTACATGTCCACTGACTTTCATGAGAACATCAAAGAGTGGCGGGATTATCCTTAACACACATGTACATGTCCACTGACTATCATGAGAACATTAAAGAGTGGCGGGATTACCCTTAACATACATGTACATGTCCACTGACTATCATGAGAACATTAAAGAGTGGCGGGATTACCCTTAACATACATGTACATGTCCACTGATTATCATGAGAACATTAAAGAGTGGCGGGATTACCCTTAACATACATGTACATGTCCACTGACTATCATGAGAACATCAAAGAGTGGCGGGATTACCCTTAACATACATGTACATGTCCACTGACTATCATGAGAACATCAAAGAGTGGCTGGATTACCCTTAACATACATGTACATGTCCACTGACTATCATGAGAACATTAAAGAGTGGCGGGATTACCCTTAACATACATGTACATGTCCACTGACTATCATGAGAACATTAAAGAGTGGCGGGATTACTCTTAACACACATGTACATGTCCACTGACTATCATGAGAACATTAAAGAGTGGCGGGATTACCCTTAACATACATGTACATGTCCGGTCACTATCATGAGAACATTTAAGAGTGGCGGGATTACCCTTAACATACATGTACATGTCCACTGACTATCATGAGAACATTAAAGAGTGGCGGGATTACCCTTAACATACATGTACATGTCCACTGACTATCATGAGAACATTAAAGAGTGGCTGGATTACCCTTAACACACATGTACATGTCCACTGACTATCATGAGAACATTAAAGAGTGGCTGGATTACCCTTAACACACATGTACATGTCCACTGACTATCATGAGAACATTAAAGAGTGGCTGGATTACCCTTAACACACATGTACATGTCCACTGACTATCATGAAAACATTAAAGAGTGGCAGGATTACCCTTAACATACATGTACATGTCCACTGACTATCATGAGAACATTAAAGAGTGGCGGGATTACCCTTAACATACATGTACATGTCCACTGACTATCATGAGAACATCAAAGAGTGGCGGGATTACCCTTAACACACATGTACATGTCCACTGACTATCATGAGAACATTAAAGAGTGGCTGGATTACCCTTAACACACATGTACATGTTCATTGACTATCATGAGAACATTAAAGAGTGGCGGGATTACCCTTAACATACATGTACATGTCCGCTGACTATCATGAGAACATTAAAGAGTGGCGGGATTACCCTTAACATACATGTACATGTCCACTGACTATCATGAGAACATTAAAGAGTGGCGGGATTACCCTTAACATACATGTACATGTCCACTGACTATCATGAGAACATTAAAGAGTGGCGGGATTACCCTTAACATACATGTACATGTCCGCTGACTATCATGAGAACATTAAAGAGTGGCGGGATTACCCTTAACATACATGTACATGTCCACTGACTATCATGAGAACATCAAAGAGTGGCGGGATTACCCTTAACATACATGTACATGTCCACTGACTATAATGAGAACATTAAAGAGTGGCGGGATTACCCTTAACACACATGTACATGTCCACTGACTATCATGAGAACATTAAAGAGTGGCGGGATTACCCTTAACATACATGTACATGTCCACTGACTATCATGAGAACATTAAAGAGTGGCGGGATTACCCTTAACATACATGTACATGTCCACTGACTATCATGAGAACATTAAAGAGTGGCGGGATTACCCTTAACATACATGTACATGTCCACTGACTATCATGAGAACATTAAAGAGTGGCAGGATTACCCTTAACATACATGTACATGTCCACTGACTATCATGACAACATTAAAGAGTGGCGGGATTACCCTTAACACACATGTACATGTCCACTGACTATCATGAGAACATTAAAGAGTGGCAGGATTACCCTTAACATACATGTACATGTCCACTGACTATCATGAGAACATTAAAGAGTGGCGGGATTACCCTTAACACACATGTACATGTCCACTGACTATCATGAGAACATCAAAGAGTGGCGGGATTACCCTTAACATACATGTACATGTCCACTGACTATCATGAGAACATCAAAGAGTGGCGGGATTACCCTTAACATACATGTACATGTCCACTGACTATCATGAGAACATTAAAGAGTGGCGGGATTACCCTTAACATACATGTACATGTCCACTGACTATCATGAGAACATTAAAGAGTGGCGGGATTACCCTTAACATACATGTACATGTCCGGTCACTATCATGAGAACATTTAAGAGTGGCGGGATTACCTTTAACATACATGTACATGTCCACTGACTATCATGAGAACATTAAAGAGTGGCTGGATTACCCTTAACACACATGTACATGTCCACTGACTATCATGAGAACATTAAAGAGTGGCGGGATTACCCTTAACATACATGTACATGTCCACTGACTATCATGAGAACATTAAAGAGTGGCTGGATTACCCTTAACATACATGTACATGTCCACTGACTATCATGAGAACATTAAAGAGTGGCGGGATTACCCTTAACATACATGTACATGTCCACTGACTATCATGAGAACATCAAAGAGTGGCGGGATTACCCTTAACATACATGTACATGTCCACTGACTATCATGAGAACATTAAAGAGTGGCGGGATTACCCTTAACACACATGTACATGTCCACTGACTATCATGAGAACATTAAAGAGTGGCGGGATTACCCTTAACATACATGTACATGTCCACTGACTATCATGAGAATATTAAAGAGTGGCGGGATTACCCTTAACATACATGTACATGTCCACTGACTATCATGAGAACATTAAAGAGTGGCGGGATTACCCTTAACATACATGTACATGTCCACTGACTATCATGAGAACATTAAAGAGTGGCAGGATTACCCTTAACATACATGTACATGTCCACTGACTATCATGAGAACATTAAAGAGTGGCGGGATTACCCTTAACACACATGTACATGTCCACTGACTATCATGAGAACATCAAAGAGTGGCGGGATTACCCTTAACATACATGTACATGTCCACTGACTATCATGAGAACATTAAAGAGTGGCGGGATTACCCTTAACACACATGTACATGTCCACTGACTATCATGAGAACATTAAAGAGTGGCGGGAATACCCTTAACATACATGTACATGTCCACTGACTATCATGAGAACATTAAAGAGTGGCGGGATTACCCTTAACATACATGTACATGTCCACTGACTATCATGAGAACATTAAAGAGTGGCGGGATTACCCTTAACACACATGTACATGTCCACTGACTATCATGAGAACATCAAAGAGTGGCGGGATTACCCTTAACATACATGTACATGTCCGGTCACTATCATGAGAACATTAAAGAGTGGCAGGATTACCCTTAACATACATGTACATGTCCACTGACTATCATGAGAACATTAAAGAGTGGCGGGATTACCCTTAACATACATGTACATGTCCACTGACTATCATGAGAACATTAAAGAGTGGCAGGATTACCCTTAACATACATGTACATGTCCACTGACTATCATGAGAACATTAAAGAGTGGCTGGATTACCCTTAACATACATGTACATGTCCACTGACTATCATGAGAACATTAAAGAGTGGCGGGATTACCCTTAACATACATGTACATGTCCACTGACTATCATGAGAACATTAAAGAGTGGCTGGATTACCCTTAACATACATGTACATCTCCACTGACTATCATGAGAACATTAAAGAGTGGCAGGATTACCCTTAACATACATGTACATGTCCACTGACTATCATGAGAACATTAAAGAGTGGCTGGATTACCCTTAACATACATGTACATGTCCACTGACTATCATGAGAACATCAAAGAGTGGCTGGATTACCCTTAACATACATGTACATGTCCACTGACTATCATGAGAACATTAAAGAGTGGCGGGATTACCCTTAACACACATGTACATGTCCACTGACTATCATGAGAACATTAAAGAGTGGCGGGATTACCCTTAACACACATGTACATGTTCACTGACTGTCATGAGAACATTAAAGAGTGGCGGGATTACCCTTAACATACATGTACATGTCCACTGACTATCATGAGAACATTAAAGAGTGGCGGGATTACCCTTAACATACATGTACATGTCCACTGACTATCATGAGAACATCAAAGAGTGGCGGGATTACCCTTAACATACATGTACATGTCCACTGACTATCATGAGAACATTAAAGAGTGGCAGGATTACCCTTAACATACATGTACATGTCCACTGACTATCATGAGAACATCAAAGAGTGGCTGGATTACCCTTAACATACATGTACATGTCCACTGACTATCATGAGAACATTAAAGAGTGGCGGGATTACCCTTAACATACATGTACATGTCCACAGACTATCATGAGAACATTAAAGAGTGGCGGGATTACCCTTAACATACATGTACATGTCCACTGACTATCATGAGAACATTAAAGAGTGGCGGGATTACCCTTAACATACATGTACATGTCCACTGACTATCATGAGAACATTAAAGAGTGGCGGGATTACCCTTAACACACATGTACATGTCCACTGACTATCATGAGAACATTAAAGAGTGGCGGGATTACCCTTAACACACATGTACATGTCCACAGACTATCATGAGAACATTAAAGAGTGGCGGGATTACCCTTAACACACATGTACATGTTCACTGACTGTCATGAGAACATTAAAGAGTGGTGGGATTACCCTTAACATACATGTACATGTCCACTGACTATCATGAGAACATCAAAGAGTGGCGGGATTACCCTTAACATACATGTACATGTCCACTGACTATCATGAGAACATTAAAGAGTGGCAGGATTACCCTTAACACACATGTACATGTCCACTGACTATCATGAGAACATTAAAGAGTGGCTGGATTACCCTTAACATACATGTACATGTCCACTGACTATCATGAGAACATTAAAGAGTGGCTGGATTACCCTTAACATACATGTACATGTCCACTGACTATCATGAGAACATTAAAGAGTGGCAGGATTACCCTTAACATACATGTACATGTCCACTGACTATCATGAGAACATTAAAGAGTGGCGGGATTACCCTTAACACACATGTACATGTCCACTGACTATCATGAGAACATCAAAGAGTGGCGGGATTACCCTTATCATACATGTACATGTCCACTGACTATCATGAGAACATTAAAGAGTGGCAGGATTACCCTTAACATACATGTACATGTCCATTGACTATCATGAGGACATTAAAGAGTGGCGGGATTACCCTTAACATACATGTACATGTCCACTGACTATCATGAGAACATTAAAGAGTGGCAGGATTACCCTTAACATACATGTACATGTCCACTGACTATCATGAGAACATCAAAGAGTGGCGGGATTACCCTTAACATACATGTACATGTCCACTGACTATCATGAGAACATTACAGAGTGGCGGGATTACCCTTAGCACACATGTACATGTCCACTGACTATCATGAGAACATTAAAGAGTGGCAGGATTACCCTTAACATACATGTACATGTCCACTGACTATCATGAGAACATCAAAGAGTGGCGGGATTACCCTTAACATACATGTACATGTCCACTGACTATCATGAGAACATTAAAGAGTGGCGGGATTACCCTTAGCACACATGTACATGTCCACTGACTATCATGAGAACATTAAAGAGTGGCGGGATTACCCTTAACATACATGTACATGTCCACTGACTATCATGAGAACATCAAAGAGTGGCGGGATTACCCTTAACATACATGTACATGTCCACTGACTATCATGAGAACATTAAAGAGTGGCGGGATTACCCTTAACACACATGTACATGTCCACTGACTATCATGAGAACATTAAAGAGTGGCGGGATTACCCTTAACATACATGTACATGTCCACTGACTATCATGAGAACATTAAAGAGTGGCGGGATTACCCTTAACATACATGTACATGTCCGGTCACTATCATGAGAACATCAAAGAGTGGCGGGATTACCCTTAACATACATGTACATGTCCACTGACTATCATGAGAACATTAAAGAGTGGCGGGATTACCCTTAACATACATGTACATGTCCACTGACTATCATGAGAACATTAAAGAGTGGCTGGATTACCCTTAACATACATGTACATGTCCACTGACTATCATGAGAACATTAGAGTGGCTGGATTACCCTTAACATACATGTACATGTCCACTGACTATCATGAGAACATTAAAGAGTGGCGGGATTACCCTTAACACACATGTACATGTCCACTGACTATCATGAGAACATCAAAGAGTGGCTGGATTACCCTTAACATACATGTACATGTCCACTGACTATCATGAGAACATTAAAGAGTGGCGGGATTACCCTTAACACACATGTACATGTCCACTGACTATCATGAGAACATTAAAGAGTGGCGGGATTACCCTTAACACACATGTACATGTCCACTGACTATCATGAGAACATTAAAGAGTGGCTGGATTACCCTTAACATACATGTACATGTCCACTGACTATCATGAGAACATCAAAGAGTGGCGGGATTACCCTTAACATACATGTACATGTCCACTGACTATCATGAGAACATTAAAGAGTGGCGGGATTACCCTTAACATACATGTACATGTCCACTGACTATCATGAGAACATTAAAGAGTGGCTGGATTACCCTTAACATACATGTACATGTCCACTGACTATCATGAGAACATTAAAGAGTGGCGGGAATACCCTTAACACACATGTACATGTCCACTGACTATCATGAGAACATCAAAGAGTGGCGGGATTACCCTTAACACACATGTACATGTCCACTGATTATCATGAGAACATCAAAGAGTGGCGGGATTACCCTTAACACACATGTACATGTCCACTGATTATCATGAGAACATTAAAGAGTGGCGGGATTACCCTTAACACACATGTACATGTCCACTGACTATCATGAGAACATTAAAGAGTGGCTGGATTACCCTTAACATACATGTACATGTCCACTGACTATCATGAGAACATCAAAGAGTGGCGGTATTACCCTTAACATACATGTACATGTCCACTGACTATCATGAGAACATTAAAGAGTGGCGGGATTACCCTTAACATACATGTACATGTCCACTGACTATCATGAGAACATTAAAGAGTGGCTGGATTACCCTTAACATACATGTACATGTCCACTGACTATCATGAGAACATTAAAGAGTGGCGGGATTACCCTTAACACACATGTACATGTCCACTGACTATCATGAGAACATCAAAGAGTGGCGGGATTACCCTTAACACACATGTACATGTCCACTGATTATCATGAGAACATCAAAGAGTGGCGGGATTACCCTTAACACACATGTACATGTCCACTGATTATCATGAGAACATCAAAGAGTGGCGGGATTACCCTTAACACACATGTACATGTCCACTGACTATCATGAGAACATTAAAGAGTGGCGGGATTACCCTTAACATACATGTACATGTCCGGTCACTATCATGAGAACATCAAAGAGTGGCTGGATTACCCTTAACACACATGTACATGTCCACTGACTATCATGAGAACATTAAAGAGTGGCGGGATTACCCTTAACATACATGTACATGTCCACTGACTATCATGAGAACATTAAAGAGTGGCTGGATTACCCTTAACATACATGTACATGTCCACTGACTATCATGAGAACATTAAAGAGTGGATGGATTACCCTTAACATACATGTACATGTCCACTGACTATCATGAGAACATTAAAGAGTGGCTGGATTACCCTTAACACACATGTACATGTCCACTGACTATCATGAGAACATTAAAGAGTGGCTGGATTACCCTTAACATACATGTACATGTCCACTGACTATCATGAGAACATTAAAGAGTGGATGGATTACCCTTAACATACATGTACATGTCCACTGACTATCATGAGAACATTAAAGAGTGGCGGGATTACCCTTAACATACATGTACATGTCCACTGACTATCATGAGAACATCAAAGAGTGGCGGGATTACCCTTAACATACATGTACATGTCCACTGACTATCATGAGAACATTAAAGAGTGGCGGGATTACCCTTAACATACATGTACATGTCCACTGACTATCATGAGAACATCAAAGAGTGGCGGGATTACCCTTAACATACATGTACATGTCCACTGACTATCATGAGAACATCAAAGAGTGGCGGGATTACCCTTAACATACATGTACATGTCCACTGACTATCATGAGAACATTAAAGAGTGGCGGGATTACCCTTAACACACATGTACATGTCCACTGACTATCATGAGAACATCAAAGAGTGGCGGGATTACCCTTAACATACATGTACATGTCCACTGACTATCATGAGAACATCAAAGAGTGGCGGGATTACCCTTAACACACATGTACATGTCCACTGACTATCATGAGAACAATAAAGAGTGGCGGGATTACCCTTATCATACATGTACATGTCCACTGACTATCATGAGAACATTAAAGAGTGGCAGGATTACCCTTAACATACATGTACATGTCCACTGACTATCATGAGGACATTAAAGAGTGGCGGGATTACCCTTAACATACATGTACATGTCCACTGACTATCATGAGAACATTAAAGAGTGGCAGGATTACCCTTAACATACATGTACATGTCCACTGACTATCATGAGAACATTAAAGAGTGGCGGGATTACCCTTAACATACATGTACATGTCCACTGACTATCATGAGAACATTACAGAGTGGCGGGATTACCCTTAACACACATGTACATGTCCACTGACTATCATGAGAACATTAAAGAGTGGCGGGATTACCCTTAACATACATGTACATGTCCACTGACTATCATGAGAACATTAAAGAGTGGCAGGATTACCCTTAACACACATGTACATGTCCACTGACTATCATGAGAACATCAAAGAGTGGCGGGATTACCCTTAACATACATGTACATGTCCACTGACTATCATGAGAACATTAAAGAGTGGCTGGATTACCCTTAACATACATGTACATCTCCACTGACTATCATGAGAACATTAAAGAGTGGCAGGATTACCCTTAACACACATGTACATGTCCACTGACTATCATGAGAACATTAAAGAGTAGCGGGATTACCCTTAACACACATGTACATGTCCACTGACTATCATGAGAACATCAAAGAGTGGCGGTATTACCCTTAACATACATGTACATGTCCACTGACTATCATGAGAACATTAAAGAGTGGCTGGATTACCCTTAACATACATGTACATGTCCACTGACTATCATGAGAACATTACAGAGTGGCGGGATTACCCTTAACACACATGTACATGTCCACTGACTATCATGAGAACATTAAAGAGTGGCGGGATTACCCTTAACATACATGTACATGTCCACTGACTATCATGAGAACATTAAAGAGTGGCGGGATTACCCTTAACATACATGTACATGTCCACTGACTATCATGAGAACATTAAAGAGTGGCAGGATTACCCTTAACATACATGTACATGTCCACTGACTATCATGAGAACATTAAAGAGTGGCGGGATTACCCTTAACATACATGTACATGTCCACTGACTATCATGAGAACATCAAAGAGTGGCTGGATTACCCTTAACACACATGTACATGTCACTGACTATCATGAGAACATTAAAGAGTGGCAGGATTACCCTTAACATACATGTACATGTCCACTGACTATCATGAGAACATTACAGAGTGGCGGGATTACCCTTAACACACATGTACATGTCCACTGACTATCATGAGAACATTAAAGAGTGGCGGGATTACCCTTAACATACATGTACATGTCCACTGACTATCATGAGAACATTAAAGAGTGGCGGGATTACCCTTAACATACATGTACATGTCCACTGACTATCATGAGAACATTAAAGAGTGGCGGGATTACCCTTAACATACATGTACATGTCCACTGACTATCATGAGAACATTAAAGAGTGGCAGGATTACCCTTAACATACATGTACATGTCCACTGACTATCATGAGAACATTACAGAGTGGCGGGATTACCCTTAACACACATGTACATGTCCACTGACTATCATGAGAACATCAAAGAGTGGCTGGATTACCCTTAACACACATGTACATGTCCGGTCACTATCATGAGAACATTTAAGAGTGGCGGGATTACCCTTAACACACATGTACATGTCCACTGACTATCATGAGAACATTAAAGAGTGGCGGGATTACCCTTAACATACATGTACATGTCCACTGACTATCATGAGAACATCAAAGAGTGGCGGGATTACCCTTAACATACATGTACATGTCCACTGACTATCATGAGAACATTAAAGAGTGGCGGGATTACCCTTAGCACACATGTACATGTCCACTGACTATCATGAGAACATTAAAGAGTGGCGGGATTACCCTTAACATACATGTACATGTCCACTGACTATCATGAGAACAATAAAGAGTGGCGGGATTACCCTTAACATACATGTACATGTCCACTGACTATCATGAGAACATCAAAGAGTGGCGGGATTACCCTTAACACACATGTACATGTCCACTGACTATCATGAGAACATTAAAGAGTGGCGGGATTACCCTTAACATACATGTACATGTCCACTGACTATCATGAGAACATCAAAGAGTGGCTGGATTACCCTTAACATACATGTACATGTCCACTGACTATCATGAGAACATTAAAGAGTGGCGGGATTACCCTTAACATACATGTACATGTCCACTGACTATCATGAAAACATCAAAGAGTGGTTGGATTACCCTTAACACACATGTACATGTCCACTGACTATCATGAGAACATTAAAGAGTGGCGGGATTACCCTTAACATACATGTACATGTCCACTGACTATCATGAGAACATTAAAGAGTGGCGGGATTACCCTTAACATACATGTACATGTCCACTGACTATCATGAGAACATCAAAGAGTGGCGGGATTACCCTTAACATACATGTACATGTCCACTGACTATCATGAGAACATCAAAGAGTGGCGGGATTACCCTTAACATACATGTACATGTCCACTGACTATCATGAGAACATTAAAGAGTGGCGGGATTACCCTTAACACACATGTACATGTTCGGTCACTATCATGAGAGTGGCGGGATTAAGCTAGTTTAATGGACCCAAGCTTTTAAAGACAATGAGCGCTCGAGGAAATAATGGAAATAAAATACATTTATTTATTAAAACTACAACAATAACAGTCTAGAAAATCAGATGTCAACCGGAATCGAATGTAAATCTTTGTTAAACTTGATAACTTTAGCAATACAATTTGTCTTCTCAGAACACCTGTATATGTCCAACAAATAAGTAGGTTCCATTGGTGTTCTGTTTACACAGGTTTCCCTGCATATAAATGTGTCTATTGTATGCACAGTCAAAGATGAATGTTCCAAGAAAGATACTTCAAATTTACACAGTATTTATAATATCAGAGAACATTATTCTACAAACGGTTCATATTGTACTTCAAGTTATCAAAGTTAACAATTTTTTCGAGATCGAAATAATGAGATTCGACCGTAAACTGTGATATCATTATTATTCGTGGTATACATATTTTCTGGGTTAGTATAGACTCACTCTTGGATAGTATCAACTCACTAAATTATGAATCCAACGAATATATGTCACAATAGTAATATGATCTGACTAATAGCAGAGGGGTCCACGAATTTTACGGATCCACATAAATGCAATTTTTCCTCAACCACGAAAATTGGTACGCAATGAAATTAAATATATTTACAATATATGTTTCTCAACTATAACATTACACATCTTCAACTTTATTAACTTGGAGTCTGGTTACGTAGAACCAGTTATTACAGTAATTCATTTGTTTCGACGAAAACATGTTATACAATTATAAACTTGAGTTCGCAGCTCTTTCCCCATGACAGAATAGATAATAAAATTGAAGGCAAAACCGAATAGCATGATCAATTGTTGGTACTGGAAGTATCGTGAAAGACACCATGACCAATTACCTGTAAAGAATACAAATATATAACATACTACAGGGATGGCCTCAGATAAAACAAACACCATGACGACCAAGACAACAATAATGGCCGCTCGTCGATTTCTTCTCTGCGTTTTATAATTTTCAATCTTCTGAATGTTTGTCTTCAGAATTGTTAGCTTTAACGAAATATATATAGTAGATACAATCATAATAAAAAATGAAAACATATAAGTTATACTGTTTATCCAAATAAACGTCGGCCGGTAGAGGAATTCCAGTTCTGCCTTAAAGCAACATAAATTGTAATTATACCGGATAAACAGCTTTGCTACAAAAAATGGAAGATATATAGCGACACAAAAACAGAAAATTAAAATACAGACTGCGACGGTGACGTTACGGCTAAGATATATCCTGGCCTTCATCGGAAATATCATGATCAATGCTTTCAGTAAAGATAGGAATGTCGTGATCAACAATGATATGGTATGGAAAAGTTCAGCAAGTCTGTTTGTGACATCAAAACCAACACAAAATGGATATAGTATGAGAACTTGTATTAATCCTGGATGGATATCTCTGTGCCAAAAGTTTATAGGCAATGAGTTCATTATCACTCCAACGCAAACGGGAAAACAAGCAAAAACCGCATAGCACACTTCGCTAAGTCCCAAAACGGACAATAAAATATTAATCACAGTTATGTTAGCTTTTCGTAGTAAAGCTGAGATAAGGACACTGTTTATTATGACTACAATCAATGCCAACACAGCATCACAGTAAATTATAGAAAGCTCTGTCGGTACTGGAGCCGTATACAGTACGTAACTGTCATTATTGCACATAATAGTCTGAAGATTACTACACGAATTGTTAAAATCTTCTGTTTTATAAGTAATATTTGTTTTCCATGTCTCGGTGCAAGAATCATTTGAACTATTAGTTCCAACGTTATCTTCATTAGACAAATTCATACTGCAACCGGCAGTAATATTATAGTTTACATAAATATTTCCTTGTATTCAGAATTGAATGTTAAAAATCTAAATATGTTCGTTGTTCAAACAGCATATTATTAACAGTGGTGGACAGAATTACCAATGATGGGCAGAATTACCAATGGTGTTGTGTAATGATACCTCATCTTTTTAATTTTATACTGAATAGAATATAACTGTTTCCAAGAAAAAAAAAGCATAATTTACTTCCTACAAAATGAGTCATGATTAAATTAATGGTAATGGGTTTAATGATATTATGACATTAATGGTTATACAAATACATTTAATTCGTTTGCAACATATGTAATTTATGTGTTTGTTTTGTTTGTCTTCAATCTGTATGTGATGCCCAATGTTGTTCATGTCTCTTAATTTTACCATCGGTTTTAAGTAGTAGTGGGGTTTGTGTTGTTCATTTTGTACTATTACATGTTTTTAGTTCCGTGTTGTGATGTCCGCAGCGATTTCCGCATATTAACGATAATCGGTTCCTCTTTACCTCTCGATAGTTTGTAGGAGGCCTCGTGTCTTTTCTATGTCATTTGTATTTGCTTACGAATAGTGGTTTGACTATATGAGTAACATGGCGAGTATCTTATAAGAATATGCTTTTGTTTTGTTTGTCCTCGTCCTGTGGACTTGTGTGCCCAATTCTACTGATGTTTCTGTATTGTCCATTGTTGATTGCCCTTCGGTTTTCTCTACTGAACGTTTATTCATACAAAATTGCAGTTCGTGAATTTGACGAAGTATTGGGGAACTAATTGATTTTAACCATTCTGGCAATATGTTCAATTCTACAAATAAACTTAAGTAAACATTCTGCATTTTCACAGATGATATTGAAATAAAATTGTTGTAATCTGGGGTTCCCATCTTCATCAAAACCGAGTACAATTAATACTTCCGGGGTTTCTATTTATCTGAACATGGTGACGTATTGATCGAAGTCCAAGGGTGAATAGGAGTGAGGGAGTAAGTGATTGCTGCTTAGCGCCAATTCAGCAATTTTTTTGTTATATCATGGCGAGAACAAGTTAATTGTCAATGAAATGATGATGAGGTCCGCTTTGTTCTAGGCCAACACGCTGAGTTGGATTTTTATAGTGTTAGCTCACTGAAACAACAGTCCGCGGGTAGGCATGTCGCCCCACTCCTTAATGCTACGTGCTTAGCGGAGAAGCACCAAATACCAATTTTATAGTCTTTGGTTTGAAGCGACCTGGGCTCGAACCCGCGATCTACCGCACTGGAGGCGAGCACGCTAACTACTATGCCACCGATGCGGTTAGGGTGAATAGGAAATACTTCGCACATAAAACAATTTATTTTAAAAACAAATTTTTTATTCAAAGTACTTTTTACTTAAGACATTAATCATTATACACACAAATCATAGTACAACATTATATACATTGTCATAATATAAATATCAACTACACGAGGGTATTAGTCAAATGTCACAAAGCGTATAAAACGAAGGAAATCAAAGAATTCCATGTTGTGTCAAAGAATTTCATCACAATTGCTGGTTGAAATGATTAATTTACATTTTTATTGAGTGTGAAGATTTAGATCTATGTACAGTAGACAAATCTTCACTTTTCTATCAGGCCACCGATGCGGTTGGGGTGAATATGAAATGCCTCACACATAAAACAATTTATTCTAAAATCACATTTTATATTCAAAATACTTTTTACTTCAGACATTAATCATTATACACACAAATCATATAGTACAACATTATATACATTGTCATAATATAGAAACAAGCTTTAAAGGAAACATGTGTAAAATTGTGAAACACATATCAGTATCTACAAGTAATAAGAAAAACATATGTAAATATGTGAAACACATATCAGTATCTACAGGTAATAAAAAATACATATGTAAAAATGTGAAGCATAAATAAGTATCTACAGGTAATAAGAAAAACATATATAAACATGTCATTGATTGATTGATTGATTTTTGGTGTTTAACGTCACTTTCAGCAATATTTCAGATACATCATGGCGACCAGTTTTAGTGGTGGAAGAAGCCGGAGTACCCGGAGAGAACCACCGACCATGGGCAAGCAACTGGTAAGCTTTATCACTTGCGGCTGCGAGTCGAGTGCACCCTTTTTTGTTATTTACAAAGCTGGGCGCGAACCCACGCCGTATTGGTGATAGGCTTGTATGAGTTGTTAGATAATCCAACTATCTAACTCATTGAGCCACCCGGGCCCTTGTTAAAATGTGAAACATATATCAGTATCTACAGGTAATAAGAAAAACATATGTAAAAATGTGAAGCATAAATAATTATGTACAAGTAATAAGGAAAAACATATGTATAAATGTGAAACATATATCAGTATCTACATGTAATGTGGGTAACTTGCTTGGAGATTGCCATACTTACTCCACGTATAAGACCTCTTTTGTAGATTTCGGAAAGAGAGTAGACACATTAAACCCTATACAAGATAATATTCTTTTCCAGTGGCAGTCAAAAGTGGTTTGTTCTGTTTTACCCACCCACCCTTAGTTTCGATTTTTTTTTTTGCATATTGTTGAATATACATGAAATACTGCTCTCTCGCGGGACGTTAAGTAATAATTAATCAATCAATCATTTATAATCTTATTAATAATAATAAACATGAATACTCCGACAATATCATAATAAAAAAATGAAGAAAGCATAACATTGAAAACAACAGGGCTTTTAAACAGGTGTACTTGACAACATATACAATAATCCGACCAAGAAATGGCGACAATTGGACATCGACCAGTATGGAGTTGAAACAGTTTACCCATCGTGAACTATCTATGTAACATTTCACTTGTAGACAAGCTTAGAAACAGCGATGTCTGTCACATTTTAAATGTCAACTACACGAGGGTATTAGTCAAATGTCACAAAGCGTATTAAACGAATGAAACGAAGGAATTGCAAGTTGTTGTCAAAAGTTTCTTCACAATTGCTGGTTGAAATGAAAAATGTATATGTTCTGTTACATTTTTGATGAATCTGAAGATTTAGATCTGTGCACAGTAGACAATTCATCACTTTTCTTAGGACAAAAGAAACAAATGTTTAAACAGGCATTAACCTGAGCTCTAAGATCACGACTCATTGACCAATAAATGAAAAAATTCGAGGCGAAACCGAGTAACATAATTAATTGTTGAACTTGATAAAAACTAACAACACACCATTGATAAGTGTTGAAGAAGGTAGTGGAGAAATAACAACAAGCTGATACTGCCTCTGACAAAAGATAGATGATCACTATTATCACAACAATAATGGCGGCACGACGATTTCTTTCCTGCATCTTAGAACTAGTTGACATTTGAATACGAGCTCTCGTGAAAATTAGCTTGCTAAAAATATATATTGTAGACGTGATCAAAATTATGAATGACACCAGGTATGTGACGCTTATTATCCATTCGAATGTTTCCCAGTAAATAACCCCTAATGGATTCGTCATGCAGCAAACATCATCCCCAACCTTCGTGAAGGTTTTGGTAGCAGTTAGAGGTATATATATAACCACACACATGAACGTAATCACGCCACATACATATTTGGCTGCTCGTGTTGTCATATAGATTCTGCTTTGCAATGGAAACATCAGAACGAATGCCTTTATGAATCCCAAAACCGTTGTTATCCACATCGACATACTATGGAAGAAGTCAGAAAGTGTGATATAAGTCACGTCAAATATAATGCAAAACGGATATGGGATAGGCATATTAGCCATGCCCGGTACGACGGTGGCATCGTGACTATCAATCGGTATGTAATTGATAGCATATCCAACAAACAGAGGAAAGAACAATAGCACGGCACAACACGCATCACAAAACCCCAAAGCCGACAGCATGATGTTTATGGTTGTAATATTATTCTTGTGTAGAAGTATGGATATCAGGATACCGTTTAACACCACAATGAGAAGAGACAGGAACGTTCCAATATATACTATATGGTTGTGCACCGTTATGAAATGAGTATACCGATCATAAGTGCCACAAATGTGTGGCTGTTGCGAGAGACACGAATTATTGAGATGTTCAGTCATATTATCATAAGTTGAATTTGAAAAAGAAAACATGCCACTGTCGTTGTATCGACAATCAGTTGAATTAAGATCCATGGCGGTGTAATTGTACATTCTTACAATTGTTTGTCAGCTGTTTTACTTATAAATCGTAATAAAGTTAGAAAAAAAAGTTTCTATCAACATACGTTTCCCAAAATCAAAAGTCTATATGATGTATCATTTAAAATACAAAGTAAAACTGTATTCCATCACATTAGTCACAATATTATAGCTTTCATGAATTATTATCCGTTACACATATATTGCTCATTTTTTTTTTAAATTTCACAGTAAAATATGATTCGGTTTTTATTATATACCGTAACGTATAAATCTAAAATAAGTATCAGTGACAATATTGTTTTTCATTTTTATTTATATTTGTTTCATTCTTCATGTAGCACTATTGGGAAATTTATAAATGTATTGTGATTAATAATAATGTATGTTGACAACCAATGGCCGTCATATATCAACGCTATTTTATGCTTGTATATCGGGTCGCACAATTTGTTCCAGAATTTTCATAGCCGATAATTTGACTATACAGCTCACTTATTCTGCATCTAGTGAACAAATAAAAGGGATTATATGGGTTTGGAAATCATTTTCCGCGATATATTTTGATAAGCAATAAGAACCTCTATGTAGTTATGCCTAAAACGTCTACCCCCGTTTCTGGTACAACATGTGCTTTGTACAATTTCTTTTCCACAAACAAAAACAGAAAACATCCTTTTTGACACCTTTCGCCCTCATGTTCCTTTTGTGGATTTCTAATAAAAAAAACATTTATAAAGGAACATCCCTATAAACATTTCTACCAAGCTTGGTTCCAATTGGTACAGAGAACGACGACGACGGACGCTGATGACAATATCTCACATGACCCTTTAGGTCAAGTGACCTAACAAGCTTTCGATTGGGCCATTAAAATTGTCTAAGAAATGGCATTGATTTAAATTCCGCCAAATGTATTTGACGTCCTTGCCAGAGAACCGTCATAGTAAAAGGATGACGTCATGTTCGCTTTCAATGTCAAACATAAACATTAGGCTTTATTACACTACCTTTATGCTTCAAGAGTGACGAAAATAGCATTAATATAGATATTGATCTAAGCAATGTTCTTATAATCTGTTTCTTATGTTATATACAAGGTTAAATATCTCAAGAAAAGACGTTCCGGCAGCATTTATCAAGACCGAAGCGAGAGTTACCTTTTGGACGTTCCATTCAATAATTCTTTTCTTTCTTGTTTTGTTTTGTTTCTGTGGATGGCCCATTCTTGATTGGTTTTCTCTAGCAGTTACTTATATAAAACAGCTATAAGAAAAGTTTGAAAAATGTAACTCTCTCTCTCTCTCTCTCTCTCTCTCTCTCTCTCTCTCATTTTGTAAATATCGTATATAGCTGTTTTCTTATTATGTATTGTATTGTATCTTATTGTGTATTATGTATGTATTTAATTTGTTATCTGTATAAATACCATAGTGTTAACAAAGGTTACCAGAAATAAAGATATACATAAGATACCAAAGGGGTAACCAGAAGCCGTAAATCGAAAGACAGACAATACAATGGCCAAAAGAAAAAGGACAAAAGGACAAACAACTACAATTTACAAAGCATCACACGGAAAACTAAAGATCCCGAACTCAAAAACCGGGGGTGAACTCAGGTGCCCCGGAAGGGTAGCAGTTCCTGCTCCACATGTGGCAACCGTCGTGTTACTGTTGCTATGGACCCGGTGATAAGTCATGAATGAGGAAATGACCGAATTGTGATTACGACAAACGGAGCATATTCGTGGTGATTTGTGACACAGATACTCCATACCGGTTAACCAAGTCATGGTGGCGACCGTAATACTTTCGAAGTGATGACTTCCACATACCACTATGAACCCTTGGTTCAGTATCTTCCTTGTTAGCAGCAAAATAAGTACATGTATACTATTTTATCAACATAAATAAAAAAAAATCCAGAATATTGAAGTGGAAATTAATGTCTAGATGTTGGGAGAATCGCTTGATAAGTAAAGTTCTCCCATGATAACACCGGCTCAGTGCAAGTGCTGTCTATTCCATGAATTGTACGGTTGAGTTCTGAAAGTAGATAAAGCCGTAGGTAAAGATGGTAATCTTGTTTTTCTACAACTATGTTGTAATCCTATATGACTGTCAGGACAGATTAAATGTTGAGATTTCAAGAGGGCCAATGACCACTATAGTGATTGATTGTTTGTTAAACCTGTTTGTGCTCTGTGATTGGAACGAATTTATTTGTTTGTATGCCATCATACAGGTAATTTCTCACATTTGACATCATTGAATTTCTATTTGTTAAAGTGAAAGATACATATATCATTTTATTTACTCATTATAATGATATATGTCATCAAACAATCGGGAACAGTTGATAAATTATATTTACATGAAAAATAGTATTCATTTCTGTATGACAAAACATGAATTGATTTATTTCAATATCACAAAATTGTTATACAATCTTTTTAAGCTGAAATATTCATAGTAATCAAAAAATTTTTTAGTACTGATTTAAAAATTATTTTTCGATATGGTATTAAAATGAAAAACAAATAAATACTACACTGTCAGAACAGTTTCAATCTCCAAGGGGAAGAGCGTAGAAACTAAGTCAAAATCGATAACACACATGTATTCAACCCGGATTTTTTTAGTGGAGTTCGTGTTACTCGATATTTAGTTTTATATGTATGTTTTATAGATCGTTTTTTGTCCTTTTGTACTTTTTCATTTGGCCATTGTGTTGTCTGTTCTTCGATATACGGATTCTGATTACCTCTTTGGTATCTTCAAAACTCTTCTTATCACCGTTAGTACATAGTAATATAGAGGAAAATGATGTTAAATATATCTGGTAGGATGATGCTAAGTATGACTACAGATAAAATGGTTACTCTTCATCATGGGTTCTATTATACCGTATATTTATGTACTATTTCAAACAATTGTCGCCGCCATTTTTACCATTTTAACTACCACGGCACCACAAGACCACAAGACCCCTAGATATATGATGAACAAAATACACCTTTCTCATTTCTATATAATATTTATATATCGGATATTGTTGAACTTGTTCTCGTCCTGAATATAGCTGAAATACTGCTCACTTGACCTTAACATAGCTGAAATACTGCTCACTTGATGTTAATATAGCTGAAATACTACTCGCTGGACGTTAATATAGCTGAAATACTGCTCACTGGACGTTAATATAGCTGAAATACTGCTCACTTGACCTTAATATAGCAGAAATACTGCTCACTTGATGTTAATATAGCTGAAATACTACTCACTGGACGTTAATATAGCTGAAATACTGCTCACTGGACGTTAATATAGCTGAAATACTGCTCATTTGACCTTAATATAGCTGAAATACGACTCACTGGACGTTAATATAGTTGAAATACTGCTCACTTGACCTTAATATAGCTGAAATACTGCTCACTTGATGTTAATATAGCTGAAATACTGCTCACTGGATGTTAATATAGCTGAAATACTGCTCACTGGACGTTAATATAGCTGAAATACTGATCAATTGATGTTAACATAGCTGAAATACTGATCACTTGATGTTAATATAGCTGAAATACTGCTCACTGGACGTTAATATAGCTGAAATACTGCTCACTGAACGTTAATATAGCTGAAATACTGATCACTTGATGTTAATATAGCTGAAATACTGATCACTTGATGTTAATATAGCTGAAATACTGCTCACTGGCCGTTAATATAGCTGAAATACTGCTCACTGGACGTTAATATAGCTGAAATACTGATCACTTGATGTTAATATAGCTGAAATACTGATCACTTGATGTTAATATAGCTGAAATACTGCTCGCTGGACGTTAATATAGCTGAAATACTACTCGCTGGACGTTAATATAGCTGAAATACTGCTCACTGGACGTTAATATAGCTGAAATACTGATCACTTGATGTTAATATAGCTGAAATACTACTCGCTGGACGTTAATATATCTGAAATACTGCTCAATGGACGTTAATATAGCTGAAATACTGATCACTTGATGTTAATATAGCTGAAATACTACTCGCTGGACGTTAATATAGCTGAAATACTGCTCACTGGACGTTAATATAGCTGAAATACTACTTGCTGGACGTTAATATAGCTGAAATACTACTCGCTGGACGTTAATATAGCTGAAATACTGCTCACTGGACGTTAATATAGCAGAAATACTACTCGCTGGACGTTAATATAGCTGAAATACTACTCGCTGGACGTTAATATAGCTGAAATACTACTCGCTGGACGTTAATATAGCTGAAATACTACTCGCTGGACGTTAATATAACTGAAATACTGCTCGCTGGACGTTAATATAGCTGAAATACTACTCGCTGGACGTTAATATAGCTGAAATATTACTCGCTGGACGTTAATATAGCTGAAATACTACTCGCTGGACGTTAATATAGCTGAAATACTACTCGATGGACGTTAATATAGCTGAAATACTACTCGCTGGACGTTAATATAGCTGAAATACTACTCGCTGGACGTTAATATAGCTGAAATACTACTCGCTGGACGTTAATATAGCTGAAATACTATTCGCTGGACGTTAATATAGCTGAAATACTGCTCGCTGGACGTTAATATAGCTGAAATACTACTCGCTGGACGTTAATATAGCTGAAATACTACTCGCTGGACGTTAATATAGCTGAAATACTACTCGCTGGACGTTAATATAGCTGAAATACTGCTCGCTGGACGTTAATATAGCTGAAATACTACTCGTTGGACGTTAATATAGCTGAAATACTGCTCGCTGGACGTTAATATAGCTGAAATACTGCTCGCTGGACGTTAATATAGCTGAAATACTACTCGCTGGACGTTAATATAGCTGAAATACTACTCGCTGGACGTTAATATAGCTGAAATACTACTCGCTGAACGTTAATATAGCTGAAATACTACTCGCTGGACGTTAATATAGCTGAAATATTACTCGCTGGACGTTAATATAGCTGAAATACTACTCACTGGACGTTAATATAGCTGAAATACTACTCGCTGGACGTTACTATAGCTGAAATATTACTCGCTGGACGTGAATATAGCTGAAATACTACTCGCTGGACGTTAATATAGCTGAAATACTACTCGCTGGACGTTAATATAGCTGAAATACTACTCGCTGGACGTTAATATAGCTGAAATACTGCTCGCTGGACGTTAATATAGCTGAAATACTGCTCGCTGGACGTTAATATAGCTGAAATACTACTCGCTGGACGTTAATATAGCTGAAATACTACTCGCTGGACGTTAATATAACTGAAATACTACTCACTGGACGTTAATATAGTTGAAATACTACTCGCTGGACGTTAAGCAATAATCAATCAATCAACCAAACCCTATTCTGGTGACGTCGAGAAAGTAGATTGTAGTTCTGGAAGTGGGAATTCTCACGAGACATTTTATGACTCAATGTCCAGATTTTCAATGCAATTAATAATGAAAAAAGAAAGATATCAAATATACTGGCCATGACATGTGGAAATAAAGCACATGAACTACATTTGCAGATGAAGTTGCACATGGATAATGAAAAAAACCCTAAGACAGCTAATCAAAGACGTAGCAATGCATTCTGGCAAAACTACGGCAACTAATCAAAGACGTAGCAATGTATTCTGGCATAACCTATCTTTTTGCAAAGAAGTATGTTATTTTAGGAATAGGAAAACCGTCTCCTTTCTTTGCATGATTTCTCTCTTATTGTCCAAAGTATTTAATGTCCTGGGATTAGTTATATGGATGAGGTAGAAAATATCAGAAATTTTAAATTTTGTGCATATATTTTCCCCCAGTAAATTTCACTCTAGATGATAGGCGTCAGAATAAAAACGTAGATATCAAATTTAGTGCGCACGACGCGTTTGTGAAATAACCTTCATCAGGTACCAAAGGGCCGAAACAGAATAGCCAAAATCTTTTAACCCAAGAGAATAACACAATATATTTAGTTAATATAGATTGACAAGATTTCAAGGGAAAATATGAACGGAATATAAGGTTATATCTTGCTTTACCTCACACATTGCAGGTACATTTGGAAGAACATGTGCGGGCGACAATTGAAGAACCATTATCAGCACTAGTACCTCAATTGCCAGACAGAAATGTATTTCTTGTTGTAAGGAAGTACATAGCGCATTAATTGTTTGAGCAGTGATTCGACTTCAGGGTGTATTTAAATGTATTTTGGCGCGTATTTTAGTTGTCGAGAAAAACCAGTAACTAGTTCGACGGGTTAATTCAAGATAAAACTAATGATCAATTAGTTGTTTATATAAATATATATTTTTTTGTCATAGGTCTTTTAATAATTGCATCTTTACTTTATATATTGTAGTTTGGTAAAATGGAACAGAACTGTGTGCATGTGAATATATGAACTTTTGTATATTTATGATGTATGATGTATAGATATATATAAACAAACAAACAAACAAACACATGCTTTATTGTCAATCAAGACGACCACAATGAGCAGTATAATCAATAACAATCACAGTATACAATTGATTCTATACAATTATAGTCGTTTGTTGAGGTCAATACCAGTTTTTATGGACCTTAAAAACGATATTCACCGAAGCCTTTAGGCTGAGGTGAATATTGATTTCTAAGTCTATGTAAGAACATGATAATCCCTGTCTTCATGAATAAGTACGAGCTAAGAAATAATGCTACTATGATATGCATGATCGTAAATCTGAAATCCATTGGAGAAACATAGAATTGACTTGGATATTTCATAATTTTTTAAGAAACTGCAATTAAACACTGCAAGAAATAGTGATTGGAGAGTTTCAAAAGAAATGCCTGGAAATGTCCAGAATGCAGGATTTTGAACCATTTACACAGAGCTTCTAGTGCTCTTGAGCGTTTTGCAGTCTACATCATAATTAAATTTAGCTTCAGCTTTTTTTTCATGCCTGATTCTGCAATGTCAAATAGCCCAAAAAAACAGTCAAATTGTCTAAAAACAGGAGAAACAAGCGTCGTCCTAATCGTCTATGATGACATCGCACTTATACTGTTACCGTTTCTTACCGACGCTTAACATAAATCAGGTACCACAAAAATTATATCTTGGTCAGTGACCGTATATAGCAAAAATAAATAAATAATCCAGTCAATGCGATACTCAAATAGAACCAATGGTGGATAAATACAATTAGTATATCAAGTTTTATATATATGTAAATTATTGTTATCATTTATATTCAGGGATTAAGATGTGTCTTTGTCTAAAACCAAGGATTCAAATAATTGATGTTTTCATTCGTTGGTTAAGATACTAATCAATGACGAATTCCTCCAACATTAAGTGTGTGTCTGTATTTCAGATTCTGTACTACCATGACTAATCTTGGTGACAAAATTACAGCTGAAAGATAACATATATTTTAGTTGGACAATTTGCAATAAAATGAAAACCAAATAAATACCAAAGTGTCGGAATATTTTCTAAATCTCACAAAAAATCGTAGAAAGAGATAATGTAAATACCCTTAAAAAAACAAAAACATGCCCGCTAGTTTTCCTGGCTTGGTACAGGCACTTCAAAATAAAACGTGACGGGGTTAAGCTAGATTTATGGATACAAAACTCCCCTCATAGTGAAATGATGCGATCATACAAGTGTTTTTATTTGTTTTATGCTTATACCAACACGCCAATATTGGTTTTTATACTGAGCAAGACTTGTTTCTTTAACAAGACGAGTACATATCACAGGCACTTGTGGCTGTATCCGTTTCAATGACTGAAAAACAAAACAAGCAGCGTTCGCTGAATATTCTTGTCCAATTCGTCTGAGGGGGGCCCGGTAGGTATATTTAAATGTGGCAGTCGAAAAGAGAAATATCACGGGAGTGTAACGATATGATTGGGTCAGCGAAAGGATCACAAATAAGCGAAAAATATTGAGGCAAAGTGGGGAAGGGGAAAAGAGCAGATGTTTACCTTGAAGTAAGGAAGAGGAGGGGGTATATATTTTTTGAATGAAACAAGTGCCTGTGGTACATATGCGTTTATACAATTCACCGGGGAACTGTGGGGTATGGAAATATACAAAAATATTTAATATCTGTGGGATACAACCTCTCCGCCAGGTGCATCCTCTTCATGTAAGTGTGACAGACGAATACATTAAGCCTTATAATAAGACGATAATGAATACCTAATGTATGGAGAACGCCTTGCTTCATGTGCTTTACAGATAACTTGCCGAAGCTCCTAATGAGCAATAGTTTGGTACGAACTGTTGTTGGTGATCCTTTGTTTTGTATGAATTGTGTGTTTCAGAAGGGTAATTAGTGGCATCCGTCGTCTTACTGTTAAAGGACACGAACACCATTCAATACAATGGGTAGTTGACATATACATTGTACATGTACTGTTGACTAAATAAGCTTATCATATCTAAAACGAGAATCACTGAACGTAATAAGGTAATTATAATTACTTGACAGGTGCTTGTCCAAACTGACTAATATTCTGTAGAACAGAACTGAAATGTAAAACAACATATTTATAATATATATACTGTAACTCATAATTAACTGATAACAAACAACAAAAATGTAGGTACTTGCCACAAATAAACTGAAAACGTAGATATCTAATTTAGTTCACACGACGCTCTCCTGGAATAACCATCATCATGTACGCCCACTCAAAAGATTGGAAAGCCAAATAATTCGAAGCAGTTTGGGAGCAAGTAAATCAAAGAACCTAATAATGATAGTTAAAATAACCACAAGTTACCTATAATAATTAGAGTCTGAAAATTATGCCTTGCCACAGGCCATACACGACTCTTCAACAAACCTGTCGATTAGAAGCTGACTCTTCAACAAACCTGTCGATTAGAAGCTGACTCTTCAACAAACCTATCGATTAGAAGCTGACTCTTCAACAAACCTGTCGATTAGAAGCTGACTCTTCAACAAACCTATCGATTAGAAGCTGACTATTCAACAAACCTGTCGATTAGAAGCTGACTCTTCAACAAACCTATCGATTAGAAGCTGACTCTTCAACAAACCTGTCGATTAGAAGCTGACTCTTCAACAAACCTGTCGATTAGAAACGGACTCTTCAACAATTATGTCGATTAAAAGTTGACTCTTCAACAAATCTGTCGATTAGAAGCTGACTCTTCAACAAACCTGTCGATTAGAAGCGGACTCTTCAACAAACCTGTCGATTAGAAGCGGACTCTTCAACAATTATGTCGATTAAAAGTTGACTCTTCAACAAATCTGTCGATTAGAAGCTGACTTTTCAACAAACCTGTCAATTAGAAGCTGATAACAATTGTCGTGAAGGTGCCATGCCATATTTCTATTTTCCAGGGATCCCGTGGGGTACTCTTTAAATTTAAAGTTTTATATATAATGTGTCTCTATAAACTACTAGCTACGACTTTTTGGTACAAGCGTACTGCAATCGTATGGTAGTTGGGTTTTTATATACCTATGAAACGGTGTCCATCACCGCTAAAGTTGGCGAGATGTACGAGATATAACTTTATGCTATAAAGTTCTCAGTAATAAAAACGTAGAAATTTAATTTAATTTAGTGCGCACTAACTTGTACTAACTAAAATATACTCCTCTTCCCTTCATCAATAGTACTGCGATATACGTGCAGGGCCGCACTAACTTGTACTAACTAAAATATACTCCTCTTCCCTTCATCAATAGTACTGCGATATACGTGCAGGGCCGCACTAACTTGTACTAACTAAAATATACTCCTCTTCCCTTCATCAATAGTACTGCGATATACGTGCAGGGCCGCACTAACTTGTACTAACTAAAATATACCCCTCTTCCCTTCATCAATAGTACTGCGATATACGTGCAGGGCCGCACTAACTTGTACTAACTAAAATATACTCCTCTTCCCTTCATCAATAGTACTGCGATATACGTGCAGGGCCGCACTAACTTGTACTAACTAAAATATACTCCTCTTCCCTTCATCAATAGTACTGCGATATACGTGCAGGGCCGCACTAACTTGTACTAACTAAAATATACTCCTCTTCCCTTCATCAATAGTACTGCGATATACGTGCAGGGCCGCACTAACTTGTACTAACTAAAATATACCCCTCTTCCCTTCATCAATAGTACTGCGATATACGTGCAGGGCCGCACTAACTTGTACTAACTAAAATATACTCCTCTTCCCTTCATCAATAGTACTGCGATATACGTGCAGGGCCGCACTAACTTGTACTAACTAAAATATACTCCTCTTCCCTTCATCAATAGTACTGCGATATACGTGCAGGGCCGCACTAACTTGTACTAACTAAAATATACCCCTCTTCCCTTCATCAATAGTACTGCGATATACGTGCAGGGCCGCACTAACTTGTACTAACTAAAATATACTCCTCTTCCCTTCATCAATAGTACTGCGATATACGTGCAGGGCCGCACTAACTTGTACTAACTAAAATATACTCCTCTTCCCTTCATCAATAGTACTGCGATATACGTGCAGGGCCGCACTAACTTGTACTAACTAAAATATACTCCTCTTCCCTTCATCAATAGTACTGAGATATACGTGCAGAGCCGCACTAACTTGTACTAACTAAAATATACTCCTCTTCCCTTCATCAATAGTACTGCGATATACGTGCAGGGCCGCACTAACTTGTACTAACTAAAATATACTCCTCTTCCCTTCATCAATAGTACTGCGATATACGTGCAGGGACACACTAACTTGTACTAACTAAAATATACTCCTCTTCCCTTCATCAATAGTACTGAGATATACGTGCAGAGCCACCCTAACTTGTACTAACTAAAATATACTCCTCTTCCCTTCATCAATAGTACTGAGATATACGTGCAGGGCCGCACTAACTTGTACTAACTAAAATATACCCCTCTTCCCTTCATCAATAGTACTGCGATATACGTGCAGGGCCGCACTAACTTGTACTAACAAAAATATACTCCTCTTCCCTTCATCAATAGTAATGAGATATACGTGCAGGGCCGCACTAACTTGTACTAACTAAAATATACCCCTCTTCCCTTCATCAATAGTACTGCGATATACGTGCAGGGCCGCACTAACTTGTACTAACAAAAATATACTCCTCTTCCCTTCATCAATAGTACTGAGATATACGTGCAGGGCCGCACTAACTTGTACTAACTAAAATATACTCCTCTTCCCTTCATCAATAGTAATGAGATATACGTGCAGGGCCGCACTAACTTGTACTAACTAAAATATACTCCTCTTCCCTTCATCAATAGTAATGAGATATACGTGCAGGGCCGCACTAACTTGTACTAACTAAAATATACTCCTCTTTCCTTCATCAATAGTACTGCGATATACGTGCAGGGCCGCACTAACTTGTACTAACTAAAATATACTCCTCTTCCCTTCATCAATAGTACTGAGATATACGTGCAGGGCCGCACTAACTTGTACTAACTAAAATATACTCCTCTTCCCTTCATCAATAGTACTGCGATATACGTGCAGGGCCGCACTAACTTGTACTAACTAAAATATACTCCTCTTCCTTTCATCAATAGTACTGCGATATACGTGCAGGGCCGCACTAACTTGTACTAACTAAAATATACCCCTCTTCCCTTCATCAATAGTACTGCAATATACGTGCAGGGCCGCAATAACTTGTACTAACTAAAATATACTCCTCTTCCCTTCATCAATAGTACTGAGATATACGTGCAGGGCCGCACTAACTTGTACTAACTAAAATATACCCCTCTTCCCTTCATCAATAGTACTGAGATATACGTGCAGAGCCACACTAACTTGTACTAACTAAAATATACTCCTCTTCCCTTCATCAATAGTACTGCGATATACGTGCAAGGCCGCCAAGAGAATTGTTGGACCCCAGGACAAAAGGAAACTTGGCCCACCTCCTCCAATTCTCCAAATAATGATACTCCACCACGGTGTGTCATAAGCAAGGAATCAGTACAACAAAAATGATTTAGAAAACAGCTTGCTACTTGTTTATTTGCCTGGACCCTTAATTATAATAATCTGGTACATTCATTAATAGATGTATTTTTATAAACTAAAAACAATAGTCAAATTATTTTTATCGACAACCAAATATAAAACATATCTTCACAAATTTAATGCCCTAGACAGCTGAATAAGTAAACTATAATGAACATTACATACATTGTGCATACTTATGGAATTATTAAGATTAAAGGCAGCTTACATCATACAATTGCAAAATTAGAACATTATTTTACTATTGCATTTAGTGGAGCCTTCCTGGACTTTTCCAGTGCGAAGCGTGTGATGACATTATCAAAATTCATTTCAGCAAAAAATTTTACTCATGTTGAATTTCGAGGCTTTGGAAAAGATTATCAAGAGGAACCCTCGTGCCTCGTTTTACCCACTTTCCTTCGTAAGAATATTAATCAGTTTAAAGTTAAACTGAAGTCAATATGCCAAAATTTAGTAGAAACTACTTTTGATACCTACTTTGGTCAGTTGACTTGTGCGTGTCCGAGATGTCATCCTTTTTTTTTTTAATTGTTATCTTTCTCAGTCTCTCTCTCGACATCTTTTGTGCCAACCCGCTCAGCATACCTTGATTATAATTTGTTTCATTTGCATGTTGCAATGTGTAACAATGACAATGTGGTGACTGACGAAGTGAAATAAATAAATAAATAAAATATAAAGACTCACCTGAACGGAATCAATTGAGTTTAACAAAAGTCTGATCCTGTCTACCCACCCTACAATCCTCGATCTGCTACTCTCAGAGGTAATTCTTATGGACTTAGCCTGGGTCCCCATTTCCTATGTATTTGTCTATAGCAAATCACTTAGGCCTACATATTTCAAATTAGTGCCCCCCCCCCCCCCCCACCTGCAACCCTCGATCTGCTAGTGTCAATGGTTGTTCTAAGGGGAGCCCAAACAGTCGGACTTGACCCTCATTTGAGTTATTTAATATACATTTACAAGTCGAAAATTACTAAATATATGTACATGGTCCAGTGCCCCATACACTGCAACAGAAAAACTGTTATACATCATCAAGGGCATTAGTGGGCTCCTTCCTGAAACCTGGGGCTACTTCTGTATGAATAATTTTATATCCACTACACGAAATTGTCATTCACATATTCACGAAAGCACACATTTTATTTTGCTTGCCTTGCTCAATGTACACCCTCGTTTTTTTTTCTCGTTGGCTTGTGGGCCCTCTAAGCTCATGGTTCCCGGGTGCCGCCCTGGCTAACCCCCCTCTCAGTGAACCTGTATCCGTGAAAGTGTTATATACTAATACTCTACAGGTGAAGATCAAGTTAACTTAACACAGAACTGTTACGGACTATCTTGTTTACCTTAATAAGTTCATATCTTTCGCTTTGGTTTCCTCTGTCTTTTGCATTGAAGCTATTAAACTATCAATCCTAAAATGAATTTGTCAGTGTATGTTATATTATAAACGTAAAGTAGGTATACATTTCAAACTTTTTCTCTTAGATTGACCTATACATGTAAAAATAATTTGCAAAATACATCCTACATTTATAGGAAGGTGTCATATCATATGTAAGAAAAAATCCATGTATCATTCTACTGTCTGTGCTGGCTCATACATCCAAAACATACCATGTATCATATATAAAAGTGTAAAAAACTTAAAATACATTCCATTTGTAAGTATCTGATGTCAAAGTGTGACCGTTTAACGTGTACGTCAATTATGCATATAAAAATGGATTCTGATAGCGTTGCAATTGTGATATACGCATCCCATATACGAGAAATTCACAGGTTGTTGCTTAATCTTGGGTCTTCTGTGTGGTGTTTTGTAGGTCATTATTTATTTTTTTGTCCTTCACGAGTGTATTGTCAACCCTTCGTCGAGTTTCCTCTTCTCAATGCCCTTTTGGTATCTTCAATTTTTAATGAATACAAACAGTAAGGGTATTGCATACAATGATATCTGTTCCATGCTATACGGAAGTCAATTTATTTACCTGTCTGCCTGTTTGTATATTTTAGAAGTCAATTTATTTACCTGTCTGCCTGTTTATATATTTTAGAAGTCAATTTATATACCTGTCTGCCTGTTTATATATTCTTGTATCCAATTTATTTACCTCTCTGCCTGTTTGTATATTTCAGAAGTCAATTTATTCACGTGTGTGCCTGTTTGCATATTTTAGAAGTCAATTTATTTACCTGTCTGCCTGTTTATATATTCTTGTATCCAATTTATTTACCTCTCTGCCTGTTTGTATATTTCAGAAGTCAATTTATTTACCTGTCTGCCTGTTTGTATATTCTTGTAGTCAATTTATTTACCTGTCTGCATGTTTGTATATTTCACAGTTTTCCGGTTGTTGACTGTTTTTGTCTGTTTGTATAATTATGAGTTTTGACTTTCCCTTTGTAAGATTGTTCGGAGTTCGGTAATTTTGTTATTACCCTTATTTATTAGAAGTCAATTTATTTACCTGTCTGCCTGTTTGTATATTCTTGTAGTCAATTTATTTACCTGTCTGCCTGTTTATATATTCTTGTAATCAATTTATTTACCTGTCTGCCTGTTTATATATTCTTGTAGTCAATTTATTTACCTGTCTGTCTGTTTGTCTATCTTAGCATAGAGTGTTTCTGTCCTGAAAAAATCCCAATAACAATAAATATTTAAGTCAGTCAAAAAGCCATTGGAGATATGGTTTGCAATGGAAACTTGACCATGAGTAACTCCACGGGAAATGTTTACTTTCGCCATCACCTGGGTTCACCCTCGGTGATTTGGTGAGGGTCCACGTTGCTCATCCTTTTAGTTTCTGTGTTGTGTTTTTTTGGTTTTATTCGTCATCATTATGTGTCTTTTACTCAATGTTGCTCGTGAATTGTGGTAATAGTAATCACTTGCAGCAGTTTGTTATCAGTGGTCGTCAGAACCACAGATACAAGCCAACATTCCTCTCCTTAATCCATTATTATCCCTTGTACCTGCGGTACTCATTACATTCATATGTATATCCCAGCGTCGCTAACAAAATAGAAAAAGAAAAAAAAAAAAAAAACTAGAATGTAGAATGTAACGAAAAAAAATTAACCTTGGCTGATTTTAGCTATCCTGTTTAGGCCTTTCCATTGTCTTGGTCCCCATGATTTTAAATCATTTGGCTGTGCAATCGTTTGCAATCTTTGAAGAATGTTATCCCAGAAGCGCATCATGCAAACTAAATTAGATATATACGTTTTTGTTTAAGCAGCGATAATCAACAAAACGTACAATCAACTCCACCTAAAACCAGGAAACACTAAAAAGCCACGAGATACATATGTGTGAGAATCACCGTAGCTGCAACCATATAATAGTTGGATTAACTTCTACCTTGAATGCAATCAGATATGTGCCTATCACCACTTAAGATATGATTAGATTCCCAACCTTTGTAAGGTGTACCTAATACAACTTTGTCAGTAATTGTAGGGATGCGCATGTCTTGTTTGCATTGTTTGTGTTTGTTTAATGTCCAGCACATATTGTGTTGTGTTTTTGTTTTGTTTTTCTTCGTCTTGTGTACCCCATGTGGCCAGTATCTCTGGATTATGCATTTTTTATTGTCCCTTCGGTATTCTCTAACGTTTATATAAAACACATATTTATTATTTTCGGACGTTGTAAGCAATATACACCTTAATTTTGCCATACTTTATACTGTAATAACTATTAGAGACGAAATTAGTCGGTTGTAATGTTTCTATCAAGCCTCACAACTTTCTACTGAAATCCGAACAGTTTTCATGTCCGCTCCAAATAGTGCTTTCTCCGGTAGAGAGTAGTATAGGGATCGAAGACGGAATGAGAGAGTAATATGTGGATCGGATCTGGAAAGAGAAAGCAATATGTGGATCGGAGTTGGAATGAGAGAGTAGTTTGTGGATCGGAGATGGAATGAGAGAGTAGTATGTGGATCGGAGCTGTAATGAGAGAGCAGTGTGGATCGGAGATGGAATGAGAGTAGTATATGAACCGGAGCTGGAATGAGAGAGCAGTATGTGGATCGAAGATGGAATGAGAGAGTAGTATATGGATCGGAGCTGGAATGAGAGAGCAGTATGTGGATCGAAGATGTAATAAGAGAGTAGTATGTGGATTGGAGCTGGAATGAGAGAGTAGTGTGCGGATCAGAGTTGGAATGAGAGAGCAATATGTGGATCGAAGATGGAATGAGAGAGTAGTATGTGGATCGGAGCTGGAATGAGAGAGTAGTAGGTGGATCGGAGCCAGAATGAGAGAGCAGTATGTGGATCGGAGCTGGAATGAGAGCAGTATGTGGATCGAAGATGTAATGAGAGAGTAGTATGTGGATCGAAGATGGAATGAGAGCAGTATGTGGATCGAAGATGGAATGAGAGAGCAGTATGTGGACCGATGATGGAATGAGAGAGCAGTATGTGGATCGGAAATGGAATGAGAGCAGTATGTGGATCGAAATAAATTGGAATGAGAGTAGTATGTGGATTGGAGCCGGAATGAGAAAGCAGTATGTGGATCGGAGCCGGAATGAGAGAGCTGTATGTGGATCGGAGCTGGAATGAAAGAGCAGTATGTGGATCGAAGATGGCATGAGAGTAGTATATGGATAGAAGATGGAATGAGAGAGTAATATGTGGAATGTGGATCGAAGATGGAATGAGAGAGCAGTATGTGGGTCGAAAATGGAATGAGAGAGCAGTATGTAGATCGGAGCTGGAATGAGAGAGTAATATGTGGATCGAAGATGGAATGAGAGAGTAGTATGTGGATCGGAGCTGGAATGAGAGAGTAGTATGTGGATCGAAGATGGAATGAGATAGTAGTGTGTGGATCGAAGATGGAATGAAAGAGTAGTATGTGGATCGAAGATGGAATGAGAGAGTAGTGTGTGGATCGAAGATGGAATGAGAGTAGCATGTGGATCGCAGATGGAATGAAAGAGTAGTATGTGGATCGAAGATGGAATGAGAGAGTAGTAGGTGGATCGAAGATGGAATGAAAGAGTAGTATGTGGATCGAAGATGGAATGAGATAGTAGTGTGTGGATCGAAGATAGGATGAGAGAGTAGTATATGGATGGGAGCTGGAATGAGAGAGTAGCATGTGGATTGGAGCTTGAATGAGAGAGTAGTATGTGGATCGTAACTGGAATGACAATGTAATAGAACTACTATTAGACCATCTGCTTCCACATTCATATATTTATTATGAGTCATATGTACATTTACCTGATATTTGTATCTTCCATCTTAGATGTCAATGTTTCCACGGATTTAGTCAAAGAATCCACCCTGGAAAGGAAGTGGCAACATGTTATTGTTATTTGAACGAGAAACTGGCTACATTACTAGGAAAACAATTAAAGGATTATTTTTCATAGAAATTAAGAATGTTTCAATATCACCGGTATATAAGAAAATTATGAAAATAGCAAACTGATAATAAGATGCAGTGATATGAAGAACAGACAACACAATTGTCAAAAGAAAAAGGACAAAACAGATAAACAATGGGTGACCAAACGTTGATGTTGTCATTATTATTTGTGATAGTATGTGCGGTGTTTTTGAGTGGATGCGAATTTGTGCAGGTTTTTATCGTTTGTTTATATATGTATTGTCATTGAAGATCTGGTTATCAAAAGGGGAGGGGTGGTATCCCATTAACTGATTTAACCCCGCCACATGTGTGTTCCTGTCCAAAGACAGTACCCGGATTTGGAAAAAAGTCATATGTCGTTATATTTTTTATGTTCATTAAGTTGAGGTGGTAAGATGAGATTGTTCGCTTTGTTGATACTGAGTCTAAAGATTGAGCGACGGATCCCACTGAAACATGGTTTGGGGGAGGGGTACTCCGGTAAATAAGACCTAGTTTTTCCGCTGCTGGGTACAGCACATGTCATTGTCATCTCGTCAAATGGCAACTTGTTTTTTCATGATATATCTAAACGATTGTCAATATGTGTTAAGCACCACTCACATTCTCACTTATTAATGTTTATATTGTATCACCATTTAAGTTGTGAACTCGAGTCCGTAGCGATATGCATTCGATACAACATTATGTGATGATTGTCAGTTACTAGCGCTAGGTCCTTTGTATTCTACAGTACTTTGACACCTTATTCCGATATATTTGTCTACATTTTACACCTCGCTTTCGCTCGGTGTTAAATATCGACAAATATAATGCCTTCCCATGTTAAAATGAGCATAAAACATGACATAGGAGAATTATTTCTTAATTCTATCACTGATTAAAAAAAAACACCATACTATTAAATATTTCACGCCTGTATAAGTTTTTTTCTGATGACAAGACAAACAATATTTCGTGTACAAAGCAATCATTCCAACTATCACGGTACGAAATAAATAGTAATCTAAAGGTAAGACGTACTTGTCGTTCGTAGACTTTAGGTTAGTTCCTAAAACGGCTGTTGCAGTCTCCAAAGTGTCTATGCTGAAAGTAAATAAAATAATTAACAATTTATACGATTTCAAGAAAAAGGATATTTAAAAACAAATGAAGCCTTTTCATTTTTGGTAAACTTTTGAACGGAGTTAAAAATCGTCAAACAAGTTAATTTCATCACTATAATGTGTTATACTACACCAATAACAGGTTCAATAATTCATAAAATAAATATTAAAAGATGATTTATTCTCCTGACCATGCACATGTTACACTTGTCGTAAACACTTCCTAGTCCTTTCCTCATTCACGACTCATCACTGGATTTGTAACTAGATTAACGCGACCGGTGCCACTAGTTGAGCAGGAACTGCTTACCCTTCATGAGCACCTGTGTTCACCCCCAGTTTTAGTGGGGTTCGTGTTACTCGATCTTTAGTTTTGTGTGTATGTTTTGTAGATCGTTGTTTGTCCTTTTGTACTTTTTCTTTTGGCCATTGTTTTGTCTTCTTCAATATACGGATTCTGATTACCGCTTTGGTATCTTCAAACTCTTCTTATCTTTGCTTAATCTACCTGATATTCCTGTTTCACTGAATCTTTTGAAAATTGGTAAATATAAAACCAAATATAACCATTTTATAGGAAAATGAATTATAGACAAAATGTGCCTTTTTAATGCCATTGGATAGGTAAATAGAGTTTGGAAGATCCCAAAGGGGTATTCATAATCCGTAAATCTAAGGACAAATAGCACAATGGCCAAAAGAAAAAGGACAAAGGAACAAACAACGATATACAAAATTCTGCACAAGATCAAGCAACCCGAACTCCTCTAAAACCGGGGGTGCACTCAAGTGCTCCGGAAGGGTAGGCAGTACCTGCTTCACACTAGTGGCGCCCGTCGTGCTACTCTAGCTACAAACTCGGTGATAAACCATGAATGAGGAAAGATCGGGAAGTGTTTGCGAGAAATAGAACGCATCTGTGGTCATTTGGGACACATATATTCCGTAACGGTTATAGTTGCGACCGTAAAACTTTCGAAGTGATGACTTCAACTTTACCAATAGGTTCCCTTGGTTCAGTAGCTTCCTAGTTAGTAGCAACCCTTTATCAAGGAAATCATGACAGGAACCACAATCTGTGATATCAGGTCAACTGGGAGATATATACTTCATTATGCATGTGCTGCTGAAAACCTGCCCTCACTGTCAATTTCGAGGAGTAGGTCAAGGAACATACCTATCTGTTTCTATGGTATCCTTTATCAACAAAATCACAAAATTTACAATTACATGTATTTAGTTAAAGGATATCTATATAGCGGAACGCGAAATTAAAGGATCGAGCTAGCTTCTTTTCGTTTTTCTTGAGAAGCTCCTGTATGAAGTTAGCCACGTCCATCAAACATAACAAATATGTTGTCAATCAAAAACTCATACATATGTTTTACCTCTAAAAAGGTGTGTACGGACAGACTAACACATGTATCTTGAATAACGTCAGACATACCTGGTTTTAGTAGACTCGTACTCCTTATTCATTATTTGTAGACTGAAAATATATTATCACAAATATAGTCCATTTGAAATTTTTTTCCTTAAAAATTCAGTTTTCAAATCAACAATTGTTTTTCTAGATGGCTATTAATATATGATATATACGAACTCTGACAATTAATTTCAAAATTTTTGGTCCATTATTAAAAAAGTTACCCATTAGGTCTCTATGTTAATTATATTTTCTAAAGTGTAGAAATCTGGATGGAGTGAGTACAAATAACAGGCAAATACCATGTGACATAATACATTTACATATCAAAGGATATCAATAACAATTGACTATCACCTTAATGGGCAAGTAATGAGTAGCCTTTTAATATTTAAATGTTCTATGTCACATGGTACAATGAAATATACATTGAAAGCACATGTCTGTTATATTGTTTTAATGGTTGGGCTCTTACACTATTTGCACTCACTCCATGTAGATTTTTTACACTTAAGAAAATATAATTAACATAGAGACCTAATGCTGATAAACTATGTGAAATAAACTTTTAGCTATATGATAAAGTGTGTTAGTGACTAATGGCAGGTCAGAGGTGAAATCGATACAAACCAACAAAACTGTATGCCACAACATTATACGAACTTAAATATTGTTGAAAGTGCCGTTGAAAACAAATTACTCTAAAACAAAGCACGATTATCATCCGTTATTATTTATATAATAATGTGGTCTTGTCCAGGTAATATGCCAAGATATTACCCAGGTCTGAGAGACTATTACCCGATTCGTAAGACCACATTAATATCATTATTATACTGAGTGTTTAATTGTCCAAGTAATATGCCAAAATATTACCCAGGTAATATGCCAAAATATTACAGTGCCAAATATCACTACAGAAACTTACACGAAGAATAATAATGTTATATATTATATTTTAGAACTAGATTTCTTTTAATATTAGAAATTCAATATTTTTTGCTATTTTTTCTATTCTAGTTTCACTTGCACGCCCACCAGGAAATATAACGTTTGAAATTCCCGCGCGTGAGATATATTTCCCGGTGACGATTTCCGGTCTAAACCAATCTATTGTAAACAGACGACAAAGATAAAAGGTGTCAAACCACTAATTCACCAATCAGAGCTTGGAACATACGAAAGTAGTCCCTTTTCAAGAAAAAAGTTCCTTTCACTTTGTAGTATTGTGAAAACTACTGAATGGAATGGACTAATTAAAATTGATAATTGAAGTTAAATAAATAGGGATTATTTTGAGCCCAAATTTGATGGATTTAATTGTATTTTAATACCTCTATGGAGGATTTGATGCATGACCTATAAATAGTGAATTTCTTGGGGATGACCGAGCTATTTTTAGAGTAGGTGCTTTCCGTAGCATGGCATTTCACTGCAAGATTTTAAACATGCCCTGATATTTTGACAGAACGTAGAGGAATCATGTACGTTTCAGAAAATATATGGTCTTCAAAAGGTTAAACTTAAGATAAAATGACCAGGTAGGCTCGAAAAAACACAAATTTAGTAGAAAACCTTAAAGAAATTAATTGGTGGTTTGACACCTAAAAACGATCGCACGGTCGCACTCTAAATTTAATTTCAATAATAGCACATGTACTGTCAATGTTTATTATCAGAACTGTTAGATTACTTGAAATTTTTTGCTGTTTGTCTCATCTAGTATGTCAACTAAAACTTAAAAATTTTTTTTTTAGTTTTGATTAATTATTTTACTATTGAAATATAATATAACAAATATTCGATGTGACTGTTGTCAATTTAAAAGAACATTTTCCCTCGGTACCTTGAATTGGATGGATGTGTTATATAATATAATATAATACATCCATGCAATTCAAGATACCTCGGGAAAATATTCTTGTATATTGACAACAATCACATGGAATATTTGCATAATATTTAATACATACTTGGTATTAGATGATTTCTGGTCGTCACCAAACACTTTAATGGACTGTTCCAGTTGGGAAATTCTGTAATTGCATGTAAATAATTATATCATCAATGACCCAAAACATTATTCATGCATATCCATGTGGCATGGGTAAATTTGTCATAAGCGGACATTTGAATTAATCAGCTGTCTGTGATATATTAGCGCTTTGGGGTGCCACCATCAGCTGTAATGGGGGGTTTGCGTTTTCTGCTGTGAACAGAGGTGCCCCATGGAAGACAGGTTCGTATGAAGCCGTCTTTCATTAGTCAATAATTTAATTTGATTTGAATATTTCAATCTGATTGGCTAATCCGCCTGGAGATTTGGTCATACTCGATAACCCCCCCTTTTTTTTTCTTTCTTTTTTAGTTTTTGGCTATGGAAAAGGTGTTCAAAATACATGTAGATGTAAATTTACAAACATTTTTTTCTTCAATTTACATCTGTATTTTAGGAGGCATTTGCCTCTCATGCCTCCCTCTTAACTTGTCATTATCATCAAATAGGCTTCGCCCTTAAACGGGTTGTGCCTGTCTCATATTAAGGAATATTTGAAATTGTTGAACAGGTTATAAAGAACGAAGTCCTTATAACGGTAGGCTGTCCGATTTTTCCTTCTATATTGATAGCCACATATCTGTTCACCGGAAGTTTAAAAAATAGATAATTGATAATTTAGAAACGCAAAAGAAATATATTTCAATGAAAAATTCCCAATTCTTTAATTATTTACTCTATGCAAAATCGAAATAAACTTGAAATAAAATTTTAATAAAAAAATCTCTTTCTGCGAAACTCCTGACGGAAGAGCGGCGCACAGTAGGTAAAATGAACGGAACAGCCATAACAAATCGGCTACAAAATTCATTCAAAATAAAAAATAATAACGTGTACGGATCATCGTATTATTGAAATTTCATTGAAGGATTTGCATTTGACCAGTTGATCGTTATTTCCTGTATTTTCGTGTTGTTTTAGTGTGGTTGTAATACAAAAAATGGCGTAGTTACTCTGTAAATAAAAAGGGGGGTCTTGAATGGAATATCTTTGTTAGCAGACGAATATCTTCTAACTCGCCGAAGTATTTCTTCGCACACAACTTTTTTGAATTTGTAAGTGGTTTGTTGTCAACCTAGGTCTCATATTTTGATCATGAGTAAACTGGTGACAAAAAAAAACATTCCTATGCTGATATTTTAAAGGGTTCCATGGCACAAACTCAAAATAAAAATCAAAAGGACCCTACCCATGAAAAACCTGTGCCTGCAACAGTCCTACCCAACAATTTAGACACTGAGACTAAAACCTCCAACTGTACCTCTAAGGAAATTTATGTTGAAAGTATTAAGACGAGCTCTCCTTCTCAAAATATAACCCCACACCCATCAAATTTTCAAGGTACACCTGCCATGCCTATGCCTATGGGCTATGAACAATTTCAACCACCATCAAGTAATTTAAATGCCAATAACTCTAAGAAAATAAAGATAGAGAATGACCATTCACAAAATATAACAGCCAAATTTACAGCATGTACAGAGTTCACCTATGCCTATGGGCTATGAACAATTCTACGTCTTTCACCCTTATTTAACTACACTTAAAACGAGTATTTATGACACTTGTGGAGTAGGTAATTTTTGTTTATCGCCAAATGGCCAGTTTGTTTTCTGCTATATCATGGCTAGAACAAGCTACAAATAATGGGATTATCATGCTATATTACATTGATTTTTTCGATTGATTTTTTAGTGTTTAACGCCACTTTCAGCAATATTTCCGCTTTATCATGGCGACCAGTTTTAAAGCCGGAGTACCCGGAGAGACCACCGACCATGGGCAAGCAACTGGTAAACTTTATCACATGCGGCTGCGAGTCGAGTGCACCCTTTTTTGTAATTTGCAAAGCCGGGCGTGAATCCACGCTGTATTGGTGATAGGCTTGTATGAATTGTTAGGTAATCCAACTACATTAACTCATTGAGCCACCCGGCCCTCTGTTATAATACGGAAAACCTGATCGGGGACCAAAATAAGAAACGTTCATGGAAAATGCCAAGCTCCTTTTAAGTTCAAGATAATAGCGTTCTTTATGATAACGCTGATCGCCCGGTTATATGTGAGTGTTGGCATTTTGCTATCATGTGGAAAACATTTGCATGACCACATCATTTCACTAAGAGGGGAGGTGTTAGGTCCATGAGACTAATTTAATCCAAGGAAGCCGAGAAAGTGACCGGTCATGTATTTGTATGGTTTCGATAGTGTGTTACATTTGCTTTTCGTTTTATTTGTATATTTAAGAAAAGACTAAGTGCATTGTAGCTGCTACAAAACACTACAATTTGCGCCTCCTAGCCAACTCTTCATGCTATTTCAGTCAAAGTAAAATAAAAGTTCATTCGATTAACAGAATGTTCGTCTGTATACGTAAATAATGTACCTCTCTTCATTTCCTTTTTCAAAATTCTTTTTCGTTTGTATTCCTCCCATTATTTATTGTTCATTGGCAATCTATAAAGAGAAATAAACAAGAAAACATTGTTATTACAATAACCCTATTCTAATCCAGTCAATAGCCCCGTAGACCCAGAACAAATGGCAACAGGAATTATGAATACGCCAGTATTTTCACTTTAACCCATAGAGTAACCAATAAAATTCGCCATGAAAATTGTATGTATTAAAGACAGAAAATAAGATAAAAAATGATTTTTTTTTCTTTTATCGTTTTGTCTCTACCGATCCTCCATAGTCGAATCAGAGATTTTCCGTAAAATACAACTTAGATGGAAAACAATGAAAATAGGAATGATCATCCATATCTAGGTAATTGTAATAATAATAGAATATATTTCTATGAAGTAACTACAACAAGTATGTTCAATTTCACCAAAACAGTCATGAAAAGTGAACAAATAGGTATGGCATTCAAATTTAGCAGACGAAATTCCCATAATGCAACATTCTCAACCTTTCTTAAATACGTTCTGCTAAATTTTGTGTAAAAATATGTTATCATAATTGGTAGATGTTGACGAAAAAAAATCTGAACGCCAGTTTACCATTAATGACGAATAATTTCTTTGTTTTCTTATGACATATTTTATTATGCAGAGAACACGACTTAATAATGTAGTACACATGAATTTAACTTATAATTTTCAGGTACATGATGGAGTCTCAAACATTATCAGGGGCGGATCCATGGGGGGGGGGGGGGGGGGGGGGGGGCGCACCCGGCGCGCGCCACCCCCTAAAATTGGAAAAAATAAGATTTTTTGGCGTAAAATCGTGATTTTTCACACGAAATACCCCAACATTTTTCGCGCCTCCCTGCGCTCGGCGCAATTTTTTTTAAGTGCGCCCCCTAACTTGAAATCCTGGATCCGCCCCTGATTATCGTGTATGGATTTGAATTATTTGTGATAATCAATTTTTTAAACATTATTTAATAATGTGAAATTAATGCACATAATATTAATATACACCGTGATATTGACCACAGGGGCTTGAATCGCTTTCATAGAGGTCACGCGGCCTATATACCATATATACTAACAAGGGATGCAACGACCAACGTAATCTCGTTGAGATTAGTATTCCGAAAAAAAATTCTGTCTGTTCTTCATCCTAATCTCGTTTCAAGCCCTATTAAGGGTATTCTGGAAATTTTAAATTTGACCCCCCGGTGCATTCCGATGGATATTTTGACATGGACGCGTTTCTGGAATAACATTCATCAGGTACGCTTAAATACAAAAGATAGGAAAGCCAAATAATGTAGAATTCCCTGGGAGCAAGAAAACCAAAGGTCACAAACAAGAAAGTCAAAATCGGCTAATGTCACCTATGTTTGTGTTTGTTTACGTATGGTGGTGTCCAACATGAATTGTGTTGTGTTGTGTTTTGTTTTTCTTCGTCTTGTGTACCCTATGTTGCCAGTTTCTCTGGATTGTCCTTTCTTGATTGCCCCTTCGGTATTCTCTAACGGTTTTTTAATACTGACCAGTGTCAGTTTTCATTATAATAATTATAATTTACATTATAGTCTCTTTAAGCATCTGAAGTGAAATAACTATATATAGATATCATATGATTTAATAACACTAGTTGTACATGATAAAAAAAATGATCAAAAAGTTGGACTGTAGTGTTTTCATGTATATTTATAACTTTATTTTATTGCAATGTAACAAAGTCCGGTCCTGTGTTTTTATTTCAAATTTTCATGATATCCCCCCTCCCCCTCCCAAGGGATATAAAATTGTATCATTAATAATAAATTAATAAATAATAAATTCAGATTTTCTATTTAAAATAAATCTCATTTACAAAACCACTGATATTTGTTCAATTTTTAACACTGATTTAAGCTTTAGTCGCAACAATTTTTAATTTTTCTCTTTAAACTGTCGAAACATAACATTTATTTAACTGTAAAATTCACTAATAAAATAAAGGAATAAATATTACATAGATTTCATTTACATGCATCTTTATACCATGCGGTGTCGGTGTGTTTTAAATTGGTCATCCAATCAGGACGCTCATTATTCTTGTCCAAGATAAAAATACATTGCTAAAATTACCTGTGGGCGTTTCCCCACTTCAACTCGTAAATTTACATAGAAATCGGAGATATTTCGTCATAAAACTTCACACATGGTTTTGTCTATCATATTTCTTGAAGACAAACATAAACTTTTATAGCATTTATCAATATTTTATGAGTATCAACAGTTTTTTCAACACCGTATCTGTTTCTCGATACAGCCGCCCGAATACAGTGCCCCGTGACCCAGATTAGCAGGTCCCAGCAGTTTTTCCTTAATAAGGTTGTTTAATTATAATTCTCTAGCGTGACAATTTAGTAGCATATGAGCAACTGAGTGTACCGTTACCCCCCCCCCCCCCCCCCCACCCCGTTTTTTGTGAGGTTCGTCTTGTCCAATCTTTACTTTATCTGTCATCCTCCGGTTTACAATTTGGTATCGTCAAACTTCTGATGTCATATAACATTACTATTTCTACATGTAATATGTGTGTTATAGGTATGTCAACATCATTTTGAATAGTTGTTTCAGATTTATCGTGGAGATGAGGTTTTTTTGTGGAGTACATAGAAAAAAATCACAGGAGCTACGACGAAATCTTTTTATATGCATGGTAGTATAAAAAAGTGAAGGGAGAATATATTTTTGAAAATGACTAAAACATCGATTTTGAAGAAAAAAATTGGGGTTATTTGATTTAAACAAATATAAATTTCCATGACCACTCTGTTTGTCAATTTTGTGTTAAATGTATTAGTAGTAGAGTGACACACATTTTAGTCCCCTCAAAAACCCAAGGCACTAATGCGCTCCCATATATGGGTAGACCCCGCCCATATGACATATAGGTGCATAACCCCATCCCCGGAACTGACGTCACAAAAAATTTGAAATCCATATATGGTCATGATGACGCTCTCATCGCAGTATGACTCATGGCAAAAAAATTCCCCGCATTCCCGACGACCAAATATGGTCCATTTCGTTGCAATATGATTCATCACATTCCTCCGTCCCGAGAGCATGATGACTGAAAACGGAAGGGTGACATCCATATTGATATGTTTTCACCAATCAAAAACGACCAATAGAGAAAAATGGTTCAAGATTGATATCATCATCAATTCACATATACCACCCTTTTTTTCCCTATTACAGATTCAATGAAAACCAAGACCTGTGTTAACCCGCACACAATCAAAAAGCATTAAAATACTGATATTTTTATTCAAACCCATTTTTTCAACATATTTCAACATTGAATTAAAAAGAATAAAATTAACTTACCAAACTTATGGATTTGAGGGATAACAGTCCTGATATGGAAACACCAACAAATCTTTCCTCGCTGGGCACCGACCTTTTCCAAACGACAATTGACAGTTGGGCGGAAGTGACGTCATGGGATTTACGAGAGGCTTGATATCGTGTTATCAGTGTTTCAGTGTTTTGTCCCGATATCTGCCACAATCGTAACTACTCGGCCATTCTCGCTACCCTGCAAATAACCTCGTACGTACATAGTAGAAATTCTTCTTAAATTGTTTGCCGGAAGTTAAGTTAAGTTAAGCCGCACAAATATATAGTCCACCAAAATCCAATATGGAAGACATACTAAGTAAAATCTAATCATGCAAAACTAAATAAAACTTTAATTGAAATATAGAAAATTGTTTAAAATATAACTTTATCAAACTTTCATGTAACTGACATGTGAAAAGTAGTGCGATTTATACGCCTAATGCATACGAGGTTATTTGCAGGGTAGCGAGAATGGCCGAGTAGTTACGATTGATATCTGCCCATGTGTAACCCGAATAATCCAGGCGTTATATTACTCTCCCGCTAGTCGCTGCATTAACGCCTGGATGCATTCATTGAAAAAATCCGTCAAACAGGAAATAGTAAATCGCTATGACTTATGGGTATTACGACATAAAATAGGAGGAGCTAAAGTGTTTGTAAATAATGTCCAATGGAGCGATCAGATGATGTAATGTTGTATGCAATACACATATCCGGATAAATACAACCAAACATGAAATAAAACTTAAATGAATAATTACTATTTTTTAAATATTAAAATATAATGATTTTTATTTCAAAGTTTCATTTAAAATAAAGATAAAAAAAAATATTTTAAGATACTGATGGCTGATTAAAATTGTTTGTCATGCATTAGCTGTCAGTTGTAATATACAGGATGTAACCAATATACAGGAAGAGCTCCTACTGGGAAGCCACCTATTTTGAGATGTCATTCAATGAAAATAACAACCTGACCATATTGTTACATAATAAGAATAAGAATTAGATAAGAAATTAAAATTGATAGAAGGCAAGGATTTATTTAATTAACACATTAAGTCACATTTCATTTATTTAGGCTAACTTGGGTCAGTTATCAATTAAAGACAAAAATGGGTTTAAAAAAATCAGTCTAATAAGTATTTACCTAAATAACGATATTGTCATGGGTATTTCTTTATAGATTGTATTAAAAATCATTTTAATTTATGAAATAATCAACTTTCTGTTTACATATTTATTTTCAATAAAATTTCTTTATTATTTCATCCCATTTTTCTTAATTTAACTTGTGCATATCCATATTTATACAATCTTATGTTAACGGCAAGTTACGTGTGTCGACCCTATTATCCACAATAAATTCACTTTTATTGTCCCACATACATTACAAAAATACATGTTAGATGTGTATTGTGACATTTTAGCAAATTTAGATTAAAACATAAAAACTTCCAAAAATGATTACACGGTGTTTTATTTGTTTAAATCTTTAAAGATTTGTGAATCAATGGCAATTTGAATAATAATTATGAGAATAAAGGTGTATTTGTTCTCTAAATATGCAAAGGCACGTGCACAATTATTCTCCGTGTTTGTTTTGTCAATATTTACAAACGGAAGTAAAGGGAGTCACTAATGCGCATACGCGCTAATATCTGACATTTGATTGGTCGGCTGAACCAGCCAGCAGCTGACGGATTTTTACCACTAAGAGCGTTCAAGCCCTCATCCAGCGAAAGTGCCGATAGAAGGCGCAGTATTATTCAAGTTAGCCCATGTGATGATATTGCTATGGCACTTCCGGTGTTTACGTATGGACAAAATTGACTTTATTACTTATAAATATGTGATAAGATGCAGTAAACACTGAAGCATAATTTTGAGATCATGGAGATAATTTAATTTAATTGTTAATAAAAAAATTGAAAGTGAAGTTGTTTCTTTTTCAGTACATTGTTTAATGACATGATATGTGTATAACAGTTCCCATAATTGTGTGGGAAACAATATTGTTGTAGTGTTATTGGTACTTGTAAAGATATGCCACATTATGACCCAAAGGTGTTTTATGTTATGCACTACATACAAACACTTTTGATCCATCATTTGTCCATTGGAGGTTAGGTGTTTAACACCACTTTCAAAAATATTTCAGTTACTACTTTTGTGGCGGAAATTGGAGTACCCAGAGAAATCCACAGACCTGTCGCAAGTCACTGACAAACTTTATCACATAATCTTTTATCGAGTACACCTCGCCATGAATGGTGTTAAAACTCACAACTTAAATGGTGATAGGCAACGATTGCACAGGTAGTTGTAAATTCAACTACCATACGACCACGACGGCTCAAGTTTAGCTAAGATGAAAGGTAATTGTTTTATTGATATTGATGGAATTTATGATTATCACTGTTTATAAACTTTCTTTTCATATCAATCAATGAAAAGAATTGGTTTGCTGAAAGTATGTTTTTTGTTGGGGTTCGTTGGATGGAATTTGTATCTCATGCAGAGGAGGCGCGACGCTTTGCACACGACACGCACATAGCAAGTATATTATCGACAACCGGATGTTTACGATTCAGTTTGAAAATGAACTTTGAAGTGAAAACATCTCGCTAAAAAAAATACTTAAATTAAACGTGAATTTATCCAGCTGTCTAAATTTATTTTCAAGATGGGATCTCTTGAAATGTATGATTGCAATACTTGTATACAAGTATTGTCAACAATACTTGAATAAGAAAATGTACAAGTATTGTTATTCCCTCCCCCAAAAAGTTGAACTCTATTGATTATGATTATTTTTTTGTTCTGTTATAGAGTTTTAATGAAATTGTGTTTTTATTTAAAGAATCATAATTAATTGTCCAAATACATATTTTTTTTCACTTGTTTGACTTTTTTTTTTATAGAAAAACTTATAGTTTAGTTATTGCACAATACACAATCATGTCTCTGCAATACCCATCTACAACATTTATCATAATTATTAAAGATCATTAAACTTAATTACATTTAGTCACGCAACAATACTAAAACATTCTTATCAAAATCACATACAGTGTATGCACTAATTAGTTCTCAGGTAAAATACAGGTAACAATACTTCGACAATACTTGTACTTTTTTTATCATATATTTTTTTTATTATATATTTGCATACATAAAGTTCACGTGATCCTCAATATGCTTTAGTGTGAAATCGTATAATCAACATTAAAAAGGCTAAAATATGATATTCTGTGGATTCAAATTGTCACAGGAGATGTTTGATACAACACAAATCACGAAAAATTGGGGGATTTTTCAAGGTCAATTGTGACGCAATGGATGGAGACTTAAGGAGACTTAAGAAAACGTTGGAAGTACCATGATTGATCTATGTCATACTAAAAGGGATAGGAAAAGTCTCCAACAGATTTTACACATTTTCATTTTTAATGTTGATCGGTTGAGAACGCTATGAATGAAAAAAAAGATGGCGACAAAATGTTCCTCTCGAAAATTGCAGATGATCACATTTAACATTCAACCCAAACATTCTGATGTTAATTCCATTCATATATAGATATCTATCAATAATTTACCGAGAGGGACTCGCCATTAATCATCCATGAACGCAGTAATCGGCTTAGTAAAACACTGAAAATTCGATAATGTCACCCTCATCAGATAACGATATATTGATACCGACTTCCGGTTGAGCAACATGTAAATATTTGCATACGACACCAACGTGTCTTTCCTCCTCTGTATCTCATGTGAAGTTCCGTCAATTGCAGACACAACGTTAGGCATATCAGAACAATATCTTTTCTTTTGCCACCAGGCTGGGATGGTTGGTCACTGAATTTTACGATTACACACTTTCTATAAGTCTACCCATGTTGAATTTAAAACTCCACAGTTGAAACACTGACACCAAAGCATAAATAAATAAATAAATAAATAAATAAATAAAATAAATAAATATTGCACGGACTGTGCTATTTATCTTAGTGAATCTCATGATCATCGATGAGCTAAAAGAATTGACGTTGCTGAGTATGAGCAGTATAAAGCTTGGGATCTTAAAAGAAAACGACAAGTGGAAATATTTTAAAATAACATTACTATCATTTGAAATAACGGGTATACATATGTATAATATGTATAAAAGTGTAGAAAAGTAGATGAATGGATTTGAATCTGAGGATCCCTAAAATTCACATCACATTTTCATACATTATATAAAGTTTCCCCTTTTGCGCCCAAATTAAACTTTTAACTTCTATCAGTTCCATTTTCTTAAATCAAACTCCAATGGACAAATGATGGATCAAAAGTTTGTTTATGTAGTGCATTGAAAAAGCGTTCTGTCATGTGCATAAGTTATTGTTTGCATGATTGACAGACACAATTCATCATATTGTTTTCTAGCTTCTGAACTGTCGATCGAGAAAAAAATAAAATATTCTAGACAGGCAGCAAATAGCCAGTCAATAGGGTTTGCAATTAATATTAACTACATCACATGTAAACTGTATGATTCTGTTTGATAAAGTCCTTTAACTAGAACAGGGAAAAAAATGTACACTTGAATGAAATAGTGTTGTAATAAAAGATATGTACAAGTATGAAAGAATGTCAAGGTATATTTTAAATGAGGTTGAAGCAAGTCACCATTTGATATTAAGTCGGTTGTATTTCATTTTGACGATTTTAATTACGGAAGACGATCACAACCATATTGTTTTTGATTGGATTAACATTATAGCTGTATAATAATGTATAATAACCTACTATTATTAGAATCCTAACATGACTGCGAATTTGGCATAAATAAAATAACAAATGGCTTCCTCTAGGAAAACGCCGACTTTATGTAAAAGGGACACCAGACAGCTATGAGGAACGAATATAATACATCTCTTAGCGTGGGATGTAAAGGACACACTCCTTACACGTAAAAGACAACTTACAGCAGATTCTGATAGCAACAGTTTATTAGGAGTGTTGTTGTTGGTTTGCCACAAAGCAAAATAATATCTACCATCTCCTCTTTTTCTAGTGACAATCAAAACAGTCATACATAGACTCATGGCAGCGACACACATTTTACCTACACGATTAACCATATGGTTGTAAGCTTGTTCTCATCATTAATATATATGAAATACTTGATTGTAAAACAATTATCTATCGACAACCACTTTCTATGGGATATCTGATTCCAAGGCTTGTTATCAGTTTATCAAAAAAACTAAAATAGTTCTCACAGGGTCCTAGCTAAAATCGTTACACATTAAACATTTTGCTTCACACAATTTCCCAAAATATTTCCAGAGTATAAAAAAAGCGATCTTTAAATATTGGACTTCTCTCAACCCGCACCTTGGCATTTTTTTTGTATAGATTTGTGATGGTTGTCCGTAAAAATGTACTGGAACATATCATCGCATTGGTTGTCGTTAAGAATAAAGTACCGTTAAAAAAGTGTTTAGCAAAATTTCAAATATGACAAAGTTCTATTGTCCAAATAAATCTATCTATTACTTCTTTAAGATTAATACCAAAATTTCGACCAGTTTTCGACGATCAATGTTAATAAATTTCTGAATTGATATGACTTCAATATGTGCATTATTAATGTCATAGCAGACGATGAATCCAAAATTGGTCTGTATGAGATATATATTTTTAAATGATTAAAGCTTTGTTAAGGTGACGAAAAAATGATTTACGAAAAACTACAATTTGAACGTGAAATAATAGATGTGAATTGATTGATACCGAAAATATCAGCCTGCCGAGCCAGAATATGAAGTTTGTTGGCGAGTGAGCGAAGCGAACGAGTTACAAACTTCATATTCTGTAGAGCAGGCTGATATTTTTCAGTATCAATCATATTCACATTCAGATGACATGTTTATCATCCTTAAATCAAACATAAACACGGATGCATCTATATTTGTATTTTCGCGGGAAAAATCACATTCAAAATACGCTTCCCCAAAACATAGTTCATAAGTAGCTTGCAAATATACCATTTATTTTTACAGGTTTATATAAATGTTAAGATTGTTGAATTTTTCCTTTAATGGTGATATTCATTGGTTTTTTTTATTACAAACATCAAAGTCGGCAATTTACTGGTTTTATTTACCACTGCCGTTTCCGTTTTAGAAAACATAAAGGTCACGACCTCGTTTATGACGTAAAAATTATGACGTCTCAGTAGAGGTTATCAAGAATTGTGACAAGTACATTTTTGTAGGACGATGTTTGTTGATATTGCTGACACGACAGTTCCTAATTTGATATATGTTTAAAAAGTAAAATGTTAACTAGCTAATGGTCTTGCTGAATTTTATTTACTTTTGTCATCTTCACAAGAATTATCGTTTAAATGTTGGGAGAATTTGGTGATGACTCCTGCTCATTGTTGATATGTCCAGCTCAGCTCACGCGAACTTTGATACGAGTTTTGCTTATGAAGTCGGGTAGATATAGCGGGAGGGAAGGATGATAACTATATATAGATATCATATATATGATTTAATAACACAGTTGTACATGATAATGAAAAAGTCAAAAAATGGACAGCAGTGTTTTCATGTATATTTATAGCTTTATTTTATTACAATGTAATTATAATTCTCTAGCGTGACAATTTAGTAGCATATGAGCAACCAAATTTACCATTTACCCCCTCCCCCTCCCCAGTTTTTTGTGAGGTTCGTGTTGCCAAATATTTACTTTTCTGCTTGGTGTTATGAAGAACATTATTTATCCTCTTATTCTATTTCATTCAGTCATTACTTTATCTGTCGTCCTCCGGTTTACAATTTGGTATCGTCAAACTTCTGATGTGATATAAAATTATTATTTCTACATGTAATATGTGTGTTATAGGTATGTAAACATCATTTTGAATAGTTGTTTCAGATTTATCGTGGTGTATCTCAGATGAAGTTTTTTTGCGGAGTAAACCGGAGTACATAGCGAAATCACAGGAGCTGCGACGAAATCTTTTTATATGCATGTAAAATATTATAAAAATGTGAAGGGAGAACATATTTTTGAAAATGACTTAAACATCGATTTTGAAGAAAAAAAATTGCAGTTGTTTAATTTAAGCAAATATAAATTTTCTTAACCACTCTGTTTGTCAATTGTTTGCTTTTTATTGGAAGAAACGATGTTTTGATGTGTTCAAGTGATTTCTGACAGTTGACTTGTAATCACACTTCCTATAACTTCGGGTCCAATATATATACCACCCCCTTGTCTGATTTTGACATGCTTGCCTACGTATACTACCATTCATATACAATAATTGTCGTATCTCCAATATATGGAAGGTCCCGGGTGGCTCATTGAGTTAGGTAGTTGGATTTCATAACAACTCGTACAAGCCTATCTCCAATACGGCGTGGGTTCGCGCCTGGCTTTGTAAATTACAAAAAAGGGTGAACTCGACTCGCAGCCGCAAGTGATAAAGCTTACCAGTAGCTTGCCCATGGTCGGTGGTTCTCTCCGGGTACACCGGCTTCTCCCACCACTAAAACTGGTCGCCATGATATAGTATATATCCTTCCGTGACATCTGCTCGGTCATGCAATAAAGTCAGTCACTTGTTTTGATTTACAATTCTCGCGCAGCACGAGACCAGTGACGTCATTGTGTATATTCATGGCGTACATAAACACAGAGGGAATTCTTTTCAACGTCAAAATTACAAGATGAGATTAAAACAGAGAAGTTTGAATTGAATAAATTCCATGCAAGTAAAAAGATCCTTTTAACTGATGTCTTTTTTTCCTGATCATTATGCTTGTTAAATATGCTTCCATCGATGGTATTCTCCAAGCATTTGTATTTTTCCGGTTTGTTGACATAATCGTCATCACAGATCATGACCGTTTCTGGAATGTAGGCCAAGCAAATTGTATTTTAAAATACTTTGAAAATATGATGATTGATCATTCACATTCCACCATTTTCTAGAAAATGGCCGATTTTACCGGGAAAATACATGCAAGTGCTCTCCATAAGTCACAAAATGGCAGATTATTTTGCATTTCCACTGCTGCTTTAATAACAAATATACCCCTTACTTCTTGGGGTAATGAAATGAAATTCACAGAGAAGATAGAAAAAGAATTAATTTACAGCAATAATCAAAATTTATAGCATAAATTGAACAGAGAATTAAATTAAACCAGACAGAAAAATGAGATTATCTGGGTAAAAAAAAAACTGTCATTATTACAAATAGCATCAACAAAACTGTATTGTTACCACTCTTTGATAATAAATGTGATTAAAATAAATTGAAATCAGTCATTAATTGTTTTACAAAAATATGGCAGAATGTAGTCAGTCTAATAGATTGTATTGACAAAAGCAAAAACACCAAATTCACTGGATTAAATATTTATTATATGGGTAAGCAAGTTTAATATTTGTATCAAATAAATAATTTTTAATACTTCAATTTAAAACTATTTAAAAAAAACATCCTTTGAAATTTTTCAGACAAAACAATTATACTGAAAAAGCTAAAATACTGTACTTTCTTAATCTGGTTTAGTTTTTAAGTTTGCTTGGCCTATGACAAAATCATGTGCTTTATTGACCTTTGATCGACTTTATGTGACGTAATAGGACGCCATTTGGAAAAAGGGTAGTAAACAAATATGGGTCAGTGTGTTATTATTATCGATCTTTTTTCCATGGAACTTTACACATGTGAGCAAGAATAGATGAGGAACATAATTAAAAAGAAAAAAATGTTTACTTTTCAAACATGAAAAAAATAATCAAACATTATCCAATGACTGACCGACTTATTGTCAGACGAGGATACAAGAGATATATGTGGTGTGAGACAGCCTAGAGAACAAAAGATTTATTTATATTTCGTATAAATTTATATAATTTTTCTAAATTTTGTTTTTGATAAGCACTCATGATTTGTTTAAACTTAAGAATATTTGGTCCACGTCATACAGGTAAATCCACAGGTAAACAGTTATCTAAAAATAGATATTTGTTTTATTTCTAGATTTACGATCATTATAATTAAAACTTAATTTATTACTTTCATATTTCAATAATTAGCTAACAATTTAAATCATATATTGTAATGGTAGGTAGGTACATTAATTGGAAGATTAAAGATTCCCTCCTCAATCAAAATGGCGGATTTAACGTTATCTTTATGTCGTTAATTCCTTCCTCATTCAAAATATTATATTTAGAGATATATGAATGTATGTCATACAAATACGATAAAATTATTGGCATTTAACAATCACGAAAATTCCATCCTCAATCAAAATGGCGAATTTAACGTTATCCCTATCACAAATGGAAAATCCTCGACTTCAACACAATCATTATTAATAGCGAAAGAAAGTCATGACATAATACAAACGTAGATATCAAGTTTAGTGAGCACGACGCGTTTCTGGAATAACATTAATCAGGTACGCTTAAATACAAAAGATAGGAAAGCCAAATAATGTAGAATTCTCTGGGAACAAGAAAACCAAAGGTCATAAACAAGAAAGTCAAAATCGGCTAATGTCACCTATGTTTGTGTTTGTTTACGTATGGTGGTGTCCAACATGAATTGTGTTGTGTTGTGTTTTGTTTTTCTTTGTCTTGTGTACCCTATGTTGCCAGTTTCTCTGGATTGTCCTTTCTTGATTGCCCCTTCGGTATTCTCTAACGGTTTTTTAATACTGACCAGTGTCAGTTTTCATTATAATAATTATAAATTACATTATAGTCTCTTTAAGCATCTGAAGTGAAATAACTATATATAGATATCATATGATTTAATAACACTAGTTGTACATGATAAAAAACATGATCAAAAAGTGGACTGTAGTGTTTTCATGTATATTTATAACTTTATTTTATTGTAATGTAACAAAGTCCGGTCCTGTGTTTTTATTTCAAATTTTCATGATATCCCCCCTCCCCCTCCCAAGGGATATAAAATTGTATCATTAATAATAAATTAATAAATAATAAATTCAGATTTTCTATTTAAAATAAATCTCATTTACAAAACCACTGATATTTGTTCAATTTTTAACGCTGATTTAAGCTTTAGTCGCAACAATTTTTAATTTTTCTCTTTAAACTGTCGAAACATAACATTTATTTAACTGTAAAATTCACTAATAAAATCAATTAATTCAATGATCAACAATATTCCAGAATCAAACAAATGAATAAATATTACATAGATTTCTTTTACATGCATCTTTTTACCATGCGGTGTCGGTGTGTTTTAAATTGGTCATCCAATCAGGACGCTCATTATTCTTGTCCAAGATAAAAATACATTGCTAAAATTACCTGTGGGCGTTTCCCCACTTCAACTCGTACATTTACATAGAAATCGGAGATATTTCGTCATAAAACTTCACACATGGTTTTGTCTATCATATTTCTTGAAGACAAACATAAAATTTTATAGCATTTATCAATATTTTATGAGTATCAACAGTTTTTTCAACACCGTATCTATTTCTCGATACAGCCGCCCGAATACAGTACCCCGTGACCCAGATTAGCAGGTCCCAGCAGTTTTTCCTTAATAAGGTTGTTTAATTATAATTCTCTAGCGTGACAATTTAGTAGTATATGAGCAACTGAGTTTACCGTTACCTCCCCCCCCCCCCCCGTTTTTTGTGAGGTTCGTCTTGTGCAATCTTTACTTTATCTGTCGTCCTCCGGTTTACAATTTGGTATCGTCAAACTTCTGATGTCATATAAAATTACTATTTCTACATGTAATATGTGTGCTATAGGTATGTCAACATCATTTTGAATAGTTGTTTCAGATTGATCGTGGAGATGAGTTTTTTTTGTGGAATAAACTGGAGTACATAGAAAAAATCACAGGAGCTACGACGAAATCTTTTTATATGCATGGTAGTATAAAAAAGTGAAGGGAGAATATATTTTGAAAATGACTAAAACATCGATTTTGAAGAAAAAAATTGGGGTTATTTGATTTAAACAAATATAAATTTCCATGATCACTCTGTTTGTCAATTTTGTGTTAAATGTATTAGTAGTAGAGTGACACACATTTTTGTCCCCTCAAAAACCCAAGGCACTAATGCGCTCCCATATATGGGTAGACCCCGCCCATATGACATATAGGTGCATAACCCCATCCCCGGAACTGACATCACAAAAAATTTGAAATCCATATATGGTCATGATGACGCTCTCATCGCAGTATGACTCATGGTAAAAAAATTCCCCGCATTCCCGACGACCAAATATGGTCAATTTCGTTGCAATATGATTCATCACATTCCTCCGTCCCTAGCGCATGATGACTGAAAACGGAAGGGTGACATCCATATTGATATGTTTTCACCAATCAAAAACGACCAATAGAGAAAAATGGTTCAAGATTGATATCATCATCAATTCACATATACCCCCCTTTTCTTCCCTATTACAGATTCAATGAAAACCAAGACCTGTGTTAACCCGCACACAATCAAAAAGCATTAAAATACTGATATTTTTATTCAAACCCATTTTTTCAACATATTTCAACATTGAATTAAAAAGAATAATATTAACTTACCAAACTTATGGATTTGAGGGATAACAGTCCTGATATGGAAACACCAACAAATCTTTCCTCGCTGGGCACCGACCTTTTCCAAACGACAATTGACAGTTGGGCGGAAGTGACGTCATGGGATTTACGAGAGGCTTGATATCGTGTTATCAGTGTTTCAGTGTTTTGTCCCGATATCTGCCACAATCGTAACTACTCGGCCATTCTCGCTACCCCGCAAATAACCTCGTACGTACATAGTAGAAATTCTTCTTAAATTGTTTGCCGGAAGTTAAGTTAAGTTAAGCCGCACAAAAATATAGTCCACCAAAATCCAATATGGAAGACATACTAAGTAAAATCTAATCATGCAAAACTAAATAAAACTTTAATTGAAATATAGAAAATTGTTTAAAATATAACTTTATCAAACTTTCATGTAACTGACATGTGAAAAGTAGTGCGATTTATACGCCTAATGCATACGAGGTTATTTGCAGGGTAGCGAGAATGGCCGAGTAGTTACGATTGATATCTGCCCATGTGTAACCCGAATAATCCAGTCGTTATATTACTCTCCCGCTAGTCGCTGCATTAACGCCTGGATGCATTCATTGAAAAAATCCGTCAAACCGGAAATAGTAAATCGCTATGACTTATGGGTATTACGACATAAAATAGGAGGAGCTAAAGTGTTTGTAAATAATGTCCAATGGAGCGATCAGATGATGTAATGTTGTATGCAATACACATATCCGAATAAATACAACCAAACATGAAATAAAACTTAAATGAATAATTACTATTTTTTAAATATTAAAATATAATGATTTTTATTTCAAAGTTTCATTTAAAATAAAGATTAAAAAAAATATATTTTAAGATACTGATGGCTGATTAAAATTGTTTGTCATGCATTAGCTGTCAGTTGTAATATACAGGATGTAACCAATATACAGGAAGAGCTCCTACTGGGAAGCCACCTATTTTGAGATGTCATTCAATGAAAATAACAACCTGACCATATTGTTACATAATAAGAATAAGAATTAGATAAGAAATTAAAATTAATAGAAGGCAAGGATTTATTTAATTAACACAATAAGTCACATTTCATTTATTTAGGCTAACTTGGGTCAGTTATCAATTAAAGACAAAAATGGGATTAAAAAAAATCAGTCTAATAAGTATTTACCTAAATAACGATATTGTCATGGGTATTTCTTTATAAATTGTATTAAAAATCATTTTAATTTATGAAATAATCAACTTTCTGTTTACATATTTATTTTCAATAAAATTTCTTTATTATTTCATCCCATTTTCCTTAATTTAACTTGTGCATATCCATATTTATCCAATCTTATGTTAACGGCAAGTTACGTGTGTCGACCCTATTATCCACAATAAATTCACTTTTATTGTCCCACATACATTACAAAAATACATGTTAGATGTGTATTGTGACATTTTAGCAAATTTAGATTAAAACATAAAAACTTCCAAAAATGATTACACGGTGTTTTATTTTTTTAAATCTTTAAAGATTTGTGAATCAATGGCAATTTAAATCATAATTATGAGAATAAAGGTGTATTTGTTTTCTAAATATGCAAAGGCACGTGCACAATCATTCTCCGTGTTTGTTTTGTCAATATTTACAAACGGAAGTAAAGGGAGTCACTAATGCGCATACGCGCTAATATCTGACATTCGATTGGTCGGCTGAACCAGCCAGCAGCTGACGGATTTTTACCACTAAGAGCGTTCAAGCCCTCATCCAGCGAAAGTGCCGATAGAAGGCGCAGTATTATTCAAGTTAGCCCATGTGATGATATTGCTATGGCACTTCCGGTGTTTACGTATGGACAAAATTGACTTTATTACTTATAAATATGTGATAAGATGCAATAAACACTGAAGAATAATTTTGAGATCATGGAGATAATTTAATTTAATTGTTAATAAAAAAATTGAAAGTGAAGTTGTTTCTTTTTCAGTATATTGTTTAATGACATGATATGTGTATAACAGTTCCCATAATTGTGTGGGAAACAATATTGTTGTAGTATTATTGGTACTTGTAAAGATATGCCACATTATGACCCAAAGGTGTTTTATGTTATGCGCTACATACAAACACTTTTGATCCATCATTTGTCCATTGGAGGTTAGGTGTTTAACACCACTTTCAAAAATATTTCAGTTACTACTTTTGTGGCGGAAATTGGAGTACCCAGAGAAATCCACAGACCTGTCGCAAGTCACTGACAAACTTTATCACATAATCTTTTATCGAGTACACCTCGCCATGAATGGTGTTAAAACTCACAACTTAAATGGTGATAGGCAACGATTGCACAGGTAGTTGTAAATTCAACTACCATACGACCACGACGGCTCAAGTTTAGCTAAGATGAAAGGTAATTGTTTTATTGATATTGATGGAATTTATGATTATCACTGTTTATAAACTTTCTTTTCATATCAATCAATGAAAAGAATTGGTTTGCTGAAAGTATGTTTTTTGTTGGGGTTCGTTGAATGGAATTTGTATCTCATGCAGAGGAGGCGCGACGCTTTGCACACGACACGCACATAGCAAGTATATTATCGACAACCGGATGTTTACGATTCAGTTTGAAAATGAACTTTGAAGTGAAAACATCTCGCTAAAAAAAATACTTAAATTAAACGTGAATTTATCCAGCTGTCTAAATTTATTTTCAATATGGGATCTCTTGAAATGTATGATTGCAATACTTGTATACAAGTATTGTCAACAATACTTGAATAAGAAAATGTACAAGTATTGTTATTCCCTCCCCCAAAAGTTGAATTCTATTGATTATGATTATTTTTTTGTTCTGTTATAGAGTTTTAATGAAATTGTGTTTTTATTTAAAGAATCATAATTAATTGTCCAAATACAAATTTTTTTCACTTGTTTGACTTTTTTTTTTATAGAAAAACTTATAGTTTAGTTATTGCACAATACACAATCATGTCTCTGCAATACCCATCTACAACATTTATCATAATTATTAAAGATCATTAAACTTAATTACATTTAGTCACGCAACAATACTAAAACATTCTTATCAAAATCACATACAGTGTATGCACTAATTAGTTCTCAGGTAAAATACAGGTAACAATACTTCGACAATACTTGTACTTTTTTTATCATATATTTTTTTTATTATATATTTGCATACATAAAGTTCACATGATCCTCAATATGTTTTAGTGTGAAATCGTATAATCAACATTAAAAAGGCTAAAATATGATATTCTGTGGATTCAAATTGTCACAGGAGATGTTTGATACAACACAAATCACGAAAAATTGGGGGATTTTTCAAGGTCAATTGTGGCGCAATGGATGGAGACTTAAGGAGACTTAAGAAAACGTTGGAAGTACCATGATTGATCTATGTCATACTAAAAGGGATAGGAAAAGTCTCCAACAGATTTTACACATTTTCATTTTTAATGTTGATCGGTTGAGAACGCTATGAATGGAAAAAAAGATGGCGACAAAATGTCCCTCTCGAAAATTGCAGATGATCACATTTAACATTCAACCCAAACATTCTGATGTTAATTCCATTCATATATAGATATCTATCAATAATTTACCGAGAGGGACTCGCCATTAATCATCCATGAACGCAGTAATCGGCTTAGTAAAACACTGAAAATTCGATAATGTCACCCTCATCAGATAACGATATATTGATACCGACGTCCGGTTGAGCAACATGTAAATACTTGCATACGACACCAACGTGTCGTGCCTCCTCTGTATCTCATGTGAAGTTCCGTCAATTGCAGACACAACGTTAGGCATATCAGAACAATATCTTTTCTTTTGCCACCAGGCTGGGATGGTTGGCCACAATTTTACGATTACACACTTTCTATAAGTCTACCCATGTTGAATTTAAAACTCCACAGTTGAAACACTGACACCAAAGCATAAATAAATAAATAAATAAATAAATAAATAAATAAATAAATAAATAAAATAAATAAATATTGCACGGACTGTGCTATTTATCTTAGTGAATCTCATGATCATCGATGAGCTAAAAGAATTGACGTTGCTGAGTATGAGCAGTATAAAGCTGGGGATCTTAAAAGAAAACGACAAGTGGAAATATTTTAAAATAACATTACTGTCATTTGAAATAACGGGTCTACATATGTATAATATGTATAAAAGTGTAGAAAAGTAGATGAATGGCTTTGAATCTGAGGATCCCTAAAATTCACATCACATTTTCATACATTATATAAAGTTTCCCCTTTTGCGCCCAAATTAAACTTTTTAGTTCTATCAGTTCCATTCTTTTAAATCAAACTCCAATGGACAAATGATGGATCAAAAGTTTGTTTATGTAGTGCATTGAAAAAGCGTTCTGTCATGTGCATAAGTTATTGTTTGTATGATTGACAGACAAAGTTCATCATATTGTTTTCTAGCTTCAGAACTGTCGATCGAGAAAAAAATAAAATATTCTAGACAGGCAGCAAATAGCCAGTCAATAGGGTTTGCAATTAATATTAACTACATTACATGTAAACTGTATGATTCTGTTTGATAAAGTCCTTTAACTAGAACAGGGAAAAAATGTACACTTGAATGAAATAGTGTTGTAATAAAAGATATGTACAAGTATGAAAGAATGTCAAGGTATATTTTAAATGAGGTTGAAGCAAGTCACCATTTGATATTAAGTCGGTTGTATTTCATTTTGACGATTTTAATTACGGAAGACGATCACAACCATATTGTTTTTGATTGGATTAAAATTATAGCTGTATAATAATGTATAATAACCTACTATTATTAGAATCCTAACATGACTGCGAATTTGGCATAAATAAAATAACAAATGGCTTCCTCTAGGAAAACGCCGACTTTATGTAAAAGGGACACCAGACAGCTATGAGGAACGAATGTAATACATCCCTTAGCGCGGGATGTAAAGGACACACTCCTTACACGTAAAAGACAACTTACAGCAGATTCTGATAGCAACAGTTTATTAGGAGTGTTGTTGTTGGTTTGTCACAAAGCAAAATAATATCTACCATCTCCTCTTTTTCTAGTGACAATCAAAACAGTCATACATAGACTCATGGCAGCGACACACATTTTACCTACACGATTAATCATATGGTTGTAAGCTTGTTCTCATCATTAATATATATGAAATACTTGATTGTAAAACAATTATCTATCGACAACCACTTTCTATGGGATATCTGATTCCAAGGCTTGTTATCAGTTTATCAAAAAAACTAAAATAGTTCTCACAGGGTCCTAGCTAAAATCGTTACTCATTAAACATTTTGCTTCACACAATTTCCCAAAATATTTCCAGAGTATAAAAAAAGCGATATTTAAATATTAGACTTCTCTCAACCCGCACCTTGGCATTTTTTTTTATAGATTTGTGATGGTTGTCCGTAAAAATGTACTGGAACATATCATCGCATTGGTTGTCGTTAAGAATAAAGTACCGTTAAAAAAGTGTTTAACAAATTTCAAATATGACAAAGTTCTATTGTCCAAATAAATCTATCTATTACTTCTTTAAGATTAATACCAAAATTTCGACCAGTTTTCGACGATCAATGTTAATAAATTTCTGAATTGATATGACTTCAATATGTGCATTATTAATGTCATAGCAGACGATGAATCCAAAATTGGTCTGTATGAGATATATATTTTTAAATGATTAAAGCTTTGTTAAGGTGACGAAAAAATGATTTACGAAAAACTACAATTTGAACGTGAAATAATAGATGTGAATTGATTGATACCGAAAATATCAGTATGTTATCTGGATGTGAATTGATTGATACCGAAAATATCAGCCTGCCGAGCCAGAATATGAAGTTTGTTGGCGAGTGAGCGAAGCGAACGAGTTACAAACTTCATATTCTGTAGAGCAGGCTGATATTTTTCAGTATCAATCATATTCACATTCAGATGACATGTTTATCATCCTTAAATCAAACATAAACACGGATGCATCTATATTTGTATTTTCGCGGGAAAAATCACATTCAAAATACGCTTCCCCAAAACATAGTTCATAAGTAGCTTGCAAATATACCATTTATTTTCACAGGTTTATATAAATGTTAAGATTGTTGAATTTTTCCTTTAATGGTGATATTCATTGTTTTTTTTTATTACAAACTTCAAAGTCGGCAATTTACTGGTTTTATTTACCACTGCTGTTTCCGTTTTAGAAAACATAAAGGTCACGACCTCGTTTATGACGTAAAAATTATGACGTCTCAGTAGAGGTTATCAAGAATTGTGACAAGTACATTTTTGTAGGACGATGTTTGTTGATATTGCTGACACGACAGTTCCTAATTTGATATATGTTTAAAAAGTAAAATATTAACTAGCTAATGGTCTTGCTGAATTTTATTTACTTTTGTCATCTTCACAAGAATTATCGTTTAAATGTTGGGAGAATTTGGTGATGACTCCTGCTCATTGTTGATATGTCCAGCTCAGCTCACGCGAACTTTGATACGAGTTTTGCTTATGGAGTCGGGTAGATATAGCGGGAGGGAAGGATGATAACTATATATAGATATCATATATATGATTTAATAACACAGTTGTACATGATAATGAAAAAGCAGTATTTTCATGTATATTTATAACTTTATTTTATTACAATGTAATTATAATTCTCTAGCGTGACAATTTAGTAGCATATGAGCAACCAAATTTACCATTTACCCCCTCCCCCTCCCCAGTTTTTTGTGAGGTTCGTGTTGCCAAATATTTACTTTTCTGTTTGGTGTTATGAAGAACATTATTTATCCTCTTATTCTATTTCATTCAGTCATTACTTTATCTGTCGTCCTCCGGTTTACAATTTGGTATCGTCAAACTTCTGATGTGATATAAAATTATTATTTCTACATGTAATGTGTGTGTTATAGGTATGTAAACATCATTTTGAATAGTTGTTTCAGATTTATCGTGGTGTATCTCAGATGAAGTTTTTTTGCGGAGTAAACCGGAGTACATAGCGAAATCACAGGAGCTGCGACGAAATCTTTTTATATGCATGTAAAATATTATAAAAATGTGAAAGGAGAACATATTTTTGAAAATGACTTAAACATCGATTTTGAAGAAAAAAAATTGCGGTTGTTTAATTTAAGCAAATATAAATTTTCTTGACCACTCTGTTTGTCAATTGTGTGTTTTTTTATTGGAAGAAACGATGTTTTGATGTGTCCAAGTGATTTCTGACAGTTGACTTGTAATCACACTTCCTATAACTTCGGGTCCAATATATATACCACCCCCTTGTCTGATTTTGACATGCTTGCCTACGTATACTACCATTCATATACAATAATTGTCGTATCTCCAATATATGGAAGGTCCCGGGTGGCTCATCGAGTTAGGTAGTTGGATTTCATAACAACTCGTACAAGCCTATCTCCAATACGGCGTGGGTTCGCGCCCGGCTTTGTAAATTACAAAAAGGGTGAACTCGACTCGCAGCCGCAAGTGATAAAGTTTACCAGTAGCTTGCTCATGGTCGGTGGTTCTCTCCCGGTACACCGACTTCTCCCACCACTAAAACTGGTCGCCATGATATAGCTGAAATATTGCTGAAAGTGGCGTTAAACACAATAAATCAAATCAAATCAAATGAAATCACCAATATATGGAATTAACTAATACCATATTTATGCCGTGCCTTGTTGTTCATTGGCTCCTTTTCTGTCTAAGAAATAGGGAGACATCATTATAGGATGATAGTGAAATCGTTTAGAACATTAATTCCTGGGAAAAGTATTTTTGCCAGTGATTATTTTTTGTTTCCATTTTTGTAAATTAAACTTTTTATAGCCTAATTGTATTGTGATCATCAACAATGACAACTGGCCTTATATTTGTACCGGATATGAGTATACAAGTCAATTGAACCATATATGTTTTCTTCTACTCAAAAGACGGCGAATCGATAAATATCATATTTCGTTTATTTATTTGAATTAATAAAATGAAAAACTTAAATGTCAAACTGTCGGAACAGTTGTAAAAACTTAAATGCCAAACTGTCGGAACAGTTGTAAAATCTTAAATGCCAAACTGACGGAACAGTTGTAAAATCTTAAATGCCAAACTGTCGGAACAGTTGTAAAAACTTAAATGCCAAACTGTCGGAACAGTTGTAAAAACTTAAATGCCAAACTGTCGGAACAGTTGTAAAATTTTAAATGCCAAACTGTCGGAACAGTTGTAAAATCTTAAATGTCAAACTGTCGGAACAGTTGTAAAATCTTAAATGCTAAACTGTCGGAACAGTTGTAAAAACTTAAATGCCAAACTGTCGGAACAGTTGTAAAATTTTAAATGCCAAACTGTCGGAACAGTTGTAAAATCCAATAAAAATCGTAGAAAGATGTAAAATCGATACCCCTAACACACAAATGCATGACTGCTCACTTTCCTGGCTTGGTACAGGCACTTCAATAAAAAGTGGCGGGGTTAATCTAGTATTATGAGTCCAAACCTTTTTAATGAAATGATGCAGTGATGCAAGTGTTTTCCACATGCGAGTACAATACCAACCTTCATATATAACCGGGCGAATAGCGTTATTATAAAAACGCTATAATCTTACATATACATGATATATTTAATCTTCATGACACCGAAGTTGTCATTCAAAGCGGCATTAGCTACGATTTTGACCAAAACAATTATATGTTTTGGAAATTGGTAAATAGCTTTAAAATGATGAAATAAAGGTAAATATTTCACATTAAGCAGCTTATCGTACCACTTTTCGCCTTTTGAGAACGAAAATTACCATCGATTTATTATTTCCTTGCAAGCAAATAATTTGACCTCGCTTTCTCTGTATGCAACTGATCTTACTAGTGACAGGTAAAAACGAATAATTTGTATTTTGTCGTTTATTAACTGCAAACTTGCATGGTTCTTTTTCCATAATTAACGCCGACTAAAAGCAGATTCACAGAAAATAAGAAATAAGTGCATTGTTGTACTGATTTGATGACGATTCGGCAAACTCCGTAAGCAATCCCGATAATTAATAAGATGGCGTCCATTTCTTGATCGATCTCAAAACACGAGCAGCTGCACATTTTTTCTCTGATGCGCGTACATTTCATAACATTTATAAGTTACAGAAACACGTTTTATTAAGGCATCAATCATATCTGATAGTTTTTATGCGTAACAAAAAATTACGATTTTGGCAGATAATGCCACTTTAAAGGAGAACTGTATTTAATTCTAATCTGTAGTGGAATGTTTGCCATTCATAATACATTTCTCTGACGCGATACTATTGTTCGAACAGTGGATTTTTTTTAAGAATCTACAGTTCATTCTTTTGTTCTTGAATATATGAACTTTAACCTTTTACTGTCTTGGGCTTAAAAACTTGTTTTACTTATATTGGGACTTTCGTGTGTTGAATCATTGCTGGGCTTTTTAAAGTCTATTTTGACTTTCAAAACTTTCATCAGCTACGGTGACCCTTGATAGTAATCTTTGTTAGAAAAAATATCAACAATTTGTTTAAAAAAGCAATTGATCAATATATACAAGACACAATACAAGTATTTAAGTTCTGACATAATTTATGTTCAGAACTGACGAGTACATGAACTTTTAAAATGTATTCTCGCAATACAAAAACAACTAACGAACCGACAACAAGTAATAACAAATCAGACAAGATCATAGGTGAGCATTTGAGACATTCGAAAGGCCTTGAAATATCTGAATATAAACGATTCTTTTCATTGAAAGGCCTTGACATATCTAAATATAAACGAGAATCCAGAGCACGAATGCCGATACAATTTTATTGTTTAATTCTTCTTAATTGTGGCTTATTTAGCTTTCTGAACATTAAAAGTGTAAAAATATAAAATGAAAACACATTTGTAGATGGAAATGTATTATGTAAGAGAATACACTCCAACTTGTAGATTCTTAAAAATAATCAACTCGACCCTGACGGGTTCATTACATATTTTGAAGGATGTCTTTATTAAGCTGATTGAAATTAGACGATTTATTATAAAAGTCAGTGTTATCTCTACAAATAGTCTTATCTTATAGATGACCTCTGTGTTAATTGAGGACTAACAGGAAGGGTGCCTCCGTAAGTAGTGATATGCAGTTTTAATACATTACTGTGTCGAATCACTTATTTATTAACTAAACACTAGTAAAATATTATCATTATATTATTTTATCCATAAGATAGAGATAAATGTTTGTATTTTGCCCTGCCAACTGTAATTACAGATAAAATGATATGTTACATAAAACATACAGAAATTCATCTTTTTCATTGTGTTGTGCATGCCTTCTGCAAACATATAACAAGCTGTTTCATGGGAAGGTACACGTTTTAAAACAACTGTAACGTAATTGAATTTACCACAAACTTTCAACTTTGATCCGCTATTAGATATTTACCGGACTTGACAATATGAGTAAGATAGGAGGCGTTTTAAAAGAAACATTTGTGACCAGCGGGGTTTATGATGAAATCCGTGTTACTCATCTTATTAGTTTTAAGTGTTGTGGTTTTTGTTTTGTTTGTCAACGTTCTATGTCTTGTATGTCCAATGTTGCAGGTTTCTCAGGATTATCCATTCTTGATTGCCCCCTCGGCTTATTCTAACGTTTTTTAAGCATCACTGGCAAGGTAAATTCTACATTTGATTGTTTAATTCAGAGACTCCCTGTGTTACTCTGCTTGTTCCTATTAAGTCTCCCATAACATTGTATTACATCCTGATCGATATTATAGTATTATTAAATTGGTATTTTGATATTAATCCTGTATTATGTCCAAGTACAGTCGTATTGAGTCGAAGACAGCTGTACGAGACCCAATACGACTGTACTGAGTCAAGCAATGTCAAGGTTACAGAGATTTGTGATACAAGTCGTTCAACCTTTGCTCTGGTGAAAATATTGTAATTATTCTTGGACATACATGTATATATCAATTGATAATGTTAACTCAGAATGAGATTGCTTGTCCGTTTTATAGTGAAATGAACTGGTAACGTACACACGTAATGGACTATATTCTATCTCAGACTTGCCAGTTATTGAGTTGAAGAGGTAATCAGCTGCGACAATAATATTATTATTGAATTGTAGATCAGAGGTCGTGGTCTTTTTGTGGGGGAGTTCGTGTGGTCCTTGTATATGTTAAATGTGCTTGGTTTGGATTTGTTGTGACCAGTACTATTGCCGCTTATAAACAATGAACTATCACTGATCTATATCTAAATATTTTTAATCAGTTTAGAAGGTTCGAAATAAATTGCCAAATTTTGCTGCTGGACTATTATATAACAATTTGTAATTTACAAAAATAAATATAGTATAACTAATTGTAGATTTTGAATATCAAAATAAGACCACGAGTAACCGAAGTACGCATCAGGATTAAACGAGTGGGCGGAACTTGTTCCGTCCACGAGTTTAATCATTAATGCGTATTCGGTCACGAGTGGTCTTATTTTGATATTCAAAATGTATGATTTAGTTATACTGTTTATTATGTAGACTTTCAAAATTTCTTATATATATATTTTTTTATTTGTATATTTCATTCCACGCGTATAAATCTACGAGCAATAATACTAAGGGGTTCAACTGGAAGGATCTGCCATCTTGAAAATGTGAAATCCTACATGTCATCTTTACAACAATACACAAAAATAATTAAAATGCTTACCTTGGAAACTTATTTTAGTTAAATTGTATCAAAATTGAAGCGTACACGAAGCCAAGTAACGTATAATCTTTACGTTTCAAACTGGAAGTTTTCATATGACGTCAATGACGTCATGTTGGTTATGTTCCAAAGTCGTCAATAACATTTCGCGGAATTTTTTCAGTTTACAATCGAATGTGTATTCACCGTAACACCACAAGGGACGTAACCACCACACTTATAGTTGTGTAAAAGTAGTTCCGGCGGGAAAAAACTGATATTTCACATGTGAGATATTTACAGATTAATACATGGGCATTTCCATATTGGCCTGTTTATCATCCCGAGAACCCCATATTGGCCCGAGACGCCGTCTCGGGCCAATATGGGTCGAGGGATGATAACCAGGCCAATATGGAAATGCCCATGTATTAAACTATTTATTACATACTTCCGACATCTAGAAAAGAGACACCCATATTGGCCTGAGACGAAGTCGAGCCAATATGGGCCTCGATCTTGTAGTAATCCAATAACCGGTTATTTTCCCGGGGTGTGAAAATATGGACAGTTTACTTCCGGTCATATTGGTCGTACAAAAATGCCTTTATTTGAACTAAGTATGTAATAACGGAATTTATTTCATGGATAAATCTCAATAATTCACACCTATCTATATAATAATATGCGATCAACGTTGTTTATTACCATCAATAGATCACAATTAATTCCATACAGTTTTTAACAACCATATAGTAAAACAGTCATACATGTGAAAAAATTAGCAAGTGTGTGGTGTAAAGAAATAATTCTTAGATTGGAATAAACGTAATTGATAGCTTTCTGTAGTGTGTTTTGTTTGTCTTCGTTCTGCGTCTATAAGCACGATGTGACCAGTGTCTCTTGATTGTCCATTCTGGATTGCCTCTTCAGTTTTCTCTAACGTTATGTAAATACACTTACTACATTTAAAGCGTTTGTATGACAAGGTATTAATGTTGAAAAGTACGAAAAGAACACAAATTATGTGCCAAAACGCAACAACGTTAAGTGACACGCACCTATGAACTTCTAATCGTTTATCCTTAAAAAAGATTAACGTGGAATTCAAGGTAAAATTGCTATAAGAATAAACCGTATATTGCAAGAGATACAGAAGATACTAAAATATTATAAATGTTTGGAACATGATACCCGCCACATTGTTGTGCCTGTCGCAAGTCAGGACCTGGATTTCCAAAGTCATATGGTGTGACGTTTTTCATATCCAGTTATTTGAAGTAAGAGGTGACTGCTTGTTTTGTTGCTATTGTTAAAATTGCTGAGCATCACTGTTTAAACGTTCTTTTCGTAGTTTGGTATGTTTTTACCGAAAGAATTCGATGACTCATTAAGGAGCATAAACCCCTCGAAAAGTTGATGAATCTCGTTAGTTGATGGGTCTCGTTATCGGTCACAATTCATTAACGATAAGTCACAGACCTAGACCTTTCACAACGATAAAAAAGGTCAAGGTCAATATCACTTACTTTGTATTACAGGAAGACGTTTCAATTACTCGTCATATATTTTCTTTACAGTGAGCTACGACAATGTACTACCTCATAATATCATCAGTTATTGTAGTTAATGTTGTATTTTGTGTTAAACCTCCCTGTGTGTTTACTCCCGATAAGAGGTTGGAGTGTATTAATTACATTAAATTACCTGGCAATATAACAGGATGTAGCATAGACATGGAATCGTACGAATTCACAGGAATAAAAAAAGACATTGCTGGGGACCTATGGATCAATGTTAAAACTGGTGTAGTAAAGGTATACATATGTGTAGTTATCAAATAAGCAGGAGAGACAGCATTATATCAAATATTACAAATTGACACCAATCGACCGTGTAATAGCAAATCGGTTGAAACCATTCCCCTGAAATACAAAGCAAGATATGAATTTATTTATTTATTTATTGTTTGTTCATTGCTTACCAATAGAGCCCAAGCAGATTCTGAAATGATGTTACCGATTTAATATATCTTCCCGCTTGTATGAGTTGTTAGGTAATCCAACTACCTAACTCATTGAGCCACCCGGGCCCTTCTTTCCTTTTTGATTGGGCTCTTAATCACACACAGGGAAACTGTACATCATAAAGTGAAGGGTAGCGATTTTCATACGCAGGGTAGAGATTCCAAGTAAAGCAATCAAGATGGAGACGAAAATAGATATATGCTAGTATTTCAATTTCTAAAAATAATTTGAATGCTATTTAGGTCTTAAGATTTTAATACTCGTCGATTCTATCTTAAGTTAAGCATAATTGTAAAGAATATTTAAGAAATCCATTAAAATTTAAATTGTCATTTTGTCCGCAGGGTAGCGAATAGCGTACAATTGGTAGCGATCATAAGCGATTCTGCAGGGTAGCGATTTTTGTAGTACAATTTTGAAAGACTTAGTTAAGTAAAATAAGCTTATCAATTACACAAAGATTAATTTATTTAATGTTTTACTTTATCCTCGCTCTGCTGAGGTATATATTGTTCTTGGTTTCTGTTCGTCTGTCCGTCCGTCCATATTATCTGCAATTTACATCTCCATTTAAACTAACGGACGGGTTTCAACCATTTTTATATCTGCAATGTGCAGTGTAGCACCTTGTGTGTATTTATTTTTCTGTATCAATGGTCTGTATGGTGACAGCTTATTTTAGATGCAAAGAATGGGTTCCCTATGACTTTTATATAGATTTACAACCTGCAATGATCAACTCGTTATTAACAAAGACGCGGGTCTTAAAGTAAACTTTGTCACAATAACGGGAACCGTTTTGATCGTGAACGTATGGTAGTTCGATTTACAACTACCTGTGAAATCAGTGCCTTTAGCCACTAACGTTGTGAGTTCATGGCGAGATGTACTCGATACAACATTATGTGATAAAGTTTGTTAGTGACTTGCGACAGATTGGTGGTTTTCTCCGTGTACTCCGGTTTCCTCCAATAAAACTGGCCGCTATGATATAACTGAAATATTGTTGAAAGTGGCGTCAAACACCATAAAACAAACCAATCTTTTTCACAATAGGTGATTATTGTGAGTCCAAACGCCAAAGGGAATCCATAGAAGGACCCAACAACATATATCACCCTGAGAGCACGATTTCAACCTCCTATATTCATGCATGAATTGCAGATTAAAGTGAAAATTAACGATACAGCCTTCATGTTAACATCCTGGAAATCCAGGTCTCCTCTGAAACTACCGAATGAAATTCAATCAGATTAGTACTATGTTCACTATGTTCTGTGTAGATGTGCAATCTGTATGTGGCTTCTGTATACAACTACATAAAATATTGTTGCTGACACATTAGTCGTCACCTGGTCTTTCATTTACGCTTATTTATATGACTTGCCAGGGATATCTTTTTTCTTACTAAAAACGAATAGAGGTATTGTAAACTATACTCGATTAGCGAGCATGTATCGTAGTTTATTATTGGTTAATTCCACTTCCTTCATCATTTAAGTTATAACGTATCACTCACTTTTTGGAGGAGCAAACCTTGGTATCTACAGAAAACCGGTGACACAGGCGATTCCATCAAATACACCTTTTCATAGACGGATGTTCAACTCAGAAACCTCAGTGCAATGGTTGCATATGTAGATATTGTCAACCACCATACGATAAGGACCAGAGAGGTGCATGTCGTACTAAATTCAAATTATTGACGTTGATGTTTCCGCATAATCAAGCATGTAAAGCTATAAAGAATTCCTTTACAAATTGTAGGAGGAGTTACGCGTACAAACCGTCTCCAGAGGTAGGGAGATATAAGTACCAGCCGAATTTACATTCAGAGGGTTAGGGTCATGATGCTTCACGCCACTTTCAACAATATTTCAGTTATATCATGGTGGTCAGTTTTATTGGTGAAGAAAATCGGAGTACCTGGAGAAAACCATCGACTTGCCGCTAGTCACTGACATACTTCATCACATAATTTTGTATCGAGTACATTTCGCCCGAGCGAGATTCGAACTCACAACGTTAGTGGTGATAGGAACTGATTGCATATATAGTTATATATCTAACTACCATATGATCTCGGCCACGACGGCATCTACATTCAGAGGGGCTGTATACAGATATATGTACACGACATTGATGTCACTTTCGTCAACTGATAATTAAAACATGAGTAACAAGATATGATTATAATCTAACGATTATGAAGTCTCAAGTCTCCCAAACCGGCCACTGACAACAGGTTTAAAAAATAAATCAAAAGCTACCTTTGAAATCGAACAATGTTGAATTTTTGCGGTATTGTGGCGACCATTTTGAAAATGGAGACCGGCAGAAATTTTTCGATGTCGGGAATCAATTCAGGACATCATAATCTACCTACATATGAAATTTCGTTGAAATCGGACATTGTTGAATTTGTGCGGTATTGTGGCGGCCATTTTGAAAATGGCGACCGATAGAAATTTTTCAATGTCGGGAAACAATTCGGGACATCATTATCTCCACATATCAAATTTTGATGATATTGGACAATGTTGAATTTTTGCAGCCATTTTGAAAATGGTCACTGCTAGAAATTTTTCAATGTCGGGAATAAATTCGGGACATCATAATCTACCCACATATGAAATGTCGTTGAAATCGGACAATGTGGAATTTTTGCGGTATTGTGGCGGCCATTTTGAAAATGGCGATCGGAAGAAATTTTTCAATGTCGGGAATCAATTCGGGACATCATTATCTACCCACATATCAAATTTTGATGATATCGGACAATGTTGAATTTTTACCGGCCATTTTTTATGCCGTGTTTCAGCAACCATTTTAAAAATGGCAGACATCTCGAAATTTTGAAAAGCAGAATTGCTCCTCTAATGGTGACCTATCACTAAGTCAAATTTTATGTCTCTATCATTATCCATTTAGAAGTTATCAACATTAATGTACGAAAATTCAACTTTCCCATAGTATTATATAGTAGCCCCCACCCTCTTTGAACCCCTCAAAATATAACTTTGACCCCCTTTACCACAAAGCTGAAATCTTTAGGACCAACTAGAAACATATATCTATAACTCCATCAAGTTTCATGGAATTCTGTCCTGTAGATCCTGAGATCTGCCGTGGATAAGTTCATGTGCCACGGAAAGAAAGAAAGAGGAGAATAATAATAATAATAATAAGAAGAAACGAAACAAAAGCAATAAGTCTCCAAACGTTGTTTGGGAGACTTAATAACTGATACCACCTAATATTTCTACTATTGTATATATGTTAGCCATATACTACTGTATATATAAAAACTAACGTGAAATCCAAGAAATGGTCAAGACTTTAATGTACACATTATGTACCCACTTGATGTCAATCTACATTCATGCCTCTTAACATTTGTAATATTGACCATTTCATACCTTTAATCTTTCTGTTTCAGGGTAATGAATCAATGTTTGTGAGACTTAAAGAAGGAACATGTTTAAACAACTGTTGTGGTAAGGTTAACATGTTTAAACAACCATTGTGGTAAGGTTAGCATGTTTAAACCACTATTGTGGTAAGGTCAACATGTTTAAGCAACTGCTGTGGTAAGGTTAGCATGTTTAAACAACTGTTGTGGTAAGGTCAACATGTTTAAGCAACTGCTGTGGTAAGGTTAGCATGTTTAAACAACTGTTGTGGTAAGGTCAACATGTTTAAGCAACTGCTGTGGTAAGGTTAGCATGTTTAAACAACTGTTGTGGTAAGGTCAACATGTTTAAGCAACTGCTGTGGTAAGGTTAGCATGTTTAAACAAATGTTGTGGTAAGGTCAACATGTTTAAGCAACTGCTGTGGTAAGGTTAGCATGTTTAAACCACTGTTGTGGTAAGGTCAACATGTTTAAGCAACTGCTGTGGTAAGGTTAGCATGTTTAAACAACTGTTGTGGTAAGGTCAACATGTTTAAGCAACTGCTGTGGTAAGGTTAGCATGTTTAAACAACTGTTGTGGTAAGGTCAACATGTTTAAGCAACTGCTGTGGTAAGGTTAGCATGTTTAAACAACTGTTGTGGTAAGGTCAACATGTTTAAATAACTGTTGTGGTAAGGCTAACATGCTTAAGCAACTGCTGTGGTAAGGTTAATATGTTTAAACAACTATTGTAGTAAGGTTAACATGTTTAAGCAACTGCTGTGGTAAGGTTAACATGCTTAAACAACTATTGTGGTAAGGTTAATATGTTTAAACAACTGCTGTGGTACGGTTAATATGTTTAAACAACTGCTGTGGTACGGTTAATATGTTTAAACAACTGCTGTGGTACGGTTAATATGCTTAAACAACTGCTGTGGTACAGTTAACATGCTTAAACAACTGCTGTGGTAAGGTTAACACGTAGCAGCCAAATAAATGTGATTTTTTTTCTCCTCATACAATTTAACATGCAAGGATGTGGATGATTAAAAATAGCATTGTTTTTAATTATGCGATTTTTTGCCATTAACATAATCGTTTATTTCTGTCCCTAGATTCTTCTCACCTATGAAAGAAGCGCATACAATATCGGCAAAAATGGTGGGCATACATTTTCATTTACATTGGTGAAGACATACTTTACACATGATAACAGGCATTTAAACGGAAAAAAAACCAAAATATTCTCGTGCAAATTGGTAAAATCTATTTATATATATTTGTACCTGAAATTAGTATAGTAGGCCTTAAATGTGGTATGTGGTTTAAGCCAGTTTACCTTACTGATGGGGTACTAATATGGGATCATTATTTTAATAACACTTTTGTCACAATTGCAGATGATAAAATACAGCATACTAAACGACATTGGGGTATGTATCCTGATAGTGATGTATTTAATTATCGGTAGCTAAACGTCCATGTTTCGTTCATATTCTAAACGTGAAAAAGTTCAGATATATACGAACTATACAGAATTGAGAGCGGAATGGGAAAAACGGAGGCTACGAATCTTAATCCTTTTGTAGCGGCTTTTACGAAATCTATAAAGGATTCTTTAAGGTATATGGAGTGAGACCCTCTTCAAACATGTTACCCACTATGATCCACAGTCAGGCTTTCCGTATTGAAGCCCCCATGTGACATCGAAAGGGCATCCCTTCTTCGCCACCTGGGAATGCTCTTTGAGTTACTTGCTCCAAACGAATTAAATTACTTAGATTTCTAATATTTTGTACGTTCCCGATGAAGGTACGTTATTCCCGAAACGTGTCTTGTGAATGTAATTAAATATTAACATTCTTATTTTAATGTTAAACTTCTTTCACATCTCACAAAATTCGAGTTAACCTAAGTTCAAAATGAGGTTTTCATTGGTTAATCCAAAGTTCACCGGGCTGTAATGTCCAAAGGTGTGTTGTCAGGTAATTATGTGGAGTGCCGTATGTGACATATAATTTAATCAGATTATATACAATATGACTGTAACATCTCGCGTGTCGTAGATTTATTCAGCATTAATATGTTGATAGTGGTAATCGGTTAACTGCAATTTATACTAGAAGACAAAACCAATGTTAATCGGTTTGACTGCAAGTATTCAACTTCATTTATTTGTAACACTTATTCAAGGAAGTTCTCAAACTGGAATATGATACTGTATTTCTATATTTTAGAACCTTTGGCAAGAGTCTGTAAGTAATCATTTGTTTAGTTTTTTAACAGTAATTTATGGGTGAGTGATTGCTGATTAACTCCAAATGAACAACATTTCAGCTACCGGTATATCATGGCGCGAAGAAGATACATTTGATGAGAAGATAATGATATGCGCTTTGTACTAGACCAACACGCTTAATTGTATTTTTACAGCGCTAGCTCACTGAAACAACGAGTCACGGGTAGATATGTGCCTACCCTCGGATCCATTATCCTGATTCCCAGCCAACAAGTCTTTACCCTTTGCTCCTTAATGCTGCGTGCTTAGCGGAGAAGCCAAACACAGACATTTTCATAGTCTTTTGTTTGACCCGATGGGGACTCGATCTCACGATCTACCGCACTCGAGACGAGCCCGATAACCATTACACCATCGATGTGGTTACAATAATTTATAAGTCAGCTAAATTGTGCTAATTTACTGTAAACTATTATATTGAAAATGACGTCTTTTTCTTCTTAGTTCTATTGGTTACGCCCGTTGTTAACCGCAAGGTTCATATAAAGTTTCACCAGTTGGCTCAGAGCCAAACATTACTGTAGATGCATTTGTTTTATAAATGGGTCCTGCTTCATTTCTTCTATGTTGATAGGTCAATATATATTTGTGTGGCGTTAATACAGAATTTTGAGATTACATAATTATTTATTCATTTTTACTTTAGAAAGTAATTAGCCAAATAGTAAGAATATCTTTAGAACATTTCATTTGCTCCTGGTGACAGTATTGTACGAATCAGCATGCTTGCACTCAAAGACTTAGGTGTTATCAAATGACTAAAAAATAAATCGCAACTCCTTTAACATTAACGTTTCGGAGCTCAAGTCATTTAATAAATGAATTGGCGACTTTTGATATCGAGTGACATGATATTTATCAATCCAAGAAGTGATAATCAGTTCGGCCGTTAGACTAGGTTATTGTCATTTCTTCTGGAATGATAAATCATCGTGTCAACCTTATCAAAAGTAATTAATAGTCTGATGTAATTACTGCTCGAATCAAGTGAGCAGTAAGTCATCTAAATTAATCACGAGAACATGTTTACACAGGTCTAAAAGTGGTACTGGGTGGAAGTCAATATTGCCAAAGTATAATTTTAACGCTATGTAATAATTATAGATTATTATATGACATTTTTCATATCACATGCCATATCAACCCTCGGGCCGAGGGCTAATATAGGTCGAGGGTCGATATGGCATGTGATATGAAAAATGCTATATCATAACCTATTTATCATATGCGTCTTTCTTCATATTTGTGAGAGCTGATCGTTTCCAGAAACCATGTAGCGTGATTTGGGATATGATGCAATAATGTCATATATCTACGTTTTTATTATATGTATTTAGAGACATACTCCTTATACTCATAGTTACACTTCTTATAGTCCTATAATATATGACCTCGCATTTATAAAGTCTAATTTTAACGTTTTCATGCTGATTTTTTCATTTTTATTTTTTATTTAAATGCGAGGTCATATCGGAAATGTCAAAATATACGTAGCATGTCAAAAAATAAAAACAGACTCTATTCTGAGTAAAAAGTTATAAAAGTAGCTTTACCTTACATAGTTATGGTAATTTAAAGTCTATAATCCATCACATTCATCATTATTCCAGTGAAATAGTCTCAGTGTTTTTGACAGGAAGACGTTGATATTCAAATATGGCGGTTAAGAAAATTTTAAAAATGTTGAACGAAGCGAACGTTAAATCAACGAGGATTAGTTCCAATGAAAAATACAGCGATAACTTCAGAAACTAAGAGTTACTACTCAACAAATACATCATATTTAACCAAATACAATTTTGACGGTGAGCGAAGCAATCCTCATTCACCGTGAACAGCCGCCCAAATTACAATTTTAGAAATTCAGGTTTTCTTGACATGGACATTTCTTTCTGAAGATTGAACAGCACTTGCACATGCTGCACTGACACGGTAAATCACATGATCCATTGCATTTTTCAGATGGCTTTACTTCAGCAACGATTTCGTCGTCTGTAAGAAATGTTAAGATTTCTTGTCGAATGCACTTCTCATCCTTATTAAGAATTAATTGTGCCACCTCCTTTTCTGTTGTTTTAAGGGAAAGAGTAACCTTATCGTATAGTACTAAACTATATCCAGCTCTCCCATCTCGGGCACAACGACGGTCTCCTGCCAGTATGACAGAAGGGTTTTGGGGCATCCAATGTGCATGACTAAGTCGACATCTCGTATGTCCAAACCCATACCTAGGGCGACTGTGGCAACTATGCATCTTATGTGACTATCACCCTTCTTGAATTCATCGATAATTCTATCTTTGGAGTCTTGATGTGTACTTTTATGGTACATTTCAAGTAAAATGTGCAAAGAGTCTATTTTGTCGTCTACATATGCCATTTTACCAAGACAGTCTTTCAGGGTGCAAAAAATCTCGGAGACTGTGTCAATGGAAAGACAGTATATAATGGTCTTTTTAGAATTGCTCCCTTTGACGCGTATATGTTCAATTAACCAGCTTAAACAAGTTTCATATTCTGTACTTTTCTTTTTTACAATTTCAAGAAATATGTTAGGCCTGTCTGGTGACTTGAATATCACATCGGTGTTGTCTTCCATTAATTGCAAATGTTCCATTATATCCCCTTTCATTTTCTTTGATGATGTCGCAGTTAACGCCATAACCGGAACCTTAAAAAAACTTCTTAGTTCAAACAGCTGTTGATATTCTTTGCGGAAATCATCACCCTATTCAGAAACACAATGTGCTTATGAGAACCGTTAAAATCACTATAGCGGTGAATGAGGATTGCTTCGCTCAACGCAAACTCGTCAGGCAGTGCATACTGTATTGTGAATTATTTGCCTGAGAAGATACATGCAGCTAGAAAAAAAACCCAATTTCATCAAAGCCGCAAAACTGACTGATTTCTTTTTATTTTACCGTGATCTGGATAATTTGTATGAATCACTATTATACTTTACGGAAGATTGAAGCTGCTTACCACAAACAAAATACTTTATATTGATAGTATAATACTTTGAATACTGTTTATTACCAAAAACAGGGGTTGTTACCTGCATTTTATTAGCAAACATTAAAAAAGTCTAAACAATGGACAAACAGTTCGTTTTGTGACATATTTGTTTAGAATCCGTAAATTTAATCAACACTGATTTTAAACTATGGCGGCAGAAGAATGAGTTCGCCTTGGAAAAGTAATTGTCAGTTCTAATGAGATTAACGATTCTACAGATAAGGTAAGTTAATTATTTAATCATTTTTATTGTTAATGGGTGTAAATTACATGATTCGGGGTGTGTGCAGTGGGTTAACTTGTGAATCTGCCCCCGACTTGAAATGACAGCGGAAAGTGCTACGTATATTTTCACATTTCCGATATGACCCCGCATTTAAATAAAAAATAAAAATGAAAAAATCAACATGAAAACGTTAAAATTAGACTTTATAAATGCGAGGTCATATATTATAGGACTACACTTCTTATACAACACAAGATGATGTTTCCTTCGTATTCCATTTTGACAGTAACAGACGACGGAAGTAAACAACGATACATTAATAACGAAAACTGATCGGACCGGAAAACGTGAATTTCGGATGAAATTTTTTTTTTCAAAAAAGAAGAATAATTGTGAAAAACTAAATACTTGATTTAATGCAGAATTTTCGACCGCCATTCTGAAAAATCCATACCCCCCATGTAATACGCCACACATTACTACACCCCCATGTAATACGGATCAGATTATTACACCCCTGGGAGATATGACTTGTTGCATTTCGGATTTATCACATATGCAAAATTAAACATATCTTGAGTAAATATATGATAATTATAATTACATATATTAATTTATCATAATTTGTTGTTATTACGTCCTAAGGTAAACCCCCGATCGTATGCTGTCGTAATGGAGGATACTTTAAGTATGGAATCTTCTCACCAAGGTGTGTATGTCCACATGGTTTTAGTGGTAGATTTTGTGCTGGTAAGTGAAATATTTTTGTATTTGAATAATTCAATATACACTTGAACATATGAAACGTATGACAATCAGAGGCCACAAATCGAAAACCGAACAATATATTGGCCCTCAGACAAAAAATGGTACACAGATACACCTCAAAGGAAGCTAACAAATAAGCAACACGAACCCCACTGATAAGCGGTGATGACCTCAGCTGCTCTGGCATGAGAATCAGTTTATGCACACTTCTGGCAAACGTCGTGTTACTGATGTTATAAATCCGGTGACAAGTCTGGAATGGAGTAAGATGAACGGGAATGTGACCTCGTGAGACAATTATATTGATCTCGTTATTTTGAGCAAATATTTACCATGAATCCATTTACATGATGCTCCATGCCCATCATCACCAATAATAAACATAAATTTAAACCAGAGGTTCATCTGCGTCTGTATCGCTCACATTATGTTCATATATAGTTTATGTTCAATGAAGTATAGATTTTAAGAAACAGTATTATATTCATTTTTACACAGATGTTCAGCTGTAACCCATTTGAGTAGGGTTAGTGGTTATGGTGTTCAACGCCACATTCAACAATATTTCGGTTATATTGTGGTGGTCAGTTTTACTGGTGGCGGAAACCGGAGTACCCGGAGAAAACCAACGACCTACAGCAAGTCACTTACAAACTTTATCACCTCGGGATTCGTTAGTGGTGACAAGCACTCATTGAATCGGTAGTTGAAATCAAACTACCATACGATAGCAATCACGACGGCCCCACTAAAGTAGGACTTAATATGAGCGTTGATAGAGGAAATATGTCGACATACTACCAAAAGCACAATTCATTTCGTATTTTGACCCCTTTTAGACCCCTTTTCAAAATATAATAGCAATTTTGTATGGCCCTTCAATAACCAATTAAGATGAACACTTCGCAAAACTTGCATTGCGTACCTTCCCTTGGTGTTGTGTATTGTATTCGTTCTGCACACTACTATAGAGCCTCTTTTTTTAAGGGTCATACTGTTCAGTGGAGAAATTACTCCTATTTTAAAGGTGGGGGCTGGACTTTTATGTGTCCAAGCTGAAACAACAATGTGATCAAATAATTACCTACATCATTATACGTTTATTGTGTTTCAGTGAAGAATCATCCGAAGCGTAAGTATATTGTCACTTGATTGTCAAACGTAATAAGGTTGCAGTACAAATAAGCAGTGACAGTCGGAATGAAATGTCGTGGAGTCCACTGATATATCAAAGGCTTAGCGACCACTGTTAAGTGGAGTACATAAAACATGCGTGGTAAATGTCAGACCACTTGTAGGATTGACCGAAAATGTCATTGAGCAGCTGAACTTAAGAGCTATCGTACGAAGATCAAATATTATATATATATATATATATAATATTTTTTTGCTCATACAGCCGTTTTGAGTATAAAAACAGCATTTAATTTGGTAAAAATACATTTATAATTCCGTATTATGCCATTGATTCAGTGAAGCGTAATGTTTTGTCGTCCATGTTTTTAACCTTTTTTGGGGACTGAATATATGCTGACATTCAGAGTTGAAGAACCAATGAAAATTTGTGTAATAAATTAAGTTCGTAATATATAAGATCTAATTCTAACATTGTTTGGTGTAATTTACAGACGTATATATATATACAAACAATGTTAGAATTAGATTTTTGAGCTGTCAAATCTTTGTTCTTCCCTCGACGGGATTTGAACTCACACTATTGATACACTGCAACGCCATTCCCTTAGCCTTACGTCCAGCGCCTTAGACCACTCGACCACATCCTCTCCTTAAAAAACGGAACTTCAATAATCGTAGTGCTACCTTGTCTCGTAAGACAAATCTAGAGATAGACATAAGACATGTGTATATATATTTATCCTGCAAGCAGTACATTTGCTGTACAAATATGCTATGCGAATAATTTTTTGCTTTATTCGTACTATACGAATAAACTTTTCAACCTACGAATAAACTTTTCAGCCTACGAATAAACTTTCCTGGTACCCCGTAGCTATGTACAGCGGAGGGCGCAGATAAGTATGAAACTGGTACTAATGTAACGCGAACCACGAAGAAGACACCCTTAACAACATTTATGAAAGGCGAGGAATGACGCTTGTTTCTGTCCTTTTGTTTGAATCTGACAAGTTTTCCAACTTTTTTGACATTGCAGGGTAAACACAATATACGTACATTGTCGTTAAATATAAAATATATTTGTACTCGCTGCGAAACAGGCCTGAAAAGCTCGCCAAAGGCTCGCTATTCTGCCTGTTTCTAAAGCTCATACAAATAAATTTTATATTTACCGACAATGTACGTATATTGTATATATATACGTCTGAAAATTAAACCAAACAGTGTTAGAATTAGATTTTTGAGCTGTCAAATTTGTGTTCTTCCCTCAACGGGATTTGAACTCACACCATTGATACACTGCAGCACCATTCGCTTAGCTTTATGTCCCGCGCCCTAGACCACTCGACCACATCCGCTCCATAAAAATGGAGCTTTAATAGTTGAAGTGTTACCTTGTCTCGTAAGGAAAATCTAGAGATAGACATAAGACATATGTCTAAAACATTCATTCGCAAAATCTTTCAATGTATGATAGATAGAGGATCGCGATAGACAGGTATGATATATAGATTATCACAATAGACAGGTATGATATATAAATGATCACAATACATGTATGATATATGGATGATCACAATAGACAGGTATGATATATAGATGATCACAATAGAAAAAATGTCGGTGCAATGTGGAAGGTCAAAAAGGGGGAGGGGTTCTCAGGGTATGCTACTAATTTTGCTCTCTAAGCTATTATATGTCGTATATTCAATCATATAACTCTGTCGACATTATGGTGCATAAGACAATGTCTAGATACAATGTTAATTTATTTCAAATTTGACATCAATTGAATACACTCTAGACCCTTGTGTCATTGACTTCCTATTTTGTTTGTAAAGAAACCATAAACTCTATTTATTGTGTGTATACCTATTGTACTCTGGTAAATCATTTCCCTGAATATCTCAGTAAAAATTAGATCCGTCGCGAAGTAGCTTTCGGGTTATTTAAAGGTTTGGTCCCAAAAGACTAATATAACCCCTGCACCAAGCTAGGAAAGTGAGCGGTCATATATTAAGTATTTTAGATATCGATTTTGCCACACCACAGTGTGGTATTTTTCGTTTTTCGTTTGGTTGATGAATATATTTTGTATGAATAAAAACTTAGATATCAAATTTAGTGCGAACGACCTGTTTCTGGAATAATCTTCATCAGGTACGTTCAAAATCGAAAGCTTGGAAAGCCAAATAATATAAAAGTTTTGTGAACAATTAAATCAAAGGGTCTAAATAGGATAGCCAATAATCGGCTAAGATCAGCTATGCCTGAGTGAGGAAATACCTTAATTTTGATAAAAATTACATTGTATAGAACCTGTTAATTTCAATATTGAATATATCTAATAAACCATGTCAGTGCGACACACTGACCACTGAGCGAATGATGGCCTCGTGGCCTAATAGTACACCAGCAGAAGTGATTGTAATTAAAACGTAGATATCTAATTTAGTGGGCACGACGCGTTTCTGGAATAACCTTCGTCATATACGCTCAAAATAATAAAAACGTAGACATCAAATTTAGTGTGCAAGACATGCTTCTGGAATAGCCTTCATCAGGTACGCTCAAAATCGAAAAAGTGGAAAGCCTAATAATTTAATGTTTTGGGAGTAATGAAATCAAAGAGCCTAAATAGGATAGCCAAAATCAGCTAATGTCACCTATGCCTGAGGGAGGAGAACCTTAGTTTTATTAATAATTACATTATTTAAGAACTGTAAATTTCAATATTGAATACTCTAATAAACCATGTCAGTGCCGAAGACATACATACATCTAATAAACCATGTCAGTGCTGAAGTACTGACTACTGGGCGGATGATAGCATCGGGGACTTCTAGTCTACCAGCAGAGGTATAGACCCATTGATTGTAGTAAAAAAGTAGATATCAAATTTAGTGCGCATGAAGCGCTTCTGGAATAACTTTCATCATGTACGCTCAAAATAAATTATCATCAGACAAGCTTCGACAATCGAGAATAGAGTATATTATTATTATCCACTGTTTTCCTAAAGCGTTCATGTTACAGATTGCTCCTCTAGCCTATGTAAAAATGGTGGTACATGTTGTTGTTTCTAAAACGTTCATGTTACAGATTGCTCCTCTAGCCTATGTAATAATGGTGGTACATGTTGTTGTTTCTAAAGCGTTTATGTTACAGATTTCTCCTCTAGTCCATGTAACTATGGTGGTACATTTTCTAGTTTCTTAAGCTTTCGTGTTACAGATTGCTCCTCTAGTCCATGTAGTAATGGTGGTACATGTTCTAGTTCTGCCAGGGGATATACATGTACATGTAATGCAGGATATACTGGTGCTACATGTAATACAGGTATGTACAATATTTATAATACATGCATTCAAATTAGCTGTGATAATAAACGATGATGGAATGTCCCCTTTTAATCTGTTTATGGAAAGTTTCTTATGAATATTTGCCCAGTGTCTATAATAATGAAATCCTGCTCTAAATCCCGACGAACAACTGATTGTATTTTAATATGAGTCTCTTGATATACATAGAAACACATCCAGCATTATTTAGCATTTGGATTTATATGAAAATATATCGTTTTTGTAATAGCAATAAGCTATTAAAAATTAAAATACAAACTGATTTTGTTTGTTTTATCTTAGGTTAAGGTTACGTGTTCTAGTTTCTAAAGCTTAACGACACTTTCAACAATATTTCAGTTATATCGTGGAGGTCAGTTTTATTGGTGGAAGAAATCGGAGTACCCAGAGAATACCACCGACCTGTCGCAAGTCACTGACAAACTTAATCACATAATGTTGTATCGAGTACATCCCGCATGATCGAGATTCGAACTCACAACTTTAGTAGTAATTGGAATTGATTGCTGAGGTAGTTGGAATTCCAACTACCATAAAATCACGAACACAACGGCCCTTTGTTGTTTGATTATGTGAGGTCAGTAGTATTTCAATGATATTATGACGGTTCGTTTTTGTTGGTGGAGGAAACTCGAGACTGTTATAGACCTACCACAAGTCACTGACAAACCTGATAACATAGAGGTGTGATTCGATGGCAGCTTGGCACAGGCAGCCGCTGTAATTAAAACCACTTATGTTCAGCGGAAAAGTAAACAGTTCAAAAAAGTTTTACAAAACTGTTTCTATTCAAATTTCAATAAAGACGTCAATAAGATATTTCAGAGATCTCTCGATATAGTCAGTAGTCAGACTTTGTTGTCTCGGAGTTTTTACATCGGATAACTCGAATTTGTTGTAGCTTTGCCTTTAACTGATCTTTGACATTTCAGTGAGGGGCGGTTAAGAACAAACTTTAAGACAAAAAAGATGATTTCAATTTTCCCATTGTAAACTTTCCATTCACATGTAGCAACATTCCAGCAGCACCTGCATATGGATTATATATCTCTCAGTTGATACACTATTCCAGAGCTTGTGGTTCCCATCAGGATTTCCTTGATAGAGGGTTGCTGCTAGCAATTAAACTACTGAACCAAGGGTTCCTCTTATTTAAGTTGAAGTCATCCCTTCGAAAGCTTTGCGGTCGCCACCATGACTTGTTTGACCGTTATGGAATATATGTGTCACAAATGACCACGGATATGATCCACTTATCATAAGCACTTCCCGGTCCTTTCCTCGTTCATGACTTACCACCGGGTTTGCAACTAGATTAACACGACGGGTGTCACTAGTGGAGCAGGAACTGCCTACCCTTCCAGAGCACATGTGTTCACCCCCAGTTTTTAGTGGGGTTCGTGTTACTCGATCTTTAGTTTTATATGTATACTTTTTATTTTGGCCATTGTATTGTCTGTTCTTCTTCGATATACGGATTATGATTACCCCTTTGGTAACTTCCAGCTCTTCTCTGAAAATCTGATATTTCAAAAAATTCTCTGTCCCTTCGACATAAGATAGAACGAGATCGACCCCAAACAATGCATATACCCAGTAAATATGCAATTACATACACAAGTATACCAACAAATAAACGGTAGAGAAAACCGAAGGAACAATTGGACAATCCAGAGGCACTGGCAACAGTGGACACAAGACACCGAAAGAATTCGAGAAAAAAAAAAAAAAAAAAAAAAAAAAACCACCACACACACACACAAAACTAAAAAGATGAGCAACACGGAACCCACCAAAAATAGGGAGTGAACTCAGGTGTTCGCGAAGAATAATCAGTTTCTGCCTCTCATAAAACACCCGTCATATCGGTCTTGTACCGATTATGTCTAGACAGTGGCACAACATCATAACTGGGTTCCAAGTTTTCACTTACAAAATGAAAAGAAAACCTCATTTGGTGTTTAAAAACAGTCTCTCCCTTACTCAATGAACATATAATAAATATGTTTATCTTATAACTTGTAGCAACTTATTGATGTTGTTTTTATTTTCAGTTATAGATCGTAAGTATATATCTCCAATGAGTAATCCATGTTTTTAAGTGATATTTGTTTTTAGACAACGAACGTTAGAGAATACCGAAGGGCAATCAAAAAAGGCAATCCAGAGAAAATGGCAACATAGGGTACACAAGACGAAGAAAAACAAAACAAAAACACAACACAATAATATGCATTGGACACTACTATGGGCAAACAAACACAAATCACACGGAACTCGGAACGTAAAAATACATAATAGGACAACACAAAAGCATAGGAAGACCAAACAATATACTAAATATAGAACAAAAATTCAAAACCAAATGATAAAAAGGGGCAAATATCGACTGAAATTGAAACAACTGCCTCGGAATATTATACAGTCATTTGTTTTTCTCAAATAACGGATACCTTTACAAGTTACGTTCGCTTTCCCTATCTACATATAATAGACCAAAAGACTGTAACTGAAGACGTAGACCACCTAATTTTGACAGTTGATACGATATTCTAGAGCTTGTTTTCCTATAAGGATTTCCTTGATAAATGTTGTTTCTAGTGTTGCTTCCATTAAGGAAGCTACTCAACACAGGGTTCGTAGTAAAGACGAAATGATATAAGAGTAACACAGCGAGTGTCTTATTAGAAGCAGGAAGTACTTACCTTTCGCGAGCACCTGGTTTCACCCTATGCGTTTGGTGGGGTCCGTGTTGTTCATCTTTTTACTTTTTTTGTGTTGTATTCTTTTATTTCTTTGTCTTCGTCCTGTGTCTTGTGTAACCAATGTTGACAGTGCCTCTGGATTGTCTTCGTCCTGTGTCTTGTGTAACCAATGTTGACAGTGCCTCTGGATTGTCTTCGTCCTGTGTCTTGTGTAACCAATGTTGACAGTGCCTCTGGATTGTCCATTCGTGATTGCACCTTCGATTTTATGTATATTTATTTTCGCTGTCACCATGACTTCTTGGTGTGACGAGCATTTATACAGAATCATTGGCGCTTAAACTGTAGCTATGTTTTGTTTGTGTGCCAATCAGTGACGTTTAAGCTGTCGCTATGTTTGGTTTGTTTGCCAATCAGTGGCGTCTAAACACTCCACTATGTTTTTTTTGCTTGCCAATCAGTGGCGTTAAACTGTCGTTATGGTTGGGTTGTGTGCCAATCAGTGGCGTTTAAGCTATCGCTATGTTTGGTTTGTTTGCCAATCAGTGGCGTCTATGCACTCCGCTATGTTTTGTTTGTTTGCCAATCAGTGGCGTCTATGCACTCCGCTATGTTTGGTTTGCTTGCCAATCAGTGGCGTTAAGCTGTCGCTATGGTTGATTTGTGTGCCAATCAGTGGCGTTTAAGCTGTCGCTATGTTTGGTTTGTTTGCCAATCAGTGGCGTCTAAACACTCCGTTATGTTTGGTTTGTTTGCCAATCAGTGGCGTCTAAACACTCCGCTATGTTTGGTTTGCTTGTCAAACAGTGGCGTTAAACTGTCGTTATGGTTGGTGTGTGTGCCAATCAGTGGCGTTTAAGCTGTCGCTATGTTTTGTTTGTTTGGCAATCAGTGGCGTTAAGCTGTCGCTATGTTTGGTTTGCTTGGCAATCAGTGGCGTCTAAGCACTCCGCTATGTTTGGTTTGCTTGCCAATCAGTGGCGTTAAACTGTCGCTATGGTTGGTTTGTTCGCCAATCAGTGGCGTTTAAACTGATGCTATGTTTAAGCTGTCACTATGTTTAATCTGTCACCATACATAAACTGTTGCCATGTTTGAACTGTCGTTATGTTTAAACTGAAGTTATGTTTAAACTGTCACTATGTTTAATCTGTCACCATACATAAACTGTTGCCATGTTTGAACTATCGTTATGCTTAAACTGAAGCTATGTTTAGGTGGCGTTTAAACTGGCGCTATGCTTAAACTGAAGCTATGTTTAGGTGGCGTTTAAACTGGCGCTATGCTTGGTTTGTTGGCTAACTCTTACTTCTAGGAAAATAATAAATTTGTGAAGATAAATTGTGATAATGTGTTTTCAGTCTCACAATGTAAATGATCAAACAGTTGATCAGCATTTCTGGATAAATGTGATTATTGTATGACCTCCATCGCCTCTGTCGTATGATATGATAGTGATTTCTACTACCGCATATTTAGATGTGTACCCAATTTCAGGGGCGGATCCAGTATCTCAAGTTAGGGGGGGGGGGGGGGGCGCACTTAAAAAAATTGCGCCGAGCGGTTGGAGGCGCGAAAATGCTTGGGGTATTTCGTGTGAAAAATCACGATTTTACGCCAAAAAAATCATATTTTTTCCAATTTTAGGGGGGCGCGCGGCGGGTGCCCCCCCCCCCTGGATCCGCCCCTGGATTTAGCATTGCTATAGCAATTATCAAAATTTTACGGAGATTACACTCACGTTTCTCTATAAATAATAATGATAACCAGATATACGATAATATGACTTTTCTACCGTTACAGTTTATGATACAGTGACTTCGCAATTATGGTTTATTTCAAATTCAATTAAAACAATTGGCTTTTATTGTTTGACTACTCTCAAAATAAATTATCATCAGTCACTACGAATTCGGCAAAACGAGATTATTGTTATCCACTGTTTTTCTGGGGCCGTCGTGGTCGTGATCATATGGTAGTTGGATTTACAACTGCATATGTAATCAGTGCACATCACCACTAAAGCTGTGAGTTAGAACCCCGTTCATGGCGAGGTGTACTCGGTACACCAATATGTGATGAAGTTTGCCAGTGACTTGCGACAGGTCGGTGGTTTTCTCCGGTTTCCTCCACCAATAAATCTGACAGCCACGATATAACTGAAATATTGTTGAACGTGGCGTTAAACATCATAGATCATAAACCATAAATCAAACCAATGTTTTTCTAAAGCATTCATGTTACAGATTACTCCTCTAATCCATGTAACAATGGTGGTACGTGTTCTAGTTTCTAAAGCATTCATGTTACAGATTGCTCCTCTAGTCCATGCAACAATGGTGGTACGTGTTCTAGTTCTGCCACTGGATATAAATGTACATGTAATGTAGGATATACTGGTGCAACATGTAATACAGGTATGGACACGATTTATTATACATGTTTTTATATTTCAATTATAGATAATTAAAAGTAAGAATCATGTAATCTGGTGTGTATTGGTATAACGTTTTCTCTCAGGCATGTTTTCACATTTATTACATTTTTTGCTCAATTTTACTATTGATATCTATTAAACAATAAATAAAAACGAATATAAACCTGCTATATAGATGTAGAAGAACATATATTTATGTATTTAATGCAAATGAAATTACATATTAAAATGTAGATTTATTTTCCAGTTTTGTTTTTTATATAGAAAAGTTTGAAGGTAACAAAGGGGTAATCAGAATCCGTAAATTGAAGATCGAGTAACATGAACCCCGCTAAAAACCGGAGTGAACTCAGGTGCTCCAGAAGGGTATGCAGTTCCTGCTCCACTAGTGGCACCCGTCGTGTTAATCTGGTTACAAACCCGGTGATAAGTCATGGATGAGGAAAGGACTGGGAAGTGCTTACGACAAATGGAACATATCCGTGGTCATTTGTGACACAGATATTCAATATAATCAAGAGGAACCCTTGGTTCAGTAGCTTCGTTGTTAACATCAACCCTATATCAAGAAATCCTGATAGGAACCACAAGTTCTGGAATAGTGTATCAACTGAGAGATATATAATCCATATGCAGGTGCTGCTGGAATGTTGCTACATATAAATGGAAGGTTCACAATGGGAAAATTGAAATCATCCCTTTTGTCGTAAAGTTTCGTTCGTAACCGCCCCTCAATTTCGAGGTGTATTTCAATGTATGAAGCAGACCTATATGTATCTGTGGTATCCTTTATGTTTTAATGGCCAACATTTATGGCGAGCATAAAAAGTACTTCTTTTATTTAGAATGATATAGTAATTCATGTCATATACAAAATTGTATTTAATTAATTCCTGGGTAAATTAGACTTCTATAAATAGGGCCTAGTTTTTCCACTGCGGCATAGAAACCCTCTATAACGGTCGTTCTCCTTATAGATACACGACTCGTCATTAATAAGTATCACTGTATCAGTTTGTTGGTAGTTTTCGTTGGTGACCATTTCTAAGGCAAAACAACTTCCGTTCATATCCATTATCTCCCCCTTACCTTGTAACAATCAACACATTTGTCCTTAGCTTGACATAGGCGTAATTCAGCGACACATTTTATTGTTTGCAATCTTGTTCTCGTCATCAATATAGCTTACTTAATATACACTTCAGGTAAGGTTAGATTTATGGTGTTTAACACCACTTTCAACAATATTTCAGTTATATCGTAGCGGTCAGTTTTATTGGTGGAGGAAACCGGAGTACCCCGAGGAAATCCCCGACCTGTCGCAAGTCAGACAAACTTTCTCCATAATGTTGTATCGAGTACACCTTGCCATCTATGTGGTTCGAACTCACAACTTTAGTTATGACTTACATTGATTTCACAGGTAATTGTAAATTCAACGACCGTACGATCACGACCACGACGATCCCCAATATACACTTCATCAATCAATCAACACTTAGATGATGAAGAATAAATAATATTATTATACCTTACATTATATATCATATATAAAATAAAAGTGATGTTTTAGCAAAATTGGTACCCCAGGGAAATATCACTGTTGTTCACCGGTCGACAAATGTTATGTTCCATGTCTGTCCGGAAATGTATCCGTTTTTGCATTCCGGAATTACAATCTTGACCGGAAGTTAACACAAATATGAAGTTTATGAAAACACAAGATAAAAACACACAAATAAGTGTTTATTGCATCCAACATTATTGTAAATAGAGTTTCGGTATAATAAAACAATTATTGCCTGCACTTGCGGTGAACATCAAAATTGTTCACCCTTGGGATGTTGTTTTCCATCGGGCTAAAGCCCTTGGGGAAAGCAACACCCCTCGGGTGAACAATTATGATGTTCACCTTAAGTGCAGGCAATAATTGCATAATGTCGTAACCTATTTTCAGCACAACAGGTAACAACTAATACCTGTGCCGACAACACATTTGTCAACTGCAACGATCCTAATATTTGTACATCAACGTTTAAAACGTATTGCCCGTTAACATGTGGATTATGTAGTAAGTATGCTATATATATATATGTTTGTTAATAAACGTCTAAAATGATTTGTGAAACAACAACAAGTGCACAAAACAATACAGTTATATTGTGTTATATATGTGTACATGTTATTTCTTTCTTAGTCAGTATTATGTTATATAAAATAATCCGACCGATCTTATAGCTCTGTACATCATGAGCTATGAATTTTATTTTAAAAAGCGTTGTATATGTTTATCAATATACATAATTCAGCAGAAATTCAAAAGTATTAAGGACTATGTAGATATAATTTTACTATCAAACAGACCATTTGATCTGACTGTTAATTCTACTTTATAAATCAATCAGATTTCATCTGTTCTATGAGTTTTAGTGAAAAATAACCGCATAGGTCTGATATAAATGTGTCTACGAGCGAGCCACAATATAACTGAACTATTGTTGAAAGTGGCGTTAAACACCACAGCCCTCACCCTACAAGGGAATTAGATCGCTGATAGAGTCACATGTTGTTAAGTCATTGTTTCGTTGACTTGAATATATTGGACAATGTTACACACTGTATTTAATGAGCCGTAAGTTATCTGCGATTTTAATTTATTTTTGTTTGTAATTAGCTTAGGTTGGTTTATGACAATATTTTCAAGCAATGATTACTTGGGTTATGTCGATGGGCCTCTCCAGGTAGTCTTGATACTCCCGCTAGAATGACCGCCGCGATAAAGAAAACTTTTCTGAGTGTGTCGTTAAATATGCATAACCATATATCATTTAAACTTCCGGCCTAATGAGTTTCATCAGAGTTGTATTCTATCAAACCACTTTATCCCGCATATGTTCTAATAGTCATTTTGGTCTACTGGTTTCATAGTGGATGCCATTCATTTTAATTTTATTTAACATGATATAAATAATGTCAGATGCACAATCGTTGAACACATTTGGAAATGTATCCTCTCGTCCGTTAAAATCGGTAAACACCTGAAATCGGTCACCATTTTGGAATGCACTGTCACGTGAGTTCAGATGTCGATGACGTCATTTATCCTGCAAACTGCGTCCAGAAATAGATAATGGATTTACTTTCACTTTGATCAAGACAACAATGAGATTTAAACAGATAAGAAAATATATCTATAGGTTTTGGTGTCTAAATGGTGCCATTTTACTACTATCATTTTGACTTAATAATCAAAGTCAAATATTTCCAGTAAAACACAGTCCGTAATGGATAATTTGCATATCCTGTGTTTGTTTACATTCCACTGTGCATCTTGACCTATATTTACAACTCAATTAGGCAACGGAAATTGCATTGTTTTCGTTTTGAAATTCAGTAATTCCTTAGACAACTTTCAGATTTTTAGCTGGAATATTTGTGGGCAATATATATGATTTAATATAAATTACATGGAATTGGATATGGATAAAATTGTACGTGAAAACAGATATCATCTGCTGAAAACAAGTGACAGCAAATACAAATTAATGAAAAAATGGGGAAATATAGAAAAAGCAAATTAAAGAATATTGTAAAATACAATCTCCTAGGCCTATTTGTGTTCCACGTGACAATTTTATGGTTGACCGATTTCAGGTAACGTGACTTGGGTGCCATTACAAAACATATGCAAACAGAAAAGGTCAACGAGCCGACATTTCCTCATCAAATTAAGCGATGTTTTGGTATTTTATTTGGCTTAAGTGCCCAAGTAAACATGGCATTTATCTTTGAGATAAATACCAATTTGAATGAGAATCATAAGGAAATGTCTTAACTGACCGATTTACGGTCACATGTGGATAATTACATTAATATCATATATATTATAGAATGACGAAAATGGTACAAATTATTGATAGACAATATATCAAACTATATATTTATGTGTTTCATGTTTTAAAGCTCCAGTCACAACACCAAAACCATGTGTGAACAATCCTCTGGTTAAATGTTCTAACTCAGGTATTTGTTCAACACCTCTAAAATCTGCATGTCAAGCTACCTGTGGATTGTGTGGTACGTACATTATTATGACTGAGTGAGTGATTGTTGTTTAATTCAGAGTGAAAATATGTTCAGCTATATGATGGCGGTTACATTGTCATAAATTAGCTTATTCTGTAAATATTTTTTTCATTGACAATTACATAATAGTAATAAGTTATACTTATTAAAATGTATTACACCGCAAAATAACAAAAATCTCAAGTTTTTATTGGAAAAAAACACGGATGAGAAAGGGGAAGTAAACCAGTAAAGGGAATATTTTGACTTGATACGAAACACTTCTAATAAAATGTTGCTCATTAGGAAATGTACGAAATTCTTATAAATGTTTGGTGAAATGGTAAGTAGGAAAGAATCTCCCGCCCGATACCAGACAACAGGAAGTTATGTTAACAACACATGCCTAATGACAGTGTACCATACATAGTACCAAAGATTACGATTACCATGCTTCAGCGTCTTGTTCATATTTATACATTGTATCAGCAGTCTAGAATGAAGTGGTTCGTTGCAAGACACACATTTCCGACGCTATCCACCATTTACAGCCTTCCATTGTGCCCTTCCGGAACACAATTTACTTCCTTATTTGTAAAGTTGTTATTGTAATCAATCTATCTAAGAACTGATCATTTGACAGTAAACATGTTATCTGCTTCTAAGATTTTCCGATTGGATATTGGAACTGCTCTGACGGTGTTTAAGTATTTTTTTGTTTTTCATTGATTAACTGTCGATCACTTTAATATTCATAAAATGTATTTTATGTTCACCATTTTCAATTTGAAATGTATTTTTGTAGGTACAACTGCGCCAGTGTCGTGGTTGATTATACCTGGTAAATAAACGTGTTTTTGTTGTTTATTAGAGATCATTAAAGTTGAAATGTACATTATGTTTCATCCTGATGGCTTGAAATCAAACAACTTCTTTTTTCCTCATTCATGACTTATCACCAGGTTTGTAACTAGATTAATACGACGGGTGCCAACCGTGGATCAGATACTGCCCACCCTTCCGGAGCACCTGAATTGACCACAGATTTTAATGGGGTTCGTGTTACTCGATCTTTAGTTTTATGTTCATGTTTTGTAGATCGTTGTTTGTCCTTTTGTCCTTTTTCGTTTGGCCATTGTGTTGTCTGTTCTTCGATTTCCGGATTCTGATTACCTCTTTGGTATCTTCAAGCGCTACTTAAATAAAACCAGTTTAATTATATTTCAAAAATACATAGACTGTCCATGCTTATGCTGCCATTCAATTTTGCTAGTTTGGACATTTTGAGTGGAAGGGTATCTGTGCAGATTTTTAAATTGTTTGTTTCTATCTGAATTACCCTTGTAGACACACGTATTACGAGGGGTGGGGTGGGGGGAGGAGATTGGGGTCCCGTTAACCGGTGTAACTCCACCACATCGTTGTGGTGTCTGTTCTAATAAACAATAGAGAATACCGAAGGGGCAATCAAAAATTGACAATCCAGAGAAACGGGAAACAAAACAAAAACACAACACAATATATGTTGTACACCGCTATACGCAAACAAACACAAACACTGTAACGGACATCACAACACAGAATTCAGAACGTAAAGAAACATAACCGGGAAAAACTAAGAAAGTGAGCTACACGTACGCAACCAAAAAACCGGGGGTGAACTCAGATGCTCACGAAGGGCGAAGGGTGAGAAGTTCCTGAATCTTATAAGACACCAGTCATGTTACGCTTACACCCAATATGTGTTGCATTGAACATCACTAAGACAGGACTTTGATTTCCAACGCCATATGTCTTGATGTCTATGGTTGTTCGTTTTGTTGTTAATTCTCTGACGGTTAGGTATATTTATTGTTGTTAATTTTATTCCAACTTTAGTCTAACAGCACATTTTTGTAACAAGGAAAACAATTTGACTTCAAAATATTTAAATTAAAACTAATTTTTTTTAAAAATTGTAGATTAAAAATACATTTCGATTTATGCATCAACGATGCTTTCTATGATTTTTTCAACACTAAAACTAATTAATTAATTGGCGTTTAACAAAATTTTGTACGATTGCACCTATATTGTGGTTCGTATTTATAGCATTTAGAAATTTAAACTAAATGAACAAAGTAAATATGTTAATGGCATCAGTGATAACAAGAATGATTAGTAAATTACGATTACGATGTTAATTCTGTATCATATCATTCAGCTTGATCAATCAGCATGTCAAACACGTGTTGATATTGGTAAGAAACTTTTCAAACCATTTTTATTTTCATATTCGTATTTTTGTGTGTGTTTGTTTTTTATTTTATTAGTACTTAATAATAACTAAAACTGTTGTATTGTTCTATGTTTGTTTTAATTGCTTGTTTTATTACTCTACACCGTAATTCATTATAAGGTGGTCCAAGGTTTATCTTTAATTATGTGGCTTTCCTATCCTATGAGCGTACCTGTGCACACTGAATTAGATATATATCTACGTTTTTATTACAACTCTGCTCATCCAGGGGTGATATTTAACTCATATGTGGAATTTCACTTTCACCATTTAATAAGAGGAAGGGTTTGGATTTGTAAAACTAGTTCAACTACGTCACTTCCTTTGATATAGAAGAAACTATACTAAGCTAGGAGCGTAATTATGATCTCTCTTCTGATGGTATCGTATTTTTTGGCTTTTCGTTTTATTTCATGTTAACTCATAGTCTTTATTCACAGGCACCTTGCAAAATGTTATGTCAGCTGCCAGTTGAAAATCATCAATTTGTCTAGGTGTGGCAAATATTTAGATCTTTGTCAAAACGTAGTTTCTGTCTCTGAGAGAGAAATTGATGACATATTGATCAAGACCATTATTTTGATTACGTACTCCTTGTGTAAGTCGCTTGCACCTCCTGGCTTCGTTATTGGCAAGACGAACAATGGGACGTGGCTTGACGACATTATATATATATATGTATTGTTACATAAAGTTTTTCTAGAATATTATAGTAACAGAGAGAAACAATCAACAATCAATTAAGTTTCTCTATTTTAATAAAATAACAAAATTTACTTAATAATAATGTACAAACGCTATGACATAATGTTGTATCGGGTACACCTCGCCATCAGCGGGATTCGAGCTGATAACTTTAGTAGTGATAGGCACTAATTGCATATGTAGTTGTAACTCCAACTACAATACGATCATGACCACGACAACCCCGAATATTTTATGTACACTGAACCAGTAACACTAGTTATACATGATCTGTTGTGAATGTCATACATCGGGTTCTAGAAGTTTAATAGAGATAATATACATAATGCAAATTTAGTAGCCTTAGTATCTTCCTTGAGTGGAGGGAGTAAGTTTTTTGTCGAGCAATTTGTCGGCTATATCATGGCGAGAACAAGTTACCTTTCCATGGGTTAATGATATCCACTTTGTGCTAGATCAACATGCCTAGTTTGATTTTTATAGTGCTAGCTCACTGACACAACAATCCGTGAGAAGATATGTCTTTCCACCTCTTCTTCTTCTTCTTCTTCTCCTTCTTCCAGTGTAGGGACCGGATTCATTATTGAATGTTTGTGCTTCTGCGAAAACTTTGCGCATTCCGGGCAGCAGAGAAAGCTTTCTGGTGTATTTACAAGTAAAATAATCCAATATTTACAAATAAAACTATGTACATGTGTATAAGGTCTACTTCTTGGAGAATGCTTTGAGGGCAGCTCGGAATCCTTCCATCGTGTTGGTAGTTGCTATGTTGGTGGGCAGCTGATTCTAATCCCTGATGGTCCTGTGGACAAATGAGTTCCCGTATATATCGTTTCATGTCCTCTCTTGGTAGAACTTGTGTTGACCTCTTGTTCTACTGTCGTTGGATATTATATGCTGGTTTCGACCAATGTCTATCAAGTTTTTCTGTATTTCATAGAGCATGCATAGTCTGTTAGTTTTCCTTCGAATTTGTAGGTTTTCCCATTCTAATGTTTTTACCATGTTTGTAACGCAGCTTGGACAGCGATCCTTTTAATTGTTACATACAGATTGTACCATTCGTCTCTGTATCAGCTTCAGTGATTTGATGTGTTTCTGGTTAACTCGGTCCCAGGCTGTACTGACATACTCCACTGTAGGTCTAACTATGGAGGTGTAAGCTGCTACCCTTACTGGTTTTGTACAGTCCTTTGTTGTTATGTTGAAATAATTTGTTTTCTTTTTTACTTTGTGAGATCCTTATAGCTATGTCATTTACTTTCCCATTATTCTAGTGAAGTTAGGTCTTTCTGTAGTAAGTCGTTGTATGTCTGGTTGTTGATTGTGCGGTAAATAAGCTGTCATCCGCGAATAGTTTTGTCTCAGATGAAGTTGTTGTTTCTGGCATGACATGTACATGTATGCAAGACAGAGACAATAACGGTCCATGGAGAGTACATTGTAGGGCTCCGGAGACCACTGGTGTGTTAGAGGATGCACGCACTGCTTTCTGTTCTACAAGAATGACCCTACCCATCTGTTCATTTTGTTGTTGACTCTGTAATGATTTAAATTGTATAGCAGGTGTTTATGTGGTACTTTATCCAATATCTTAGCGAAATCTAGAAGGGTGATGTCGACTTTGGAGCCTGTTTTCATTCTGGTTGCTATGCCATCTATTATAACTCAATGAATCACAATTGATCTTCGCTTGCGGAATCTATGTTGTGAGTTAGTCATGATGTTATTCTTATCAAAGTGTTTCATGATGCTGTCCAATGTGTTCTAGGTTTTTACATGTTATGAACGTTAAGGACACCGGTCTGTAATTGGCTGCTATGTTCCCCTTTCTTGAATAATGGAACAACATTCGCATACCACCAATATTGCGGGACTCCGGTGTTGAGTGATGATTGGTATAGTATGGTAAGTATCGGTACTAGCTGGTCTGTCTCTGCTTTTAGTATGAAAGATGATATTGGGTCTGGTTCAGTGACTATGGCTGTTCAAGGTTTGCTTGGTAATTTATGTACTCACCTGGGTTCTATTTTGATTCCATCCATTCTTTGGATAGGGACTGTAGCATTTATCTGGGCAGTTTTTTGAGGTTTTCTTTAGTAAACATTGATTGGAACTGTTTATTCAGTATGTTGGCTTTGGTCTTATTGTCGCTCTTTAGGGGGCCACCCCTTCCCATTCTTGGCCTTTGCTTTTGATGTAAGACCAAATCTTTTTAGAGTGGTTTTTATATTCTGAGCTGACATCTTCCATATACTTCTTATTTGCTTGGAGAATTTCCCATTGTGATTCTTGTTTTAGGAGTTTGTATCTGTTCATGTCTCTGTTCTTCCTTGTTTTCGTTGATTTCTTATGGGCTTTTTACCCTGATTGTTGTGTTTATACATGGGTGAATATACCTTGCTTGTTTCATTTTACTTGGTAACCCATTTTCTATCGAGGGGCCTTCGTGGTCGTGATCGCATAGTAGTTGGATTTACAGCTACCTATGCAATCAGTACATATTACCACTGTTGTTGTGAGATCGAATCTCGATCAGGGCGAGGTGTAAAACATTTTTTGATCAAGTTTGTCAGGGACTTTCGACAGGTCGATGGGGTTTCCCGGGTCCTCCGGTTGCCTCCACCAATAAAACTGACCGCCACGATATAACTGAAATATTGTTGAAAAATGACAAACAATGAAACAAAACATTACACGGAAAACTAAAGATCGAGCAACACGAACCCACCTGAAAACTGGGGTGAACTCAGGTGCTCCAGAAATGTTAGCTGTTTCTGCTCCACATGCGGCACCCGTCGTGTTACTCTTGTTACAAACCCGGTGATAAGTCGTCGATGAGGAAAGACCCGGATTGTGATTACGACGAATGGGACATATCATATCCAAGGTCATTTGTGACACAGATATTCCGTAACGTCATGGTAGCGAAAGATTTGCGAGGGAATGCGTATTGCCTACTGACAGTATCAACCTCAGGAATTAGTTGTCGCTTTGAATTATACCAGCCATCGATCTTTTCAATATTTAAGGATTTCGTAATTACGATTCTTCTGTAATTATAATTGAAATAATTAATTTTTATACAAATGTTGTATATTACAGTACAATTCAATTCGCAGATATTATTAGATCTGTATATTTTTCCATGATATAAATTTGCAGATTAACATGGCTACAAATACAGAAATTCCAATTAAAGCCAAGTATGAAATGTCAAACAATTTCGGTTTTCTCTTATCATGTTGAGAAAATTTTGGCAAAGTTTTTCTCCATTCAGGTGTCCAATCAGGTCCATTACATTTTCCATCTTTGAAATCGTAGGGTATCATACCACAAAGTTCTTTTGCCGTCTTTGTTTTTAATGTTTCGGTATGTGCAGTTGGCATGGAAACATTACTACGGAAAAAGAATGGTGTTTTTGATTTTTTCATATGAAGTCCTTGACAAGGCCAACGATTCATAGTTGCCAGCATTGTATATGCTTTCTGTTTCATTTTGATATCTTCTTTATTAGCCCAAATAGCCGGCGCCATACAAGATGACAATACAAAACGCCATCTTCACGCATTTTTACGACCTCTTTTTGGCCGCGCGGTGTCGTAAACTAGTCGTGTATCCCATAATACCATTCCACCCTTCGGAACTGATATTCTATGACGTATGCAACCTTTTGACTCAAACCATTCAACATGTTTGTTCCTAAAATAATTACATCTGTTCAAATGGTGTTTCAGTGAAGATTCTCTATTATTTTCATGAAATTCATCGAGGAATTGATGGGAGCCTTTTACTACAGAGAAGGTCCAATCGTCCTCCTCAGCATGTTCTAAATACAGTTTCCCTTGATACGCGTGCAAACCTTTTCTCAAGATGTCTTGGTCACAACGGAACTCTTCTTGGCCTGGTAATGCAAATTCTTCATCGCTGTTTTCTGGCGGCCTACCAATGGAAATGATATCAACGGTTGTTAAAAGTTTCTCGGTATGCCATAATTCGCTGAACACCTCTTTCGTTGCAAGACGCGCCTGCCATGAAGATTAAAAATTCGCAATGTTATACCTTTGAATAGGAAAATTGTTAGGGAATGGCCATTCATTCTCTTCAAACTGAGCCAGCCATTCTTTGTACTGTCCTGCCCAGATGTCACACTGTGTTTCTGTTACCACATTCTCAATGATAGTATATCCTTGGTGACGTAATTCGTCAGTATGCCTCTCTGTAACTAACATCTGCAAAAAAATGGGTTCTGGTCAAGTCAAAGTACTACACAAAACTCCCTGCTATGAATAATTTACAATGGAATATATAAAATTTCATTGGCATGAATACTGTACTATCAAATTATTCTTATGATCATACCATTAATCTGGCGATTTAAATGTTCTCCTCTATATCTGAGAATTGTAATGGTTATGACAATGCCATTAATGTTCTCCTCTATATCTGAGAATTGTAATTGTTATGTAATAACATGTAGAATGTTCTTCTGTTATTGAAAATATCATGATTATACTCTTCTCTTATGAAAGTGTCAATATGAGGTTGATACAATATACAGTGAATGTGGTGAATAAAATGTTATTCTGTGAAAGTGAAATTGTCATGATGTCATGAATGTGGAAAGGATCGGATTGTGATTACAACAAATGGAACATATACGTAGTAATTTGTGACAGAGATATTCAATAAGTGCTAACAGTATCTTGAACCACTGAGCTATCTAGATATTAAAATGCGTATAAAATGTGTGTACTCCGGTTATCTGATTTTCAAGTGAGCGAAAAACAGTTGTTTAACAAGTAAATAATTATTCAGGTCTATCACGGCGAGAACAAGTTACATGTCGATGATATGATGATGATGTCCTCTTTGTACTAAGCCAGCAAGCTTAATTGGATTTGTATAGTGATAGCTCAAAGAAACAACGATACAGTTGTAGACATGTCGCTACACTCGGACACATTATACTGATTTCAAGCCAATTAGTCATTGCTCTTTTGTTGCAGTGCCACGTGCTGAACGGATAGGCAGTAAATGCCAATTTCATAGTCTTTGGATTGATCTAACCGTGGCTTGAACCCACGATATACTGAACTAGAGTCGAAGAGACAAATCATTGTTTATAACACTATCGTGTTTGTAACAAGAATAACACGACGGATGTCCCAAATAGAACATGAACTGCTTGCACTTCCGGAGCAACAGAGTTCATCCCCGGTTTAGATGGATTCGTGTAATTCGATCTTTAGTTTTCTGTGTAGTGTTTTGCAGGTCATTGTTTGTCCATTTTTCTATTGGACATTGTATTGTCTGTCCTTCGATTAACGGCTTCTGATTTCCAGCTTGGTATCTTCAACCTTTTCTTAAACGATAAATTATTTGAGAGCATTAAACCTGAAACGATCAAACTCAGTCAGACAAAATACACGTAAATACCGGTAGTTGATATTCTGCTTGTCCGAAAAATAATTGCGGGAATATATGTAGGAGTTGGGTTATTCCATGCGATGATTGTTATCTAGCCCTGTGTGTTCCATATGGAATGTTAGTGGTTCGATCGACATGGAAATATTGTACACTCTTGTCATACTTTTAATAAGTCTGTGGTTTGGCTATTTGATTCCGACCTATCCGTTTTGGATTTGTTTATTTTTGCTTTTAAATTAACAATCGATGTGGGATTCAAGTAATATGACATTTTATAGAATAGTGTTACTTAGCGCAGCGTGAGCAATTTTATAAGCTAAATCATTGAGTAGAACATATTAGATTTATGAGGTGATGAAGACGTCTGATTTGTATTAAACCAATACGTTAGCACACTGAAACAACGACATCTGCTTTGTACTAAACCAACACATTAGGACACTGAAACAACGACGTCTGCTTTGTACTAAACCAACACGTTAGCACACTGAAACAACGACGTCTGCTTTGTACTAAACCAAAACGTTAGGACACTGAAACAACGACATCTGCTTTGTACTAAACCAACACGTTAGCACACTGAAACAACGACGTCTGCTTTGTACTAAACCAACACGTTAGCACACTGAAACAACGACGTCTGCTTTGTACTAAACCAACACGTTAGGACACTGAAACATCGACGTCTGCTTTGTACTAAACCAACACGTTAGCACACTGAAACAACGACGTCTGCTTTGTACTAAACCAACACGTTAGGACACTGAAACAACGACGTCTGCTTTGTACTAAACCAACACGTTAGCACACTGAAACAACGACATCTGCTTTGTGCTAAACCAACACGTTATCACACTGAAACAACGACGTCTGCTTTCTACTAAACCACCACGTTAGCACACTGAAACAACGACGTCTGCTTTGTACTAAACCAACACGTTAGGACACTGAAACAACGACGTCTGCTTTGTACTAAACCAACACGTTAGCACACTGAAACAACGACGTCTGCTTTGTACTAAACCAACACGTTAGCACACTGAAACAACGACGTCTGCTTTGTACTAAACCAACACGTTAACACACTGAAACAACGACATCTGCTTTGTACTAAACCAACACGTTAGGACACTGAAACAACGACGTCTGCTTTGTACGAAACCAACACGTTAGCACACTGAAACAACGACATCTGCTTTGTACTAAACCAACACGCTAGGACACTGAAACAACGACATCTGCTTTGTACTAAACCACCACGTTAGGACACTGAAACAACGACATCTGTTTTGTACTAAACCAACACGTTAGCACACTGAAACAACGACATCTGCTTTGTACTAAACCAACACGTTAGCACACTGAAACAACGACGTCTGCTTTGTACTAAACCAACACGTTAGGACACTGAAACAACGACGTCTGCTTTGTACTAAACCAACACGTTAGGACACTGAAACAACGACGTCTGCTTTGTACTAAACCAACACGTTAGGACACTGAAACAACGACGTCTGCTTTGTACTAAACCAGCACGTTAGGACACTGAAACAACGACGTCTGCTTTGTACTAAACCAACACGTTAGCACACTGAAACAACGACGTCTGCTTTGTACTAAACCAACACGTTAGCACACTGAAACAACGACGTCTGCTTTGTACTAAACCAACACGTTAGGACACTGAAAAAACGACATCTGCTTTGTACTAAACCAACACGTTAGCACACTGAAACAACGACGTCTGCTTTGTACTAAACCACCACGTTAGGACACTGAAACAACATCGTCTGCTTTGTACTAAACCAACACGCTAGGACACTGAAACAACGACGTCTGCTTTGTACTAAACCAACACGTTAGCACACTGAAACAACGACATCTGCTTTGTACTAAACCAACACGCTAGGACACTGAAACAACGACATCTGCTTTGTACTAAACCACCACGTTAGGACACTGAAACAACGACATCTGTTTTGTACTAAACCAACACGTTAGCACACTGAAACAACGACATCTGCTTTGTACTAAACCAACACGTTAGCACACTGAAACAACGACGTCTGCTTTGTACTAAACCAACACGTTAGGACACTGAAACAACGACGTCTGCTTTGTACTAAACCAACACGTTAGGACACTGAAACAACGACGTCTGCTTTGTACTAAACCAACACGTTAGGACACTGAAACAACGACGTCTGCTTTGTACTAAACCAGCACGTTAGGACACTGAAACAACGACGTCTGCTTTGTACTAAACCAATACGTTAGCACACTGAAACAACGACGTCTGCTTTGTACTAAACCAACACGTTAGCACACTGAAACAACGACGTCTGCTTTGTACTAAACCAACACGTTAGGACACTGAAAAAACGACATCTGCTTTGTACTAAACCAACACGTTAGCACACTGAAACAACGACGTCTGCTTTGTACTAAACCACCACGTTAGGACACTGAAACAACATCGTCTGCTTTGTACTAAACCAACACGCTAGGACACTGAAACAACGACGTCTGCTTTGTACTAAACCAACACGTTAGCACACTGAAACAACGACGTCTGCTTTGTACTAAACCACCACGTTAGGACACTGAAACAACGACGTCTGCTTTGTACTAAACCAACACGTTAGGACACTGAAACAACGACGTCTGCTTTGTACTAAACCAACACGTTAGGACACTGAAGCAACGACGTCTGTTTTGTACTAAACCAACACGTTAGCACACTGAAACAACGACGTCTGCTTTGTACTAAACCAACACGTTAGCACACTGAAACAACGATGTCTGCTTTGTACTAAACCAACACGTTAGCACACTGAAACAACGACATCTGCTTTGTACTAAACCAACACGTTAGCACACTGAAACAACGACGTCTGCTTTGTACTAAACCAACACGTTAGGACACTGAAACAACGACGTCTGCTTTGTACTAAACCAACACGTTAGCACACTGAAACAACGACATCTGCTTTGTACTAAACCAACACGTTAGCACACTGAAACAACGACGTCTGCTTTGTACTAAACCACCACGTTAGGACACTGAAACAACGACGTCTGCTTTGTACTAAACCAACACGTTAGGACACTGAAACAACGACATCTGCTTTGTACTAAACCAACACGTTAGCACACTGAAACAACGACGTCTGCTTTGTACTAAACCAACACGTTAGCACACTGGAACAACGACATCTGCTTTGTACTAAACCACCACGTTAGGACACTGAAACAACGACATCTGCTTTGTACTAAACCACCACGTTAGCACACTGAAACAACGACGTCTGCTTTGTACTAAACCAACACGTTAGCACACTGAAACAACGACGTCTGCTTTGTACTAAACCAACACGTTAGGACACTGAAACAACGACATCTGCTTTGTACTAAACCAACACGTTAGCACACTGAAACAACGACGTCTGCTTTGTACTAAACCAACACGTTAGCACACTGAAACAACGACGTCTGCTTTGTACTAAACCAACACGTTAGCACACTGAAACAACGACGTCTGCTTTGTACTAAACCAACACGTTAGCACACTGAAACAACGACGTCTGCTTTGTACTAAACCAACACGTTAGCACACTGAAACAACGACGTCTGCTTTGTACTAAACCAACACGTTAGGACACTGAAACATCGACGTCTGCTTTGCACTAAACCAACACGTTAGCACACTGAAACAACGACGTCTGCTTTGTACTAAACCAACACGTTAGGACACTGAAACAACGACGTCTGCTTTGTACTAAACCAACACGTTAGCACACTGAAACAACGACATCTGCTTTGTGCTAAACCAACACGTTATCACACTGAAACAACGACGTCTGCTTTCTACTAAACCACCACGTTAGCACACTGAAACAACGACGTCTGCTTTGTACTAAACCAACACGTTAGGACACTGAAACAACGACGTCTGCTTTGTACTAAACCAACACGTTAGCACACTGAAACAACGACGTCTGCTTTGTACTAAACCAACACGTTAGCACACTGAAACAACGACGTCTGCTTTGTACTAAACCAACACGTTAACACACTGAAACAACGACATCTGCTTTGTACTAAACCAACACGTTAGGACACTGAAACAACGACGTCTGCTTTGTACTAAACCAACACGTTAGCACACTGAAACAACGACATCTGCTTTGTACTAAACCAACACGCTAGGACACTGAAACAACGACATCTGCTTTGTACTAAACCACCACGTTAGGACACTGAAACAACGACATCTGTTTTGTACTAAACCAACACGTTAGCACACTGAAACAACGACATCTGCTTTGTACTAAACCAACACGTTAGCACACTGAAACAACGACGTCTGCTTTGTACTAAACCAACACGTTAGGACACTGAAACAACGACGTCTGCTTTGTACTAAACCAACACGTTAGGACACTGAAACAACGACGTCTGCTTTGTACTAAACCAACACGTTAGGACACTGAAACAACGACGTCTGCTTTGTACTAAACCAGCACGTTAGGACACTGAAACAACGACGTCTGCTTTGTACTAAACCAACACGTTAGCACACTGAAACAACGACGTCTGCTTTGTACTAAACCAACACGTTAGCACACTGAAACAACGACGTCTGCTTTGTACTAAACCAACACGTTAGGACACTGAAAAAACGACATCTGCTTTGTACTAAACCAACACGTTAGCACACTGAAACAACGACGTCTGCTTTGTACTAAACCACCACGTTAGGACACTGAAACAACATCGTCTGCTTTGTACTAAACCAACACGCTAGGACACTGAAACAACGACGTCTGCTTTGTACTAAACCAACACGTTAGCACACTGAAACAACGACATCTGCTTTGTACTAAACCAACACGCTAGGACACTGAAACAACGACATCTGCTTTGTACTAAACCACCACGTTAGGACACTGAAACAACGACATCTGTTTTGTACTAAACCAACACGTTAGCACACTGAAACAACGACATCTGCTTTGTACTAAACCAACACGTTAGCACACTGAAACAACGACGTCTGCTTTGTACTAAACCAACACGTTAGGACACTGAAACAACGACGTCTGCTTTGTACTAAACCAACACGTTAGGACACTGAAACAACGACGTCTGCTTTGTACTAAACCAACACGTTAGGACACTGAAACAACGACGTCTGCTTTGTACTAAACCAGCACGTTAGGACACTGAAACAACGACGTCTGCTTTGTACTAAACCAATACGTTAGCACACTGAAACAACGACATCTGCTTTGTACTAAACCAACACGTTAGCACACTGAAACAACGACGTCTGCTTTGTACTAAACCAACACGTTAGGACACTGAAAAAACGACATCTGCTTTGTACTAAACCAACACGTTAGCACACTGAAACAACGACGTCTGCTTTGTACTAAACCACCACGTTAGGACACTGAAACAACATCGTCTGCTTTGTACTAAACCAACACGCTAGGACACTGAAACAACGACGTCTGCTTTGTACTAAACCAACACGTTAGCACACTGAAACAACGACGTCTGCTTTGTACTAAACCACCACGTTAGGACACTGAAACAACGACGTCTGCTTTGTACTAAACCAACACGTTAGGACACTGAAACAACGACGTCTGCTTTGTACTAAACCAACACGTTAGCACACTGAAACAACGACGTCTGCTTTGTACTAAACCAACACGTTAGGACACTGAAACAACGACGTCTGCTTTGTACTAAACCAACACGTTAGGACACTGAAGCAACGACGTCTGTTTTGTACTAAACCAACACGTTAGCACACTGAAACAACGACGTCTGCTTTGTACTAAACCAACACGTTAGCACACTGAAACAACGATGTCTGCTTTGTACTAAACCAACACGTTAGCACACTGAAACAACGACATCTGCTTTGTACTAAACCAACACGTTAGCACACTGAAACAACGACGTCTGCTTTGTACTAAACCAACACGTTAGGACACTGAAACAACGACGTCTGCTTTGTACTAAACCAACACGTTAGGACACTGAAACAACGACATCTGCTTTGTACTAAACCAACACGTTAGCACACTGAAACAACGACGTCTGCTTTGTACTAAACCACCACGTTAGGACACTGAAACAACGACGTCTGCTTTGTACTAAACCAACACGTTAGGACACTGAAACAACGACATCTGCTTTGTACTAAACCAACACGTTAGCACACTGAAACAACGACGTCTGCTTTGTACTAAACCAACACGTTAGCACACTGGAACAACGACATCTGCTTTGTACTAAACCACCACGTTAGGACACTGAAACAACGACATCTGCTTTGTACTAAACCACCACGTTAGCACACTGAAACAACGACGTCTGCTTTGTACTAAACCAACACGTTAGCACACTGAAACAACGACGTCTGCTTTGTACTAAACCAACACGTTAGGACACTGAAACAACGACATCTGCTTTGTACTAAACCAACACGTTAGCACACTGAAACAACGACGTCTGCTTTGTACTAAACCAACACGTTAGCACACTGAAACAACGACGTCTGCTTTGTACTAAACCAACACGTTAGCACACTGAAACAACGACGTCTGCTTTGTACTAAACCAACACGTTAGCACACTGAAACAACGACGTCTGCTTTGTACTAAACCAACACGTTAGCACACTGAAACAACGACGTCTGCTTTGTACTAAACCAACACGTTAGCACACTGAAACAACGACATCTGCTTTGTACTAAACCAACACGTTAGCACACTGAAACAACGACGTCTGCTTTGTACTAAACCACCACGTTAGGACACTGAAACAACGACGTCTGCTTTGTACTAAACCAACACGTTAGGACACTGAAACAACGACATCTGCTTTGTACTAAACCAACACGCTAGCACACTGAAACAACGACGTCTGCTTTGTACTAAACCAACACGTTAGCACACTGAAACAACGACATCTGCTTTGTACTAAACCAACACGTTAGGACACTGAAACAACGACATCTGCTTTGTACTAAACCAACACGTTAGCACACTGAAGCAACGACGTCTGCTTTGTACTAAACCAACACGTTAGCACACTGGAACAACGACATCTGCTTTGTACTAAACCACCACGTTAGGACACTGAAACAACGACATCTGCTTTGTACTAAACCAACACGTTAGCACACTGAAACAACGACGTCTGCTTTGTACTAAACCAACACGTTAGCACACTGAAACAACGACATCTGCTTTGTACTAAACCAACACGTTAGCACACTGAAACAACGACATCTGCTTTGTACTAAACCAACACGTTAGCACACTGAAACAACGACGTCTGCTTTGTACTAAACCAACACGTTAGCACACTGAAACAACGACGTCTGCTTTGTACTAAACCAACACGTTAGCACACTGAAACAACGACGTCTGCTTTGTACTAAACCAACACGTTAGCACACTGAAACAACGACGTCTGCTTTGTACTAAACCAACACGTTAGCACACTGAAACAACAGTCTACAGGTAGATATGTCGATGAATTCGGACACATTATCCTGATTTGGAGCCAACCAGTCGTTGATCTTACTCCTTTGAGACGCGTGTTTAACGGAGAAACAGCAAATATTTATGCTATAGTCTTTGGTTTAACCTGCCCGTTTCTCGAACCAACGATCTATGTGAACCATTAAAACCACTGAGGCAGTTCATTTTACACAAGAGAATAGAAAATACAATGCTAATAACTTAAGATTACTTTACCTGTAATAGCTTGGTTTGACTTTAAATAAAGTTCTGACAACAAATTGTACATTCTATATGTATACATGTTTTATATACTAGTCTTAAGCCACTCACCTTACGTGTATGAACTATTTATCGTGTCAATTTATCATAAATCGTTATACAATATGATTATAAAATAAATGACCTACCGTATACCGTTACAATATCCTTCTTCCTTAAGCTTATAAACTAAGTTTTAGAAATAGGGGACGTAAGGGAGTCATAGATAGTATTCATGGCATTGGATTTGTGTCATGAGTTAGGTTCATTGGTCTGTCAAGACAGGGCCGTCTTAACAGCATATTTAGACGCTCGAGCAAAGATATGCACAGGATCAATCAATTTGGGATGAACAGGTAAATGAAAAAGAGTGATCTATAATGCAATAGATAATATGAAATCAAACAAAGCCTCGGGTTTGGGTGGATTAACAAGAGCATTTTATAGAGAATTTTGGGGAAAAGTCAATATTTTTAGTGGATGTTTTAAATAAAAGTTATGATGAAAAGCTACTGAGCTTTTCTCAATGGACTAGCTATATATATATAGTGTTTTATTAATTATTATTGTTTAACAAAAAGCAGATCTAGAACATTATAGACCTTTTGATCTAAAACTTCTTTCTTATGTTCTAATACAACGTCTAAGAAAAGCTTTGATAATTTTTTTTGTAAATAATTACCGAACTGGATATATATATATAAAAAACCAGGTTCATTGGCTTCAATCATAGACAAATACAAAACATTACTGAGTTTTGCTGAAGCCTATAATATTGAAGGGGCAATATTCTTTGTTGATTTTACAAAAGCGTTTGACTCACTTGAATGGACAACATTTTGGTCTTAATGAATCATTTATATTTGGGTCAAAACTTTATACAGTATCATTCAAACTTGCGTAATAAACAATGGCTGGATATCAGAAATTTTCAAAAACTCGCTCGGAGGACGCCAAGGATATAATTTTTCTACTTTGTTATTTGTTTTATCCGTGGAAATTATGGCTCTTCGAATAAGAAACGATAAGGATATCAAGAGTTTTCAGTAATAAAATTTCGCAATTAGCAGATGACACAACTCTGTTTTTTTAATTCCAAAAACCATATATTTGTTGCTATGAACGAAATTGGAAATTTTGGTACTTTTCCTAGGTTAAATAATCAATAAAAATAAGAAAGAGGGATTGTGCATTGGGCAACTAAAACTGTAAAAATAAGGTAGAAAATATCAGTTGGACAAACAAAGCTATTAAGTCTCAGGGGATTTATTTTGGTCATAATAACATAGAATGTGAAAAACTTAATTGGGGAAAAAAGATTGAAACTAGAGAAAATAAGCCCTCTTAAGAATGTCTGCATGCCGAATACATCTAAGTTTTACTATTCAAACCCCATAGGGTTCTACAATGTATGTTAAAACTATGTCTGCTCATGGCAGCCATCTTGGATGGAGGTCGTGGTGACCGGACACAATTTTGAAAGTAAACTACCCAAGGAACATCCATGCCATGCTTGCTTTAAATTGGCTGACTGGTTTCAGAAGAGAAGACTTTTAAACAATTTTCCCATAGGTTCTATATTAAAACTATGTTCGCTGACGGCGGCCATTTTGGACCGAGATCGGGGTCACTGAACACAATTTTGGCTGTTGACTACCTAAGAACCATCGATGACATGTTTGCTATATTGGCTGACTGGCTTCAGAGGAGAAAATTTTAAAACATTTGTTCCCCTGTTAAAACTATGTCTGCTGAAGTCGGCCATCTTGGATGGAGGTCAGGGTCACCGGACACAATTTTGCCATGTTTGCTTTAAATTGGCTTACTGGTTTCAGAGGAGAAGATTTTTAAGCATATGTCCCATGGGGTCCTATGTTAAAACTATGTCCGCTGATGGCGGCCATCTTGGATGGAGGTCTGGATCACTGGATATAATTTTGAAAGTTGACCATTTAAGGACCATTCTTGCCATGTTTGCTTTAAATTGGCTTACTGGTTTCAGAGAGAAAAAAAATTAAACATTTTCCCCATAAGGTCCTATGTTAAAACTATGTCCGCTGACGGTGGCCATCTTGGATGGAGGTTGGGGTTACAGGACATAATTTTGAAAGTTGACCACTTAAAGACCATGCATGCCATGTTTGCTTTAAATTGACTTACTGGTTTCAGAGGAGCAAACTTTTAAACATTTTTTCCATAGGGTCCTATGTTAAAACTAAGTCGAGTCATGGAGGCCATCTTGAATTTCCGATCGGCAAACGATTCACAAGTTTAGTACAGGACCACCCAATGATCATTCCTGCAAAGTCACAATTCAATAAGCCAGCTTGGTGGTTTCTGACAAGAAGATTTATAAAAATTCAGCCAATGAGAACACATTATGGACACTGGCAGCCATGTTGGATTTCAAATCAGCACCAAAAACACAAATCTGGTAGAGGACCATCCAATGAACATCTCTGGCACGTTTGGTTGAAATCTGTTCAGCGGTTTCAGAGAAGAAGATTTAAATGTGAAAAGCTAACGGATGGACGACGGACGCTTACCCATGACAAAAGCTCACATGGTCTATGGCCAGGTGAGCTAAAAATGAATAGCTTATTTCTTTCATGGTCAAAGCGAAATATCTTATTGTTGGGTAAAGCATTAATGGTTAAATCTTTGATCATACATATTCTTACTTTTGTTGTTAGTTCATGTGTTATACCAGAAAAATACAAAAAGAGATAGAGAGTGTTTTAAATCTATATGGAATGGTAAACCGTATAAGTAAGGCTAAAAGGAATACATTGATAGGAGATTTTGAGAAAGGTGGACTGAAAATGATAGATATAGAAAGCTATTGTATATCTTTGATGGCAATCTGGGTATGTGGATTAACTGACTCAAATATTTAGATGTATTTGACGAAAATGGCTTGTTTTTAATATGAGCATAGAAGTGAGAAAAAAATAACCAGCTTCTAAATATCCTCGAATTTTACAAAAAGGTATATATCTGAACAGAAAACAAAGTATGTTAATGTTTATAGAATATTTGTCAATGAATATATTAAAAGAATAATATAAAATAAAACACACCAAAAGTGAACATCTTTAATGAAAGTTAAAAAAATATATGCAAAATGCAAAAAAAACCCAACAAAAAAACATGTTTCCAAAAAGTAGATATAGTATATAGCATTTAGTTTGTATATCTTTCATGTAATTCTGATTATGGCCATGAATAATCAGAAGAGGATGGAACAGGGAAACACCAAAAGGAGCTTGGACTTTTGGAGTGTTAATTGTAACAAGCATTTGAATAAAAGATAACAAGTTGTTAAAAGATAGATTACTTTACCTGTAATAGCTTGGTTTGACTTTAAATAAAGTTCTGACAACATATTGCATATTCTGTGTGTATACATGTTTTATATACTAGCCTTAAACCACCCGATTTACCTGTATGAACTATTTACCTTGTCCATATATCGCCATAAAATAAATGACCTACCATACCGTTACAATATCCTTCTTCCTTCAGCTGATAAACTAAGTTTTGGAAATAGGGGACGCCATGAGAGTCATACATAGTATGCATGACATTGGATTTGTGTCATGGAAAGAAAGTTTTTTTTAAACAGGTGTGATGGCCAACAATTCCACCAATATCAACAAAACAAACAATCACATAATTATACCTAAATCATTGAAAATTAAGAGGACCACGACATGGCATTGACAATCCAGGTCCTTGGTTGGGACATTCTCGAAAATGTGGCAAAGGTTAAACAGGCTAATGGGATATCACTCACACACCTCTCCCCTCTTCATAATTGGATCTCCGACGGCAATGTAGATATAAGCTAACAATAAAAACATGCATATTGGCTTCTCCTTTGAAAGATAAAATACTATCACATGTGGCATTACTAGTGTGGTTCTGATTACAGATTATAATCTACCAGGTTTTGTGGCATTACTAGGGGGTTCAGATTACAGATTATAATCTACCAGGTATTGTGGCATTACTTGTGTGGTTCAGATTACAGATTATAATCTACAAGGTTGTGTGGCATTACTAGTGTGGTTCAGATTATAGATTATAATCTACCAGGTGTTGTGGCGTTACTAGTGTGGTTCAGATTACAGATTATAATCTACCAGGTACTGTGCCATTACTAGTGTGGTTCAGATTACAGACTATTATATACTAGGTTTTGTGGCATTACTAGTGTGGTTCAGTATACAAATTATAATCTACCAGGTTTTGTGGCATTACTAGTGTGGCTCAGTATACAATTTATAATCTACCAGGTTTTGTGGCATTACTAGTGTGGTTCAATATACAAATTATAATCTATCAGGTTTTGTGGCATTACAAAGTGTGGTTCAGATTATAGATTATAATCTACCAGGTTTTTGTGGCATTACTAGTTTGGTTCAGTATACAAATTATAATCTACCAGGTTTTTGTGGCATTACTAGTGTGGTTCAGTATACAAATTATAATCTACCAAGTTGTTGTGGCATTACTAGTGTGGTTCAGTATACAAATTATAATCTACTAGGTTTGGTAGCATTACTACTGTGGTTCAGTATACAAATTATATTCTACTAGGTTTTGTGGCATTACTAGTGCAGTTCAGAATACAAATTATAATCTACCAGGTTTTGTGGCATTACTAGTGTGGTTCAGCATACAAATTATAATCTACTAGGTTTTGTGGTATTACTAGTGTGGTTCAGTATACAAATTATAATCTACTAGGTTTTGTGGTATTACTAGGGTGGTTCAGTATACAAATTATAATCTACCAGGATTTGTGGCATTACTAGGGTGGTTCAGTATACAAATTATAATCTACCAGGTTTTGTGGCATTACTAGTGTGGCTCAGTATACACATTATAATCTACTAGGTTTTGTGGTATTACTAGTGTGGTTCAGTATACAAATTATAATCTACCAGGTTTTGTGGCATTACTAGAGTGGATCAGCATACAAATTATAATCTACTAGGTTTTGTGGTATTACTAGGGTGGTTCAGTATACAAATTATAATCTACTAGGTTTTGTGGTATTACTAGTGTGGTTCAGTATACAAATTATAATCTACCAGGTTTTGTGGTATTACTAGGGTGGTTCAGTATACAAATTATAATCTACTAGGTTTTGTGGTATTACTTGTGTGGTTCAGTATACAAATTATAATCTACCAGGTTTTGTGGTATTACTAGTGTGGTTCAGTATACAAATTATAATCTACCAGGTTTTGTGGTATTACTAGTGTGGTTCAGTATACAAATTATAATCTACCAAGTTTTGCAGCATTACTAGAGTGGTTCAGCATACAAATTATAATGCACAAGGTTTCGTAACCAGAATAATCCAGTAGTTATATTACTCTCCCGCTAGTCGCTGCATTAACGCCTGGATGCATTCATTGAAAAAATCTGTCAAACCGGAAATAGTAAATCGTTATGACTTATGGGTATTACGACATAAAATAGGAGGAGCTAAAGTCTTTGTAAATAATGTCCAATGGAGCACTCAGATGATGTAATGTTGTATGCAATACACATATCCGGATAAATACAACCAAACATGAAATAAAACATAAATGAATAATTACTATTTTTTAAATATTAAAACATAATGATTTTTATTTCAAAGTTGGAAAGTAAATAAAAGCTTGAATTGAATTCACTCTTATAATGATTTTTTAATTTCATTTAAAATAAAGATTTAAAAAAAAATGTATTATATGATACTGATGGCTTATTAAAAGTGTTTGTCATGCATTAGCTGTCAGTTGTAATATACAGGATGTAACCAATATACAGGAAGAGCTCCTACTGTGAAGCCATCTATTTTGAGATGCCATTCAATGAAAATAACAACCTGACCATATTGCTACATAATAAGAATAAGAATTAGTTAAGAAATTAAAATTGATAGAAGGCAAGGATTTATATAATTAATACATTAAGTCACATTTCATTTATTTAGGCTAACTTGGGTCAGTTATCAATTAAAGACAAAAATGGGTTTAAAAAAATCAGTCTAATAAGTATTTACCTAAATAACGATATTGTGATGGGTATTTCTTTATAAATTGTATTAAAAATCATTTTAATTTATGAAATAATCAACGTTCTGTTTACATATTCATTTTCAATAAAATTTCTTTATTATTTCATCCCATTTTCCTTAATTTAACTTGTGCATATCCATATTTATACAATCTTATGTTAACGGCAAGTTACGTGTATCGACCCTATTATCCACAATAAATTCACTTTTATTGTCCCACATACATTACAAAAATACAGGTTAGATGTGTATTGTGACATTTTAGCAAATTTAGATTAAAACATAAAAACTTCAAAAAATGATTACAGTGTTTTATTTTTTTAAATCTTTAAAGATTTGTGAATCTATGGCAATTTAAATCATAATTATGAGAATAAAGGTGTATTTATTTTCTAAATATGCAAAGGCACGTGCACAATCATTCTCCGTGTTTGTTTTGTCAATATTTACAAATGGAAGTAAAGGAATTCACTAATGCGCATATGCGCTAATATCTGACATTTGATTGGTCGGTTGTACCAGCCAGCAGCCCGACGGATTTTTACCACTAAGAGCGTTCAAGCCCTCGTCCAGCGAAAGTGCCGATAGAGGCTGCAGTATTATTCAAGTTAAAGGTTTCGTAGCATTTCTAGTGTGGTTCTGTATGCAAATTATAATCTACAATGTTTTGTGTAATTACTAGTGTGGTTCAGTATACAAATTATAATGTACCAGGTTTTGTGGCATTATTAATGTGGTTCAGTATACAAATTATTATCTACAAGGTTTTGTTGCATTACTGGTGTAGTTCAATATCAGGGCTCACCAAACCAGGTGAAGTGGCCGAAATTCTCTCCCTATATCGGCTGAAGTCGCTCTCCCTCGACTACAAAGCGAAATTAAAGTCGCCTCGTTTCTTTTTGCAAGTCACTCTTTTCTTGCAAATAATCTTCGTTTTATGGTAAAGCTGATTGTCAAGACAATTGTAATCAATGGGAAGATACATACGAATAAGAGGAAAAGGTTTTATTCAAGCAATAAAGAATTTTAATTTGTTGATAAAAAAAAGTATCACGGCAAACTTCTGCAAATTTGCACAGGGGCTAGGTGCGTCCGAAAAAAAAAACAAAAAAAAACTATATAATACTACAAGGGGGCGAACTCACTTGCTCCCATTTTTTTAAGTCGTCGTGTTAAATTGATCGTAACTTCGGAACGCCTCAATATTTTCAAATTTGTTTTCCACCAGTCGAAAGTCAAGTAATTTTCCTTTCCAAGGAGACCCCAATTGTTAGTGTAGGCCTCCGAACTGCTGAGGTATCATACACGAACCAAAACAAAACGGCGTGAAAATCCGAAGTCGTACAAACACTGGGATGACCACTTCCCATCTGTGTACAGACTTTCCCATGCGTAAACGAGTCATTTTGACTAGCTAAATACTTTCATCCATTCAAATTATGATAAAATTTCTTACCTTACGCCAATTTATATGTCCTTTAAGACTGTTTTTGAAAGAAATCCCATTTGCATCCTTGACAAACGCCATAGACGTGGAAATTGAGAAAGTTCTAACGGGTTTTTTGATTGGCTGAAACAGATTGTTCAGCCAATCAAAAAGCCCATTAGAACTCTCTCAATTTTCACGTCTATGGCGTTTGTCAAGGATGCAAATGGGATTTCTTTCAAAAACAGACTTAAAGGTCATATACATTGGCGTAAGGTAAGAAATTTTATCATAATTTGAATGGATGAAAGTATTTAGCTAGTCAAAATGACTCGTTTACGCATGGGAAAGTCTGTACACAGATGGGAAGTGGTCATCCCAGTGTTTGTACGACTTCGGATTTTCACGCCGTTTTGTTTTGGTTCGTGTATGATACCTCAGCAGTTCGGAGGCCTACACTAACAATTGGGGCCTCTTTGGAAAGGAAAATTACTTGACTTTCGACTGGTGGAAACATTTTTTGAAAATATTAAGGCGTTCCGAAGTTACGATCAATTTAACACGACGACTTAAAAAAATGGGAGCAAGTGAGTTCGCCCCCTTGTAGTATTATATAGTATTTTTATTTTTTTTTTTTTTTTCGGACGCACCTAGCCCCTGTGCAAATTTGTACTGATGAAATTCCAGGTGAATATTAAATCTCAAATCTTAAAATATACAAACAGACGCTTCCTTGACCAAATTGGCTGTTGAATTGTGTTATATTCTAATTATTTTCACAAAATTTGAGTTATTTGTAGCTTTTTAAAAGCTAAACAATCAACATGTCTAAGTTTTAAACACTGCGATCATGGGACGTAGGAAATCGGGGAAAGGAAACGAACATTTAGATGTCATTGACAGATTTCAAGGCAAGAATGAATAAATCTAAAATCAATAAATATAAGATCAATAATAATAATAAAACAAATACAAAACATGAATTTAATGCTAAATATGAAAGATATAAACAAGATATTAGCAAAAACACACTTCAAATGCAAAAAAAAATGAAAAAACCCCACATTTTTACGAAAACATGTCTCCCTGTCATGCCTTCACTTCTCCCTCATGTTCTCTGAGGAAGAAGTCAAGTCTCCCTATTTTTTGCAAGTGTGGTGAGCTCTGCAATATACAAATTATATTATTATACCTCATAGATATAAGAGTGTGTGATTAGCTAAAAAAGTCACATGTCAGGAAGACAAAACTTCATGTATCCCTAGACCGCGTGCTACGGGGAAATAAATATCATGTATCCCGCTGCCATGTGCCCCCATGGAAACCATCAACATAAACAACTATGCAAATTAAACAAAATGTTGAATTAGTTTGAAAAACAGTTTTGTTATTGTGTGTGTAATTTCGGTATAATAAACAATTTATGGCCCTTGTTGTAGGGAGATGTGAAGTTTTATTTACCCTCAGAAATCATACTTCTTTAGGGCTGCTTCACCCTCCAGAAATATGACTTCTTCGGGTAAACAAACATTCATATCTCCGTACAACAGGGATCATAAATGTATAATGTACAAAGTTTTGTGTCATTACAAGGGTGGTTCAGTATACAAATTATATTGTACAAGGTTTTGTGTCATTACAAGGGTGGTTCAGTATACAAATTATAATGTACAAGGTTTTGTGTCATTACAAGTGTGGTTCAGTATACAAATTATAATGTACAAGGTTTTGTGTCATTACAAGTGTGGTTCAGTATAAAAATTTTAATGTACAAAGTTTTGTTGCATTACTAAGATGGTTCAGTATACTAACTGTAATGTACAAGGTTTTGTTGCATTACAAGTGTGGTTCAATATACAAATTATAATGTACAAGGTTTTGTGTCATTACAAGTGTGGTTCAGTATACAAATTATAATGTACAAGGTTTTGTGTCATTACAAGTGTGGTTCAGTATACAAATTATAATGTACAAGGCTTTGTGTCATTACAAGTGTGGTTCAATATACAAATTATAATGTACAAGGTTTTGTGTCATTACAAGTGTAGTTCAATATACAAATTATAATGTACAAGGCTTTGTGTCATTACAAGTGTGGTTCAATATACAAATTATAATGTACAAGGTTTTGTGTCATTACAAGTATGGTTCAGTATACAAATTATAATGTACAAGGTTTTGTGTCATTACAAGTGTGGTTCAGTATACAAATTATAATGTACAAGGCTTTGTGTCATTACAAGTGTGGTTCAATATACAAATTATAATATACAAGGTTTTGTGTCATTACAAGTGTAGTTCAATATACAAATTATAATGTACAAGGCTTTGTGTCATTACAAGTGTGGTTCAATATACAAATTATAATGTACAAGGTTTTGTGTCATTACAAGTGTAGTTCAATATACAAATTATAATGTACAAGGTTTTGTGTCATTACAAGTGTGGTTCAGTATACAAATTATAATGTACAAGGTTTTGTGTCATTACAAGTGTAGTTCAATATACAAATTATAATCTACTAGGTTTTGTGTCATTACAAGTGTGGTTCAGTATACAAATTATAATGTACAAGGCTTTGTGTCATTACAAGTGTGGTTCAGTATACAAATTATAATGTACAAGGTTTTGTGTCATTACAAGTGTGGTTCAGTATACAAATTATAATGTACAAGGTTTTGTGTCATTACAAGTGTGGTTCAGTATACAAATTATAATGTACAAGGCTTTGTGTCATTACAAGTGTGGTTCAATATACAAATTATAATATACAAGGTTTTGTGTCATTACAAGTGTAGTTCAATATACAAATTATAATGTACAAGGCTTTGTGTCATTACAAGTGTGGTTCAATATACAAATTATAATGTACAAGGTTTTGTGTCATTACAAGTGTAGTTCAATATACAAATTATAATGTACAAGGTTTTGTGTCATTACAAGTGTGGTTCAGTATACAAATTATAATGTACAAGGTTTTGTGTCATTACAAGTGTAGTTCAATATACAAATTATAATGTACAAGGTTTTGTGTCATTACAAGTGTGGTTCAGTATACAAATTATAATGTACAAGGCTTTGTGTCATTACAAGTGTGGTTCAGTATACAAATTATAATGTACAAGGTTTTGTGTCATTACAAGTGTGGTTCAGTATACAAATTATAATGTACAAGGTTTTGTGTCATTACAAGTGTGGTTCAGTATACAAATTATAATCTACTAGGTTTTGTGGCATTCCTAGTGTGGTTCAGTATACAAACTGTAAAATCAACATAATTCAAAGATATTTATTATAAATAACAAAATACAAAAGAAAGACAGTTGATACAGAGTAAAATAATGATTTATGATTGTGAAAACACTTTCATATGTCCAGAGATACTTTTAGATACTTGTACCGCAGTCTTGTCTTTGCCGTAGTAATCTACAAATTCTCCTTTAGGATTTATTAGGTACATCACAATGGTATGGTCAACCTAAAAATAAAAAAACTCAAATATAACAGTCTTATTGTTATTTGGTGTGTAACAACATCTACAGGGCTGGATTAACCCTTAAGTACAATAAGCATGTGCTTAGGGCATCAAGGGGCAAGTGGGCACCATACAAATCTGGCCACAAGGGAATTTATTTTATCAGCCAGATATTAAGCTAAAAAACAAACCAAAAATATTATAAAAAAAATGTGGGAAAAATGAAATAAAATGCTACTAAATGTCATAGGCTTTATTTATAGTTTTTACATTATGCCAGTGGAAGGTTCTGGGGCACTAAGGCTGGCCAGGGCTTAGGGCATAAATTGGCTTTAATCCTGCCCTGAACATCTATATGTTAGTTAAATTGTGGGCATCAATTTTATTGGTGGTGGTGGCAGTAAATATAGATAGATGTAAATATAACTTATCTACGATCACATAGATACAACAAATGTATAGTCCAAATGATTAGTGTCAACGTTAAACATTAATACATAAATTAAGTTCTACGATCACAGAGATACAACAAATGTATAGTCCAAATGATTAGTGTCAACGTTCAACATTAATACATAAATTAAGTTCTACGATCACAGATACAACAAATGTATAGTCCAAGTGATTAGTGTCAACGTTCAACATTAATACATAAATTAAGTTCTACGATCACAGATACAACAAATGTATAGTCCAAGTGATTAGTGTCAACGTTCAACATTAATACATAAATTAAGTTCTACGATCACAGATACAACAAATGTATAGTCCAAGTGATTAGTGTCAACGTTAAACATTAATACATAAATTAAGTTCATCGATTGGAGCTTAAACATAAAATACCAAACTGTTGGAACAGTAACTGTTCTAAAATCTTATAGAAAATTGTACCTGAATATTTGAATGTAATGAAGAAATTGTTCCTTTTGTTTTATTTTTCCTTCTGTGAATATTTATTATTAAATTTGAATAAAAAAAAATGTTAATATTTTTATTTCAAATTTTGATAATGGCCTAACGGTACATATGCATTATATTCATGTCATTTTTGAGACCCAGAACTTTTTTGAGAAATTTTTGAGAGCCACATGAAACCAATGTTATATTTATATACATTATTCTGCTGTACATATGCCAAATAAATATTAGAGACTCAGTGGGCTGAGTCTGGGTCACTCCCCTTTCATTCTGTTTTGAGGAAACCTTATACAGAACCTTCCATAGGTGCATCCTACCAAATATCTGTTCATTTGGCTACCCAGTTTCAGAGGAGAAGATTTTTTTAGAAAACAACCAATCAGAAACAAAAATTGCCTGTGGTGGCAATGTTCGTGAATGGATCGTGACGAAATGAGCAATCTTAATAGAGGATCTGCCGTAGATGCTTCCTGCCAAGTTTCGGTTCATTTGGCCCAACAGGCAATTCTTGTTTCTGATTGGCCGATTTTTAAAAATTGTCTCTGAACTGTTCAATCTGTTCAGCCAATCAAAATGCCTGTTAGAACTCTCTCATATTTTCAAGTCTGTGGTGTTTGGGAATGATGGAATGGAATTTCTTTCAAAAACAGACTTAAAGGGCATATAAATTGGCGAAAGGTAAGAAATTTTAACGTAATTTGAATGGATGAAAGTATTTAGCTAGTCAAAATGACTGGTTTATGCATGGGAAAGTCTGTACACAGATGTGAAGTGGTTGTCCCAGCATTTGTCCTACCTCCGATTTTCACGTCGTTTTATTTTGGTTCGTGTAGGGTACCTCAGCAGTTCGGAGGTCTACACTAACAATTGAGGTTTCTATGGAAAGGAAAATTACTTGGCTTTCGACTGGTGAAAACATTCTTTGTAAATATTAAGGCGTTCTGAAGTTACGATCAATTTAACACGACCACTTAAAACTAGAGGCTCAGTGGGCTGAGCCTGTGTCGCTCACCTTTCATTCTGCTTTGAGGAAACTTAATACACAACCTTCCATACATAGAGATGCCTCCTACCAAGTTTTGGTTCATTTGGCTAGGCAGTTTCAGAGGAGAAGATTTTTTAGATATCGACCAATCAGAAACAAGAATTGCCTGTGGTGGCCATGTTTGTTAACCGATCGAGACGAAATGAGCAATCTTCATAGAGGACATTCCATAGATGCTTCCTGCCATGTTTCGGTTAATTTGGATGAGCAGTTTCAGAGGAGGGGATTTTTTTTAATTGGCCAATCAGAAACAAGAATTGCCTGTGGAGGGCCATGTTTGGTAATGGATCATAACAAAATGTACACTCTTTAGAGAGGACCTTCCATAGATGCTTCCTACTAATTTTCAGTTCATTTGGCTGATGGGGTTTCAGAGGAGAAGATTAAAATGTGAAAAGTTAACAGATGACAGACAACAAACGAAGGACACCAAGTGATGCCAAAAGCCCACATTGACTTTGGCATGGTGAGCTAAAAAGAATATTAAAATGTGAATATCTACATGTAATGTATAGTATAAACATGTTACACTATATCAGCATTAGTTATTTTCTAAGGGAAATAATGGCAAGTTATCTTTCTTTTTAACAGTTTAATGCAAGAGTTATCTCCCTTTTAACAGTTTACTACAATGGAGTTTTTTTTTTTTTAGAAATGAACCAATCAGAAACAAGAATTGCCTGTGGTGGCCATGTATGTTAACAGATCGGGATGAAATGAGCAATCTTTATAGAGGACCTTCCATAGATGCTTCCTACCAAGTTTTGGTTTATTTGACCTAGTGGTTTCGGAGAAGATTTTTTTAAATCGGCCAATCAGAAACAAGAATTGCCTGTGGTGGCCATGTTTGTATATAGTTTGGGACAAAATGAGCAATCTTCAGAGAGGACCTTCCATAGATGCTTCCTACCAAGTTTCAGTTCATTTGGCTGAGAAGTTTCAGAGGAGATATAGTTTTTTTCTTTTCGGATGCACCTAGTCCCTGTGATTGCCTTTGGCAAGGTGAGCTAATAAATGTGTCACACCGCTTTGTACATATTTTCTGAATTTGTGAAAAGTCTACAGATATATCTAAATAAAGGACTATGCAGAGCTTAGCATGATACGATCACAGCAAGTTGACAATGGTGTGTCCTATACTAGTTTTACTGAAAATGATTCTTGTCCAGAAAAGTCGTCAAAAGGTAGAATCTGTTTCAAAAGTGGAGGGAAAAAATAAATACGAAATTCAGAGAAAAAAACCCCATGAAAATCAGACTTAACATAAAAGATACCTTGGGCATTGGTCCCATCTGGACACCCTCATATCTCAAAACATGAAAGAGCTAGAGATTTGTTGAAATATTTCAGACAGGAAATTTGATTAGGAATCTTAAGAGAAATTCTTATCAAAATTGGACTTAAAATAAACTTTCAAACTTTAAGCCAACAAAGGCCCCATTCTGATTCCTTTATACAGCGAGAATGGCAAGAGCAATAACAATTCTGTTGGCTTCCACATAAAGAGAATTTTACAAGGAATAGAAAGAACCAAAATCATCAAAATTGGTTAAAAAAATAAAAGATGGGCATGCAAAGAACAGAAAACACCCTTTTTGTCACTCTCGGTCAATAGAACTTCAGTTATTATGAGAAAACATTATGTCTATAGACAGAAAAAGGCTATGATAATACCCCCATTCCATAGCGTGATCACGAACAAATTGTGGTCGTATATGTCACCAATTTTTTTCTAGTTATAGTATTATGAACATCATAGTATCAGGTAATGCCCAGCAATTTGGGAATTCAAAAATAAATACACAACATATACAGTGTTATTTAGAAAAACTACCGAAGAAAATAGAACAGGTACACAACAGTGCCTTTGAGCTGCTAAAATGGATTGATCACTTTCAACTGCAAGAACAATTTATTGAAGTTATTAAACCACTAATTGCTTTGTTTCACCAAACTGACAATAGAGGCTGTAGTGGCCGTGATGGTTTGGTACTTGAATTTACAACTACATATACAATCAGTGCCTATCACCACTAAAGTTGTGAGTTCGAATCTCGCGCTGGCGAGGTGTACTCGATAAAATATTATGTGATAAAGTTTGTCAGTGACTTGCAGCAGGTAGGTTTTTGGTTTTCTCCGGTTTCCTCCACCAATAAAACTAACCGCCACGATATAAATGGAATATTGTTGAAAGTGGCGTTAAACACCACCTAACTGAAACTTACAATATAATCTCCATCTTCATCTTTTGGTCCAGCGCTGTAGTACACTCTGTATGCTCTAGTTGCTGCATCTATTTCTTCTGCTGTCCCCGTCATTCCTAACAGCTTGGGTGAAAATTCTGTGGCAAAAATAAACACAACAAATTAGACAAAATCCATCTTATGTTTATCTGTATTCAAATAAATTTTACAATTTCTTGAATACTTTTTTCACAATGTCAAAGGGCAAGGTCATTATTCCCTTTCAAGTTTAAATTAATTTTCTTAATAATTTTTTTTAGCTTTTTGAAATCACAAAGGATTTAACTGTGTGTAAAGGAATTTGGAGGGGAAATATATTTGTTAAAGATCTTTTTTTTTCAACTCAGAACTTCTCTTAAATTGACAAGATTGATAATTAAGAAATAATTCATGGAAGCCATAGTATGTATCCACTTGTAACATTGTCATTTTATGTATCTATGATTGTTATCTGTACTTTACCTGCACAATACTTTTTAATAGCTTCTTTTGTATCTCTTTCTGGATCAACTGTTATAAATAAAGGTACTAACTCTGGAACACCTGATGTTTTACCTATAAAATGTAAAATAATTACCTACATGTAGTTAGAAATACACAGGTTTATCAGTAATTTTGACATTTTTTTCTTTGATCTCACCGAGTTATATTGTTAGTTTTAACAAACTGATTTTGATACTAAAATATATCAGTCAGTGTGATGTCAAACGTGTTGTGACGTTACCAAGAAAAATAATAATGCCAGTTCTAAAAGTCTCGACAAACATTAACACTAGTATCACAGCTTGTTGTGTTGGACTCTTTTAGATACTAGTGATAATGTCCGTCTAGATCTTTAATACTGCCGTTATCATATATACATGTATACATATAACAAGAGAATATTACGATCCTGCATCACTCACCTGGTACATTGCATATAAATACATCTAGCTCAAAAGATACTTATTTGAATTTTTGCTTTACTAAACATGATGAACTGAGGAATCTTTGTAGAAGACCTGACACACATCATTCATGTATTATGTTACAAAACATTTTGACTGCTTCCTGCCTTTTTGACTAAAACAATTTACATTTACACACACATAAGAACACATGCTTCATTGAAAACCTTGAAAACCAAGCCGCAAGGCACATTGTGGGATTATTGACCCTCCCCCTCCCTCTCCTTGAATACTCTTGGCTACAGGCCTGAGTTCAGACAGGTGTAGTTAACTACTCATCAAGTATATCTACTCACCCAGCATATCCACTACTTCACACATTTTCTCTATTTCATCAGGACATATATCAGGACAATGTGTAAAACCAAAATAAATAGCTAGCCACTTCCCCAGGTATTGTTTGTCTGTCCTTATTTCTCCATTGTGATCTACCAGCTTCCATTCTCCTCCTATTGCAGCTTTCCCAACACTTTTGTTCCTTTCCTTGGCTAAGGCTACAAATAAATAGATTAACTGTATACTGTATTAATATTGTCCATCAAAATAAAATGGGGGTTGTCGTGGCCATGATAATATGGTAATTGGATTTACAACTACCTTAGCAATCAGTGCCTGTCACCACTAACGTTGTGGGTTTGAATCTCGATCGGGGCGAGGTGTACAACATTATGTGATAAAGTTTGTCAGTGACTTGCGATAGGTCAGTGGTATTCTCTGCTTCCTCCGGTATCCTCCACTAATGAAACTGACTGCCACAATATAACTGAAATATTGTTGAAAGTGGTGTTAAACACCACCAAACAAAAAAACAAAACAAAACAAACAAAGAAAAATCATCTCTCTCTTTGAACAAATAACCTTGTTTTTATACTCCTCTAATTCAAACTAAAATCTCCTGGTTTAACTGAAATAATGGTTTACTGAACATTAACAAATTGTACATACCAAGTTCTTTTTCTCTTTTAGCATAATGAAACCATAACATAATACCACCTCCCAGACCAAACGTAATGGCAACTGTCTTCCACGAAATTGGCTGTAAATAAAACCATAGCATTATCTTAATCTATCAGTTATTCCTAACAAGTTAAAAATGACTATGATAATACATCTGATTACATACACAAACAAGATCTTGTATAGTACAGTATCTGTAATTTACATATCTTTCTTTTGATCTCACCTAGTCAGTAGTGATATTGTCAGCATCAATGGACTGACTATGATACGGAAAATTATTGATCAGTGTGATGTCAAACACATCATGACATTTACCATTAAAAAACAACATGTATCACACGTATCACAGCTGTGAATAGACAGATTATACAGTAAAACAAGTCTAAACAAAATCCTCAAGACATCAAATTTGAATAAAAGGCTGCAGCTGTTGGCTATGGGACCCCGATGCCAAGGTTACTTTGTAAGTTCACATATTGAAATTATTCTGTAATAACTTCAGTTAGAAATGTCGAAAAGGCATACCACACATCTTACTTTTCGCTCACAAGTTATCATTCGAAAACCAAAATTTAGCAAATTTGAAGTACAAAAATGGGCACAACAAATTGTAGTAAAATCATTATTTTCAAACTTAGACCTAGATATTCATAAGATACACATCCATACCACACTTAGTTTTAATCTGACTTTTCGTTCGCAAGTTATCATCTGGAAACCAATTAGGGATGGACACACAGACAGACGATACCCATTGCAATAGCCCCCCTTCGACAAAGCATTGGGGGACAATTACAGTCCCAGTGACCACCTGTCTGTTCTGAATATCATAAATATGATCATAAGAGTGTTAAAGATTTAAACATGTACATGTATCTCCTAGTATGTTTGGTTCTCTGAAATCACTGAATTTTTATAAGAAACTTGACAAGAGTATTCTTTTGACAGGCCTTTACAAATTAGTTTTTTTGTGTTGATCTCAAATCTCAACACCAGTTTTTAACAAGACAGCTTTTCAAAAATGATTTGGCTTTTAGGTACAATTAACTGAATCCAGTATATATAACAACATCCATTATGGGGCCATGTAAGGTTTACTCTCTACTTCTTCATAAAATAACTTAAGATTGTGTATGCTCTTCATTGATTTGGTCATTTTAAATGTAACCTCTGATGTGACCTAATACAGATAGATGTCATGGGTCACCAGATAAAAAAATAAAGATCCAAAAAACATCTAACAAAATTACATTACACTAAAGCTCTTCTTGCTTTTACACGCAATAAAACAAATATTCTGATTTAAATTTTATTTGAGGTAATAAAAACGTAGATATCAAAATTAGTGTGCACAACAAGTTTCTGGAATAACCTTTGTCAGGTACACTCAGAATAACCTTCATCAGGTACGCTCAGAATAACCTTCATCAGGTACGCTCAGAATAACCTTCATCAGGTACGCTCAGAATAACCTTTGTCAGGTACACTCAGAATAACCTTTGTCAAGTACACTCAGAATAACCTTTGTCAGGTACACTCAGAATAACCTTCATCAGGTACGCTCAGAATAACCTTCATCAGGTACACTCAGAATAACCTTCATCAGGTACGCTCAGAATAACCTTTGTCAGGTACACTCAGAATAACCTTTGTCAGGTACACTCAGAATAACCTTTGTCAGGTACACTCAAAATAACCTTCATCAGGTACGCTCAGAATAACCTTCATCAGGTACGCTCAGAATGACCTTCATCAGGTACGCTCAGAATAACCTTCATCAGGTACGCTCAGAATAACCTTTGTCAGGTACACTCAGAATAACCTTTGTCAGGTACACTCAGAATAACCTTTGTCAGGTACACTCAGAATAACCTTCATCAGGTACGCTCAGAATAACCTTCATCAGGTACACTCAGAATAACCTTCATCAGGTACGCTCAGAATAACCTTTGTCAGGTACACTCAGAATAACCTTTGTCAGGTACACTCAGAATAACCTTCATCAGGTACACTCAGAATAACCTTCATCAGGTATGCTCAGAATAACCTTCGTCAGGTACGCTCATAATCAAAAGATTGGAAAGCCTAATAATAGTCTATGGGAGCAAGTAAACCAAAGGGTCTAAACAGGATAGCTGAATCAGTTAAGGTAAAGTATGATTACCAGTACTTTTGCTGATGGATCAAAATGTGTCTTATAAAGAAATGTTTTAATTTCTTACCCCACTGGACTGAACATTCTTTTTCTTTGGAGGTGGCAGCTTTGCCTTTCCTTCCTCTGACATCAATCTCTTTGTAACATTACAGTGTGATGACAACCTTTTATATAATATTGATTTTGAACATGATGATAGAGATCTGATTTGTTGGCATGGCGATGGGGATTTTATTTTTAAAATATGTTGATTCTGGAGTGTTTTGTCGAGATTCTGGTCTAAGCATTGTCTTTGAAACTGAAAGATAAGAAAGTTTTATTGCTTAACATTTTTAGTGAGAGAACGATTAATTTGCAGCGACAATGTATGTCATGGCGAGAACAAGTTTCCTTCGATGAAATGACGTCGCTTTGTACTATACCAACATGCTTTATTGGATTTTAATAGTTCTAGCTTACTGAAAATGAACAAGAGCCTACATGTAGCCATGTCACCGCATTCTGGCACATTTTCCCCGATTTCAAGCCAACCAATCTTCACTCCTTTACTCTTTAATGTAGCTGCGGAACCGTAGCCCTTATGGTCCTTGGCCAGTTTTCTGATATTTGCGGACCATAGGGCTACAGATTTCACCCTATCAAAAACTTTTGAAACTGCGCAGTGAAAATGTTGCACCGCTTTTTTGCAAATTTTTGTCATGAAATCGGGTGTGAGAACGATCAAACATATATATTTCGTTTCGTTAAATATTTATCTACATTCTTCTATACTTACTTACCTGTTAATATTCATTTCCAGCTCATTATTATAACAAATGTCTCAATATTAACTGATCCCACCTACTTCGTTCCGCCATGTTGTCATTGTGATATTCTCGCTTTGAGGTCACATGACTTTTGAGATGACTCTAAGAGAAAAACATGTGTTCGGTTTTGCGCGGCAATTTATTATCTGAAATAAAATATTTAGTCAACCTAGAGTGAAATATTTTACAAATATTAACCAGATATGTTATTTTCTTCTATGGTTATTCAAATTGAGGTGAACTCTCATTTAACATTTTCAAGTTTTTCATGTAAACAAACCGAACACATGTTTTGCTGTTAAAGTGATCTCTCAAAAGTCACTTGACCTCAAAGCGAGAATACCACAATGACAAGATGGCGGAACGAAGTAGGCGGGATCAGTTAATATCGAGACATTTGCTATGATAATGAGCTGGAAATGAATATTAACAGGTAAGTAAGTATAGAAGAATGTAGATAAATATTTAACGAAACGAAATATATATGTTTGATCGTTCTCGCACCCGATTTCATGACAAAAATTTGCAAAAAAGCGGTGCAACATTTTCACTGCATAGTTTCTAAAGTTTTTGATAGGGTGAAATCCGTAGCCCTATGGTCTGCAAATATCAGAAAACTGGCCAAGGACCATGGTTCCGCAGCTATCCTTAATGATGCATGCTTAGAGGAGGATCAGTAAATACCAATTTTATAGTCTTTGAATTTAACTGACAAGGTTTGAACCCATGATCTACTAATCTCGTTGAGATTAGGATTCCGAAGAAATGTTCAGAGGTAGAAATTGAGAGAAAATTTCTTCAGAATCCTAATCTCAACGAGATTAATGATCTACCTCCTTGGTGGCTACCAATAAACCTGACCGACATATGATATAACTGAAAATTGTTGAAGGTGGTGTTAAAGACCATAACCCCTCCCCCCTCCTTTATGATGCTATGACTAGCGTACCGGTACATGTAATTTATTTCTCGGTTCTGAGGTAGCGTCTGCTCTTAATATAGACTGTTACATATTGTTTTTGGATGGGTGTTTCATTGGCAAATACTTTGTCGACATTACAGCAATGAATGAGTATTTTTCACATTAAACGTGACATGATGCAATGCATGACATTGAATACATATGAATAATGCATGGAATATAATGTTCCCCCACGTCCACGATCTTGACTACTGACTCACAGTTCGGATGCAGGATTTGTTGGAGGCTGTTGAAATTCTTGACAATAGCATTCTCATCCCAGATAGACATGCCATTCTGCTTATGATAGTTGTTTACATAAGTATCCAATTTACCCTTATGATGAAATCAACGTCTAATGAAGACTGACGATCATTTCCGAAAGCAGTGTTCCGAACGATCTTGTTGCTAAATTAAATATCTTGTTCCGACCTTGACAAATATCATAAAAATTTAATGATGACTGCCTTTATTCATTCATTTTATTCTGCTACATGTTAAATATAGAGGCATGCAACAAAAATTAAATCAAAACAAATAACTTTGAGTCCTTGAGCGACAGATATAAAAAAAAGTTTGAAGATACCAAATGAGTAATTAAAAACACAGGCACTCGAATTCCGGACCCCCCCTTTTCCTCATTTGGTCCCTCTCGCAATTATGGTATGGATCTTAGTCTGGAAGTATATATTTGAGCCATTTATCCATATTCTACAACATTTCGTGTTACAACAATCTCGTTCTACTAACTTTTGTTTCTAGGTCCAGCTGCCGTCTTCAGTAAAACGGCAGCTGGACCTAGACACAAAAGTTAGTAGAACAAGAGAGTTGTAACATTGATCTGCCAGATGCAGAATATTTAGTATAGTCCATTTGGCCAGCCTAAAACAGGCCTAAAAAAATAATTAAAAATCAACAGTTCAACTTATTGATTTTTTTTCTTCACACATTTATTTGTATATCATCTACCTACTGGGTCAAATAATTTCAGAATTTTGACACTATTTTCCAAAAAGTTGCCCATTAGGTCTCTATGTTAAATATTTGTACCAAATATGGATATGTGCATTCGGCTCGGGAAATTTTTCGTCTCTCGACTGGTATATTACTCTCCCGCTAGTCGCTGCTTTAGCGGAAGTGCCGATAGAGGGCGCAGTATTATTCAAGTTAGTACGTACGAGGTTATAAGAATAAGAATATAAGAATAAGAAAACTTTATTTTGATTCGGCACATAATAAAACAGTACAACATAAGCTCTAAGGAGCTTTTTACCGAATATACATTAACAATAAAACAACACAAGTCACATGCAAAGTTACAAACTAAAATAAGCTAAGACATACAGGCATAAAAAGGAGGACTGTGTATAGATCTGAACAAGAACCCACGTGGCAAGTGCCTCTTTGGACTCTTGTTCAAGATCCACACACAGATGCCCCAACATAAAGCAGCATTTAAAAAAGAAGCAGCAGGTAAAAAAAATAATGAAATAATAATACTGAATACTTAAAACTGGTACCAACATAATCAGTAAAAGCAGCACTGTCTAACTAAAAAATCAAAGAATATAAAATTTTCAAGCCAAACTAAAAAAAAAAAAAAATTAAAAAAATAAAAAATTAAAAAAATTAAGCAAACCAGAAGCAAAATTTTAATCATCTACATGCAGAACAGCAACATTTGGACCCATTCCAGGACTGTAAAAGACTCTTGAATTGAGAGAAGCTATTTTCAGTCCTGAAATGATCTGGGAGGCTGTTCCACAATGTAGATGCAGCAAATCTGAAAGAGTTTTTACTGTACCGTGCATACTGCATATAGATGCCGGCCGGGGACCAGGTGGCAATGCCTCGCTGGGTTCCCACCGGCATCCACATGCAGCATGACATAATAAAGCAGAAAATTAAGCATGTTTGGATAAACAATTGACGCACTAAAACAAAGCAATATATATCTAAAAGCTATATGCAAATAAAAAGAGCAAAAACAGTAGCAGAATATTTATCATCTGCATGCAGAACAGCAACATTTAGTACCATTCCAGGACTGCATTAAGCTCTTAAATTGAGAAAAACTGTTTTCAGTCCTGAAATGGTCTGGGAGGCTGTTCCACAATGTAGCAGCAGCAAATTTAAATGTTTTTTTGCCATACCTTGATGTTCTGACCTGTGGAATGTTCAGTATATTGTTGTATCTAAAATAATATTTTGAATTTCGTAAATGCACAAGGCTATGGAGACATGATGGCGACAGTTTATTCATAATCTTAAATGTTTCCAGGGCCATAGTTCTCATTCTACGAATCTGCAAGGAAGGCACCTTTGCTTTTTTCAATAAATTATCATATTGTAATTGTAATTGTAATTGTATAGCTATTGTAATCCTCATACACAAAGCGAAGAGCTCTTTCTTGCACTTTTTCTATCTTTTTGGAATTTTTCTCCATACAAAAATGCCAGGCCAAAGGGCAAAAGTTAAAATTACTAAGAATAAAAGTATGGAAAATTGTAAGTTTGTTTAATCTGTTCAAATAGGGGCCTAAACGTTTGATAATGTTCAGCTGTTGGGATGCCTTCCTGCAGATTGTACTTATATGTGTGTCAAAATTTAATTGATAATCGATCTCAATGCCTAGTAATTTAACACTGTCTTCACACGTTAGTTCAAAATTTTGTATATTTATAGTTGGACGTTTTTCATAGGTTTTCTTCCCCACTGCCAAAACTTGAAATTTATCAGGATTAGCCTGCATTTTGTTAATTTTGAACCATTCAATGAGATGATTTGAGTCAGACTCTAGAGTAGAAATAAGTAGATCAAAATCGGGACTGCCAAAGGAAAGGGTATTATCGTCTGCATAATTATACAGAGAACTGTCTTTAATGAACAAAAATATATCATTTATGAAGACATTGAATAAGAGGGGACCAAGTATAGATACTTGTGGAACCCCTTTATGGATGTCAGCCCAGTTGCTCAGAACACTATTGACCTTTATTTTAGTAATGAGACCGAATTATCTGAAACTCCATAAGCTGACAATTTGTCTAGCAGTATGGCATGTGGTAGGCAATCAAAAGCCTTTGAAAGGTCCATCAGAACTGATGCTATATAATAATTTTTATCAGAAAAATAAATGTTTTAATATACAAAATTTTCCTACTGGTATTAGTGACTGTCATAACATAATCTCAGTCACAATAAAAGGGGACGTCCCAGTTCAGAAAAGAAAAATAATAACTTACAGAAGTTATAAAAAATTTGATACTGATAGCTTTAATTGTGATCTTGAGAAAATTTCATTCCCAGATATTGAAAATTTATCAACATCTAGTGAAGTACACAATGTATATAATGAATATGAAAATGCCTTTAAAAGTGTACGTGATAAACACGCTCCAGTGAAAAATAAGTCAACCCCGTAAAAATCCACTTCCGTGTATGAACAGTGAATTAAAAGGAGCCATATACAGAAAACATATGTTTTATTCCCAATATACAAAAAATCGCAACACAAAAACATGGGAAAAATTTAGAAAGCAGCGAAATTTGGTAACAAAATTAAAAAATAATTCTATGAAAACTTATTTTCTTGAACGCTGTACGGGTGGGGCTAAAAATGTCAACTTCTGGAAAACTGTTAAACCATTTTTCTCTAAAAAATGTAACTCTGAGGATCAGAATATAATTCTGTGTGAAGACAATAAAATTATAAATGATACATGTGAAGTTTCTGAAAAGTTTAATACTTTCTTCTCTACAGTTGCAGATAAAATTGGGGAAGACATTGTATATGACCCCACTACTCACCCTAGTATATTGGAAATAAAAAATCATGTGGATGTGGATAAAAATTTTGAATTCCAGCATATAACATCTGATAAAATTGAAAAAATTATAGATAAAATAAATGTAAAAAAAGCCTCTGGGTTTGATAACATTCCAGCCAAAGTTATCAAACAGTGTAAACCAATAATATCCAATCAGTTAACTTGTCTATTGACACTGGTGTATTTCCTGATTCTCTTAAAAAAGCTCAGGTAACACCATTACACAAGAAAAATGACCCATTAAGTAAATTAAATTATAGACCTGTGAGTGTCCTTCCTGTTTTTTGTAAAATTTTTGAAAAGGTATTTGAAACACAATTGTCTGATTTTTTTGACACAATATTTAACCCTTTTTTGTGTGCTTTCCGACGTGGACATGGATGCCAGACCACGTTGCTCAGACTTCTAGAAGATTGGCAGGTTATTTGCAGGGTAGCGAGAATGGCCGAGTGGTTACGATTGGGTGAAGGGTGAAAACGGCAAATACGATTGTTACATAAAACGCACAACTGATAATGTTTTACAAATTTTGCTACAAGCGTCTCGGTGAAGGGTAAAAACGGCAAATATGATTTTGCAAATACCATGAAAAAAAGTTAAATCTTATGCAAATACACCTACATGAAGTAAAAATTCTCGAATGACGAGGGAAATTTAGTCTCAAGACTGGTATTTTTCGGTAAATGATAATAATAAGAATATGATACATGTTAATGAAAAGTTAGAAACAATGAATAGAAGACCGAAATAATTGAAAGCGAAAAATCATATTATACATTATCAGTAATAATAATAATAATAGTATTCATGTTTTATTTCATTTTTTTTCCATTAATTTAGTCATTATAGAATTAAAATAAAACTTGATATATATTATTACATATAAATTGTCCAATACATGTATATACAATGTACCGGTATATGTCTTCATGTTTCTTAATTGTTGATTTTCTCCTTTTTTCAGACAGCGTATACCAGCCGTGATGATGTCTACAAGTTTTTACGACAGGTGTTTGCACTTCATTTTCTCCCCACCGACCATATACCAGTCGCCCTCAACACACTGAAAGAGAAAGCCACCACTCAGCAGTTGCAGAGCGTTATGAATTACATCCAAGGCACTTGGTTTGACAGCACTGTTTGGCCCGTTACTGCATGGAGTGTGTTCGTACCAACAACGATGTAGAAGGTTGGCACAACCGTGTCAACACCCACGCACAGAAGAGCAACTTACAGTTCTACCTCCTGATCGAACTTATGTACAAGGAAGCATCCAAGATACCGCTACAACTGAAGATGATATCTGAAGGCAAACTCCGTCGCAGACAACGAAAACAGACCAAGATGGTACAGTGGAAAATCTTGCAGTTATGGGACGACTACGCCAACAACAAGATTACAGCTAGTCATCTACTGATGTGGCAGTCTTTATACTTACGATGTGTAGAGTGTTCAGTGACATTGTATGCATTTGAATGAATAGATGTATATATATGTGCTGATGTTATGATAATGATATTTCTATATGCGTTTTTCATATCTTGTTGAATTTGAATGTTTATATTATATCATCATCATCTCTAATAAAATATTTAAGATAATATCTTATTTCTCTTTAATAAATTAGCTCATTACTGACAATTTAAAAAAAAAAATCACTTATCAGTTATGATCATACATGATCAGGCTAGTAAGTTGATTGTTATGTACACAATAACTTAATCACATTCTAATTTTCACATGACTTCACCTTGATCAATTGACACGAGTCTTTATAGACACATTTTTATCAATCTTAAACATGGATTTTTAATAGTTAGACTATCTATCAAAATCCTTGAAATGAAGTTGCACATACAGTCTTCTGTCAAAAGTATTGGGAACGTAAAAAAAAACATTTTTAAAAAAAATGATTGTGAAGTAATTTCTGGATAGATTTTTAAAAATTTTTACACCAAAACATTCGGAATTATCTATATTTTGTTTGTTTATTTGCTCATTATGTTTATATGAGCGGTTTTTATTTGTACATAATTTTCCCATGATTGTCAATTTTTAGGATTTATTTTTAGTTGAATTACATAGGAAAATCAAATTTTATTTGTTGTGTTTAAATTATGTACAACTACAGAATAAAATAAAAATCACTCTTAACAACATAATGAATAAATAACCAATCAAAATATAGACAATTCCGAATGTTTATATCTGTCATTGGGGTCCAATTATTAGAGGGAGATTGGGATCCCATTATCTGGGTTAATCCTGCCTCATTTGTGTTCCTGTCCCAAGCCAGGAGTTGGATTTCTAATGCCATATGTTCTTTTTTTTTGTTCAGTTGTTTGAGGTGAGAGGGGGTTGTTTGTTTATTTGATATTGGTGGAATTGTTGACTCACTGTTAACATTCTGCTGCATTTCTATGTATAGCAGGGAATATATTTGTATAAAAGTTGCGTATGAATATTATTTAACATAGGTATATGTCTAGTGTACTTTTTAAAAGTACGGGAAAACATGTTGATAGTTTTCACTTTCTAGCCAACATTCCTTGTGACAAGTTTTAAAATGTTACATTAGATGTAATATATTTGATAGCATTTTAGTTTGGTATATTTTCTAAATTTCATTTTTTATACAGTAGAGTTCGTTTATAACGAACAGGCTTGTAACGAAATCAGGCTTATAGCGAAGTAAAGATAAATCCCCGGTCCCATCGCTATTTAAACAATGTATTTGTGAAGGCCTATTACGAATTTTTTTATAACGAAATCAGGCTTATAACGAAGAGAATTTTAAACCCAAACAAAGTTTTTATTACTAAAAATTTACATGATATAACAAAGAAAATTGCTGAACAAACAAATTGTTTACTTGTCTTCCGTTACGCACGGCGATCACATATTAAAATGGTCAAGTGTGCACTTGACACTTCCATTGTTGATAATTGAAAAATCAATAATCCAACCTTTGATGTTGTTAATGATGTCATTCAAGACTTTTCTTTTAAAATATTCAAACAATAAAATGGGTATTAAATGATGTGATTAACAAGTTGTCAATTAATAACACACGCGCTAATTTATTGCATTAAAAATTAATAAAACGTAATCTAAATTTTAATGAATGGATGCACAAGCTAAAGAAATTAAAAACAAAGTTATTTGTGAGATTAATTCATTCGCTATTGTTTATTTTTTCTTTGATGATAGACTCTTTAATTAAACAACAAACATGCGTGGTCTCAAGGTTCATCTAAATACCAAAAACAAAGAAATGTTCTGGAATTTCGATTAACCCGAGTTTTTATGTGTATATAATACCAAAAAGAAACAATTATTCTTCAAATTCAAATAAAAAAAAAGGAAAATGGCTACAATCTTAAAATTGGCCATTAAAAATATATATCAGAATTATCAGCATTATACCGAAATCGATCCAAGTGTTAATACCCGACCCCATATTTCCTGTTTATAAAATAGATCCAATCGGCAAACCTCGGGTGAGTCCGCTTCTCTCCCTCAATACCTCGGCTGTAATACGGTATTTGATATGCGTCTACGCGTCACATTTCTTCGCCGGAAGACCGTATCACTTCAATCAAACATTGCGCACCGCGAATAAGTTCTAAAATGGCGACAATAGATGAGTTTGTTTTGAAAAATATTGGTCTTTGATGAAGGTACGGGATCAGCCGACATTGCGACGAATGAAAATATATTATTATTGGACGAATATTCGAAAGTGAAATTATTTTAATACCTCCTTCATTGAAGATTTCCGAAAGTAGTTCCAATGGGAGCTATCCTAATACGGACCAGGTATGATGAAGGTACGGAATCAGCCGAAGTTGCAACGAGTGAAAATAGATCGTGAACAAAGTTGACAAAACGTTTCTAAGAAACATTTGAAGATACTAAAGAGGTATTCAGAAGCCGTACTCTTTGAGAACTGTCTAAAGGATTAAAAAAAAATTACGATAAAGGCTCACTTTACTGTGCATCAGTTATCATAGGGTAATGAAACTGCCCGGGTCAGAACCATATTTTTTTCTCTCTAAAATTACGCGACCACGGTGGCTCGAACTACCGATAGCTAGAACAGGTTTTGACAGTCCCTTCAAGTTCGAGCCAGCGAAGTTCTACTGTCCGATTTTCAAAAGGGGAGGTAATTCTACATTGTTTCTCTTATAACGAACGATGCCTATAACGAACTAAGATCGAGAGTCCCCTGGACTTCGCTATAATAGAACTCTACTGTATTTATAATATTATAATTTTGTTTCTTTTTTAATATAATATACATAATGATATATATATATATATATATATAAATTAATACTGTCCAAAGTATGCCTCTCATAGCGATTTTCCGAGCATTGGGTTTTGAACACAGGTTTCCAGCGAAAACTTCCTTACATTAAAATGGAACATGCTAACTTTAGAAAGGTTGTTTTTTCTTGTTGTTCCTGGCCGACGGGATCGTTTATGACAGAGTTTTGTATATTTCAGTTGATGTAATATTACATACACATTCTGAATGATATTTTTCCTGATGAGGTACATTGTATTTCTTATTTATGTCTTTATAGCTTATTTGTATGTTCAATGTGTCTAATGAATTTAATTAGGTGTCCATCTGTTGTGTTATCGGAAAAATGAATAGATTTTTCTATTATTTATTGGCCATATCGAAGTTAGTATAGTTTGTAACTAGATTAACATGATGGGTGCCACTAGTGGAGCAGGAACTGCCTATTCTTCCAGAGCACCTGAGTTCACCCCCGGTTTTTAGTGGGGTTCGTGTTACTCGATCATTAGTTTTATGTGTATGTTATGTAGCTTGTTGTTTTTCCTTTTGTACTTTTTCATTTGGCCATTGTGTTATCTGTTCTTCGATATACAGATTCTGATTACCCCTTTGGTATTTTCAATCTCTTCTAATATTTATACTTTCTTTTCACATACTAGTACTTAATGAACATGGGGAAACAAGTATAATGGTAAGTAGACACTAACACAGGCATCACTACTTTCAATAAAGCAGTCAAAAAGGTATATTTTGAGAATACTTTAATATGTTTATACATGTACATGTAACTCTAATATAAAATTTATATAATATTATTTTTGTCCCACCCGTGTGTTCATTGAGGAGTATAAACTGATACAAATAATTCCTATTCATCTACAGTGTATATTTGTCTTTTACTAGTTTATATATTAAAAGCAGAAGATTATATTGGCTTTCCTTGTCCTAAATATTTCTCAAATGTTTTATGTATAGTTTGGCACATGTTGTCATCCATGTCTATAAAATGAACTTCTTTTATATAATTTTCTTCTGTTTTCATGTGTTTCCCAAACTCTTCTACTCCCTTGTAATACTGTATGGCACAAAATGGCTTTGGAATTCTATAATGTCCTGCAAAATAAATAGAAAATATCCATAATAAACAGAACCAGTAGCATATAGCATAAACATGAATGCTAATAAACAGAAGAAATGACCTTTACATGAATGTTTTTTTACATGAATGTTTTTTTACATGAGGGTGTGCTCTCTCGACAATTTAGTAGTATTTACTATCTTAGTGAATGATAAGAAGGGTGACTGTTGGTGGCAGGAGACTAATAAGAGGGGAACTACTGTATATAAAATACCAACCTGTTCCAACAGATGTAAACCCCACATATCTATGCTTATGTGCATATGCTTCATGAAGTGCACTAACAATGGCCGACTTCAAGTCTTCTAGACATTTCTTCTTTTATTCTCCATAAGAATGCCATTCAGGCACTACTGTGTGTATTATGCAATGATATGGCAAATTGCCAGCCGATGTAGAACAGCAAGTTCCTAAAATAAGATTGCCCTTTTCAACAAGGTATTCCTCACACTCTTTTTCTATCTGTGTTCCTCCTGCTTGAGCTACATCGAGGGCAATTCCCTTTAAATGATGCAGGTTTTGATTCGCTGGGCTGACCAGGCACTCTACTTTCAATTTCTGAAAATCAGCTCTGTATACTAAAATATCTATTCCTTCTTTTGTGGTGAATTGTGTACCATCTTTGAGTTCTAGTTCTTTAGTTTCTGTTCCTTCCTTAGACTTGTTCACATTTTTCTTCTTCCGTTTTAATATTTGGAGCTTTAATCAAGATCCTTTTCTTGTTGTATGACAAGTAACAAAATTTGCCTTTTAAACTTTCATCAACCTCCTTTTCAATTTCTTCTAAAAATATTGTCATCTTCTTCTGCAGATGGATTTCAGCTTCCGACATTTTACGAATATCCTGCATTTCACTCTTGATATTATTCAACATTTGGTCAGGATCAAGTCCTTTCTTCAAGGTAAGTACCAATGTACCTTTTTCATAAAGGTATGATTCCACCTGTGCGAACCATGGCTCATGTTTTCCCAAATGAATTAATGCAACATAATCATCTTCTGACAAATTTATGCTTAACGTGTTATCAACAAAATTCTCCAGCTCTTTTCGGACATCCTGTACTTCTTTAGTAGTGCCTTCCAACACTGCTTTCTTACCCGCCTCATCTAGTGTGATGTGGTAGCCAGTTTTTTGTAGCTGATCTATTTTCCTCTTCACCTTTTTTAACAGGGGGTAATATTTTAAATACAATTTTCTTTGGTATCTGAAACAGAAAAACAAATGCATCAGATAAAACATAATTATGTGAATACTGTACAAATTGTTTATTTAGTGGAACCAAAAGTTTGTTATTATTATAGAGAATCATTATTTGTAGGATTAGGGTTATGGTGTTTAATGCCACTTTCAACAATATCTCAGTTATATCGTGGCGGTCAGAGATATGTGTCATTACTTGTAAACCTGTGCCCACAATACAGTGTTACATCTAGGAGTTTACATAGAGGTCAAATGTCAACTTTGTAACAATAAACTGGTACAGTTTAAGGATTTGTGTACACACGATTACACAATAAACTGATACAGTTTAAGGATTTGTGTACACACGATTACACAATAAACTGATACAGTTTAAGGATTTGTGTACACACGATTACACAACAGACTGGTACAGTTTAAGGATTTGTGTACATACGATTACACAACAGACTGGTACAGTTTAAGGATTTGTGTACATACGATTACACAACAGACTGGTACAGTTTAAGGATTTGTGTACATACGATTACACAACAGACTGGTACAGTTTAAGGATTTGTGTACATACGATTACACAACAGACTGGTACAGTTTAAGGATTTGTGTACATACGATTACACAACAGACTGGTACAGTTTAAGGATTTGTGTACATACGATTACACTACAGACTGGTACAGTTTAAGGATTTGTGTACACACGATTACACAATAAACTGATACAGTTTAAGGATTTGTGTACACACGATTACACAACAGACTGGTACAGTTTAAGGATTTGTGTACACACGATTACACAACAGACTGGTACAGTTTAAGGATTTGTGTACATACGATTACACAACAGACTGGTACAGTTTAAGGATTTGTGTACATACGATTACACAACAGACTGGTACAGTTTAAGGATTTGTGTACATACGATTACACAACAGACTGGTACAGTTTAAGGATTTGTGTACATACGATTACACAACAGACTGGTACAGTTTAAGGATTTGTGTACATACGATTACACAACAGACTGGTACAGTTTAAGGATTTGTGTACATACGATTACACAACAGACTGGTACAGTTTAAGGATTTGTGTACATACGATTACACAACAGACTGGTACAGTTTAAGGATTTGTGTACATACGATTACACTACAGACTGGTACAGTTTAAGGATTTGTGTACATACGATTACACAACAGACTGGTACAGTTTAAGGATTTGTGTACATACGATTACACAACAGACTGGTACAGTTTAAGGATTTGTGTACATACGATTACACAACAGACTGGTACAGTTTAAGGATTTGTGTACATACGATTACACAACAGACTGGTACAGTTTAAGGATTTGTGTACATACGATTACACAACAGACTGGTACAGTTTAAGGATTTGTGTACATACGATTACACAACAGACTGGTACAGTTTAAGGATTTGTGTACATACGATTACACAACAGACTGGTACAGTTTAAGGATTTGTGTACATACGATTACACTACAGACTGGTACAGTTTAAGGATTTGTGTACATACGATTACACAACAGACTGGTACAGTTTAAGGATTTGTGTACATACGATTACACTACAGACTGGTACAGTTTAAGGATTTGTGTACATACGATTACACAACAGACTGGTACAGTTTAAGGATTTGTGTACATACGATTACACAACAGACTGGTACAGTTTAAGGATTTGTGTACATACGATTACACAACAAACTGGTACAGTTTAAGGATTTGTGTACATACGATTACACTACAGACTGGTACAGTTTAAGGATTTGTGTACATACGATTACACAACAGACTGGTACAGTTTAAGGATTTGTGTACATACGATTACACAATAAACTGGTACAGTTTAAGGATTTGTGTACATACGATTACACTACAGACTGGTACAGTTTAAGGATTTGTGTACATACGATTACACTACAGACTGGTACAGTTTAAGGATTTGTGTACATACGATTACACAATAAACTGATACAGTTTAAGGATTTGTGTACATACGATTACACAATAAACTGATACAGTTTAAGGATTTGTGTACATACGATTACACAATAAACTGGTACAGTTTAAGGATTTGTGTACATACGATTACACAACAGACTGGTACAGTTTAAGGATTTGTGTACATACGATTACACAACAGACTGGTACAGTTTAAGGATTTGTGTACATACGATTACACAATAAACTGGTACAGTTTAAGGATTTGTGTACATACGATTACACAACAGACTGGTACAGTTTAAGGATTTGTGTACATACGATTACACAACAGACTGGTACAGTTTAAGGATTTGTGTACACACGATTACACAATAAACTGATACAGTTTAAGGATTTGTGTACATACGATTACACAATAAACTGATACAGTTTAAGGATTTGTGTACATACGATTACACAACAGACTGGTACAGTTTAAGGATTTGTGTACATACGATTACACAATAAACTGATACAGTTTAAGGATTTGTGTACATACGATTACACAACAGACTGGTACAGTTTAAGGATTTGTGTACATACGATTACACAATAGACTGGTACAGTTTAAGGATTTGTGTACATACGATTACACAACAGACTGCTACAGTTTAAGGATTTGTGTACATACGATTACACAATAGACTGGTACAGTTTAAGGATTTGTGTACATACGATTACACAACAGACTGGTACAGTTTAAGGATTTGTGTACATACGATTACACAACAGACTGGTACAGTTTAAGGATTTGTGTACATACGATTACACAACAGACTGGTACAGTTTAAGGATTTGTGTACATACGATTACACAACAGACTGGTACAGTTTAAGGATTTGTGTACATACGATTACACAACAGACTGGTACAGTTTAAGGATTTGTGTACATACGATTACACAACAGACTGGTACAGTTTAAGGATTTGTGTACATACGATTACACAACAGACTGGTACAGTTTAAGGATTTGTGTACATACGATTACACAACAGACTGGTACAGTTTAAGGATTTGTGTACATACGATTACACAACAGACTGGTACAGTTTAAGGATTTGTGTACATACGATTACACAACAGACTGGTACAGTTTAAGGATTTGTGTACATACGATTACACAACAGACTGGTACAGTTTAAGGATTTGTGTACATACGATTACACAACAGACTGGTACAGTTTAAGGATTTGTGTACATACGATTACACAACAGACTGGTACAGTTTAAGGATTTGTGTACATACGATTACACAACAGACTGGTACAGTTTAAGGATTTGTGTACATACGATTACACAACAGACTGGTACAGTTTAAGGATTTGTGTACATACGATTACACAACAGACTGGTACAGTTTAAGGATTTGTGTACATACGATTACACAACAGACTGGTACAGTTTAAGGATTTGTGTACATACGATTACACAACAGACTGGTACAGTTTAAGGATTTGTGTACACACGATTACACAATAGACTGGTACAGTTTAAGGATTTGTGTACACACGATTACACAACAGACTGGTACAGTTTAAGGATTTGTGTACATACGATTACACAACAGACTGGTACAGTTTAAGGATTTGTGTACATACGATTACACAACAGACTGGTACAGTTTAAGGATTTGTGTACATACGATTACACAACAGACTGGTACAGTTTAAGGATTTGTGTACATACGATTACACAACAGACTGGTACAGTTTAAGGATTTGTGTACATACCATTACACAACAGACTGGTACAGTTTAAGGATTTGTGTACATACGATTACACAACAGACTGGTACAGTTTAAGGATTTGTGTACATACGATTACACAACAGACTGGTACAGTTTAAGGATTTGTGTACACACGATTACACAATAGACTGGTACAGTTTAAGGATTTGTGTACATACGATTACACAACAGACTGGTACAGTTTAAGGATTTGTGTACATACGATTACACAATAAACTGGTACAGTTTAAGGATTTGTGTACATACGATTACACAATAAACTGGTACAGTTTAAGGATTTGTGTACATACGATTACACAACAGACTGGTACAGTTTAAGGATTTGTGTACATACGATTACACAACAGACTGGTACAGTTTAAGGATTTGTGTACATACGATTACACAATAAACTGGTACAGTTTAAGGATTTGTGTACATACGATTACACAACAGACTGGTACAGTTTAAGGATTTGTGTACATACGATTACACAACAGACTGGTACAGTTTAAGGATTTGTGTACATACGGTTACACAACAGACTGTTACAGTTTAAGGATTTGTGTACACACGATTACACAACAGACTGGTACAGTTTAAGGATTTGTGTACACACGATTACACAACAGACTGGTACAGTTTAAGGATTTGTGTACATACGATTACACAATAAACTGGTACAGTTTAAGGATTTGTGTACATACGATTACACAATAAACTGGTACAGTTTAAGGATTTGTGTACACACGATTACACAACAGACTGGTACAGTTTAAGGATTTGTGTACACACGATTACACAACAGACTGGTACAGTTTAAGGATTTGTGTACACACGGTTACACAACAGACTGGTACAGTTTAAGGATTTGTGTACATACGATTACACAACAGACTGGTACAGTTTAAGGATTTGTGTACATACGATTACACAACAGACTGGTACAGTTTAAGGATTTGTGTACATACGATTACACAACAGACTGGTACAGTTTAAGGATTTGTGTACACACGGTTACACAACAGACTGGTACAGTTTAAGGATTTGTGTACATACGATTACACAACAGACTGGTACAGTTTAAGGATTTGTGTACATACGATTACACAATAAACTGATACAGTTTAAGGATTTGTGTACATACGATTACACAATAAACTGATACAGTTTAAGGATTTGTGTACATACGATTACACAACAGACTGGTACAGTTTAAGGATTTGTGTACACACGGTTACACAACAGACTGGTACAGTTTAAGGATTTGTGTACATACGATTACACAATAAACTGGTACAGTTTAAGGATTTGTGTACATACGGTTACACAACAGACTGGTACAGTTTAAGGATTTGTGTACATACGATTACACAACAGACTGGTACAGTTTAAGGATTTGTGTACATACGATTACACAACAGACTGGTACAGTTTAAGGATTTGTGTACATACGATTACACAACAGACTGGTACAGTTTAAGGATTTGTGTACATACGATTACACAACAGACTGGTACAGTTTAAGGATTTGTGTACATACGATTACACAACAGACTGGTACAGTTTAAGGATTTGTGTACATACGATTACACAACAGACTGGTACAGTTTAAGGATTTGTGCACATACGATTACACAAATTGTGCACAAAGGAGAATCTTCCTTTGTATAAAATGGAGAGTTTTTTCAAATTAAACGGACATTTTCACAATGCAGTCACCTGGATTCAACTCTGTGTCATGAAATAGCTGAAATACTGCTCATTCAATATTAAACAACAATCAATCAATCAATTTATGCAACAGAAGTCATTAATCGTGAGAACCTTATGATTTGATTTTTACCTCCATTTGAGCCACATCCTCTCTCAATGTGGTTAACACTATTTCTGCCTCATCCTTCCTGCCTATAGCCTGGATATGATACTTGTACACCACAGGTCTCTTCTCATACAGGTGCCATGATGACATCTTTCCTACAAACATTCACTAATTGGATGAAAAGAAAATTTATACAGTGATGGTCAACAATTCCACCAAAATCAACGATCACCTCCCATCTGAACTCACTGAACACACACACACACACACACACACACAAAAAGACCATGACATACATGTATGACATTGAAAATCCAGGTCCTGGCTTTGGACAGTAATATGTTTTACCTTTGAAGACTAAAAGCTTGAACTGACCTTGTATCTCTCACCTGGTTTTGAATGATCTGTTGATTACTATATGTTTCATCTATGCACCCGAGCTCATCCCTGATTTTTAGTGGGGTTCGTGTTACTCAATCTTTAGTTGTCTGTGTAATGTTTGTAGATCACTGTTTGTCCTTTTGTACTTTTTCTTTTGGCCATTGTGTTGTCTGTTCTTCTTCGATATACAGATTCTGATTACCTCTTTAGTATCTTCAAATTCTTCTTAGGTGTAATCTGAGATGTTTGCCCACAAAGAGCCTATGTTATTTACTTTGTATGTTCTGTGGTTGTGGCTGTCTTAAATTTTTGCTTAACCAAAAATTGCAAATGTTTACAGGACCATCCAAGATCATTCATGATAAATTAGGGCTAATAAATGTTTTAGTTTTCTATAAGAGTTTTCGTGTAGGGTCTGATATTAAACTATGTTCCAATGCAACCAAGTTTCTTGTAATATGGTTCAGTGGTTTCAGAGAAGAACATTATCCTATGAGGACTCATGTTAAACTTGTTTTGTTTTGGCTGTAATAATATTTCAAAACAGCATCAAACTTTATAAAGGACTATCCAATAATTATTTCTGTTAGGGTTGCATTCCATCATTTAATTAGATTTTAATAAAAATGGATTTTTGTGATTCTGTTCTGTTACCATCTGTATCCAGTGTGATGCATGGGAGGTGAAAACAATATGTCACATGGTGAAGAAAATATGTCACATGGTGAAGACAATATGTCACATGGTGAAGACAATATGTCACACGGTGAAGACAATATGTCACATGGTGAAGACAATATGTCACATGGTGAAGACAATATGTCACACAGTGAAAACATTACGTCACATGGTGAAGACAATACGTCACATGGTGAAGCAATATGTCACATGGTGAAGACAATACATCACATGGTGAAGACAATATGTCACATGGTCATTTGGCCCAGATAATCTTGATCTACACATGTCAACTTTTGCAATTTAAACGTCTGAAGTCTTTTAAGAGAAGGGGGGATGAAACATTATGTGCTTATTTTCTCCTGTTTAACTAAATGGCTATCCTAACTCAATAGGAAAAATGTTCCAAAAATCTTCTTCTTGAAAACACAAGTTTTAAAATATGGAATAAATTCTGGCATGGACCCATAATGTCAGATCCATATCTTCAATATTTATACGTTGTTCTCACCATGATATAGCCGAAAAATGTCTCACTCAGCGTTAAAGAACAATGAATATCACCTACTTAATAAAAACAAAAAATACAAACCATGGCCACCCTCAATTCCTCCTTTCTTCATCATGTCCTTGAAATCTACAGTTGTTGTAAACATTCTAACAACCCTGATGTAACGCAGTTTGCTCTGTAATTATCATCAGGATTCTCCTCATAAATTTTGTCAGTATTTTTCAAGATGGTGATCATGATCAAATCTATCTGTTTCTGTAGAGACATTCCTAAAAAAATTTATAACAAGCAATTGTTTTTAAGATGGGTGTGATATTTTTGAGTCAATGGATGAACTTGATACACAAATCAACAACAGTACAAACATAACGATAAAACAAAAGAACAACACAAACTCCAAGAAAGTAAACCGCATCAGAGTTATAATGGTTAGCGTGCTCGCTTCGAGTGTGGTAGATTGTGGGTTCAAGCCCCGGTCGGGTCAAACCAAAGACAATAAAATTGGTATTTGTTGCTTCTCCACTAAGCACACAACATTAACGACAAAGAGCAAAGACGGGTTGGCTCTGGATCAGGATAATGTGTCCGAGTGGAGCGACATGTCTACCTGTGGACTGTTGTTTCAGTGAACTAGCACTATAAAAATCCAACTCAGAGTGTTGTTCTAGTTCAAAGTGGACCTCATCATCATCTCATTGAAAATTAACTTGTTCTCGCCATGATATAGCTGAAAACTTGCTGAATTGGCGTTAAACAACAATCACTCACTATCTCCCACTCATCTTTGTGTGTTAGTTAATGTTTGTAAACAGACGACACTGGAAATACCGGAAGTAACTAGCACGAGACACACTACTATGGATTTTTTGCACGAGACGCCTCTGATATGGGTAATTATCCTGCGGGGGAAATTATGGTTAGTTTATATACAATTACAATCGTTTCTGAGTTGTCCGGTTACTGATCCTGCTTTTAGAAACTGCTATAGTAACATAGCATTACCCAAATTTTTGATTGGTCGGTAGGTCACAAAAATAAAATTTTTAATACAAAACTATGTTGTTTCTTGTACTATCCAAATAAAATATCAAAGTAGTGTAAAATAGTGAGTGAGTGAGTGATTGTTGTTTAATGGCAATTCAGCAATTTGTCAGCTACATGTATATCAAGGTGAGAACAAGTTAATTTTCAATGAGATGATGATGAGGTCCGCTTTGTTCTAGATCAACACGCTGAGTTGGATTTTTATAGTGCTAGCTCATTGAAACAACAGTATGCCAGTAGACATGTCGCTCCACTCGTTGTTTCTTGTACTATCCAAATAATAGTGTAAAATAATCTTCTGGCTCAGTAGAATGAATTATAAGTCGTCCAAAGTCAGCAGAGCCAATCAGATTCAAGATAAATAACAAATCTTTATGATGACTATCAATACCAGAAATGTTCTTGGGATTTTCATCTTCAGCCCACGGTCCAAATGATGATGGTCGGCTGTCTTTTATAATAGCTGAGACATAAAAAAAAAACTTGCATATAACTTAATGAGTTACCAACGTATTTTCATGTTGTTACAAATCTTGTTATATTTCACATAAACACAGATAAGATTGTAAATCTTGGCACTATGTTTATTCATTGAAATCTTAGTTTACCATTTTTTAGGCAAAGGTTTCTTAAATAAAGACATTACTAGTCACCCAGTTAGGTGAAACCTTTATCTAAATTAAAATGAGATCTATAATTGTTCCTCCCTCTTCTGATAATAATTCAAAAAATTGTATTTTAATATGAAATATATAACGCAAATTGTAATTTTGTAAATAATTTTGTCCACTGTCTGTTGTTATCGTTGTATACTGGTTGTGAGTGACAAAGTGATATCTTACATGTCAGGTATTTTATACAGGTGAGATGATATTTTATACAGGAGTTGTTTGTTTGTTTGATGGTGTTTAACGCCACTTTCAACAATATTTCAGTTATATTATGACGGTCAGTTTTATTGGTGGAGGAAACCGGAGGACATGGAGAAAACCACCTACCTGTCGCAAGTCACTGACAAACTTGATCACATAACGCTGTACACCTCGCCCTGATCAAGATTCAAACTCACATCAGTGGTGATATACAGGTGAGATGATCTCTGATATGTCAGGTATTTAATACAGGTGAGATGATCTCTGATATGTCAGGTATTTTAAACAGGTGAGATGATATCTGATGTGTCAGGTATTTTATACAGGTGAGATGATCTCTGATGTGTCAGGTATTTAATAAAGGTGAGATGATATCCGATGTGTCAGGTATTTTATACAGGTGAGATGATCTCTTTATGTGTCAGGTATTTTATACAGGCGAGATGATATCTGATGTGTCAGGTATTTAATACAGGTGAGATGATCTCTGATATGTCAGGTATTTTAAACAGGTGAGATGATATCTGATGTGTCAGGTATTTTAAACAGGTGAGATGATATCTGATGTGTCAGGTATTTTATACAGGTGAGATGATCTCTGATGTGTCAGGTATTTAATAAAGGTGAGATGATATCCGATGTGTCAGGTATTTTATACAGGTGAGATGATCTCTTTATGTGTCAGGTATTTTATACAGGCGAGATGATGTCTGATTTGTCAGGTATTTTATACAGGTGAGATGATATCTGATGTGTCAGGTATTTTATACAGGTGAGATGATATCTGATGTGTCAGGTATTTTAAACAGGTGAGATGATATCTGATGTGTCAGGTATTTTATACAGGTGAGATGATCTCTGATGTGTCAGGTATTTAATAAAGGTGAGATGATATCCGATGTGTCAGGTATTTTATACAGGTGAGATGATCTCTTTATGTGTCAGGTATTTTATACAGGCGAGATGATGTCTGATTTGTCAGGTATTTTATACAGGTGAGATGATATCTGATGTGTCAGGTATTTTATACAGGTGAGATGATATCTGATGTGTCAGGTATTTTATACAGGTGAGATGATATCTGATGTGTCAGGTATTTTATACAGGTGAGATGATATCTGATGTGTCAGATATTTAATACAGGTGAGATGATCTCTTATGTGTCAGGTATTTTATACAGGCGAGATGATGTCTGATTTGTCAGGTATTTTATACAGGTGAGATGATATCTGATGTGTTAGGTATTTTATACAGGTGAGATGATATATGATGTGTTAGGTATTTTATACAGGTGAGATGATATCTGATGTGCCAGGTATTTTATACAGGCGATTGATCTCTGATATGTCAGGTATTTTATACAGGTGAGATGATGTCTGGTGTGCCAGGCATTTTATACAGCTGAGATGATCTCTGGTGTGTCAGGTATTTTATACAGGTGAGATGATGTCTGGTGTGTCAGGTATTTTATACAGGTGAGATGGTCTCTGATTTGTCAGGTATTCTATACAGGTGAGATGATATCTGATGTGCCAGGTATTTTATACAGGCAATTGATATCTGATATGTCAGGCATTTTATACAGGTGAGATGATGTCTGGTGTGTCAGGTATTTTATACAGGTGAGATGGTCTCTGATTTGTCAGGTATTTTATACAGGTGAGATGATATCTGATGTGTCAGGTATTTAATACAGGCGAGTGATCTCTGATGTAATGTGTCAGGTATTTTATTCAGGTGAGATGGCATCTGATGTGTCAGGTATTTTATACAGGTGATATGATATCTGGTGTGTCAGGTATTTAATGCAGGCGAGATGATATCTGATGTGTCAGGTCTTTTATACAGGTGAGATGATATCTGGTGTGTCAGGTATTTTATACAGGTGAGATGATCTCTGATGTGTCAGGTATTTTATTAAGGGTGATATGATCTGATGTGTCAGGTATTTTATACAGGTGAGATGATCTCTGATGTGTCAGATATTTTATACAGGTGAGATGATCTCTGATATGTCAGGTATTTAATACAGGTGAGATGATGTCTGGTGTGTCAGGTATTTTATACAGGTGAGATGATATCTGATGTGCCTGGTATTTTATACAGCTGAGATGATCTCTGATGTGTCAGGTATTTCATACAGGTGAGTGATCTCTGATGTAATGTGTTAAGTATTTTATTCAGGTGAGATGACATCTGATGTTTCAGGTATTTTATACAGGTGAGATGATCTCTGATTTGTCAGGTATTTTATACAGGCGATTGATCTCTGATATATCAGGTATTTTATACAGATGAGATGATATCTGATGTGCCAGGTATTTTATACAGGTGAGATGATCTCTGATTTGTCAGGTATTTTATACAGGCGATTGATCTCTGATATGTCAGGTATTTTATACAGATGAGATGATATCTGATGTGTCAGGTATTTTATATAGGCGAGTGATCTCTGATGTAATGTGTCAGGTATTTTATTCAGGTGAGATGGCATCTGATGTGTCAGGTATTATATACAGGTGAGATGATCTCTGGTGTGTCAGGTATTTAATACAGGTGAGATGATATCTGATGTGTCAGGTCTTTTATACAGGTGAGATGATATCTTGTGTGTCAGGTATTTTATACAGGTGAGATGATCTCTGATGTGTCAGGTATTTTATTAAGGGTGATATATGATCTCTGATGAGGCAGGTATTTTACACAGGTGAGATGATCTCTGATGTGGCAGGTATTTTATACAGGTGAGATGATCTCTGTTGTGTCAGGTATTTTATACAGGTGAGATGATATATGATGTGTCAGGTATTTTATACAGGTGAGATGATATATGATGTGTCAGGTATTTTATACAGGTGAGATGATATCTGATATGTCAGGTATTTTATACATGTGAGATGATATCTGATATGTCAGGTATTTTATACAGATGAGATGATCTCTGATATGTCAGGTATTTTATACAGGTGAGATGATCTCTGATTTGTCAGGTATTTTATACAGGCGATTGATCTCTGATATGTCAGGTATTTTATACAGATGAGATGATATCTGATGTGTCAGGTATTTTATATAGGCGAGTGATCTCTGATGTAATGTGTCAGGTATTTTATTCAGGTGAGATGGCATCTGATGTGTCAGGTATTATATACAGGTGAGATGATCTCTGGTGTGTCAGGTATTTAATACAGGTGAGATGATATCTGATGTGTCAGGTCTTTTATACAGGTGAGATGATATCTTGTGTGTCAGGTATTTTATACATGTGAGATGATCTCTGATGTGTCAGGTATTTTATTAAGGGTGATATATGATCTCTGATGAGGCAGGTATTTTACACAGGTGAGATGATCTCTGATGTGGCAGGTATTTTATACAGGTGAGATGATCTCTGTTGTGTCAGGTATTTTATACAGGTGAGATGATATATGATGTGTCAGGTATTTTATACAGGTGAGATGATATATGATGTGTCAGGTATTTTATACAGGTGAGATGATATCTGATATGTCAGGTATTTTATACATGTGAGATGATATCTGATATGTCAGGTATTTTATACAGATGAGATGATATCTGATATGTCAGGTATTTTATACAGGTGAGATGATATCTGATATGTCAGGTATTTTATACAGGTGAGATGATATCTGATATGTCAGGTATTTTATACAGGTGAGATGATATCTGATATGTCGGGTATTTTATACAGGTGAGATGATATCTGATATGTCAGGTATTTTATACAGGTGAGATGATATCTGATATGTCAGGTATTTTATACAGGTGAGATGATATCTGATATGTCAGGTATTTTACACGGGTGAGATGATATATGATATGTCAGGTATTTTATACAGGTGAGATGAGATTTACTTTACCTGATTCTCTACTACTAAGTAAGAAGATGTCAATCACATGAAATCTATGACTCTCCATTAAATTGACGACTTTCTGTAATCCTTCAACAAGATATTTCTCAGATCGTATTGTCTTTATGGTAACTGTATAACTTCCATACTCCATGTTCCATTCAGGATCTCCGACAGCTAAAATCAATTAAAAGTTATTTTTAGACACAAAAAACAAATATCTTCCCTCTTCTCTTGAGAAAGATATTTTGTAATCCTATGTAGGATTATCAAAAAGGGAAATAACTCCTTCAAAACTGATCCTATCTAAACATGTTAATCTGCATATGGTAATAAACAAGCATCCAGTGTTGAGGCATTGTACATACATTTTGTTTTAATGAAATTTTAAAAAGTAAACTAGATGTGTCGGAACGACACGAATGTCCCCGCCGTGAATATTAAGAAGGCTCGCAAATGTTTCACCCTTTTTTAATTCCCTGAGTAATAGGCTAAGAATAACAAATGAATTTCAAAGTTGATCTGTAACTTATGATTATACACTCTCATACCAAAAATCAAGTAAATATTTCAAATCATAGTAAAATAAAGTGGTGACAACTAAATATTTGGCCAATTTCAAAGTCCAAAGGCCATAACTTGGCCAAAAATCATTGGACCGGAACGAAATGTAAACTTGATCTGTAACTCATCATTATACACTCATATACCAAACATCAAATCAATATCTCCAAGCATAGTGAAATAAAGTGGTGACAACTAAATATTTGGCCAATTTCAAAGTCCAAGGGCCATAACTCGGCCAAAAATCATTGGACCGGAACGAAACGTAAACTTGATCTGTAACTTATCATTATACACACACATACCAAATATCATGTCAATATTTCAAAACATAGCAAAAAAAAGTGGTCGCAACTGTTTTATTTCGAATTACGGACATGGGTAACACTTAGTTCTAATAATAAAACCCTAAATGCTCGCTTACTCGCAAGGGTTATAACGGGATGCCATTACACGTAATGGAGCAGCCGCCGAGATTTTTTGCGCTCGCTTACAGAGCTTCTGACGCCTGCATTTATCAATAATAAGACATAACCTTTCCTTTTGTCCAGTATTTTAGAATGTAATTCCCACAAAATAAAAATTTTCTCTTTGAAAATTTTGAATTTCGTCATTTCCGGCCTCACTATTTGGATGTCGATACCATATTTGGCGATTTAGGCGTGAATGTTTACCAATCGTAACTAATCGGCCATTCTCGCTACCCTGCAAATAACAGGGTAGCGAGAATGGCCGAGTAGTTACGATTGCAATGTTTACATCAGCTTGTAATAAGAAATACCATATTTAGAAAAGCTCCGCCTTCCGTAGTTTCCGGTTATGGAAAACGATCAATAAATTTGAACAAGGTTGTTGCTAACTTTGAAAAGCATATATTTCTCAGCCAAACCGATTTAACAAGGACTGGGATCATCAGTAATTGTTATAATGAAATGTTTGAAGCGTAAATAGTGAGTTTTTATGTTTCAACTGCAACTTTTTTTTGCTCCATTGTGACGAATGGGACCGCGTTGTAGCTCTGCCGAGACACAAATTTGTCACAGGAGCTACATTATTGCAGCTAGGGTAACACTATATGTCCCGACCACTTAGTGGTGGGGACAAAAAAAAGGGGGGGAACTCCTTCAGAAAATGGTCAAGTCTAATTTCCGCAATGATATGCCAATCTTCACATGGTGATAACTAGCATGCAAACTTTCAAAGATTTCTCATTTACAATATAAAAGTTGCTCCTATAAACTTATTGTTGAAATATCCTAAGTGAAAAAACTAATTTCTTAAATATGCTTGCATTTTGAAACTAAAGCAATACCTTCAAGTTCTTTTGTTTTTTAATTATCATTCGACTATTATATAGTTACATTGTATATTCTTTTTTCATCCAAATGTCTGTTTATCTTCAGAACAAAATGTCACCAGAACAGTGAAGATAGAAATATCTGATGACTTTAGTTGATTGATTTCTTTTTTTGATTTTTTTTGTGTTTAACGCCACTTTCAGTAATATTTCAGCTATATCACGGCGACCAGTTTTAGTGGTGGAAGAAGCCGGAGTACCCGGAGAGAACCACTGACCATGGGCAAGCAACTGGTAAACTTTATCGGCTGCGAGTCGAGTGCACCCTTTTTTGTAATTTACAAAACCGGGCGTGAACCCACGCCGTATTGGTGATAGGCTTGTATGAGTTGTTAGGTAATCCAATTACCTAACTCATTGAGCCACCCGGATCCTTAAATGATGACTTTAGGAACCTCCTCTATTAGAAACAAAATTGAATCTGTATAAAACTTACCAACTTGATTTTCTTTTGAGACAAAAGCAATGTTGACCTTGATCTCTTTGTACCGGATGTTTTTGTAGTGCTCACTCATAGCAACCATAAATCTGATTCCATGTTTTTTATGGATACATCTGATGTGTTTTGGTGGAATATCTGTAATAATTAAAATTCATTCTAAATAAATTTATTTTCTGGTGGCCATTTTGTTTTTATAATGTTGTATTCATGTGATATGTGATGAGCGTGATCACATGATAGTTGGATTTACATCTACTTCATTATATATTAATTAGTTTCCATCACCAGTAATATGACAAGGTATACAAGATATAGCTTTATATGATCAAGTTTGTGGTAAATCAGTGGTTTCTTTGTTAGTACTCTAATTCCTTTCTGCACCAAATAAAACTGAGAGTCATGACTTAACTGAAATGTTGTTGAAAGTGGTGTTAACAACCTATAACTCACCATATCTCAACATCCAAGAAAATTACAGCCAAGTTTGATTTCAAATGGGTTACAATGAAGAGGATCTTTAAAACATTTTTCATATAGGGTTGCATGCAAAGCTTTGTCCATTTCTGGTGGCCATCTTGAATTTCTTATCCACACAAAGTGACTAACAAACAATTATTCATGTACAGAGACAATAGAACAAATGTTTTGATATGTATCTTCTTAAGAATAAGTACATATCAAACAAATAATGCTTAATTACAAAACTTAACTTGTCCTATGGTGGTGTCATAATCTTGAATCCACACGAAAAAAGGATTCACCCCAAAAAAAATAAAAAAAAATAAAAAAAAATTAAAAACACCTTGCTGTTATGCTGATAAAAAATATGAACCTTTATTATGGTGTTTACAAATTTGATTAGTGGCACTTAGATAAGTTGTTTCCTTTCTTTCAGCTTAATTTATTTCAGGAGAATTCACTACTTGTATATTTCTAAACGATCGGTTTCCTTCAACTTCGACATTAGGTTTGACTGTAATTGTATTTCAACATTCTAAAATAAAACTAATTTAACCTTTCACTTTTTATTGAAGAACCTGTACCAAGTCAAGAGAGTATGTGGTAACGTATATGTGTGTTAGGTGTATCGACTTTGCTCTGGTTTCTATGATTTTCAAATTGGATTTTGGAACTGTTCTGACCGTGTGGTATTTTTTTCTTTCTTCCGATATTAGACCTTATCAAATGTAGAAATCTGCTGGTTTCTACTTATTATCCAGTCTTGTACATTTTTGAAAATCTGAAATTTAGAAATAATGAAATAACAATATAACATACGAATATGAAATAAATTTTTCACACACAATAATTAAAAAATATTATTTATTCCTTAACAAAAATACATAATTTGACAAACCATTGATTTTTTTATTTTTGTATTCTATCCTAACAATATAATTAAATTTTAGCAAACTGATAGAAAAGTTTTGGAACAAAATTTCTCAACACTTCGCACTTGAGTTTTTTCTCATTGTTTTAATTTTGTGTTTTTTGTTCCAATATCAATTTTGTCTTATAAAATGATTCCATTACAGCCATCTTCTCTCGGAGAAGAATATTTTTATCATATGTACCTCTATAATCTGTTCTCTTGGAGAAGAATATCTTTATTATATGAACCTCTATAACCTGTCTCTTGGAGAAGAATATTTTTATTATATGTACCTCTATAACCTCTTTTTCAGGGGGATTCAACACAAAATCTACACGTTTAAGATGCTGTGGATTTTGTGCTTCTCCAAACTTCTCAACAGCCTTAAACATCACCTTGGCAACCAAAATTGGTGGAAATACTAGTAAACTAGAACCCATAGCAGGAAAAGCTATACTTGTATACTGTCTGTGTTCTGCTTCAATCATACATCTTGATACAAACAGCTTCAACATCTAAAACATAAGGATCATTTTAAAATTTAATTTCTGCATTTCTTCATATGGATCACTTTTCTAGAATAAAATAAAAATAAAAACTAGAAGCTTACCTTAGTCTAGATCTGTATCACCTACTCCTGCTTACAAATGACCTGTTAATTATCTATACAGTTTGAGTTCGATATCAATCTAAATGTGGTGCTGTCGTGGCCATGATCGTATGGTAGTTGGATTTACAACTACCTATGCAATCGGTCCCTATCACCACTGATGTTGTGAGTTTGAATCCTACCCAGGTCGAGATGCACAACATTATGTGATAAAGTTTGTCAGTGGTTTTCTCCGGGAACTCTGGTTTCCCCCACCAATAAAAATGACTGCCATGATATAACTGAAATATTGTTGAAAGTGGCATTAAAGAACACATTTTGGGCTATTTCAAGACATTTCTATTTACGCTATTCTTGACCATTTTGGATGTAGGGTGTGGCTAGTCCAATTTAAGGTTAACAGTCATAAAAGGATAGAAATCGTAAATTACCACTTATTTATTTTTTCATAAAAAGAATATTTACAAATCAATGCAGAAAATCCGATTTCAATATTCAACTCTTTTACAGAGATACACACACAGATGTTTTCAAAGTAATATAACACACCTGACTAATTTTAAGCAATTTAGGAAATTTCTATTTTAAGTAATGGTGGCCATCTTCAAAAGGGTCATTTCCACAGAAGCTTATTTTTTCTTAGTAATTGTAGAAGAAGACTAGATTGCATACAACACCAGGTAATAGTTAGCTCACCTGTGATCCTGTGAGCTGAGAAGGGTAAAATAATATTTCTCTTGTCTATAAAATATTTGTCTTATTAACAGCATCTATATGATATAGTTTGACTTGTAAGACACATTTTTTTTCTGTTACAGTTACAGAAATGTTTACCTAATTAATGACTCCTTGTACCATAGTTACATAAATGTTTACCTAATTAATGACTCCCTGTACCATAGTTACATAAATGTTTACCTCATTGAAGACTCCCTGTACCATAGTTATAGAAATGTTTACCTCATTGAAGACTCCCTGTACCATAGTTATAGAAATGTTTACCTCATTGAAGACTCCCTGTACCATAGTTACAGAAATGTTTACCTCATTGAAGACTCCCTGTACCATAGTTACAGAAATGTTTACCTAATAAAAGACTCCCTGTACCATAGTTATAGAAATGTTTACCTCATTGAAGACTCCCTGTACCATAGTTACAGAAATGTTTACCTAATTAATGACTCCCTGTACCATAGTTACATAAATGTTTACCTCATTGAAGACTCCATGTACCATAGTTACAGAAATGTTTACCTCATTGAAGACTCCCTGTACCATAGTTATAGAAATGTTTACCTAATAAAAGACTCCCTGTACCATAGTGTTCACCATCTAACTTCTAAAGTGCTATTAGACTATCCTTTGTGCTCTGAAAAAATACAATGTGATTCCTAACTCCTGAAAACCAATCCAAAAAATAGTGTGCAACTACCATTTGTGCAATGCAAACAATGTCTTAAAACATGTAAGAGCCTGTCATGTGAATATTCATTTAGTTGCATCTAAATCTACCAATATATTCAGTGCCCATGATCACTAAAGTGAGCATTATTTCTGCCATGGTGCTGTATATTTGATACTACTTCCTTTGTTAAAGTTTGTCTAAGACCTGCGTCTTTACCATATTCACTGTATATACAGTCAAACTCAGTTGTGTGATGGAAGGCAATCACTAAATAAAAGTTCTTTGTCTAATAATGGGTCAAGTAATCCATGTTGATAAATGAGTACTTAAATACATCTAGAGTGCTTTATGTCTTAAATCTCCTTTACTTTCTTATTGCATTTGTTGTTCATCTTCAATGATCAAGCAATTTACCTGATCCATAAATGTGTGACATTTTTGCATATTAATAGTACTATTAAAACTGTAAAAGTCACATACATGTATATATATACAACTGAAATTGCTTGATAATTATAATCCCTGGGGCACTGGTATGGTATCTAACCCTAACCTGTATCTAACCATTCCAATGGCCCATGGATTCATCAACTATATTGTAAATTGGTTAGGGATTTGTATTACACATGGACATACTAATCCTGGCACGGCAGTATTTACATGGACATACAAATCCTGGCATGGCAGTATTTACATGGACATACAAATTCTGGCACGGCAGTATTTACATGGACATACAAATCCTGGCATGGCTGTATTCACAGGTAACCAGCAACAGACTATTTGATCCTTACCTTCAATGATAGGTCTCCATTCATGATCCAACCAAACAGACATCCATGGAATATTTTCTTACACATCAAGTTGCCTGGTTGTGTTACAGCTACATCACATACACCTATACCATCAGGATAAGCTTGAAGGTATTCATTAACTATGGTCTCTCTTCCTGCTTTCTGCACCAGTTTTCTAGACATGACATCAAAGTCCAAATCCTTATAGTTAGTAGCATTCACAACAACATCTACCTGACGTAAAATAAGTGATACATCGTTATTAATGTAAAATAAGTGATACATCATTACTAATGTAAAATAAGTGATACATCGTTACTAAATAATCAGCTTAAATTTGTTTACAGACATCTGACCAAAATGAATCAAACTCTGTGGAAATCATGGGGTATAGAATATAGGATCAATAAATTGTGAATATTTAACAAAACAAAAATCAACAATTATCAAATGAAGAGCAAGCAGGAAATCATCAAAACATATATAATGTTGGACTAGATCTTGTTTCGTCCTGTTTACCAACTTTAAAAAAAAATTCTACTATGAGGTTCCCTCTGAAACAGATGTCTGCTGATTGTAAACTACAACTCGTCCTAACCCTAAACCTAACTCCTATACCAAATAAGAGTACCAGCTTGGTACATGTGTTAATAAAAATCGATGAAGGTTTTCTAGAGGAATGGGATATCAATAAAAAAATACCTTATTATCAATATCAATGATTGATCCTTCTACAATATTGACTGTCATCGTTGAAATCTGTTTCTCTGAAAATTAAAATACTGTTAATTTAATCAAGAGGTATAACTCTAGAAAGGTTAAACTGGTACAGTCTAAAATCAACCTTTGTCTACTGTTTATGGTCACTGACTTATTGAATAAATTTGAAATGCTTGTCTTAGGACAACTTAAGTTATTGAGCAGAAACCAAATGCCTAAATGTTATAGGGGGCTGTCGTGGTCATGATCGCATGGTAGTACAATTACCTGTACAATCAGCACCTATCACCACTGACTTTGTGAGTTCGAATCCTGTTCATGCGAGGTGTACTCGATACAACATTATGTGATAAAGTTTGTCAGTGACTTGCGACAGGTTGGTGATTTTCTCTGGGTACTTCGGTTGCCATGATATAACTGAAATATTGTTGAAAGTGGCATTAAACACCATAAACCAAACCAAACCAAATGTTATATCAATTCAATATAATCATACATATTTTGCTTTTATTTTGTTTTAAATGAGTGCAAAAGTGTTGCCTTTTATACATTAAAATTTAAAGATTTTATCAGTCGATTTTTTTGAATATTTATCTAAAAAGGGTATATCACAAATACTGAAACAATTCTTATTATAGAGAGTGCAACTGTTTAAAAATTCAAAAAAAAACCCAACAAAACACTATATATTATAATACCTTCTCTATAAGATCAACTAAACACTTTATATTATAATACCTTCTCTATAAGATCAACTAAACACTATATATTATAATACTTTCTCTATAGGATCAACTAAACACTATAAATTATAATACCTTCTCTATAAGATCAACTAAGCACTATATATTATAATATCTTCTCTATAGGATCAACTAAACACTTTATATTATAATACCTTCTCTATAGGATCAACTAAACACTATATATTATAATACCTTCTCTATAGGATCAACTAAACACTTTATATTATAATACCTTCTCTATAAGATCAACTAAACACTATATATTATAATACCTTCTCTATAAGATCAACTAAACACTTTATATTATAATACCTTCTCTATAAGATCAACTAAACACTTTATATTATAATACCTTCTCTATAAGATCAACTAAACACTTTATATTATAATACCTTCTCTATAAGATCAACTAAGCACTATATATTATAATATCTTCTCTATAGGATCAACTAAACACTTTATATTATAATACCTTCTCTATAGGATCAACTAAACACTATATATTATAATACCTTCTCTATAGGATCAACTAAACACTTTATATTATAATACCTTCTCTATAAGATCAACTAAACACTATATATTATAATACCTTCTCTATAAGATCAACTAAACACTTTATATTATAATACCTTCTCTATAAGATCAACTAAACACTTTATATTATAATACCTTCTCTATAAGATCAACTAAACACTTTATATTATAATACCTTCTCTATAAGATCAACTAAACACTATATATTATAATACCTTCTCTATAAGATCAACTAAACACTTTATATTATAATACCTTCTCTATAAGATCAACTAAACACTATATATTATAATACCTTCTCTATAAGATCAACTAAACGCTATATATTATAATACCTTCTCTATAAGATCAACTAAACACTATATATTATAATACCTTCTCTATAAGATCAACTAAACACTATATATTATAATACCTTCTCTATAAGATCAACTAAACACTTTATATTATAATACCTTCTCTATAAGATCAACTAAACACTATATATTATAATACCTTCTCTATAAGATCAACTAAACACTATATATTATAATACCTTCTCTATAAGATCAACTAAACACTATATATTATAATACCTTCTCTATAAGATCAACTAAACACTATATATTATAATACCTTCTCTATAAGATCAACTAAACACTATATATTATAATACCTTCTCTATAAGATCAACTAAACACTTTATATTATAATACCTTCTCTATAAGATCAACTAAACACTTTATATTATAATACCTTCTCTATAAGATCAACTAAACACTATATATTATAATACCTTCTCTATAAGATCAACTAAACACTATATATTATAATACCTTCTCTATAAGATCAACTAAACACTATATATTATAATACCTTCTCTATAAGATCAACTAAACACTTTATATTATAATACCTTCTCTATAAGATCAACTAAACACTTTATATTATAATACCTTCTCTATAGGATCAACTAAACACTTTATATTATAATACCTTCTCTATAAGATCAACTAAACACTTTATATTATAATACCTTCTCTATAAGATCAACTAAACACTATATATTATAATACCTTCTCTATAAGATCAACTAAACACTATATATTATAATACCTTCTCTATAAGATCAACTAAACACTATATATTATAATACCTTCCCTATAAGATCAACTAAACACTATATATTATAATACCTTCTCTATAAGATCAACTAAACACTATATATTATAATACCTTCTCTATAAGATCAACTAAACACTTTATATTATAATACCTTCTCTATAAGATCAACTAAACACTTTATATCATAATACCTTCTCTATAAGATCAACTAAACACTTTATATTATAATATCTTTTCTATAAGATCAACTAAACACTTTATATTATAATACCTTCTCTATAAGATCAACTAAACACTTTATATTATAATACCTTCTCTATAAGATCAACTAAACACTATACTATATAATACCTTCTCTATGGAAATGTTTATCAAAAACTATCCTTGACATGTGACCCAGCATGATAATTTCTGATATTAAAAACTCGTCAATATCTTCAACTGTAGAAATGGAATCTGCATATCCATACAAGTGAACAAAATGGCCAAACTTCTTGTGTAATTTCCAGAAATTGTTGATCAATACAGTAGCATACATGTGAGAAGGGAAATCATCGGCAATGTCCAGTGGTATCCCGATACTTCTGTATCCTGTGTCTGATATGATATTGATTATTTTACGAGCACTATTATACAACAAAGACAAGGTAACGTCTCTTTTCCGTGTCCAAGGGGGGATAACTGTTAGTAACAGTACCTGACACTTCAAATTTCCTGTGTTTTGAAGGACAATGATCTCCTCTGGTTCAATGGCTGTCCCTGTCTCCTCACTGGTTTTTAGTACTTTGGTGATGTCTTTACTGATAGGTTTTCCACCTAGAATCAAGAAGAATCCAAACGATAATAAAGAATAATAAGACATCTACCAATGTGAGTGAGTGAGTGGGTGGGTGGCTGGGTTGTTGAGTGAGTGAGTGAGTGAGTGAGTGAGTGAGTGAGTGAAGGAGTGAGTGAGTGAGTGAATGGGTGGCTGGGTTGTTGAGTGAGTGAGTGAGTGAGTGAGTGGCTGGGTTGTTGAGTGAGTGAGTGAGTATTGAGTGACTTGTTGGAAGCAAAGTAAACCAATGAGAGAACCAAGTTATTTATTGGATAAAATGATGATGACTTCTGCTTAATTTGTACTAGACCAACGTGCTTACAGGTAGTTGAATTTTTATTGAAATAACCTTCCACACAGGTGGACAATTTGTTTCACTCGAACACATAATCCCAATTCCAAGTCAACCAGTCTTTACTCTTACTCCTTATTGCTCAAATACCAACTTTATTGTCTGTGGTTCTATATATATTAAACTATGTCCATCAGTGGTCACCAATTTGGTTCTTTAATACAAATAACACAAACTTAAAAAAGGAAACATCCAGTGAACACTCATGTATAGTTTACAATTGGTTTCCATAATTATGATCAATTTATTTTTAGCAGTTTTTGAGAAGTCTGCATTCTATCATATTATCACAGGAACCTAAGCTTGTCCAGTGATGATGGCCATTTTGGTTTTCTAATCAAAACAAAATCACATAGCAAAAATATTTCTTTTATGTTTACTTTCAAATGGTTTATAGTTAATTGGTTCACACAAAAAGATGAAAATGGGGAAACCTATTTAAAGAACAATGGTCAACGATGACAGATACTATTTGATGATATCTGAGTTGTACCTTTAGGTAAAGTGAGCTAATAAAAGAGATTTAAATTAAGCTCAATAGGAAAAAAACAGCTCATTACTGTCATCCTAAAGAAATATTATTCAGCTGTAACAGGGGGTCAAAATTATGTAAGTCTGACAGCCGTGATTTTTCACTACTCTTGACTTTTACATTGGGTATTAGTTGTGACTGCGGATTTTCCGATTTTCGTTTGAGTGAGTAAGTGAGTGATTGTTGTTTAACGCCAATTCAGCAATTTTTCAGCTATATTATAGCGAGAACAAGTTAGTTTTCAATGAGATGATGATGAAGTCCGCTAAGTACTAGACCAACACGCTGAGATGGATTTTTATAGCGCTAGCTTACTGAAACAGCAGTCTGCGGGTAGACATTTCGCTCCACTCAGATGAAGCATTACACATTCTCTGATACTTTACATATTCGTCTGTAGTCATGAATATGATTGTGTCCCCTTTCTTTTTCCGTGGAACAGGCCAAACCTTATTATTATCAATAAGAAACTGCTGCAATTCTATAAATTCTATCTGTTCATTTTCAACTTCAACTGTTTGAATGCAATTCTTGATAATCTTTGATCCCTCTACAACATAATCTTCAGTCGATGAGAAAACCAAAAGGTCAAACACTTTGTCATTGACCTCCCACAAACAAGGGATCCTTTCTTGTAACAACATAAAATTAACATAATCAGCCACTTCTGGTTTTCTCAGAAATCGTGAGTGTAAGTTACCAATGTTATGTAATCTGGTTACCACCTCTTTACATTGTTTATCAATCTGGTACCTGGCATCATCAACTATTTGTTGGGTTTTTCCTTTTAATACCACAAAGTTGTCTTTTATATCTATTTCAAGATCAGTATCCAGCAATCTGTCAAAGAAGTCAATTTTCTCCAGTACTCTGAGCTTGCTCTTATTGACTTTTACAATACTATCAAATATATCCTGGTTTATATGTTGTCTTTTGTCTTTTTCAATGTCTTCCTCTACAATATATACGTATTAAATTACAATAATTTAGAAAAGACGTTATAAACTTGTTATACCACTATGTTATGGACTAAGCTATATTTTGGTGATAAGTGAGCATAGCGATATATCGAGGGAACGGAATTACTGAGGAGAGGAACAAAGGTACACGATAATATTACGTGTTACAGTAAAATCTTGCTACCTAGAACTCAGATAAGTTCTTTCTTTGGATAACTTGAAGTAAACATTTGATCCTTTTGTACATGTAGTAGTTTTTCAACTTTAATAGTCATAATCCAACCAAAATCCTGATTTAAATACTGGTAGTCAGAATTCAACCAACATATTGACTTAAATAATCATAGTTCAACCAAAATCCTGATTTAAATAGTCATGATTGAATAAAAATCCTGATATAAATAGTCATAGTTCAAGCAAAATCCTGATTTAAATAGTCATGGTTCAAATTAAATCCTGATTTAAATAGTTATAGTTCAACCAACATCCTGATATAAATAGTCATGGTTCAACCAACATCCTGATTTAAATAGTCACAGTTCAACCAACATCCTGATTTAAATATTCATGGTTCAACCAAAATCTTAATATAAATAGTCATAGTTCAACCACCATCCTGATTTAAATAGTCAGGGTTCAACCAAAATCCTGATTTAAATAGTCATGGTTCAACCAAAATCTTGATAAAAAATAGTCATGGTTCAACCAAAATCCTGATTTAAATAGCCATGGCTCAAATAAAATCCTAACTTAAAAAGTCATGGTTCAACCAAAATCCTGATTTAAAGTCATGGTTCAACCAAAATCCTGATATAAATAGTCATAGTTCAACCACAATCCTAATTTAAATAGTCATGGTTCAACCAAAATCCTGATATAAATCATGTTTCAACCAAAATCCTGATATAAATAGTGATGGTTCAACCAAAATCCTGATTTAAATAGTGATGGTTCAACCAAAATCCTGATTTGAATAGTGATGGTTCAACCAAAATCCTGATTTAAATAATCATGGTTCAAATAAAATGCTGATAAAATCCTGATTTAAATAGTCACAAGTCAACCAATATCCCGATTTTAATAGTCCAACAAAACCTTGACGTAAATAGTCCTTCTGGTTTTAAGGGGGTGGAGTTTTGTTTGTCGAAACACACTGCCTTTGGGTGTGTGAATTCTCAGTTTTTTTGTTTTTTTGTTTTTTTTAAAAGTAAAACGATTATTCCATTTATCTTCAACACTGTCACACAACAAGGTTCCAGTGTAATTTAAATTTTGTTCACACACATTTTCTCTCTATTTTTTTTTTGGAAAAACACAATTTTATACAAAAAAACCCAACACAAACATAAATTGTTTGGTTGATAAAAGAATAAAGCTTAGACTTTCCAATGTATAAATAATATACTTCCAACATGTACAAGTTTAATATCTAACCAGCAGCTACAATGTACTATAGAAGTAAATTCTATAAGAAGAGTCTAAAGACACCAAAGGGAGGCAACCAGAATCTGTATATCAAAGAAGAACAGACAATACAATGGCCAGAAGAAAAAGTACAAAAGGACAAACTACGATCTACAAAACATACACAAAGCTAAAGATCAAGTCACACGAACCTCACTAAAAACCGGGGGTGAACTCATTAATCTAGTTACAAACCCGGTGATAAGTTATGAATGAGGAAAGGACCAGGAAATGTTTACGACAAGTGGAACATAATTATGTGTGGTCATTTGTGACACAGACGACAGAAATTCTATAACAGTCATCAACCAAGTCATGGTGGCGACCATAAAGTTTGCTTTAAAACAGTCAAGTGAAGCTGATATACATGTGAAATGATACAGACAATAGGGGCCACTGTGTTCATGATCACATGGTAGTTGGATTTATAGCTACCTATGCAATCAGTGTCTATCACCACTAACGTTGTAAGTTCAAATCCCCCTCATGGCGAGGTGTGCTCAATAAACATTATGTGATAAAGTTTGTCAGTGACTTGTGACAGGTCGTTGGCTTTCTCCGGTTTCCTCCACCAATAAAGCCGACCGCCACGATATAACTGAAATATTGTTGAAAGTGGCATTAAACACCATAACCCTAACCCCCTGTAGATAACTTTCCTGTTTACTTAAAAACTTCATTATTTCAGGTAAAGTTTCAGAGCTCCAGATAAGCTGCGTATTTGCGTTTTCTACGCTATGAAAACGAGTAAAAACGCATGTATTATCAGACCAGAGTGTACATTTACGCATACATATTGCTGTGTAAGCAAACTTTCCAAATTCGGAGCGTACTTGTACGCTGTTGATGATAATACATCGTGTACATAAACAATACATTTTTGACTTTGAGAAATTCGCCGTAATTACTTCTCTTTATACTTTTCGAAAGAGAAAGTGTATACATCCGAGGGGTACCGAATGTTTGCCTTTCTTAGCATCGATGTCAAAAGAGATCTGATTGGATGCTTAGGATAAATCATCCAATCGCGGTCAATATTACAAATAAATGCGGTTTAGTTAAGAACTAAAACGAAAGTGAATTTGGGAACACGTTGTTCGTTGAAAATGAGCAAGAACATGAATAAGCACGCTACGGAAAATTATATACTTTTTTAAAAGTTCCTGCCAGTTTCATCTGTGTCTAGTGACAGAATAGTTAAAGGAATCATTGATGACATTATCAACACGGCTGTGAAAACTGCCGAAGTCGACGAGCAAAAAACAAAATATTTACAACATTTTATTAATAAACATGACACAATCGTGTCAAATTAAACAGAGATATACATTTCACTTGCATCCTGTGTTTATTGAATAACACTTGTGTCCACCAATAATTTTAAAAGTGTACATGTAAGCAATCTTTTCTGAAGTAGAGAGTACAGCAGTGCAAAGGAAATATGCAAATACGCATCTTTTTCAAAAGTAGGGGGTAATTACCCTTTGGACTTGAAAATTATCTGGAGTTCTGAAGTTTAATAATTTTGACTTTAACACTAGAGGTCTAACTATCATATATTTTGGACATAAAGTCTATGTATGTATGTGGACTAAATTTCAAATGAGTTTGTTCTTCATTACTTCATAGTGATAAAATTATCATTTGTAAACAAGTGATAAAATACATTGGCCTTTAACTGCAAGAAAGGGTGTATCAAATCTAACCAATACTTGAACCATTTGTATTTATTTTCTTCTGTTGACTTTTAGAAACATGTGGTTTTCCATTGTTGTTATTGGATAGTGTTGATTTCTGATTGGCTGGTGATGATTTCTGATTGGCTGGTGTTGATTTCTGATTGGACCGTGTGGATTTTTCAGTTGTTGTAGATGTTGATCTAGTTCTAACAGTATTTTGAATCTTGAAATCTTGAGTTCTAACAGTATTTTCAGTACTTTTAGAAAAATGTCTTGGCTGCTTCTTTGATTGGTCAGCCATAATTTCTATTGACTAATCTACAAAATACATGGTAGTAAAAATTAAATTCCCTAACTGTCAATTAATTAAAGCATAACTAGAGGTTCACCTGAGCTTGTATTGCTCACCTATTCATGAATCCAACAAATCAAGATTTTCAGAAAAAAATATATTATTCATTTCATATAGCATCCTACATTTTTTGTATGTTAATCTTTAATCCCTTAAAACATGACTTTTGGTACTATCATAATTCTGAAACTGTAAAAGCTGCAATAACTCTGTTGCCATACTCCAAACATGAATTTTTCATAGGAATTCAATAGAAAAAAAAATTTCAGAGAAGATCAAAAACAGACAACACCCTTTTTGACACCTTTGGGTCTCATTTTCCTTTCTTTGCACTTCTGATCACCAAAGAAACATAAACATCTTAGAGGGCCATCCAATGAACATTTCTACCAAGCTTTGTGCCAATTGGCCCAGGATTTCAGAGCAGAAGTTTAAAATTTACAGACGACTACAACAGTGACAGGACAACATACAACCATGACAGACGTCAATGCAAGTGATGGCAATACCTCACTAGGGGTCAGGTGAACTAATAATGATGTATATTTGAAGAAGAATAAATAATTGTTCTTTTATCATCATCATCATCGTCATCATGGTCGTCGCGATATGATCCTAAATGGGATGTTGTTAGATGCAAGTGTATTAGAAAAAAAAATGAAAAAAAGATACAACCAACCTCCAATTTTAATTAGATTGCATCACAGGGACTTGTTGATTATCCACATATGTTACTATCCATGCATATATTTGTGTACATGGATGGACAGTAACATACACAGAGTGTCAACAAGGCCCTGTGGCTGTGATTGCATTATTTCATACATTAATTGAGCAAATGATTTCTGAAAAATGTTTTGATTTAATTCTGAGAGATAGTAACTGCTGTGGTACTCATTTCTGGTGATATGTTTTTAAAGATAATAATACAATTGAGTCACCTTGTCCCTTATTGGCTTATTTATTGCCTATTTAATTCTTATACAAGTTAAAGGTTCATCGTGCTATTTAATGGGTACCCCTATTTAATCACAAGGGCTAGGTGCGTCCGAAAAAAAAAAATAAATAAAAAAATACTATATAATGCTACTATATAGTATTTTTTTTATTTATTTTTTTTCGGACGCACGTACCACAGGCACTTGTTTCTGGTAATTTTTTTTTACCTAGATACTATATATACTATAGTATCTAGGTAAAAAAAAATTACCAGAAACAAATGCCTGTGGCACGTACCTAGCCCCCGGTATATTTAATTTGCAACGAACAATTCTTGTATATTGACGACTCAACCCAAACTGGTTTCATTCAATCAAACACATTTCATATAAGATATTAATTTAAAAAATCACAATAACTTATACATAATTAAATATTAAAAATATCTTCGACAACAGTTTTACCATTCTGGCATTCAGGCATTTGATCCGTTTTTCGAACAGGTCGTAATAAATCTTAGTCCTCCTATACTTTAAGCACAATGACAACCTTTTCTAACTGTTGATTATTGTTTTAGGAATGTAATTGATTGACTTAAAAATATATATTTTCTTTAGAAAGTCTTCAGTGAACCATAAGTTAATTTGAGAAATGTGTGAAGTGAACTTCATAATCATAGTGTCACAGCAAGGGAAATAATGATTTACCCGCATTTTTAATTATTTGAATACTATAATTTGAAAATCAACTCTCGGTATACAATATCCGGTTATAATAAAAAATATGAAATCAATAAATGTACGTATTAATTGAAATAGCTACTTGATCAAAACTAGATTATGTTATTCAGTTGATTGATTGATTGATTTCTGTTGTTTGTCGTCTTCTGTTTATTTTCGTGTTCAGAGACATATATCTCTGGATATGTAACACATGTATATGATTAACGTGTTCAGACATATATCTCTGGATATGTAACACATGTATATGATTAACGTGTTCAGAGACATATATCTCTGGATATGTAACACATGTATATGATTAACGTGTTCAGAGACATATATCTCTGGATATGTAACACATGTATATGATTAACGTGTTCAGAGACATATATCTCTGGATATGTGTAAAGACCGCACCATTTGGGAGTAATATCACACTTGTGTTTGTTTATTATTCACTGAACCATATAACAAACAAACAAAATTAGAACTGACAATCTTCAAGCTCCTAGCTGTGGAAAAGTGTGACCGTTGTTTCATGGTTCATTTTGATTGTCTTATCACATTAAAGCTGGTTTTAAAGTTTATATGTTTATAATTTCTTCTTTTAAGATACCAAAATAATCAGTATTTGTGTCAGACAACACATTTTGTACCAGTAAGAGTGAGTGATTGATGTTTAGCGCAAAGTGAAAAACTTGTTCAGCTATACCATGGCAAGGACAGGTTACATGTCGATGAGATGATAGTATTATATGTATATAGCTAGCTCCCTGAAAGAACATGTACAGTCCGCGTACATGTACAGACATGTATAACTCCACTCGGACACATTAACCGATTCCGATGTAACCAGTATGTGTTCTTACTCCCTAATGTCACGTGACTAATCCGGAGAAGCAGCAAATATCAAAATTAATGTTGTCTTTGGTTGGAGCTGACCAGTGTTCGAACCCACGATCTATCTTACAAGAGGCGAGGACGATAACCATTACAATACCGATACGGTTTGTAGTAGGAATATAATGGACAGTAAAATGAATTATTAGTATGTGATCAAAATTTGTATGCAGAAAGATACTGTTACCTACATTCAAATATGTGTCTGAAGTTCTGGAAAATAGGATTACATCTTTTTACTGAATATGTAATTTGTGTGTTTTTCCTATTTACTCTGGCTTTTATTAAAGCCAAAAACGTATTTCGACTATCCTAGTTGAAATAAATTGATGACGGGACAGTAAAATGCGTGTTATCATAATAGAACAAATTTTAGAGAAAATTCTGAAGAATTATATTATCAGTTTTTTTAAAACTTTCATATCATATGAAACTTGCGAACATTTCTTACTGTTTTTTTTTCTTATCACGGAAATGATTTTCTTTACAAACTCTCAGTTTAACAGAAACATTTTATTCCTTGTAAACTTAGTATTTAGAGCCTTTGGTTTGCTTGGTCCCACAGATCTAATAACTTATTTGTTTTTCCAATCTTTTGACTTTGACGATGACATTAGATATCTACGTTTTAATTTATATATAATTAGTAGAACACAGATCAGCGGAAAAAATTAATATTAAGAAATGGACCAAGCCGATAAAGCGTACATGCTCCAATGTATTTAAATAACTACCAGTTTTTTTTGTTATTGTACATATTGCCTCAGTTGTTGACATAAATCGAATTTAGTTGGAATATATAAAAGTTGTCAATACACTAACAAGTTAAATACACAATACACTCACTGTTTATTTATCTATCATGACAACGGACTTTATACTCAAATTGATTTTTGTTTTAAGACTTTCCTTTTTTTTTTGTTGAAATTGTTTATGCAATGTTTGTAATTTTAATTAGAGTAGTAGAGCCTTTTGAAGAATGTTTACCTTGAAAAAAGAGCATGTTTCCGGTAGCTCTTTCTTCAAGCAAACAAAAGAAATAGGGTTTGTGTTTCATAATCTGCGGTATTTTAACAAAATAACATCAACATGGAATACAGTGATATTTTTGAGGCCATTGAGACCAAATCTGATGATACACCATCAAAAACATTAAAAGCGATTAAAAATGGCGACGATGTAAACTTGAAAAATGAGTATGGAGAGAATTTTTTGCATATTATTGCAAATATTTATTCCGGAGAAAATGATTCACCTTTTCTTATACCAGTTGTCTTTCAATTATCAATTGCTGGAATCAAGAAAAATGATAAAAATCATAATGGCGAAACAGCGTTACACGTTGCCGTACAGAAATTTGGAATGCACGCCTTAGTAAGAGCTCTGCTTATGATAGGAGTAGATCCTAGAGTAAGTAGTAACAATGGAGAAGATATAAAGGAAGCAATAGACGAGGCGGATACGATGACAAAAACGTGTGTTGAGTTATTGTATCCTGGTTTGTGGAACGCTGTTGAGTTAGAACAAGATGAACTAGTTCTGAGGTTAGTTAGTTCCTGGTGTGATCTTGAGGAAACAAGGGAAGGGAAGTCGATTATGAATCTGATTCATCTGAATGTTAATGAAAAGACTGTCAACATGATTGAAAAGTCTTTACCTACCAGGAACCTTGTGTATGCTGCCTTGTCGAGGGACAAGAAGATGTTGAAGAAAGCTCTAAAAGATCCTAATGCAGACATAAATACTAGAAATGTTAGTTACATCGGATACAATAATTCAGTGTTTTTTATGCCATTAGTTGGCGAGGTGGCGTTGTTGCACTTAACGTCCTGTCTAGAAAAACTTCTAGTATGCGGTGCCGATGTAAATGTTATAGTTGACGAGGTCGGTAGTGCTGAACCTTTGTTTTTGTACGTGTTAAAAGCTTTACCACCTACTGAAAATGCTTATGACATTTTAGAAATATTGCTGCCGTACGCTAATTTTTCATTGTGTAAAAAGCAAACACCAATGATTTGTAGTATTGCTTTTGAAAAACACTTGCCTTTTTCTGTTGTTAAATTGATGATTTCCCAAGGATTGAACTTGTTTGGTCGTGATGAGAGCGGTTTAACATTACGTGACAAAATTTATCTTGAGAATTTCCAGCAAAGTAAGGAAAGTTTACGATTCAGATTGGGGTTCGTTGACCAGATTCTAGTTGATATAGCCTTAGAAAGGGACATGAACTTACTAGAGAAGCTGTGTCTTAATAGTTACGATTATGACCAAGTCAAGAGCAAACAAGGAGTGCCTCTCATTGAAGCAGTTTCTGAGAAAGGACACACTGATGTTGTTAGATTTTTAGAAGGATTACCTGAATTACAGGTAATATTATAATATTTTAATTACATTACTTCCGTTTTTCATTGACATGTTACAATATGATTGGTTATGAAGTGGTCACATAATTCTAAAAGAGATGTTTTACATCCCAAAAAAACTAAAACCCGAACTTGCACGTGCCTCCATGACGACGTCAGATGTAAACAATCAATGGCGTAGTAATTTCCAACAGCAAATAATCTAACACAAATAAAATTCACAACGAAAAATTCAATTATATTAAATTTTGGTGTGATTTAAATGTCATTATAAGAATTGAATGCGTTTTTTGTAGTTTTATAGGCGTGTAAAAGCGTGGACCGTGGCACATTTTTTGTATGAAGCGCTAGCTACAAAAAATGCATTCAATTCATAAATAAAGAATTACAGGTAACATTATAATACTATAAAGAAATAATGTCACAATCACAGGTAATATTATAATACTATAAAGAATTAATGTCACAATCACAGGTAATATTATAATACCATAGAAAATTATTGTCACAATCACAGGTAATATTATAATACTATAAAGAATTAATGTCACAATCACAGGTAATATTATATTACTATAAAAAATTAATGTCACAATCACAGGTAATATTATAATACTATAAAGAATTAATGTCACAATCACAGGTAATATTATAATACTATACAGAATTAATGTCACAATCACAGGTAATATTATAATACTATAAAGAATTAATGTCACAATCACAGGTAATATTATAATACTATAAAGAAGTAATGTCACAATCACAGATAATATTATAATACTATAAAGAATTAATGTCACAATCACAGGTAATATTATAATACTATAAAGAAATAATGTCACAATCAGAGGTAATATTATAATACTACGTAGAATTAATGTCACAATCACAGGTAATATTATAATACTATGAACAATTAATGTCACAATCACAGGTAATATTATAATACTATAAAGAATTAATGTCACAATCACAGGTATTATTACATAAGGCTCTATTTTACTGTTTTTCTATTGGCCAGAAGCAATACACGTGACATTCCATTTTCTAACATATTGATTAGCAAAAAGCAATTTCTGTGCAATAAATAATCATATTGCACTCTCGTGCAAAATCAATGAATGAAATTACATGGCACGAGAGTGCAATATGGTTTTTTATTGCACAGAAATTGCTTTTTGCTAATCAATGTTAGAAAATTTCATAAAATTTGAAAATTTTCAAAAAATTTGAAAATCATAAAATTAAAAAAAAGAAAAATATAAAGTTCAATTTTTTTTAAACAAATTTGAAAATTTTTTTTTTTTTTTTTAAAAATTGAAAATTTAATTTTTTTTTAAAAATTTTTTTAAAATTTTCATAAAATTTCAAAACTTTAATAAATTTCATACTATTTCAAAGAAATTCAAAATGATAAAATTTTAAAAAAAGTTTCAAAAATTTCAGTTTTCATAAAATTTCAAAATTAAGAGTAAAATAGAGCCGTATGTAATAAAACAATTACTACATTTGAACTTGATCAATATGAGGTTTTATGGAGCAGAGTACAACAATATTGAACTCGGCATACGCCTCGTTCAATATTGTTGTACTCTGCTCCATAAAACCTCATATTGATCTCGTTCAAGTGCAGTAATTGTATAATATTATAATACTATAAAGAAATAATGTCCCAATCAGAGGTAATATTATAATGCTACGTAGAATTAATGTCAAAATCACAGGTAATATTATAATACTATGAAGAATTAATGTCACAATTACAGGTAATATTATAATACTACGTAGAATTAATGTCACAATCACAGGTAATATTATAATACTATGTAGAATTAATGTCACAATCACAGGCAATATTATAATACTACGAAGAATTAATGTCACAATCACAGGTAATATTATAATACTATAAAGAAATAATGTCACAATCAGAGGTAATATTATAATACTATAAAGAATTAATGTCACAATCACAGGTAATATTATAATACTATAAAGAATTAATGTCACAATCACAGGTAATATTATAATACCATGAAGAATTAATGTCACAATCACAGGTAACATTATAATACTATAAAGAATTAATGTCACAATCACAGGTAATATTATAATACTACGTAGAATTAATGTCACAATCACAGGTAATATTATAATACTACGTAGAATTAATGTCACAATCACAGGTAATATTATAATACTACGAAGAAATAATGTCAGAATCACTTGTAATATTAAAATACTACGAAGAAATAATGTCACAATCACAGGTAATATTATAATACTACGTAGAATTAATTTCACAATCACAGGTAATATTATAATACCATAAAGAATTAATGTCACAATCATAGGTAATATTATAATACTATAAAGAATTAATGTCACAATCACAGGTAATATTATATTACTATGAAAAATTAATGTCAGAATCACAGGTAATATTATAATACCATAAAGAATTAATGTCACAATCATAGGTAATATTATAATACTATAAAGAATTAATGTCACAATCACAGGTAATATTATAATACTATGAACAATTAATTTCACAATCACAGGTAATATTATAATACCATAAAGAATTAATGTCACAATCATAGGTAATATTATAATACTATAAAGAATTAATGTCACAATCACAGGTAATATTATAACACTATGAAAAATTAATTTCACAATCACAGGTAATATTATAATACCATAAAGAATTAATGTCACAATTATAGGTAATATTATAATACTATAAAGAACTAATGTCACAATCACAGGTAATATTATAATACTATAAAGAATTAATGTCACAATCATAGGTAATATTATAATACTATAAAGAATTAATGTCACAATCACAGGTAATATTATAATACCATAAAGAATTAATGTCACAATCATAGGTAATATTATAATACTATAAAGAATTAATGTCACAATCACAGGTAATATTATAATACTATGAAAAATTAATGTCACAATCACAGGTAATATTATAATACTATAAAGAAATAATGTCACAATCACAGGTAATATTATAATACTATGCAGAATTAATGTCACAATCACAGGTAATATTATATTACTATGAAAAATTAATGTCAGAATCACAGGTAATATTATAATACCATAAAGAATTAATGTCACAATCATAGGTAATATTATAATACTATAAAGAATTAATGTCACAATCACAGGTAATATTATATTACTATGAAAAATTAATGTCAGAATCACAGGTAATATTATAATACCATAAAGAATTAATGTCACAATCATAGGTAATATTATAATACTATAAAGAATTAATGTCACAATCACAGGTAATATTATAATACTATGAAAAATTAATTTCACAATCACAGGTAATATTATAATACCATAAAGAATTAATGTCACAATTATAGGTAATATTATAATACTATAAAGAACTAATGTCACAATCACAGGTAATATTATAATACTATAAAGAATTAATGTCACAATCATAGGTAATATTATAATACTATAAAGAATTAATGTCACAATCACAGGTAATATTATAATACCATAAAGAATTAATGTCACAATCATAGGTAATATTATAATACTATAAAGAATTAATGTCACAATCACAGGTAATATTATAATACTATGAAAAATTAATGTCACTATCACAGGTAATATTATAATACTATAAAGAATTAATGTCACAATCACAGGTAATATTATAATACTATAAAGAAATAATGTCACAATCACAGGTAATATAATAATACTATAAAGAAATAATGTCACAATCACAGGTAATATTATAATACTATAAAGAAATAATGTCACAATCACAGGTAATATTATAATACTATAAAGAATTAATGTCACAATCACAGGTAATATTATAATACTATGAAAAATTTATTTCACAATCACAGGTAATATTATAATACCATAAAGAATTAATGTCACAATCACAGGTAATATAATAATACTATTCAGAATTAATGTCACAATCACAGGTAATATAATAATACTATAAAGAATTAATGTCACAATCACAGGTAATATTATAATACTATAGAGTATTAATGTCACAATCACAGGTAATATTATAATACTATGAAGAAGTAATGTCACAATCACAGGTAATATTATAATACTATAAAGAAATAATGTCACAATCACAGGTAATATTATAATACTATAAAGAATTAATGTGACAATCACAGGTAATATTATAATACTATAAAGAAATAATGTGACAATCACAGGTAATATTTGAGGATGCTATTGTTTGTTCTATGTTAATTAGTGACTACGTAGCGACATTCTCAAAATAAAATGATTACCATCTCATTGGTTTTTAATATTAATATTTTGTAGTAATCCAAACACACAGATATAAAACCTATAAATACATCTACATGACGAAAGGCTAAAATAAATGTCAATTGTAAATAAATTTAAGTTCAATCTGTCTATATCCATTGCTTAGATTTAAAATAAATGTTTCCATTATTTATTTTACGTAAATAAAGGATCCTTCCGTCACTAAAAGTGTTCACCATGATATAGCTAAAATGTTGTTCTTCCAAACAGGCAAGAGTATCAACAAGTATTTGAGCTTCTGAACATTTACCAAATGTTAATTGAGGGCCCGGGTGGCTCAATAAATTAAGTAGTTGGATTACCTGACAACTCATTCAAGCCTATCACCAATACGGCGTGGGTTCGCGCCCGGTTTTGTAAGTTACAAAAAGGGGCACTAGACTCGCAGCCGATAAAGTTTACCAGTTGCTTGCCGATAGTCGGTGGTTCTCTCTGCGTATTCCAGCTTCTTCCATCACTAAAACTGGTCACCATGATATAGCTGAAATATTGCTGAAAGTGGTGTTAAGCACAAAAATCTAATCAAATCAAATCAAATGTTACTCAATGTTTTTTTCCCTACGAACTCTAACCAGCTACTGATTGAGTAAGTTAGTTGGATGAAGGACAGACAATGCAATGGTCTAATAATAGTTAAATTTGAAAGTAACAGCGCGGTGTTATTTTATATTCATTTTCAGAGAACTATAAGAAGATTACATGTCGCCATTGAAAATGGGAATCTTCACGAAATTAAACAGCACATGATAAACCGACTGGCAGTGTGTAGAGACAAAGGTGGCAGAGGATTGTTACACAAAGCTGTACTGTACGAGAGGAGATTCATTATCAAATACTTTCTGAAAGAATATCCACAGATGGTACACATCAGGGACTTTGTAAGTTCACTAATATTCACAAATCGGTTATTTCGTCATTCATGACTTATCACCGCGTTTGTAATAAGAGTAATACGTAGGGTGCCACTCACGGAACAGGAACTGCCTGCCCTTCCGGAGCACCTGAGTTCGCCCCCGTTTTTTGTTCTTTATCTAAGTGGGGTTCGTGTTGTTCAATGTTGTCAAATTACATGACTTCATGTTTTTAGCTCAGTGTTGTAATGTTCGTTCCGATTTTATAGCGGAAAAACGATGTTCTTTACCCCAATTTGCTATTTAGGTGGTTCATGTTTTATTTATGTGTGTTTGTATTTATTTATATATATTGGTGTTCAACACGATTTAATATAAGTTCTCCCCCGGTTTATAGTAGTGCTCGTATTACTCGATCTTTCATTTTCTCTGTAATGTTTTGTAGATGGTTGTTTGTCGTTTTGTCCCTTTTGTGGCCATTGTATTGTATGTCCTTCTTCGATTTTCGGCTTCTGATTACCACTTTGGTATCTTCAAACTTTTCTTTTGTCCTTCAAATGTTTGAAGGCAGTCGATATTTGGTAGAAGAAACAGAAGTAGAAAATAGTCCACGAGCAAAGGTATCGACCCAGTGATAGTAACAAAAAACGTAGATGACGTGTCGTAAAGTCAAAAGAAATTGTTTATAAATCACTGTTCGAAGTTTTGAGTTTTTGTCTTAATGTTATGTCTGAAATGAATTGTGAATATTAGTCAATGTTCCGGCACTGTCAAGGTACACATCCGCCCTTTACCCCTTCCCCACTTCGCCTCAATATTTTTCGCTTATTTGTGATCCTTTCGCTGATTCAATTATATCGTTACACTCCCGAGATATTTCTCTTTTCGACTGCCACATTTAAATATAAATACCGGGCCCCTCTCAGACGAATTGAACAAGAATATTCAGCGAAAGTCGCATTTTCTATTTTTCAGTCACTGAAACGGATACAGTCACTTCCGGTCCGTTCTAAATTGATTTAGAAACTAAAAAAAAGGGTGTTTTAAAAATCAAATGTCAGTAATTTTGAGTTGAACATATTTTTATAATCTGCATTGGAACAATTATCTGTATTTTAAATGCTTACTTTACATTTGAGAGGAGATGCCCATGATGGCATTGTTACACATGGCCGGTCTAGAGAATTCCGAATGCATATGAAAATTCCAGGGCAAACCGGAAGTGGTTGTATCCGTTTCAATGACTTAAATTTTCAACAAGCCACTTTCGCTGAATAGTCTTGTCCAATTCGTCTGAGGGGGTCCCGGTAGGTATATTTAAATGTGGCAGTCGAAAAGAGAAATATCTCGGGAGTGTAACGATATAATTGGGTCAGCGAAAGGATCACAAATAAGCGAAAAATATTGAGGCGAAGAGGGGAAGGGGTAAAGGGCAGATGCTTACCTTGAAGTAAGGAAGAGGAGGGGGCATATATTTTTGGAATGAAACAAGTGCCTGTGATATGTGACCTTAAACGATCTTTGATATCCTGTTTATGTCCTTTGCTATTTTTTGCTCTCGAAGACTTTGAAATTATTTGGCTTTTTGATATTTTGACATTTAGCTTACAAGATGTAGAATATTCAAGAAACTCTTTGTACGCACTAAATTAGACATTGACGTCGTTATTTAGATAGATTACAATTCAATCATCAGCTTTTGTTTCAACGAATAGCGTATATAGAGAAATCAGGTCCGATTTTGCTCACATAAGTGAAGTTCATTTAAATATATACATTGTATATGAGCTATATCGTGAGTGGAGAAACTTTATAAATTAAAAGATCAAAACGAGCAATTCATCTACTTAAAACTGTATGGTGTGCTTTACTTTTAGTGTGGACGAACACCACTACATTGGGCCGTTTGCTTTAAAGATGGAACTGATATTGAAGACTTCCTTACAAAATGTGGAGCTAATATGATGGCAAAGGATAAGGTATTGTCAACATGTTGCATATAAGAAGCGATTTATCTTTTCACTCATGATGTTAGAGAAATATCATATTATCACTTAGATATTTAAAAGTCACATACGAATATTTGACCAAAACTACTTTGAATTGTCATATTATTTGCTGCTGAATGAAAACAATAATCTTGAAACAAATTACTTAATACAATTTTAATATAGACATTAAACAGGACGGTAAGACAATTGTATGGAAAAAATGAGCATTAGAAGAATTTTTTTCCTTTATTCTTTAACATTTTGTTTTAGAAAGGAAGAACACCGATTGATTATAAAAATATGGCTGATGCAATGCTAGAAGTCATTCAAAAAGAACGAGCAACAGATTACGGTATAGAAGTGTACCTTCTTCAGAGATATATGGAGTTTAAGTTTGCCATAGAATCTGGTTCCCTGTCTAAGGTAGAAGAAACAAGAAACAACATGTACAAAGATATCAGTCTGAATGATGTTCACGTGAAGATGTACCAAACGACACCCCCACCGCGTGATCTTCTTTCTCTCTGTGTAGACAACAAGCAAGACAAAATAGGAAAATATCTGCTAAGCCAAGGAATTGACTGGGACATACAAGTAAGCAGCAATTTTTTTTTAATTTTTTTTATTAGTGCTCAAGACAAAGTATTATTTGTGTATTCAGGTGCGCCGAACAGAGTATTAATAGTAAACCCAGGTGCTCTGGACAGAGTATTATTTGTGAACTCAGGTGCTCCACATAGAGTATTATTTGTGAACTCAGGTGCTCCACATAGAGTATTATTTGTGAACTCAGGTGCTCCGGACAAAGTATTATTTGTGGATTCAGGTGCTCTAGACAGAGTACTATTTGTGAACTCAGGAACGCCGGACAGAGTATCATTATATCAATGCAAGAAAAGTTCAATGCAAAATAATACTGTGAATACTATTTTTCGTGGTTGTCGTTGGTATCAGGAAGCCACAAAATGTAGAGACCAACAAAATACACATGTATCAGGAAAAGTTATAGGTAAGTATCAAAACCACGAATTCAGGTGTCAATTAACAGCTTACTATCAGTTTATCCACGAAAATTGATACCAACGGAAATAAAAAAAAAAGTACAGTACATTACATGCCTTTTAACGTTTTTAAGCGAACAACCTACATTTGTTATTTTGAAATATTTTGATGGCTTTGTAATTTATCTCATATCATTATTTTAATTAGTCATTTGTTATGACCAAGGATTTGTATAGTATTTAAATCCTTGCTATGATATAATAATAATTTGTTTAGATACACAATGATTAAATACAATTCTTTTATAACAGTACATGGATGGTGAAGGGGAAATGTCCATGGAAGTAGCTGTGCACAAGAAAGGAATGCTTAACACTGCAGAAGCTGTAGAGTATCAGGTAGCAAGGAACATTTAAATTAAAGTAGAAATTATTTTTTTCTGTTTAAACACTTTACATCCACCCACAGGGGTCGGTAAGAAATAGCGGTTGATTATGGCCCAAACGCCTATATATACAATAATACTGAAATACAGTTTTGAGAGTATTTTCGAGGCCGGTAGCAAACAACGTTCACAATTCACCCAACCATAATATGTAATATTGCACTTGAGTAGGAGTTTGGGGCATTTTTGACGCTATTTGTTACCGGTCACTGTATTGTCACCCTAATCAGTACTTGTCACTGTATTGTCACCCTAATCAGTACTTGAGGTTTAACTAGTACTACAAAGCTACATATTTATATTTATATTCAGGTACCTTTATGGTAGTTGGATTTATAATTGTCTATGAAATCAGTATTTATAGCCACTTGTGAGTTCGATTTCCGCTCATGGCGAGGAGTATTCGATACACCATTATGCAATAAAGTTTTTCAGTGACTTTCCTCAGGTCTGTGGTTTTCTCTGGATACTCCACCAATAAAACTGTCCACCACAATATAGCTTCAATATGATTAAGATAACAAGGTATGGAATGAGTATCAGGTTCGCTCAAATACAAAGGATTGGAAAGAGATTTAAAAGTCTGAGCGAGCAATCAAATCAAATATTATATACTCGTATAAATATCTTGAATCTGATTTGATAAAACACTGTCACGTGATATTTATACATTCGTTGGGTCAACCGCAAATCGTAAGGTCTCATAGTTAGGTTCACCGCTCGCGAGGAAATCCCAAGAAAATTCCCACGTAAGCCTCGCGTGTTTCCAATTATAGTTACTTCCCTTGATTCAACAGACAACACACATGGCGTTCAGCGACAGGTTCGTCGCTGTAGGCGAAGAAGAAATTATATATATTATATCGAATATTTTCACAAAGCCGCAGGTATTCTATTACTTGGTGTCTAATGCAAAAAAATCGATATAATATACCAATTATCACCCTTGTTGGAGTGTGACTCGACGGTTTGTCTCCCTTTTCTCTGGGAGACAAACCGTCGGGTCACACTCCATCAAGTGTGATAATTGTATAAGAACCTCAACAGGATAGTCAAAATCTAAGCTAAGGTAACATATGCACAAGAGGGAGGACAGTGGCGTTAACTATACTCTTTAACCCTTATTTATATATTCACGAGATTCTTATTTTATAGATGTTTCTTACCTTCATTGAAATCAAAGCTGAACACAATTACTTGTTTCCAATTACTTTGCCGATATTTGATATACTCACATTTGAACATCGTTCCCACGAACACTTACAAGTCATATTGGATGTTAAATCAACGTGAAGTATGGTTCCTTTGCAGATATTTCCTATAAGTATAATACTATGTATAATTTGAAATATCATCGCTGGTTCATTCTATATCAATTTGTGTAAATGTATATTCTCTCGAAATTTGAATTCATAATATGTGTACATGTCAGTAAAGGGGTAATAGTGTTGCCTCTGTATCGCCGGTTTTCTGTTTGGATTTGGACGAATATGACAGTGTGGTATTTTTCCTTTGTTCATATTATCATTCACAGTTGTTTTGTTTTATAGAAAAGCCGAGCGGAAGAAGAGAAAAAAGTGATCATAAAAGTAAAAAAAGAGAAGAAAGCAGTAGTCGAGAAGCAAAAGAAGGCTGGCACTTATGAAAGTTATCTACTAAAACCGTTTGTTAACGTTAACAATAACAACAATTGTAGCGGGGACAACAAATTCAACAATACTATCAACAACAAGGATACGGAAGGGCAAACAAAAAGTTCTTCTTGTATATTACTGTAAAAGTAAACACAATAATGATATTAGGAATCAATTAACTGATTATTTGATTCATTCCAGATTTATAAATATTATCACTGCTACAATGGACTCATAATAAGCAAAGTATAAAGCTACCAAAGGGGTAATCAGAAGCGAAGCCGTAAATCGACGAAAGACAGACAATACAATGGCTCTCAGAAAAAAAAAGACAAATAATGATCTACAAAACACTACACAGAAAACTAAAGATCGAGCAACACGAACCCCACAAAAAGATGGGGTGAACCCAGGTGCTCCGGAAGTGTAGGCAGTTCCTGCTCCACTAATGGTACCCGTCATGTTACTCTAGTTACAAACCCAGTGATAAGTCACGAATGAGGAAAGGACCGGATATAGCTTAAGACAAGCAGAACATATATGTTGTCATTTGTGACACGACTATTCTGTAACGGTTGACTAAGTCATGGTGGTGACCATAAAACGTTAGAAGTGATTGCTTCAATTTAACCAACAGGAAGCCTTGGATGAGTAACTTCCTTGTTAACAGCAACGGTCTATCAAGGAAATCATAATAGGAACCACAAACTCTGGAATATCAGATAAGGGTAATAACAAAATTACCGAACTCCGAACAATCTTACAAAGGGAAAGTCAAAACTCATAAGTATATAAACAGACAAAATCAGTCAACAACCGGAAAACTGTGAAAACCGTAATGACCCTAACTTGGTACAGGCATTTCTAAAGAAATGGTGGGTTGAATCAGATTTTAAAGCGCCAAACCTCCCGCTTTCATTACGGCTCAAAGGTTCCGGCTGTCACTATAACAGTATTTATAACAATACTGGAACAAAATAGGTAACTGATATATATATACTCCACATTCAACTGCTGCTGACTGTTGCATACACATGGATAGTTGACAACTGAAGACATGAAATCGTCTCTTTTCTCGTCTACAACGTTTCGCTCCACACCGACAATGACTGTCAATTTTAAGGTGTATGTATGTCAAGGTATGCAACAGATCTAGCTGTATCTGTAATGTCCTTTATGTCAAGCTCAATTGGATTGATGCAATCAACATAGTTATCAAATTTGGAAATATTTAAGACTTATCACCGTGTTTGTAACGAGAGTAACACGACGGGTACCACATGTGGAGCAGGTGCTGCTTATTCGCCTTGAACACCTGAGTTCATCCTCTATTATTAGTGGGGTTCGTGTTGATCGATCTTTAGTTTTCTGTGTATTGTTTTGCAGATCGTTTTTCCTTTTGTATTGTGTGTCCTTCGATTTACTTCTTTGGTATCGTCAAACTTTTCTTATTGAAAGGACATCATCTATGTAGCAGGAGCTGCTTACGTCTCCCGAGCACTTGAGTTCGCCACGTTTCTTATTTGTCTTCGTGGGATTCGTGCTGTTCATTTTATCATATTATATACCCCCCCCCCCCCCCCTGTGTTCAGTTACGTGTTGTGATGTACGAGTAAGAACTAGTTTCGGTTCGTCGTCACTCCCATTAGCTTTGTAGAGGGTTCATGGTCTATTTATATTATTTTGAAAAGAAAGTTTCAATAGAGATGGTCATCCATTCCATCAATATCAACAAAACGAACAAGCACTTATCATCTCAACTGAACTCACTCAACACAAAAAGACCACGATATATGACGTTTGAAATCCAGGCCCTGTATTTATTTACATTTAAGGATTGATCGCAATTTTTGTTCGGTTCACGTAGAAATAACCTCAATCAGGTTGTACACACCGTGTAACCCGCGTCGCAAAGGTGTGTACAACATGATTGAGGTTATTTCGAATGAACCGAACAAATAATTTCGATCAATCCTTATAAGATAATTCAAACTTTCCTTGTTATGATATTGAAAAATATATTTATTTTTTCAAAATAAAGCAAATAATCGGAAATAAATTTAAATAACCCCAAAGGTGCCTCACTTAAAGAAAATCATCTGATGACCACGACACGCGACGCCTTGAGAACGACATCCATCTTTCGATTCCGTACATCGACAAATAACCTCAACTTTTTAAACCAATCAAAACACGCATAAAATGACATGTAAGTCTAAAATTAATTTCTATACTGGTTTCCACCACGATTTTCTAATCAGATAATGTTCATGTCGTTTTACAGCTCTATCACGACGAGTGCCATTAGTGGTACAGGGACTGCTAGCTCTATCACGACTAGTGCCACTAGTGGTACAGGGACTGCTATCTCTATCACGACGAGTGCCACTAGTGGTACAGGGACTGCTAGCTCTATCGAAGCACCTAACATCACCCACCGGTTTTTTGTGATATTCCTGTTGCTCAATCTTTAATTTTCTGTGTATTACTTTGTAGATCGTTTTATCCTTATTTCATTATTCCTTTGTTAATTGTATTGTCTGTCCGACTTTTACTTGCGGCTTCTGATTACCCTTTGATATCTTGGAGCATGTCTTCAAATAAAATAGAGCAATTTTGTAAAAAAAACAGAGAATTATTGCAATGAAAACATAGATGTTAAATTCAGTGCGCACGACGTGTTTCTGGAATAATAATGATAACGTACATGTAGATATCAAATTTAAAATTTAGTGCGCACGACGCATTTCTGGAATAACCTTCATCAGGTACGCTCAAAATCGAACGATTGGAGACACAAATAATTTGAAGTTTTGGGAGCAGTAAAACCAAAGTGCATAAGCAGGATAGCCACAATCGGCTAAGGTTATCTATGCCTGAGGGAGCAGAACATTGGTTTTATTAATAATTATATTATTTAAGAGCTGTAAATTTCAGAAATATATATATCACTCCTGAACAAAACACAGGTTTTTTTTTCTGTTGTTTATTATTAAATTAGAAAAGCACAACAATTTAACATATGAAATAAGTATGCTTACCGGGTTTGTAACTAGACTAACACGACGGGTGTCACTAGTGGAGCAGGAACTGCTCACCCTTCCAGAGAACCTGAGTTCACCCCCGGTTTTTAGTGGAGTTCATGTTACTCGATCTTTAGTTTTATGTGTATGTTTTGTAGATCGTTGTTTATCCTTTTGTACTTTTTCTTTTGGCCATTATGTTGTCTGTCCTTCTTCGATATACGGATTCTGATTACCTCATTGGTATCGTCAAACCCTTCTTACACCAGCCCGTATATTGGTTTTGTTTATTACCCATTCCTTCTTCGTTTTGAACATTTTATTATACTTTGTTAGATTTTCGTCTCTAAATAAATCACATTGCAATGTTGTACATTCATCTCTATTATGTACTCTTATTTGTACTCGGTTTTTGTATAATTCTTGTCAATACCATTTGTTAAAAGACATACTAAGAAGATGTTTGTTAAACTATCAAACATTTGTCAACCGCATCGGTGGTGTAATGGTTAGCGTGCTCGCTTCGAGTAAGGTAGACCATGAGTTGGAGCCCCGGTCTGGTCAAACCAAAGACTATACAATTGGTATTTGTTGCTTCTCTAAGCAAGCAGCATTAAGGAGAAAGAGCAAAGACTGGTTGGGTCGGATTCAGAACGATGTGTCCGAGTGGAGCGTTATATCTACTCTATCAGACATAGGTAGTCTTAGCTGATTTATAATATCATGTTTATGCCCTTTGTCTTTCTCTATCAGACATTGGTAGTCTTAGCTGATTTATGATGTCATGTTTATGCCCTTTGTCTTTCTCTATCAGACATCGGTAGTCTTAGCTGATTAATGATATCATGTTCATGCCCTTTGTCGTTCTCTATCAGACATCGGTAGTCTTAGCTGATTTATGATATCATGTTTATGCCCTTTGTCTTTCTCTATCAGACATCGGTAGTCTCAGCTGATTTATGATGTCATGTTTATGCCCTTTGTCTTTCTCTATTAGATATCGGTAGTCTTAGCTGATTTATGATATCATGTTTATGCCCTTTAGCTTTCTCTATCAGACATCGGTAGTCTCGCTGATTTATGCTATCATGTTTATGCCCTTTGTCTTTCTCTATCAGACATCGGTAGTCTCAGCTGATTTATGATATCATGTTTATGCCCTTTGTCTTTCTCTATTAGACATCGGTAGTCTTAGCTGATTTATGATATCATGTTTATGCCCTTTGTCTTTCTCTATCAGACATCGGTAGTCTCAGCTGATTTATGATGTCATGTTTATGCCCTTTGTCTTTCTCTATTAGATATCGGTAGTCTTAGCTGATTTATGATATCATGTTTATGCCCTTTGTCTTTCTCTATCAGACATCGGTAGTCTCAGCTGATTTATGATATCATGTTTATGCCCTTTGTCTTTCTCTATCAGACATCGGTAGTCTCAGCTGATTTATGATGTCATGTTTATGCCCTTTGTCTTTCTCTATTAGATATCGGTAGTCTTAGCTGATTTATGATATCATGTTTATGCCCTTTGTCTTTCTCTATCAGACATCGGTAGTCTCAGCTGATTTATGATGTCATGTTTATGCCCTTTGTCTTTCTCTATTAGATATCGGTAGTCTTAGCTGATTTATGATATCATGTTTATGCCCTTTAGCTTTCTTGCTACATCTACGGTTTTATTAAATTAAATAAAATCTCAAATAAAGATACGATTCCATTTATATATATATATACATATATATATATATATATATATATATATATTATAATATTATGTTTTAATTTACACGAAACGTCATTTTACTATCTTAAAAAAATATGAAAATATAAACGTACACAATTTCAGAAAATTACCACATCTCTAACCCCTATCTCGAGAACGAAAGCGGATACGACTATTACTATTACTAAAACGGGATATAACGTTTCCTCCAATGTTGTAACCACAAATGACAAATACGCATCTTAATTAAACAGCGAGTCACGAAAGCGGGATACATGATACTAGAAATAGACAGTGAACCAAGTTTGTAGGAATAATAATATAACAGCCGGTCTTTTAAAACTATTCTAAGGATATTAAGACCCAATTAAACGATATAGGAAGATAATTACATATCTATTGATACTGAAGTAGACATCAGATGTACCATGACAAACACACATTATATATTTAGAATGAATAACATTATATTACACATACATGTATTATCATCCTTAATGTTGTATGTAGGTTGAATTAAATCTATTAATAATTATGGCCAGTGTAGTTTTTCTCGGATCATTCACTGTAATGATAATGTTGACTTTCTGAAAATTAATAATATAATTATTTAAGAGAAGGGGCGTAAGGGTTCTGCTGTTTAACGCCACATTCAACAATATGTCAGTTATATTGTGGCGATCAGTTTTATTGCTTGAGGAAACCAGAGTACCCACAGAAAACCACCGACATGTCGCAAGTTACTGAAACACTTTATCACATAACATTGTATCGAATACACCTCGTCATCAGCGGGATTCGAACTCACAACTTTAGTGGTGATACACCCTGATTGCACAGGTAGTTGTAAATCCAACAACGATACGATCACAATCACGACGGCCCCCTAGATGAACGAGGACAAAGTTATAATACGATTATTTGTAATGGATATTTAACTCATTGTAGAATTCTGCAGCAACATGTTACATTATTTAAACAATAAAAACGTAGATATCTAATTAAATGCACACGACGCGTTTCTGGAATAAGCTTCATCAAGTATGCTCATAAACAAAAATTTTCGAAAATAGTGTTTATCCAAACATTTGACTATTCTACTCTTTACACTACATTCCTCGTGAAAAAAAAAAACGCTTAAAGGGAATTATTCACATCGCATTTTACTTTAAAAATGTTTATAGTTTTGGGACACGGATTAACCTATATTGTCAAGCACTAACTGAAAGGCAAAAGTGCTACACAGAAAATGAAGTCTTCAGTGTGTTGGAGTTCCTTACTTGTCGAGTTAGGATGGCGCATTGTTCAACAAGTCATCGGCCTCACTGTAGCAACTAACTATGCCAATGTCCTTATGAATCTTTTCCTATACTCGCATGAGGTTACGTTTTGGCAAAAACTTATCAAACAAGCAAAAATTACATAATCTAATGCCTTTAATCTCACTTTAAGGTATACTGATGATTATATGTAATTAATAATTCAAACTTTGCTATCTGGTTTCCATTAATATATCACAAAGACCCTGAGATAAAGGAAGCAAGAGAAATTGCTTCATCTGCTTCATTTTTTGACATTTACATAAAATATATCATCAATGGTCAACATTCTATCAGACATAGCAAACATTTTGCCAATATATATTGTCCACACATTGATAGGAATATATTAACCGCTCTCACGTATTGAGTGCATATCTCACAACTCATACACTACGCTCGAGCTTGCAGTTTCTATTCAGATTTATTACAACTTACCTATACTGTGAGTACTAAACTATTAAATAAAGGATTTTTAAAGAATCGTCTCATTTTTTTTTCTCAAAAGATATTAACACCTTGCTGAAATGCTTTCTGTCGGTTGCGTACAGATGACGAACAATTGTATTATTTCAAAATTATGTATTTACGATGCCCTTGCATACTATCTAATATTTAGATAAAAGTTCAGGCCATTAACTGTCTTTAATAGAACTAATATTAGACATGTGACAACTTCTGTGTGACGAAGATTAAATATATTATGCACTTAATGGTCAATATTATAGCGTACTTTATGATAACACCAGGGGCGGATCCAGGATTTCAAGTTAGGGGGACGCACTTAAAAAAATTGCGCCGAGCGGAGGTAGGCTCGAAAAGTTTTGGGGTACTTCGTGTGAAAAATCACGATTTTACGCCAAAAAATTATTTTTTCCTATTTTAGGCGGGGGGGGGGGGGGGGGGGGGGGGGGGGGAGACGCCAGGTGCGCCCCCGCCCCCTGGATCCGGCCCCCGAACACTGATCGCACGGTTATATATCATATGGGGGTTAGCATTTTACTCACACGTGGAAAGCACTTGCTTGACTGCATTATTTCACTAGGAGGAGAGGTGTTGGCCCATAAAACTAGTTTTACCCGCCACATTTTATTGAAATACCTGCACCAAGCTAGGAAGGTGGGCGGTCATGTATTTGTGTGCTACGCGTAATTATTGTTCCCATAAATGATTATCGTTAGTATTTTTTCATAAAAAAAAAGTAGAGAAACAATGCGAACATTTTAATGTTTGTATGTAAATACATGAAATCACATAAGAACGATATCCTTGATTTGTGTGACAATACGCATGCGCAATTAAGAATATATCGGGAGTTTTATCACTACATTATTCATATAGCCAACGAAGGACGTCATTTTGAACAAATAATAAATCACGTGCGTTATCATTTTGTCAAGTGATGATTAAGATATGTACTATCTTTTCCCGATAACTTACTTTAATATAGGAAGAGTAATACATACAATGTTATTATACTCAGAATCCTTTATCATGTCCGATTATTGTGAAATCAATGATAGAGGTTCGAAGACATATAAATATAAAAGACTAGAGATATCAGCAGGTAGCTTAGCACAGAACGATGACAAATACAACTACCAGTGTACCGGGTGCTTATATAAACAAAATTAAAATAGGTGATGTGGTATTGACGTTCATTGGTTCATCTCTATCAATCATTGGAGCATTAGTGTTATTTATAACATTTTACTTGTGGCGAAAACGTGGCAATCATATTGACGAACCGAGAAAATATTTATTGTTCCTGACCGTTGCAGACCTGTTTAATGCAATTGGATATTTATGGGGTGTGGCACGTTTTATAAGATCCGAGGACAATAGAGACGAACACGTAATGGCATGCCATACAGTACAGGAACCTGGATGTATTGCTCAAAGTTTTGTTACCACCTTATTCAGCATGAGTTCATTTTTCTGGACAACTCTTATAGCGTTTCATTTATTTTGGAATTATGGCGATAACACTCGCCATACTGTGAGTCGTACACAAAATGTCGTGTATCATGTGGCAGCTTGGGGCATTCCACGTAAGTACTTGATAAGAATGTGTGCTTAGCAAATTTGAGTAGTACGGCGGGTGTATTATAAACAAAAGGAACTACTTACCCTTTGTGAGCACATGGGTTCAATCCGGAGTTTTGGTGGGGTTCGTGTTTTTATTTTTCTTCTTTGTATTTTCTTGATTTGTTTGTCTTCGCTATGTGTCTTGTGGACAATGTTGGACGTTTCTCTGGAATGTTCATTCCTAGTGGCTTCTTCGGATTATTCCTAGTTACAATATGCATTTCCAAATGATTAGATATACGGTAGATAAAATCATATATTGTTGTCAAAGTGTACTCTACCATCTTCAATGGAAAGTAAGCAAAAGAAAACAAGCAAATGAGTAATTAACCATTGAGCGGATGGTGTTGATAAAGTTGTAACGAAAGGTTCTGGTGATTGGAGAAAAAGGAAATAAAAGTTAATATATCTCTGTACATTATTAATAAAAAAAAAATTGTAAGATTGTACATTATTTATAAAAAAAATTGTAAGATATATATGGTTGTCACTTATTTATGACATACTTTATTTCATGTGACTGGTGACTGTATGGTGAATGTTTCCTCATCCTATATGTTAAAATTTCTGAGTTAGGTTGTTGTCAAATAAATAAATATACACCCGCTTAAACACATGTTTTATGTCTACCCATATATTCACCTTACGAGACAAGGTAAGACTTCGACTATTGAAGCTATATTGTTGTCTAGGGCACTGGACATAATGCTAGCGTTTGGTGCTGCAGTGTGTCAATGGGGTAAGTTCAAGTCTCGTTGAGGCAGAACAAAAGTTAGTCAGTTCAAAAATGTAATTATATAACACAGACACAGAAACTCAAAAACAACCGAATGCTAAGCCAAACGTATCGGTACCAGCAGGGCTTAGACATGTTTGACACTACTGACACCTGTTGTGAGATTGCAGTAATGAAAATGTATACATATGTATGGGGTCATAAGAAACAAACTAACAAAGAATACCGACATAATTTATTAACTTCATTCAAGTAAATCTATTAAAATAAATAAATTATATTGATGCAAGAACAACAATTTGTGTGTAGTTTTAAGTAGCAATATATATTGCATAGTGAAATAATTATTTATGTAAGTAGATTTCTTTACACACATATTTTGTTCATAGCACTGCAGCCATACCCCCCTCCCCCAACAAAAAGAACAAAGCAAAAATACAATAGAATATCAACAACGTTGTTAATTTAATATCTACTTACCCCGTATCCATGCAATGGCCCAATCATAGTTTCTAACATTTTACGTTACAAATCTCCTAATCCTTGTGTTCTACATTTTCTTAAGTATTCTTAGCCTAGCTGTTATACCTTATTGATGAAGAAATCATTTAACATACATAATATATCCATGTATATAACATCATCTGAAACGGAAGTTCTGTTATTCTAGAGCTTGTGCCCAGTACAGATATTTTCTGGACACAGCTCAGCTGCCGACACAAAAGCTACTCAAACAAGGTTACGTTGCTCCTAGGTTGAAGTCATCGCTACAAACATTACACTGTCATACGTAGATGTTTTCCTTCCTCTCTCACTGACACAATGTTTACCGGACTTGACTGCATATATGAGTTACACGGCGGGTGTCTTATAAGAAGCAGGAACAACTCCTCCTTCGCAAGCACCTGAGTTCACCCCGGTTTTTCGGTTGGGTCACTGTTGTTCATCTGTTAGTGTTTTATTCTGTCCTATTATGTATCTTTACATTCTGGGTTCCTTGTTGGGATGTCTGTTACGATTTCTGCATAAAACCGATGTTCGGATCTTCTTAACCTCCAGTTGTTTGTAGGAAGGCTCATGTTTGTCTTCGTCTTATGTACCCTCTGTTGCCAATGTCTCTGGGTTTTCTATTTTTGATTGCCACTTTGGTATCCTCTAACATTTATTCTGGAAGAGTTCTGAACCTTTACAAATCAAAAAAGTTCCAACTAAGCACTGCTAGAATAGTAACAGATTTTCTAATATTTACAAAATCTGAGTATTCATATGCTGATACAGGTTGTGAAAACACAATCAGAACGAAGGTATCACAGAAAACTCGAATTATTTCTTTGATATAAAAAATGGAAGGACACATGATTATTAGCATCATCTTGTTCCCCAAACTATCCAGAGTACTACTGTATACCCTTTGCGAAATTCCGATCATTTAATAGTTCCTTTTGGTAGGCCCTCTATAACCAATTCGTCATTTTTATTCCTTCTACAGTAAAATTATTTTGATTGAATATAATTTGCAATAAAATGAAAGATCAGAACATCCACTGTCGGAACAATTCCGAATTCAAAATCGTAGAAAGAGGCACATCGATATAGATGCATGACCACTAACTTTCCTGTCTTGGTACATGCACTTTGATAAAAAAAACAGTGGCGGTATTAAATCAGTTTTATGGGCACAAACCTCCCCTCTTAGTGGAATGGTGCAGTGATGAAAGTGTTTTCCACATGTCAGTAAAATGCCAACCCTCACATATAGCTACACGAACAGCGTCAATGTACTTAATACATTTATTTATCCTGCAATCAGTACATTTGCTGTACAAATATGCTATGCGAATAAATGTTTGCTTTATTCGTACTAGACGAATAAACTTTTCGTACTATACGAATAAACTTTTCAGCCTACGAATAAACTTTCCTGGTACCCTGTAGCTATGTACAGCGGAGGGCGCAGACAAGTATGAAACTGGTACTAATGTAACGCGGACCACGAAGAAGACACCCTTGACAACATTTATGAAAAGCGAGGAATGACGCTTGTTTCAGTCCTTTTTGTTTAAATCTGACAAGTTTTCCGCCTTTTTTTACATTGCAGGATAAACACAATATACGTACATTGTCGTTAAATATAAAATTCATTTGTACTCGCTGCGAAATAGGCCTGAAAAGCTCACCGAAGGCTCACTATTCTGCCTGTTTATAAAGCTCGTACAAATAAATTTTATATTTACCGACAATGTACGTATATTGTATATTTATTTAATATTCGTGACACAGAATTTGACATATGTATAACATTAGTTCTATTAAAGAGATCAGATGGCCCCAACCATTATCTAAATATTAGATATGACATAATAGTGGAACCATTGTCAACTTTGAACCAATTCAAAATGGTAGGGAAATTGAACTCTGTATAGATATATGAATGATTATAATATTTAGTTATCTGTTTTGATGTTTACTTTGTACAAAATAATTAAAATTAAATAATGTTACGTCGTCAAATGTTTGGAAATTTGAAATATTTTTTTTACTGAAATTACAAGTCATTTGAACTTTTTTTCTATAGACATTGTTTTTCACTTGAATTCGTGTTTTTGCGGAAAATTTCCTGGTCGAAAAGTTAAGTTCTTAAGACATTTAGCATCTTATTTGAATACGATATAGCTATTCTCATGTGTACGAGATAATGCAATTATTCTCCTTTGTACACGCTACTGCATCTATTCCTTTATTTAGTGTACATGCTATTGCAGTTATCTCTGTGTACCCGAAAAAACTAAATGCATAAATATCAACTTCTTGCTTCTGTTTTGAACATTTTCAGTTGCAATCACAATTGCTGCAGTTAGTACTGATGCCCTGGGATCAGACTTGTCTGTTGGTTCGGGAGCATGGTGTTGGATATCGGCATGTTTATCTCAAAAACAGAGAACTATTTGGATGACAGTTTCCGGTAAAGGATGGGAGATATTAATGTATTTTTCATGCTGTGCATTCTATCTGCTCCTAAAATGGCGGAAGGTGAAAAGAAAACAAAGGGTATTTATAACATAATTATATTTCGTCATTTCTAGTTTATTTGGTCGAAAACGAAAACATAAACATCTTTTTCTTTTATTTAAAACCACATTTATCTTCGTTATGACAAGTTTGAACATACCAAAGGGATAAACAGAAGTCATTAATCGAAGAAGTACAGACAACACAATGACCAAAAGAGGGACAGACAACACAATGACCAAAAGAAAAAGTACAAAAAGACAAACAAACATCTACATTACGCAGAAAACTAAAGAACGAACAACGAGAACACTACTAAATCCAGGTGCTCCGGAAGGGTTAGCAGTTCCTGTCCCACATGTGACACTGTTAAACGGCACGAACATCATCTGATAGGGAACTCGTGTTGGACACCAATGTAAGGAAATAAATGCAAATAACATAAATAAAGTATGAACTCCCTACAAAACAAAAGTCAGTCAAGACGATTCGAATACCGTTTACACGGAAATCACAACACTGAACCAAAAATGTGAAGATATGTAATTTGACAACATGAACAACACGAACCCCTCTCAGAGAAGTACAAAAATGGGAGCAGACACAGGTGCTCCGGAAGAGTAGGTTGTTCCTGCTCCATATGCGACACCCGTCACGTTACTCTTGTTGCAAACCCGGTGATAAGTCATCAATGAGATGCGGTCCGGATAGGGGGGAGGGGGGGGGGGGTAATTATACTAGTGCAGAATTCCGGCTCATTGCTGGTTTTTCAAAACATGGCGTGAATAAGAAACAAGATGTATATGAATAATATTTTGTAATAATAACGCGTTGCGGTTGATATAATTTTTCCCTAATCAAATCAGTCTTTTCTGTTGTCTTTTAATCCTATGTGTGTTACCTTAATTATAATTAACAAATGAAGATATGTTTTTTCTTCATATATTTAGATTAACAGTAGGATGGCTTTATGTCTGAACATCAATGAAGACGAACCTAAGAAAGAGGATCTTAGATTTTTGTTGTTGTGGTTGGTTGAAGTTGGACTGCGAATGTTTGGGACAATACGTTATATTATAGCAGCTGTACAGAGACACACTGAAAGGACAGTAACAGGCTATAGCTCCGTGGATGAAGGTTTCTTATACTTTCAAAGTTTTGGTGACAGTGCACAAGCTTTTTGTTCTTGTGTTTTGTTTTGTATTTTTGATAAAGAAACACGCACTATGATTAAAAATACAGTCACATGTCGCTATGACGAATACGAAGAGATTCGCCCTGCTAAGTCAGCAGCTGATTCTGATTTATAATAAATATAGAACACAAAAAATTGAAAGGAAAATATTGTCAGAGACAGTAGATTAAACATGATAATTTTGTTATTTACCAATACTGTTATTGTTTTTAAAAATAAATTAAACCAGTCAATTAAATTCAATAAATATATGCTCTCATTTATGTGTTTATTTAGTATTAGTAAGTCATTGTTGATTTGCAAATTATTTTTGATGAGTAATAAAATGAAAAACAAAAAATACAACAGTGTCTGAATATATCCAAAATACAATATACAAATTATAGAAAAAAAAAAAAAAAACCGAAACATACTTCTGTGCGCTTAATGGAGAAACAACACATACCAATTTTACAGCCGTTCTTTTGACGCGACTGACGATCAAGCAAACAAAATAGTACATTGTTGTTATTGTAGCAAATAACGTGCTCACTTTATTGAGATTGATCATGGGTTCGATGTTAGGTTAAACCACAAACTGTGGTCAAAGTTGGTAGATGTATTTCCTGCTTCTCGCTTGACACGCGGTAATAAGAAGCTAAGAGTAAAGATCGACTGCCTAGAAGTCAAGATTATCTGGCCAAATGAACCAACATAGCTACCGATGGATTGTTCTTGCAATCAGACAACACTATGCAAAAATTGAGCTTAGGGTCTTGGTCAAATACAAATAAGAAGTAATCATCATTTCAGCAAAGAATAAGAAGATACTCTAATGGGATAAATAGAACCCTAAAGTGAAGGACGGACAATGCAATGGTTAAAAGATTGAGTAACACGAACCCCACTAAAATCAAGAGTGAACACGTAAAAACACGGGGAGGGGGGGGGGGGAACTCAAGTGCTCCGGACGGGTAAGCGGCTCGTCCACCATTAATAGCACCTGTGGTGTTACTGTTGTAACAAATCCGACGATTAGTCATGAATGTGGAAAGGACGGGATTAATATCACAAAAAAACGGAATATATCCGTGACCATTTTGGACATGTATATTCCGAAGCGGTTAATCAAGTCATGGTGGCGACCGTAGAACTTCGGAGTGATGACTTGAACTTGACCATTAGGATTCCTTGAATCAATGACATCTGGATTGGAACCGCAAGATCTGGAATATCATATTAACAGACATACAATACTCAATGTACAGGTGCTGTAGAAAAAAGTGTGAAAATACCAAAGGGGTAATCAGAAACCGTAAATCGGGAAAGGACATACAACACAATGACCAAACGAAAAAGGACAAAATGACAAACAACTATCTACCAAACATTACAGAGAAAACAAAAGGTCGAGCAACACGAACTCCACTAAAAACCGGGGTAGAATTCATGTGCTTCGGAAGGGTAAGCAGTTCCTGCTCCATGAGTGGCACACGTTGAACTACTCTGGTTACAAATCCGGTGATAACTCGTGAAAGAGGAAATGATCGGGTATTCCTTGCGACAAGTGGAACATATCCGTGATCATTGGTGGCACAGATATTATGTTACGGTTAACGAAGTCATGGTGGCGACCGTAAAACTTTCGAAGTGATAGCTACAAGTTAACCAATAGGAACTCTTGGTTCAGTAGCTTCCTTGTTAGCAGCAACCCTCCACCAAGGACACACTTATATGAATCACATGCTCTGGAATATAGGGGTTCTTGTTTCTCATCTTTTTAGATTTTTTTGTGTTGCGTTTTTTTTGTTTTATTTGTCCTCGTTCGGAGTCTTCTGTTCAATGCTGCCTATTCTTGATTTCCCCTTCGCTTTTCTTTAACGTTTATTTATTATCCATTGTCAAACAACAACAATTGTACTGATTGTTGTTTAACGCCAACTCGGCAATGTTTCAGCTACTGGTATATCATAGTGAGAACAAGTTATATTCAGTGAAATGATGATGTCCTCTGTGTACTAGACTTACACGATTAATTGATTCTTCATAGTGTTCGCTCAATGAAACAAGAGTCCGTGGGAAAACACATTATCTTGATTCCGACAGCAACCACTCTAGTAAAATGTTGTTGATACGATGCTTTTAATTTAGGCGTTACATAGTTAAAATGACTTGATTTTGTTTTGTGTTTGTGATGTACGTTAATATTTATAAAATTATTTTTCAGGAAAGATCTTGTGCGCATGATTAAGACAAAATGCTTTGACTCTGTTCGCAACATTTAAAAATCATAAAATACATAGTTCCGTTTGTTTTATTCTTGTTTTTGGGTCTATCCTTTTAATAAAGCGAACTGTTTTGTTTTGTGCCAGTTGTAATTTGTTGTTCAAAGCTTGATATATATCAGCATACCACGAGAACCAGGAACACTCAACACGATACTGTATGCCATAATTAAAGTTCTACTTGTTTCTGTAGATGTGGACCCGTGAATTGATGATTATACACACAGATGCCACGCTAACATATCGAGGGAGAAGGAGGGTGGGGAGGTAGGCGTTGTTGTCGTGATCATATGGTAGTTGGATTTACAACTAACTATGCAATCAGTGCCTATCGCCACTAAAGTTTTGAGTTCGAATCCCGCTCACAGCGAGTTGTCCTAGATACTACATTATGTGATAGTATGTCAGTGACTTGCGGCAGGTAGGTGTTTTCCTTGGGTACTCTGAGTTCCTCCACCAATAAAACTGACCACCACGAAATAACTGAAATATTGATGAAAGTGGGGTTAAACACCATACGAATACGATGTTGACATTCTACACTGAGCGTTGTTAGATTTAGCTTTGGAGAGGATACAGCTTTGGACAATCGACGTGAGTCTTCCTAGCGCAGAATACGTAGATATCAAACTCAGTGCGCGCGACACATTTTTGAAATAACCTTCATTAGGTACGCTCAAAATTGAAAGATTTTTTTTTAAAAGTGCTTGGGAGCAATAAAATCAAAGGGCCTAAACAAGAAAGCCAAACAAACGGCTAAGGTCACATATGCTAGATGGAGGAGAACTTAAGCTTTGGATGATAATTACATCATTTAAGAACTGTAAATTCCAATAATAAATATATCATATAAACCATGTCAGTGCAGAAACACCAACTACTGAGCGGATGATATCCTCGGAGACTAATGGCCCACCAGTAGAGGTATCGATAGAGTGACAGTAATAATTACTTAGATATCAAATTAATGGGTCGTGCACAAAGGATTTTTTCTAATATCAGTAACACAAATCACTGTCTATAAAGGAACATGCAACGAACCGCATAGACACATAATAAAGCTAAGACTTGAATGCAAAGAACCGTATAGATACACATAATAAAGATAAGGAATTGAATGAAAATAACCGTATAGATACGTATAATAAAGCAACGGATCTGAATGTAAACAATCGTATAGATACACATAATAAAGCTACGAAATTGAATATAAAGAACCGTATAGATACACATAATAAAGCTACGAAATTGAATATAAAGAACCGTATAAATACGTATAATAAAGTTACGGAACTGAATGCAAAGATCCGTATAGATACACATGATAAAGCTATGGAACTGAATATAAAGAACCATATAGATACACATAATAAAGCTATGGAATTGAACATAAAGATCCGTATAGATACACATAATAAAGCTACGGAACTGAATGTAAAGAACCGTATAGATACACATAATAAAGCTACGGAATTGAACATAGAGAACCGTATATATACGTATAATAAAGGTACGGAACTGAATATCAAGACCCGCATAGGCACATGTAATAAATCTACGGAACTGAATATAAAGAACCGTATAGATAGATGTAATAAAACTACGGAACTGAATGTATGGAATCGTATAGATACACAAAATAAAGCTACAGAACTGAATGTAAGAAAACGTATAGATACACATAATAAAGCTACGGAACTGAATGTAAAGAACAGCATAGATACGTATAACAAAGCTACGGAATTGAATATAAAGAACCGTATAGATACACATAATAAAGCTACGGAACTGAATGTAAAGGACCGCATAGATACACATATTAAAGCTACGGAATTGAATTTAAAGCACCGTATATATACACATAATAAAGCTACGGAATTGAATGTAAAGAACCGTATAGATACGTATAATAAAGCTACAGAACTGAATGTAAAGAACCGTATAGCTACGTATAATAAAGCTACAGAACTGAATGTAAAGAACCGTATAGATACACATAATAAAGCTACAGAATTGAATATAAAGAACCGTACAATTAAGGAATATTTGAATTTTGTTATCAAGTTATACGATATAGCCTGGTTTGGGGCAGTTTACGCTTAATAAACCGCGAATTGTAAACGTCATATTGGAAATCGAAATAATTACCTGTAGCCATATATTTATATTGTTTTTACCACGGGTTGTCACTTTATGCCTCCATTTTATCCCTGGCTACCGCTCGTGGTAAAATATTTGGCATAAAGTGCCAACCCGTGGTAAAAACAATATAAATATATGGCTACCGGTAATTATTTCTTAAATTATTTCAGGTGATTATTTGAATTTGTATTTTGAATGCGTTGATCACGTCACAATACCAACCCAAATTATCGTGTATAACTATTTTTTTCTCCAGGGGGATCAGCCAATCAGATTGCAGTATACAAATCAAATTAAATTATATACGTATAATTAAGCTACGGAACTGAATGTAAATAACCGTATTGATACACATGATAAAGCTACGGGATTGAATATAAACAATCGTATAGATACACATGATAAAGCTACGGAATTGAATATAAAGAACCGTATAGATACGTATAATAAAGCTATGGAATTGCTACTGATAATGTTGGTCATTTACTTATTTAATATTTCAACATATCCTCTTTGTAGCCCCAAGTTCATTTCATATAATACAGAAGTGTATGATAAATTGTCCACCAACCGCTGCGACATAGCTTCTTTCTGTGTGGTAGGTAGAGTAAATATAACGTTATGTAAGGTTATGTCATTTGCAATCTATTTATTGTTTCTTATCAGTGTATACTACTGTCTTTATATAAGTTTTCTGGATCATATCTATATCACAGTGACGGTGGCCTTTACCGACAAACGCCTTCATTTTATTGCTACCATTAGCTTCATATGAACCTGAAAGATTTATCGTCGTTCGTCAAAACCTTTTTTTTTTCTAGTGCAAACTTTAGTTTCAGATTGAAAAAATGCTTCAGTTATATTGAGTAAAACTTAATCGTGAATCGTTGTACATAATATCCCATTCCAATCCTCTTATATATATACACACACTTCCACAACAATTAAGCGGCACTTGATTTATTTCATTAATATCTTAATTATCTTTTCTAACTGCGTTTGCTGTAAGTCATATCTGTACACATAAGCTATAAGTAAATGTCTAAAACGTCATCAATCGATAAAACCATGCTCGATTAAAACCGGTTTACAATTGGTGTCATAATTTTGTTTTAGAGTTTTTCGTATAGAGTGTTTTCATAGTTAAATTATGGTTAGGCGAAAATAACTTTAGCAGAGAGGTGGGAAGCTGTTGGCATGTCATATGAAGGTTTTTAGAATAAAAAAAGGGTGGCAGGGCAAATGGGGTACTTCATTCAGTTATTGATCGTCTTGTGTAGCGTTTGCCAGCGACTGAAAAAGTTGACAACTGTCCGAGGTCTGGCAGACCCCGAAATGTTACACCTAGAGAAGACAGGCTTATAGGCTGGCATGTCAGGAGAAATCGTTTTACTACATCAACTCGTATTCGAGATGAATTGAATTTTGGAAGCTATGTATATAGGAATGATTGTTAATAGACGCCCCAATGAGCAGCGCCTGTGCACATGGCGACCATAAAACGGCCGCAACTATATATCATAACGTCATCAGTAGGCTCTTTGGAATTGGTCACGTGACCGTTGGAATATTCGTAATAGGAAACGAGTCTATTGTTCAGACGAAAGTCGATTTTTATTGCGCCCAGTGGATGGTCGCGTTCGAGTCTGGCGGCATAGGAACACTGCATTTCATGACGAATAGTGATTTGCACAAACAGCGTTCGGTGTTGGCAGTATAACTGTCTATGGGTGCTTTTCGCTTAATTGTAGGTTAGAACTTGGACTTGCATGTCTTACAAAGTAACAGCAATGGTCTTGCAGTACCAGTCGTTCCCCATTTTGAGAATCATCTACTGGCTGACAGGCCGATGTTAATGGCCGACAACGCCAGACCCCACAGAGCTCGCATTGCAAGAGAATGCTGGCAGCAAAAGGCGATTGACACATTGCAGTGACCTGCCATATCCCCTGATATGAACCCAATCGAGCACGTACATGACTTCATTGGCCGTAAAGTGAACCAACGCAATCCACAATGTCAAATATTGCTGAATTAACCAACGTAATCCTGGAAGAATGGTGGCGATTCCCACAAGAGAGGCTCGTCGCCTAGTTCGTGGAAAAAGTTTTGGCGTAGCTGTGGTGGTTATACTTGCTACTGAATAAATCGGTGCGATAAGGTTTCGCCATACATTCATTCAGCTTCAAATACGACTCAAATTGTAGCCCGTGATCTAATCCATAATGAAATATTACCAAAAAAAGCATTTCGGGTTCAACTTCTGTCATCCAAAAAGGAAAAGAAATTGTGAAAAAAAAATACTGGGTGGCTCTTAACTTTTGTCAAAGTGTGTATTTTTATCTGTATAATTATTACAAAAAATGTATAAACAAAAGACGTGTTTTATGAATGAAAAAATATATGTTGTACTTAGGACAAAATCTATTAGTTATTCAAGTTTTATTATAATTTGTAGAAACTTCATATTTGTTTTTACTTTATGACTGTTTATATTTTCTCTCTCTGTATATAAAAGTGTTTATATATACTTTAGATAGATAACTTACTTTCACGTTGTTTACTCAATATTCTTCTCGGTCAATATATTTTTAATAAAGGACTTTAAATATCCCCAAAACAATCTTTAGAATACATATTACGGTAAAAAATAGATTTGAAAAATTACTAAAATATAAATATGGTACATTACTCATTTTGGTCATACCTCTGTTATGATACCTGTTACGCTTTGGACGGAAAAAATGAAAACAACGTTTGAGTAAGTGAATGAGTGTTGCTTAACGCCAATTCAGCAATTTTTCAGCTATGTCATGGCGAGAGCAAGTTAATTTTCAATGAGAGGATGAAGAGGTCCGCTTTCTATTAGACCAAGACGCTGAGTTGGATTTTCATAGTGCTAGCTCACTGAAACAACAGTCCGCGGATAGACATGTCGCCCCACTCGGACACATTATCCTGATTCCGAGCCAACCAGTCTTTGCTCTTTCTCCTTAATGCCGCGTGCTTAGCGGAGAAGCAACAAATACAAATTTTATAGTTTTTGGGACAGTATCGTGTCAGATCGTTTCTGTATCAGATCCACGACAATGTCGTTTCTGTATCAGACCCACGACATTATCGCTTTTGTGTCAGACCCACGACAGTGTCGCTTTTGTGTCAGATGGCCGAGGACAGTATCGTTTCTGTGTCAGACCCACGACATTGTCGCATTTGTGTCAGATGGCCCAGGACAGTATGGTTTCTGTGTCGGGCCCACGACATTGTCGCTTTTGTGTCAGATGGACCGGGACAGTATGGTTTCTGTGTCAGACCTACGACATTGTCGCTTTTGTGTCAGATGGCCCAGGACAGTATCGTTTCTGTGTCAGACCCACGACATTGTCGCTTTTGTGTCAGATGGCCCAGGACAGTATCGTTTCTGTGTCAGACACACGACATTGTTGCTTTTGTGTCAGATGGCCCTGGGCAGTATAATTTCTATGTCAGACCCACGACATTGCCGCTTTTGTGTCAGATGGCCCAGGACAGTATCGTTTCTGTGTCAGACCCACGACATTGTCACTTTTGTGTCAGATGGCCCATGACAGTTTCGTACCCGTGTCAGACCCACGACAGTGTCGTTTCTGTGTTAGACCCACGATCGTGTCGTTTCTGTGTCAGATCCACGACAGTGTCGTTTTTGTGTCAGATCACCAAGGACAATGTCTTTTCAATGTCGTTTCTGTGTCAGATCCACGACAGTTTCGTTTTTGTATCAGACCCAGGACAGTGTCGTCTTTGTATCAGACCCAGGACAGTGTCGTCTTTGTATCAGACCCAGGACAGTGTCGTTTTTGTGTCAGACCCACAACACTGTCTATTTTTGTGTCAGATCACCAAGGACAATGTCGTTTCTGTGTCAGATCCACGAGAATGTCGTTTCTGTGTCAGACCCACTGCAGTGTCTAGCACCACTAATATTTCTGTTCAATTCTCGCCATTGTTGATGTATTCTCGATATGTTTAGCTTGTCAAATTTCACTGGCCCATTTAGTTTGTCAAATTTCACTGGTCCATTTAGTTTGTCAAATTTCACTGGCCCATTTAGTTTGTCAATTTTCACTGGCCCATTTAGTTTGTCAATTTTCACTGGCCCATTTACTTTGTCAATTTTCACTGGGGAACTTAGTTTGTCGATTTTCACCGGGTAATTTCGATTGTCGATTTTCACCTGGAATTTAATGTGTCGATTTTCACGGGTAATTTACTTTGGCCATTTTCACCGGGAAATTTAGTGTGTCGATTTTTACCGGGTAATTTAGTTTGTTTATTTTTACCAGGTAATATACTTCGTCTATTTTCAGCAGGTAATTTAGTTTTTCGATTTTCACCATGTAATATAGGTCGCCGATTTTCACCGAGTAACTTAGTATGGCGATTTTTTCTGAGTAATTTAGTTTGACCATTTTCACTGGGTAATTTAGTTTGGCGATTTTCACTGGGTAAATTAGTTTGGCCATTTTCACTGAGTAATTTAGTTTGGTCATTTTTACTGGGTAATTTAGTTTGGCGATTTTCACTGGGTAATTTAGCTTGGCTATTTTCACTGGGTAATTTAGTTTGTCGATTTTTACTGGGTAATTTAGTTTGGCGATTTCCACTGGGTAATTTAGTTTGGCCATTTTCACTGGGTAATTTAGTTTGGCGAGTTTCGCTAAGTAATTTAGTTTCTTCAACTATCCACTTTTTAAAGCACATACATGTACCAAGCCAGGAAAGTGAGCGGTCATGTATTTGTGTGTTAGGGGTATCGAATTTCATCACCAAAATGGACAACCAAATGAATAACTATTGACAAAAAAAAAAAAAATACAGTGTTGAAAATAAGTTAAATATTATATTACATTAGTAACAAAATAAAAAAAAAAAGTGTTTCTTACGTGTCTTGAGACATTCCCTATAGATATATCACACAACTAAAAAATGCATTGGTGTACCTTATCGTCAATAAATCCCTATAAATTATCAGCGTTATCAACTGTATTCATAGAATAAATTTATGTTAAATGTCCAAATTTCTTGTTGTATGTTAACCAAACCGTGACAACGTAAACAACTCTAATATTCTGTTAAAATTCAACACATGTAGATATATATGTAGAAGACATTAAGTTAATGTCCAACATAATTCTACAGGTAAGATGTTTTAACAAATTTGTAACTTTTTACCACAAAACTTTATAGGTGTAACTTAGACTAAATGTACAATTATTTTTTATGTTGTAATATGATTGTTAGTGTGCATTAACTAAACCGAGGCAAGAAGCCTGAGTAGCTGAGTGGTAAAGAACAAACATCTTAATTAAGTTCGTGGCCGATACCCACGTCCTAGTGTTAAGTTATCGATAGACACAATAAGAACTGGAGTATCACGCGATCAGTTTGTTATAATTTTCAAGATTTTCCATCTCCCATTATGCTAGTATTCTAATATAAATGTAAAAGATAGGAAAGATATATATATATATTTGTTTTTTGTCTTTGTTTGTTATATTATTGAGACGATAGACTTCATCTTAAAATTGTGCATATTTATCTTGCCCACATTATACTAAACCTAGACATTCACATTTTATCTCTCACCTGTATGTATATAAGTGGTGAACTGACCATAATACTTCAATTCTTGTTAAATTCAGCTTCTTTCTTGTACAAGAACCCGATGGTTGTTCATATCTTACGTTAATTCCATTGTTCTTCACATTTATTGTCCTCTATTAAAATTAAATTACTTTTCCACAAACATCTCAATTATTTATTTACGAAGTTTATAAGGGACCGACAATTTAACTTGAAGGGGGGTCCGGGTTATTTCGTTCAAAAACTTTTTTTCGGACAACACAAGAGTTAGAATATTTATTTTTTTTTTGTCGCGCAAAGCGCGATTTTTTTTTCCAGAATTAAACATTTTGTTATATGACAACAACTCTGAATCAGATTTTTTTTTTACCTCTACCAAAATCAGAATATTTTTTTCAGCAACATGGGGAAGCAGCATATTTTTTTTAGATAAAAATCATCCTCCCATTTACATGTGATTTTGTTTTTGTTGACAATGGGTAGTGACATCATCAGACATAGAGTGGCTATAGGATTATTTTATATAAAGACAAATCCATCAGCTGTTAATTATATCTTCTGTAAAACATTTAATAGTTTGGGTGTACTCTATTTGTTGGTAAGATATTGTCGGTATTTTGTTTTAGAATCATAGAATTTTTTTTCACGGCAATGTCATTAACATAGCTTTGATTATCTGTTTTATAAAATTATGTCTATTACTGTCCGGGGATATTGAGCAAAATCCTGGACCTACGCAAGGGGACACAACTCGTACACTTCAATCATCAATTAGTATATATGTCACCTCAATATAAGAAGTTTGAGAAACAAAATTGATGACATTGTACATATTGTTGAGGATTTTGATATAGTTTGCTTTACTGAAACTCACTTAGATCAACGGGTTCCAACCAATAATTTAGTAATTCCCGGTTTTAATTCCAATCCATTCAGTGGATTGGATAGAAACACGTACGGAGGGGGTATAATGATGTATTTCAAGAACAATATTAATATAGTTCTAAGAACCCACCTACAATCAATCACATTGTCAAATTCCACATTATGTTGTCATTGGGAAACGCGTACAAGTATGTTCCCCATGTTTGTTGACAAATAGTCAAAGGATAATTATGTTGCCGTCGTTTGCCTTGCAAATGTGTCTTGACGTTTTATTTGAGACGACGTTATTTACGCATTAGTATGTAATTAAAAAACATTAAAAATAATATTCACATGGAATCCACAGGTGCCCGTAGACAGGACTCCCATATGGTACCCCATGTCGTGGTACCGCCCACCAATTTATTTTCGTTTATGATGTATATACATCAGTCGACCCGGACGTGTCAGAAAACCTGTTTGTCGGTATTCCCATATATTTTCCAAGCGAAATATATCAGAAATAAGAAAATAAACGAAAATAAATTGGTGGGCGGTACCACGACATGGGGTACCATATGGGGGTCCTGTCTACGGGCACCTGTGATGGAATCCGGATAAAAGTTCAAGATCAATGCGTTCATTTCTATCCTTTATATACTACAACCGTATGCGAATGAACTCTTGCTTTTCAAAGACAAAACTTAGCCCAATAGAAAAAAGTCCCCTAAGATAAAGACATGCCGAATGCGAATTGTCACTGCACAAATATTTAATGCTTATAATTATTATTTCGCTATGGTGTGGAAACGAACTAATAACTTTATTAATGATAGGCAACAGGCATACAAAATTAGGTAGTTGTAAATCCAACTACCACAAAATCGTGACCACGACGTACCAAATTTATAATTTTTGAAATTCATCACATTATGTTGTGTATCAATGGAGGAAGCTGTAAAACATAAGATTTGATAAAAAATAAACCGATCATCATACCAATGGCATATATGTGGAGAAGTTTGTGGACATATTTTTAACATTAGTTACTGACAATTCACCCGCATTTCATTCTGCGAAACTCCAAGACACGACGGACACCTCATTATTGAAGAACAAACTTGATCAAATTAGGTAAAATTAAATCGCTTCTCGGACTCCCCCCCCCCCCTCCCCCCCCCCACACACACACACACTCTAAAAAAAGAAGAAAATATAAAGTGAAGACAACCTTATGACAACATTATGTAAATGGTTTAATTAACTGTATAGTATAATACTGTGACACATGATTCTGTTGTCTGTTAGTTTACTACTAGAATATGAGGTCTGTTTGTATGCTACTAGTTTTACAGGTGTTATATGTCGTACATGTTTATCAAAGACAAACTCCCTTTATGACTACCGTATACCGTCCACATTGACGGACTAAGTCTTAGTGTATAATAAATATTGACAGTGATACTGCATACACTTCTTACATTAAGTGGACTATTTAACATATGTAATCAGGTTTAATGATCCGTATTTTCTCCTTTCCGTCAGTAAAATGGACAGATTCATTTGATAACGCGAATGTAAATTTCTCCTGCTTTAACAATATAATGCATGTTATCTCTTATTTACTTACAAGAAGAGTTTATTTATTTTCTTTATTTTTATTTTTTTTGGGGGATAGGCTATATAAATTTACAAGTATGATCTCCTTAGATGGCCTAAATCGTTTTGTTGTACCGAATAAATACAACCATAGAAAAATCATTCGTGTAGTATACAAATAACTTACACCTGGTACTTGATTAAATAGAGCGAACAGTAATAAACGGTAACAATATAATTTGAATTATAGTGAGGAAACGGAAGAGGACACCATTGAAATCGATAACCCCCTGGTTTCATATGTGCAAGTTCACCATTTATATATAACCCAACTGGCCTCATATAACTGGTGACTTCAAAGCTGTCATAAGCACTTCTACACGAGAATAAATTAATACACTGGAAAAATGATTCTTATGGATTCTGTGAATGATTTTGTCAGAAAATGGAAAAAAAAAACGTGAAAGAGAAGACATATATATTCTTTCGGAATGGTTTAAGCAACTTTGTATAAAAAATAATTTAGAGTTTTTGTCCACTAGGCTAATTTATTTGTATATTTCTTTTTGCAGTTGATATATCCTGACACTGTCGTCATTTGAAAATCCTGAATTGCATTGTTAGCCAGCAGTAATCATGGTTAATGAACGGCTTGAGTTATTTAAAGAGCACTACAAACACCAAAACATTAGACTGACTAAGAATGACATTGGTGTTATTGTTGGCTATTTCTGTCTGGTTATCCTCATTGGTATCTTTGTAAGTAGTTATTACATGTATTACTGGATACTCGACTATAGAACCAAAACATGCAGCCGCTACAAATCTATGCTACTTGATTATAGAACCAGTTTATGTTACTATATAAGAAAAGTTTGAAAATACTGAAGGGGTAATGAGAAGTTGTAATTCAAAGGACAGACATTGACGTAATGAGAAAAGACAAAAGGAAAACCGATGATCTACACAATATTACACAGAAACCCAAAGATTGAGAATAGCGAACCCCACTAAAACAGGGTGAACTTAGGTGCTACGGAAGGGTTAGCAGTTCCTGTTCCACATATGACAACCGTCGTGGTACTGTTAAAAGATACGATAAAAATAAATGTATATGGAAATCGTTATGGACACCAGTATACGTAAATAAATACAAATAACATATACAAAGCATGAACCCCCTACAAAACAAATAGGAGTAAAGACGTACCGAACATTGTCTTTACGAGGAAATCGTAGCGGACATCACAACATTGAACTAAAAACGTAAGATATAATGCGAATCAGATCGACATTCCTTTATTAATAATATTGATACGATATGATGAGTACATGCTTTAATTTTGATTTCATGTGAATGGGTAAAATTTAGTTCATTGATGTGAATGTTGATTTTGTGACATCTTTCTTGTCAATCATTTCGATGGCAACATCCTTGTTGAACCTCGACATTAGTGTATCAAATTCCATTAAAATTCTTAAACCTACCCCTGATGAAACAATATTGTAAGAAAAATCAACACAATCATGATTTACAACTTCAAATATTTCAGGCAATGTGGCGAGCCAACAGAGGAACAGTCAGTGGGTATTTCTTGGCTGGGCGAAGTATGTGGTTTATACCGGTATGTTAAACACTTAATACTTAATTAATTCTATTTTGTGTATTCTCTGTCTGAGTATGTAAAGATGGAGGTTACTAAACATTGAAAACGGAAGAATGTACAGGTGAAAAATTAATGAATAACTTTATTGACAATTCGACAAGCCAATATAAGCTGATTCTTATGATTAATTATGGAATTTACAGAATGTAATAATGGAGGTCACCGAACAGTGAAAACGGAAGAATTTACAGACGAATAATTAATGATACTTACACAGAAATGAAATCTATATGATCTCTATCATATTAGTTAAGTTCAAATAGACCTTATTAATTATCGGCATTGTTTACGGAGTTTGCCGAATCGTCATTAAATCAGTACAACAATGCACTTATTTCTTATTTTCTGTGAATCTGCTTTTAGTCGGCGTTAATTACGGACAAAGAACCATGCAAGTTTGCAGTTAATAAGCGACAAAATACAAATACAAATTATTCGTGTTTACCTGTCACTAGTAAGGTCAGTTGCATACGGAGAAAGCGAGGTCAAATTATATGCTTGCAAGGAAATAATAAATCGATGGTAATTTTCATTCTCAAAAGGCGAAAAGTGGTACGATAAACTGCTTAATGTGAAATATTTATCTTTATTTCATTATTTTAAAGCTATTTACCAATTTCCAAAACATATTTTTTTTTTGGTCAAAATCGTAGCTAATGGCTCTTTACGTGAACAATCGTAAGCGAACTGGGAAAACCTCATATATATATATATATAAATATATATATATATAATAAAAACGTAGATATCAAATTTAGTGCGCACGACGCGTTTCTGGAAAACCCATCAACAGGTACGCTCCAAATCGAAATATTGGACTGCAAAATAATTTACAGCTTTGGAAGCAATAAAACAAAATGTGCTAATGAGGATAACCAATATCGTCTAAGGTCACCCATGCATGAGGGAGGAAAACCTTGGCGTTATTTATAATTACATTATTTAGAAACTGTACATTTCAGCAATAAATATATCTAGTAAACCACGTCAGTTTAATATTGATTGTCACATATTTTGTTGCAATATGTTCGTTTTTGCATAACCAATAATAGCTAGAAGTCAGTGTTGGTTATTTGTCCTCAGGGCAAATATAATATTCGTATTTGCCCCCCGAATTCAACTTCCGGTATCTGCGCAGTGGTCTCAAAGATTATATGTCCAAGTACAAGGAAAGATGGTGCATAAAGATGTGCATAAAATCGTACTTAAATCATATTAACACATTTCAAAATATTGGAATAAAGTTTAAATAACTTGAAACGGAATAATTAGCTCAAATGTATACGTCGTGTTGAATCGGAATTTCCATTCAAATGTCAACGTCTTGGTTAAATTTTACAAACACCTTTCTAACGTCATTGTACAGATCGACATTGTTTGATATCTTTTTGAAACCAGACTCGAAACAAAAAGGCAACTCTTTCAAGGATTTAATTTCGCAATTTGTCAGTTCAAAGATCTTTTCTGCAATATAAAAGTCAATGCTTGAAAAAAAAGTCAATGTAAAATATGTGATAAATAGATTATGCCATGCAATTTTCCATATCGTCCCTGGTATCAACCCTAGACCCATATCAGCCCTCCACATTCGCTGTCGGGCATGATATGGGAGTCTCGGGCTGATACCATGGCCGATATATATGGAAAATGTCATGTAATAATCTCTTAAGACTGTTTTAAGCCAGCAACTTATACACAGATGGGAAGAAATTCAGTGGAATAGACATTTCCGTATGAGACTCAAACAAAAGATAAAACTTGTAGGTTGTATCCATAATGTGCGTTTGAGTTGTATCTTTTAAAATTTAAGTCCAATTTATTTTTAGGTTGGAGCTTCTTTATTTGTCAGCAACATAGGAACGGAGCATTTTATAGGTTTATCTGGTTCTGGAGCAGGCAGTGGTATAAGTGTTGGTGCCTGGGAATTTAATGTAAGTAGGAAAGATTCTTTATCTGGGTACATATATCATCTAGTAATACGTGTAATTTCATTTGACTGTGTGATTATTGTTTAACATCACATAAACCGTATTTCAGCTGCATTGGTGACTAAAGCTAATCTAAAAATAATAATTCAGATATGCAGCAATTTAATCTTCTAAAATACAACACGTATTTAAAGCTATCTTATAGGATCGTGAATCACAACCTGATATTAAACAGCATATAGTCAAGAAAACAATAGCAAAAATAATGAAACCAAAATAAAAAAAAATTATATGAACAGTTTGATATCGCCATCCGAGGTCATAAAACTACGAATATATATGTAGTATGAATGAGTTATCACACATCAATCAATGTCCTCACATTACCATATTATCTGTATGTGTTAAATTCCGAACTAAGAGTGTGGGGTTTTCATTGTCTATTTTCTGTACTATATTGCAGAAGTAAACAGTTTCATCTATCGATCATTTCTACGATTATGATCAACATGAACCACACGGCCCTTCATAAAATTTCAGAACACTGAATCAATATTATGAAATAGAACGGACCTGTCATTCCTTTTTAACTGTTTATTTCAGGCGATACTATTGCTGCAGCTACTGGGATTTGTATTTATTCCAGTATACATAGCTTGTGGGGTATGTATCTTATATTAACTCTTTGTATGCCAAGCCCTTTTCACGGATCAGTGCCAATGGACTCTTAGTCAACTTTGTTTACCGGGAAGTCATGACTTTATCGGCTGTTGGCACTCGAGAGGTTTTTTGAAAAACCTATTAATAGGCTCTTTGGACATGTAAGGCTTCAGAATATACTATGGGTTCATTTAGTTTAAACAATATTGTATGAGAAATGATGCACATATACAAAATATAATACAAAACGTAGGGATTCGGAAACAAGAAGACTTATATAAATCCATCTCCCTAATTGGGTTCATTTGGCGAAGATCTGGTGTGACGTTGTTGATTTCAAATAATAATAATATAAACAATCGATTTTAACACTAAATAATTTGCCTGAAATATTAAAATGTAATGATCAACTTAGAAATTCGCTTACAGAAATGAAGTATTTCTGCGGTCTAGATAGTATTGTTTGTCTCTATACAGCATTAGATCAATATCAATGGCGTTTACACAACTGGAAAATTACGTAATAAAACAGGGATAACATGATTTTATCTAGCATTATGCATCATTGGTACTACAATTTTTAAATTAATAGTGATCGTCACTCAAGAAATTATGTATTCTTCAAATTAATTGGAAATCAGGAAAATAATTTTGTGTGATAATGCCATTTTGTAAAATATTTAAATTATGTCTTTGTGCTCAGTTTATTGATGGAAGGAACCACGTTATCCGGTAAAAACCTTCCGATTATTATTAACAAACTATCCCATCGAAGTACACATGCTCTCAAGAAGCTATCCATATATCAACTACGCGTCAATAAATTGCTTCAATGATTTTGGGGACAACTATTTTACTCTGATCATGATTAAAAACTATATTGAACATCAAGAACATCATGACAATGAATATGTTAACCTTGTAGTGGTGAAACATCCTAATCTCAGACCAAACATTGCGGCAAAATTTATTGCTCAGACATATTTTAGAGATCCCAATTCAGGAACGTATAAATGCAATGATCAGTAAAGTTTTAAGTTTCTTATTGTCCATTTTATTTCTCTTCAGACGACGACAGTCATCAATATGATTATTTATCCTGATTTTAGGTTAAATCTCGCAATATGATTGGTTGATATTGTCCTAAATATTTTCAGTGCAATATTTTATTGAGTCAATTCGAATTATCTCCCTTACACCGTTGACTTAATATTAAATTTGATGATATGGATACAAAAGCAAGATACATTTATTGTCATAAGATGAAAAAAAAATGGAGTCAGAGGTGAAATATGGAGACAAAACCATGATAAATTCCATATCCCATGGAAAAATGAAAGATGAGATACATGGTTGTATGGATTCAAAATCATGATAAATTAATTGTCCTAATATTGAAAACATTAGATATGAGGTTTGGTTGCAAAATCCGGATAAATTCGTTACACAGTGTACAATTGTCCTAATACGGAGAATATCGGGTTAATACAATTCAAATCGGGCTCGGCTTCGCCTCGTCCGATATGAATTCTATTCACCCGATATTTTTCCGTATTAGGACAATTGTACACTGTGTAGCTAATAATCTTGTCTGGTCATGTTCATGTGCTAATTATGAATGGTTATTTGTTTGCTAGATGGTGTTTAACGCCACTTTCAACAATATTTCAGTTATATCGTGGCGGTCAGATTTATTGGAAGAGGAATTATGAATTGATAGACGAACTCGGGTGTACATAAATGTATACAACTAAGGTTTTAACAAGAAGAAAGAAATAAATATAATAACATTTAATCCGATATCATTTCTGTATTGAATAATTGTATGATTATTAAATGAAAAACAACAAATACCACAATGTCGGAACAGTTTCAGAATCAAAATGAAAAATCGTAGACAGACGCAAAACCGATACATCTAACATACAAACAAGACCACTCACATCTAACACACAAACAAGACCACTCACATCTAACACACAAACAAGACCACTCACATCTAGCACACAAACAAGACCACTCACATCTAGCACACAAACAAGACCACTCACATCTAACACACAAACAAGACCACTCGCATCTAACACACAAACAAGACCACTCACATCTAACACACAAACAAGACCACTCACATCTAACACACAAACAAGACCACTCACATCTATCACACAAACAAGACCACTCACATTTAACACACAAACAAGATCACTCACATCTAACACACAAACAAGACCACTCACATCTAACACACATACAAGACCACTCACATCTATCACACAAACAAGACCACTCACATCTAACACACAAACAAGACCACTCACATCTAACACACAAACAAGACCACTCACATCTAACACACAAACAAGACCACTCACATCTAACACACAAACAAGACCACTCACATCTAACACACAAACAAGACCACTCACATTTAACACACAAACAAGACCACTCACATCTAACACACAAACAAGACCACTCACATCTAACTAACACACTGTACTGGTGGCGGGATTAACCCTGCTTCATAGACCCAACAGTCCTCTCTTAGTGAAATAATGTTTTACACGTGTGAGTAAAATGAAACCCTCACTCTTATTTGTATATTTTATTTTTATTTCAGACAGTAACTATGCCAGAATATTTATCAAAAAGATTTGGAGGAACACGATTGCGTGTTTACTTTGCTGTGCTGTCCCTAATTCTTTATATATTCACCAAGTGTTCGGTAGGTGTTTGTACGTTATTTCTGATAGCATTTTACTGTTACAACGAAAGTAGTATTTAAAACTTGGGAACATTAATGTTTGGCTTGTTCAGAAATCACACCAGTTCGTTTAAGTTTATTGGTCTGTTTCATTGTTTATCATATTATTAGCGGTAACTTGAGTGTATATAATGTATGTCACAATGAACAATTCAAATGCATATCACTGAAGAAAAAACGTAGATATACAGCTTAGTGCATACGACGTGTTTCTGGAATAACCTTCATCAAGTACGCTCAGAATAACCTTCATCAGGTACGCCCATAATAACCTTCATCAGGTGGCGCTCAGAATAACCTTCATCAGGTGACGCTCAGAATAACCTTCATCAGGTGACGCTCAGGATAACCTTCATCAGGTGACGCTAGGTACGCTCAGAATAACCTTCATCAGGTACGCTCAGAATAACCTTCACCAGGTGACGTTCAGAATAACCTTCATCAGGTACGCTCAGAATAACCTTAATCAGGTACGCTCAGAATAACCTTCATCAGGTACGCGCAGAATAGCCTTCATCAGGTACGCTCAGAATAACCTTCATCAGGTGACGCTCAGAATAACCTTCATCAGGTACGCTCAGAATAACCTTCATTAGGCGACGCTCAGAATAACCTTCATCAGGTACGCTCAGAATAACCTTCATCAGGTGAGGCTCAGAATAACCTTCATCAGGTGAGGCTCAGAATAACCTTCATCAGGTACGCTCAGAATAACCTTCATTAGGCGACGCTCAGAATAACCTTCATCAGGTACGCTCAGAATAACTTCATCAGGTGAGGCTCAGAATAACCTTCATCAGGTGAGGCTCAGAATAACCTTCATCAGGTGAGGCTCAGAATAACCTTCATCAGGTGACGCTCATAATCAACAGATTGGAAATCCAAATAATTTAAACTTTTCGGAACAATAAAACCAAAACAGGATAGTCAAAAATCGGCTAAGATCATATATGCCTGAGGGAGGACATCGTCGGCAACCCACCGTCGATTCCGATACGTTACTCTCTCTCCATCACCCGTGGGTCAAATCGCTTGTAAACATTCGTACTCATGAATAATTCATAAGTCTTCGCATTACAAACTTCAAATGCGATTCAACCAATCAAATCGTTCCTTTCATAATGAGTTTGGTTAAAGGTTAAAAATGTAGGACCTGTTGCAAAATTTTGGAGTGAAAGAATTGAGGGACTTTCAACACGAATCTGTAGACAATTAGCTTGAGGGAAAGGATGTTTATTTGTCAGATTTTTACCTCCGATACCAAAGAGTTTCACTTTCACAAACGTTATTTTGATTGGTTAATTCGAAACTTTGAATATTCATGAAAACGAATGTTTACAAGCGATTTGACCCACGGGTGATGGAGAGAGAGGAACGTATCGGAATCAACCGTAGGTTACCGACGATAGAGGGAGGAGCACCTTTGCTTTATTAACAATTACATTACTTGGGAACTGTACATTTCAATATTAAATATATATGATAAACCATGTCAGTACCGAAGTACTCTTGCTTCAAGTCCGGTGATAAATTACGAAAGAGTAAAAATAGCGAATTTATTACTACTACTAGCGGAACATATCCGTGGTCATCTGTGACACATATATTCCGCATATGTATTGCTCTCTCTTTTGGTATTATCACCAACATCATCCTACAGGTGTAAGACACTACCATGACTGGAAGCTAAGCAATGTGGAACATCTGAAACAAACTCTTAGTGGAAACTACTCTCCGTAGGCTTTCTTGTTGTATTGGTCTATGCATACCACCTGTAATCTATACATCAAATGTAGTTGTTTGGTATTGCTGTAACAGTTTCGCTTGTCTATGTCTGTGCAAGACCAAGTCGTAGTTTTCCTTCTGCTGTTATTGGTATATTTGTGTTTAGTAACGACTTTTATATAGCATAGTCTTTGTAAATTAACTACTACTTTTATTTCTAGGGAGATTTATTCACTGGTGCCTTGTTTATTCAACAGTCGCTTGGTTGGGATCTGTATCTAAGTATATTTATGCTGATTGTCATTACCGGTGTAATAACTATTGCTGGTGAGTTTAACCAAGCATGAACTAGATCGATGGTGTAACATAAGTTTGAAGATACCAAAGGACAATCAGTAGCCATAAATCAATGTACAAATAATAGAATGGTCAGAGATACTGACGATATAATGGCTAGAAGAAAAAGTACCAACAAACAAAACATGGTACACAAAAATCTACACAGGAATTTAAAGACTAACCAACACAAGCCCAACGGAAAACTCAGATGAAATCAAGTTCTGCGGAAGGGTTAACAGGTTCAACTGAACTAGTGATACCCTTCATCTCACTCTTGCTTCCAGTCTGTTGATAAATCACGAAAGAGTGAAAAAGGGCAATATTATAACTAGTACAAAGGGAACATAACTGTTGTCATCTGTGACACACATATACCGTATATTTATTGCTCCTTTTCTTTGGTATAATCAGGAACATCATCCCACACCTGTAAAACACTACCATGAATGCATCATTTTTTTTTTATTAAGACTGGAAGTATGGGGCCATAAACACAGGTAATATCCACCATGTCACAAGCCAGGAAAGCGAGCGGTCGTGTATTTTAATTGATATATACCTTGCATAATTTCAACCGCAAAACATACAGTTGAAGTGATACAATATAGATATCCAACGCGTTTCTTGTTTAACATTGTCCCCTAAGGGAAACCTCCCAGAAGCCTTTGATATTGTTGAATCAGATCGTGCACAAATGATACTGGGGTATACATGGAATTACTTTATTGCCAATGAAATGCGTTTGTCCGAATCAGGAAATAATTTCAAACATTGGATGCAGATTGATTCAATAAACGTTAAAGAAAACCAAAGAAGTAAACATAGCTTTAAAAGACATGTCATAATATTAAAACTTGGCTTGTAGGTGGATTAACTGCAGTTATATATACTGACATAATATTAAAACTTGGCTTGTAGGTGGATTAACTGCAGTTATATATACTGACATAATATTAAAACTTGGCTTGTAGGTGGATTAACTGCAGTTATATATACTGACATAATATTAAAACTTGGCTTGTAGGTGGATTAACTGCAGTTATATATACTGACATAATATTAAAACTTGGCTTGTAGGTGAATTAACTGCAGTTATATATACTGACATAATATTAAAACTTGGCTTGTAGGTGGATTAACTGCAGTTATATATACTGACACAATGCAAGCAGTATTAATGGTTGGTGGAGGCCTCACATTAATGGGTTTTGGTAAGATATGAAAATATTTATCCAAGTTTTTATTTTTGACAACTATGGCCACACCTCTTTTTTTATTCAAAATTTAACATAGCAAAGTTAAGCGATAGGTTGAATCGACATACACAAGCTTATAAAGGTCGCAATTTGAAAAATATTAACAAATGTCGAGGTCTTGCGGTTACAATATCCATAAATAAGATATTCATTCTCGCTCTAGCTTTATGAAAAATATGATGGAGCTTGAAGTATTTGTGATTAAAATTACATATCATTATCAGTCAGCAACATACGTAATCAGTCTGTTTTTTGATATCTTGTTGGTAATAAGTACGCAGTTTGTATTTTTTCCATTACACTGTTGTATTTTAAAGATTTGTTTTTATGGTTTGTTCATTTTTGCTTGGCAGCTAAAGATCAAATTTAAATAAAGACTATGCATATAGACACATAAACCAATCGACAGGTGAAATCCTGGAAAACAACAAATGTGCGATGAAATTAATACGCGTTCAGTACTTTGATCTTACCTCTGTGTCTTACACTGGTGTATTAGATAACGAAATAATTTTAGTGGCCATATAATGCAATGATGTATAAGAGGTTCCGCCAAATATTTATTTTCTAAATAAAAAAAGTCTTACTTCTGAGTTTCTCAATAGAAAAAGATGGTCGTCCAGAAATATTGTGAACAAATACATTATATCAGTGTTGTGAGTAAGATTAGAATTCTTAACCAGCCGAATCATGTTCATCGCTGTTTAAAATCCACGTCAAGCTAATTCTGCATTGGTTTAGAAGTAGTTGTTCTGTTTCTTCCATAAATTATTCAAAATTAAAATAGAATCTACAAGTCCTAAGAAAGATATTATTCTAAGAAAATAAGACACTCTTTGCTAAATTGCTGTCCTCTCTGATTCATTACGTGTTCAGTTCTGTGGTCGTGTTACCACCATTCCATTGGAATTACAAGGAATGTGACTTGTGCGAGCAATGTTTGAAGGTACCATTGAGACAGTCAGAAGCTTGGTATGTCAATCATTTTAGTATGTACCGGATATTATCTTTACATCAGTCATACATGTATTAGTAAATATTGTTATTTCTTGTTTAGCTTTTAAAGAAATTGGTGGATATGATGGAATGGTACGTCGATATATGTCAGAGGACGCTATGACTAATGAATCGTACAGACTTCCGAATACCACATGTCACGAACCAGATCCCAATGCCTTCCGAATGTTACGTGAAGCAGATGATGACTATATGCCTTGGCCTGGATTTCTGCTTGGTCAAACTCCTGGGTCAATCTGGTATTGGTGTGCCGATCAGGTCAGTCGTGAAAGAGCTGGAAGAATTTCGAATAATTAAGGGATCATCTATTATTTTCAACATTGTCATATATAGACGGCTAAGCATTTTTCCCTTTCATGAGAACAATTTGTCAGTCTTTCAAAGGATGGTATTTTTCATTGTTTTTTTCTAATGCAAATTCTATAAAAAACGTAGATATCTAATGTAATGCGCCCAAATCGCTTCTGGAATAAATTAATCGTTGTACGGTCAAATCTAGAAGTGGTTGAGAACAAGAACATCCAAAGGGTCTAAATAGAATAGCCGATATCAACTAATGTCACTTATTTAATTTAATGATATTTTTAACACATATAAATCAAGATGACATAGGTTAGGTATATATAATACAACAGTAATACAATCTTACGTGGCTTATAACAGTTTCCACTTCACTTGGCACTTGCATGCATCAATACATTATTGTATCTAATCTTTTTTTTATTAGCTTTTGTATATCAGTACTAAAAGCTAATGGAATATATATTTTAACATTTTTTAATTTTACCAGGAAAGTTATTATATTTTGGTTAAGAAAGGGGAAATATAATAAGCAATAAAAATGTACAGTTTGAAAAGTCTGCGAAAAAGTGTTGCATTGACATCACGCAGAAACTATATTTTCGTGGTCTTCAAGAGTGCGTAAATCACAGAACATATAAATCATAATTGTCGTGTTTGATTAACTAATTATTTATAAAAACAACAACACAGGAAAAAACACAGCTGCCGTGTCATTTGAATTACTTTGAATTAAGAACAGATGTTGTCTTGTCATTATTCCGAAATAAACATTCACTGATAAACTTTACATCAATTCCATTTGTTTATATTTGAGACAACCGACATTACACGAACCCCACTAAAACATTCACTCACAAACTTTACATCAATTCCATTTGTTTATATTTGAGACAACCGACATTACACGAACCCCACTAAAACATTCACTCAATAACTTTATATCAATTCCTTTTGTTTATGTTTGAGACAATCGACATTACAATCGATTACACATATTCCTATCGCATTTAAATAGGATTTTAAGCTACTTCATGATAATGTATTGCATGTGACCAAACATTGTGTTTTACATAGATATGAGGCTGCATCTGTTCCTGATGTCTTGAGAGACGTCAATATATTATGTAGAAGTTTGGAATTAATAGTCGGTCTGTCAACATCAACAAATTTGACACCATTATCTACGTATATAGCACCCCACGGGGGTGTAATGGTGAGCATGCTCGCCTCGAGTGCGGTGGATCGTGGGTTCGATTCCAGGTCGGGTCAAATCAAAGACTATAAAATTGGTATTTGTTGCTCCTCTGCTAAGCACGCAGCATTAAGGAGTAAGAGCAAATACTGGTTGGCTCGGAATCAGAATAATGTTTTCGAGTGGAGCGACATGTCTACCCGCGGACTGTTGTTTCAGTGAGCTAGAACTATAAAAATCAACTCAGCGTGTTTGTCTAAAACAAAGCGGACCTCATCATCATCTCATTGAAAATTAACTTGTTCTCGCATGATATAGCTGAAAACTTGCTGAGCTGGCGTTAATCACCAATCACTCACTCACTCTACGTATATATTTATAGACAAATTAACACTACATACAACACATACTTATGTAAATTATGTGGACATCTTGTCAAATGTTATTCTTATATACTTAAAGATTTTGTTCTTAGCAAAACTGTAATAATAATGTAATTCACGAATACTGGAGACTGTTATTGATATGTGTATACAGTTGAATTTGAGTGTATCACATTTTATTTATGGTTAGGTATACATGCAATTACTTTTATATATTAAACATATAATACAAATGAACCCTGTTGTAGGTTATTGTACAAAGACTTCTTGCTGCTAAGAGTGTATCACATGCACAAGGGGCAACATTGATGGCTGGATTTATAAAGATCCTTCCTTTATTCATGATGGTCATGCCTGGAATGATCAGTCGTATTCTTTATACAGGTAAAAATTCAATATGATATGACGAAAATCTCCCTAGTTTCTCATGATCGGGAATGAGTAGACCCTATATATGCAGGAAGTGGGTCTATTACATTTTAGCAAATAACGAACATTTTCTTATTGTCGTTCAGCAATCTATGCATATATACCACTTCATGCGAAACGAAAATAAAGTTCAACAATAGCGGTGCACAATGTTTACCCATTGCAATACCACGAGTTTGTTCTACAATCCTGCCCCATAGCTTAATGTTTCCGATGAGCAGTGTGTTTTCTTACAAGATCTGAGTTGTCTTTGACTACAACTAAATACATACAGCTGTGTGCATCATTTTATTCATGAAGTGTTTTCTATGTAGTATTTTGTAGATTATTGTTTGTCTTTTTATCCTGTTTTCTTGTGGCCATTGTATTGTCTCTTCTTCCATTTACGTCTTCTGATTACAACCAATGATATATAAAATCTGTTTATTGGTATCTTAGGTCTTAAATGAGGTATAGTAATATAATCAAAAAAAACAAAAAACCTCCACAGTTTAAGTATGAATACAAACTTCTATTAGATAGGGATTTAAACATTCCTGTATCACTGCCAAGACTTTTACCGGACTTGACTGTATATAATAGTAACAGTACGGGCGTTTTATGAGAAGGAGGAACTGCTAGACCTTCGCAAGCACCTGAATTCAGCCCTGATTTTTAGTGGGGTTCGTGTTCCTCGATCTTTAGCTTTATTTCTATGTTTTGTAGACGTCGGTTCGTCTTTACCAGCGGCTCATGTATTATTTACGTTATTTGTGTTTGTTTGCGCATAGTATTGTGTTGTGTTTTTGCTTTGCTTTTCTTCGTCGCTTGTACCCTATATTGCCAATTTCTCTGGATTATTCAATTTTGATTGCCTCTTCGATATTCTCTAGCGTTTATTCACATTACTGCCAGTGTAAGCTGGATAATAAATGTATGATTAGTAGTAATACAATGTCTACCAGAACCATATATGTAATGCCATTTTAATATCCAATAATGTAGTGAAAACTAAAAAATAATAATATTATGATTGAGGTGTGCAACGTTTGCAGTATGAGAACAACTACCTAGCAGAAATCAGTATGATCATTAATATGGCAACAAAGAGCAACTTAACTTAATGGTGAGTCTAATACAACGTTCCGTGTATAAATTCATAGCACACAAGTGTACAGTATAAGCAATCTCTCCTATACATTGAAATATTGTTCTTATTTGTCTCAATTTTATCTCACAACACATTTACTCTTACTGTATACCCAAATATGTGAGCTATTCCCGTCATTTGTTAGCTGGATACAACTTACACATAGCATCGAAACAACTTGTTTATCGGGATGTTTCCTAAACATATGTCAACTCTATTATAAAGAATAACAAATGATTTCAGATGAAGTAGCTTGTGTGGATCCAGATATTTGTTACGAAGTTTGTCAAAGTTATTCTGGGTGTACGAACATCGCTTATCCTAGATTAGTCTTAGGACTCATGCCAGAAGGTATGTTATTATATTAGTGTTATGCATCATGCTAGAATGTATGTTACTAGAATGAACGAAGGACAAACAAGCCAATGGCCAAAAGAAAAGGACGTAAAGACAAGCAAAGATCTACAAACGCTACACAAAAAAATAAAGATCGAGTAACACGAACCTCACTTAAAACAGGGTGTGAAATGCAGACGCGCTGCAAGACAATAACGTTTTGTAATCTAATTTTTAAATATTAGTGTTTATTTATGAACGTACTTCAATGTGCTATGATTTATTTTCTTTAGATATTTAAGGTCCAAAATAAACTGGTGTGAGCTTGTGTCGGTCACCTGTCATTCTGTTTTGAGGAAACTATACAGAAACTTCCATAGGTGATTCCTAATTAATTTCAATTAATTTGGCCAAATAGTTTTAGAGAAGATTTTTGCATTGGTCAATCACAAAACAGAACTGCCTATGGCGGCCATAAACATTTTGTACAGGCTAAGAGGTTTCAGAGGAGAAGGTTATGGCCTATGGCGACCATGTTTGTTAAACGAATCTAAACGGAGTGGGAAATCTTAATAGAGGACTTTCAATAAATGTTTCCCACAAAGTTGCGGTTCATTTGCCTAGGGAGTTTCAGAGGAGAAGGTTTTTCACAAGTTGACCAATTAGAAACACGAATTGCCCATGTAGGCTATGCTTGTTAACGGATTGGAATGAAATAAGCTATCTCAATAGAGGACCGTCCATAGATGCTTCCTCCCAATTATCGGTTCAGTTGGTTAAACGGTTTCAGAGGAATAATTAAAATATGAAAATTTAACGGACGACGAACGCCAAGTGATGGCACAAGCTCACCTTGTCTCTGGCAAGGTGAGTTTAAAAACAATTCTTTGCGATTGAAAAAGGTGACAACTCTGGTGAAGCGTTTTGATATAGAATTGCATAAAGTAGAGTAAACAATTTTAAGCATAATTTATTTTTCTTTATTATTAATTACACTAAATACCCTCAACACATATTAAATGTACCACTGTTCTATTACTAAATACCCTCAACACATATTAAATGTACCACTGTTCTATTACTAAATACCCTCAACACATATTAAATGTACCACTGTTCTATTACTAAATACCCTCAACACATATTAAATGTACCACTGTTCTATTACTAAATACCCTCAACACATATTAAATGTACTACTGTTCTATTAGATAGAGGTATACTGTGATTGGTCTTGACATAAACACTAAATTAATACATAAAAATTAGTCAGTATTCTGTCATTTGATGACGAAAGATAGTGTTTGCAATCAGATTTTGGGTCAACGTTGACTATTGGTTCACTATGTTATGTCTTACGGTGGCTTTGTATACTATCTATTATTGAAATGATAGTTGCGACCATGAGCTGCTCTTTAATAGACCGAATACAATACATATGACAAATATGCCACAAAGGATATATTATGTCTAATGTTCAAAATTGTAGCGTCCTTTAAGATAACACTGTTCGCCCCTATATATGTGAGGATTAGCATTATAAATACACGTGGAAACACATGCATGACCGCATCATTTCACACAGAGGGGAAGTTTGGATCCGTAAGACTAAGTCAACTCCACCATTTATTAGTGAAGTAGCTGTACCAAGCCAAGAAAGTGAGCGGTCATGTATTTGTGTGTTAAGGGTACCAAGCCAAGAAAGTGAGCGGTCATGTATTTGTGTGTTAGCTGTACCAAGCCAAGAAAGTGAGCGGTCATGTATTTGTGTGTTAAGGGTACCAAGCCAAGAAAGTGAGCGGTCATGTATTTGTGTGTTAGCTGTACCAAGCCAAGAAAGTGAGCGGTCATGTATTTGTGTGTTAAGGGTACCAAGCCAAGAAAGTGAGTGGTCATGTATTTGTGTGTTAACTGTGCCAAGCCAAGAAAGTGAGCGGTCATGTATTTGTGTGTTAGCTGTGCCAAGCCAAGAAAGTGAGCGGTCATGTATTTGTGTGTTAGCTGTGCCAAGCCAAGAAAGTGAGCGGTCATGTATTTGTGTGTTAGCTGTACCAAGCCAAGAAAGTGAGCGGTCATGTATTTGTGTGTTAGCTGTACCAAGCCAAGAAAGTGAGCGGTCATGTATTTGTGTGTTAGCTGTACCAAGCCAAGAAAGTGAGCGGTCATGTATTTGTGTGTTAGCTGTACCAAGCCAAGAAAGTGAGCGGTCATGTATTTGTGTGTTAGCTGTACCAAGCCAAGAAAGTGAGCGGTCATGTATTTGTGTGTTAAGGGTACCAAGCCAAGAAAGTGAGCGGTCATGTATTTGTGTGTTAGCTGTACCAAGCCAAGAAAGTGAGCGATCATGTATTTATGTGTTAGCTGTACCAAGCCAAGAAAGTGAGCGGTCATGTATTTGTGTGTTAGCTGTACCAAGCCAAGAAAGTGAGCGGTCATGTATTTGTGTGTTAGCTGTACCAAGCCAAGAAAGTGAGCGGTCATGTATTTGTGTGTTAGCTGTGCCAAGCCAAGAAAGTGAGCGGTCATGTATTTGTGTGTTAAGGGTACCAAGCCAAGAAAGTGAGCGGTCATGTATTTGTGTGTTAGCTGTACCAAGCCAAGAAAATGAGCGGTCATGTATTTGTGTGTTAGCTGTACCAAGCCAAGAAAATGAGCGGTCATGTATTTGTGTGTTAGCTGTACCAAGCCAAGAAAGTCAGCGGTCATGTATTTGTGTGTTAAGGGTATTGATTTTTCCTCTTTCTACTACTTTACTATTGTATTTTTTAACTGTTTTCATTTATTTTATTCATGCATATTTTAACAGGATTACGTGGTTTAATGATGGCTGTCATGGTAGCCGCTCTGATGAGTGATTTAGATTCTATCTTTAACAGCGCTAGTACTCTGTTTACAATTGATATTTACAAAAGAATCAGAAAGAATGCATCATTAAAGGAGGAAATGATCATTGGCAGGTAAATGTTTAACAAACAATAAATCGACATGACCTTATTTGGAGGTATACATGTACTCTAGTTGACAGTCATCTTTTTTTTACCAATGATTATAAGAACATATTCTGATGATTAGCTTTAGTTTACACAGCTGCTCGAATTGAAGGGAACTATATTTCAATTGGCTGGAAATTATTTTGAAGGTCTAGTGAATTTTTTGTTCTAAATATTTGGTGGTATCTAAATTGTTTTGAAGTAAGGGTAGATACTTTGAAGGATATGAAGATGTTTTGAAGGAAAGGTAGATGTTTTGAAGGAAGATTAGACGTTTTGAAGTAAGGGTAGATGCTTTGAAGGAAATGTAGATGTTTTTAAGGAAGGTTAGACGTCTTGAAGGAAAGGTAGATGCTTTGAAGGAAAGGTAGATGTTTGGAAGGAAGGGTAGATGTTTTGAAGGAAAAGTAGGTGTTTTGAAGGAAGGGTAGATGTTTTGAAGAAAAAGTAGCTGTTTTGAAGGAAGGGTAGATGTTTTGAAGGAAAGGTAGATGTTTTGAAGGAAAGGTAGATGTTTTGAAGGAAAGATAGATGCTTTGAAGGAAAGGTAGATGATTGGCAGGAAGGGTGTGGTAATGTGGAGGTTATGTGGGTAACAAGAGCGCTATTACCGTGTTATATCTCCTATTTGTGGTAATTTGGAAGGTATGTGGGTAACAAGAGGGCTATTACCGTGTTATATCTCCTGTTTGTGGTAATGTGGAAGCTATGTGGGTAACAAGAGGGCTATTACCGTGTTATATCTCCTATTTGTGGTAATTTGGAAGTTAGGTTGGTAACAAGAGGGCTATTACCGTGTTATATCTCCTATTTGTGGTAATTTGGAAGTTAGGTTGGTAACAAGAGGGCTATTACCGTGTTATATCTTCTGTTTGTGGTAATTTGGAAGTTATGTGGGTAACAAGAGGGCTATTCCGTATTGTATCTCCAGTTTGTGGTAATGTGGAGGTTAGGTGGGTAATACTGGGGCTATTACCGTTATACACGAACCTGTATCTTTGCACACGCACATTGGATTTTAAAATAGGAATGTTTTCATCTAATAGCAATATTTTAAATAAAATAAATTATAAATGTGTTGCATAGTGCAATTTATGCAAAAACTCATGACGGCTCGCATGTATATACATATATAACAGATTGTAATTTCTGTTTCCTGTGTGTACTTAAATCATAATGATAATTAAGTATTGTTTTGAAAGAAGTGACTTAAAAAAGCATGAGAAACCCTTTCGAAACTCATGTGTACACTACTGTATTGTTATAGCTTATTTATTCCCTCTTTTTTCCTGTTCATATCTGCTTCGTTTCGTCTTTTAGAAAATTTTGATCCAATGTAATTTATGTCTAATATTTTATATATTCTAGACTGTTCATTATTGTTATGATTGGATTATCAATTGCCTGGGTACCAGTTATTAAGGAAGTACAAGGAGGCCAGGTCTTCATATACATTCAAGAGATAACAGATTATTTGGCTCCACCATTTGCAGCTGTATTCCTGCTGGCTATACTGGTTCCTCGAGTGAATGAAAAGGTATATTTTACTGTTCTCCTTAATCTATACAAGATCAAGTTTGAAGTATTGCTCTAGCTAACCACCACATTTACGATCATTGATTGATTGCTTCACATCCAATGGCAATTATTACATGCATATATAAGACGAGAACAAGTTCAACATTATATAAAAACTACAGGATGGATGAAACATCTGAGTTTATCACCAGTTTTTAGTGGGGTTCGTGTTGTTACTTGATCTTAAGTTTTATGTGTATGTTTTGTAGATCGTTGTTTGTCCTTTTGTACTTTGTTTTCAATTGACCATTGCGTTGTCTGTTCTTCTTCGATATACGGATTCTGACTACCTCTTTGATATCTTCAAACTCACCTAGGAGTACCACTGTAAAAGTATTATGAATTTGCTAGGGATTGAAAGATTAGACTTTTGCGATTTTTAGAAATCTACAAAAGATGTCTTAATCATTCAAGAAGCGTTACACTCTCCACATACAAGACCGACATTATTCCATAGGCAGGACGACACATTCTACACACAAACTGCCATCAGATCGAAACACAGATGGTGATAAAACATCTAACAATCTCACGACAATCAATACTTGTATATTGTGATAATGCAAATTATTTCATTCTTGTTGGTATTAATTTGAGAGCATGGACGTAAAATCAGACGTTTTATTTACTAGTTATGATATTTTGTTCTCAGTACTTTCTATTCTAGATTTTCATTTTATAGAGCACTGATTTGTGCTAGGTAGTTACAACTGTGTTATTTTTATCCATTCAATTAATTCTTCAACTCCTACCATCCTATCTTTTCGTTGTAGTAAGCGTTCTGGTTATTAATGATAGCACTATTGACTGGTATTATACCTTTCTCTGTAGGGAGCGTTCTGGTCATTAATGATAGCACTATTGACTGGTATTATACCTTTCTGTGTAAGGAACGCTCTGGTCATTAATGATAGCACAATTGACTGGTATTATACCTTTTTTTAGGGAGCGTTATGGTCATTAATGATAGCACTATTACATGGTATTATACCTTTCTTTGTATGGAGTGTTCTGGTCATTAATGATAGCACTATTGACTGATAGTATACCTATCTTTGTAGGGAGCGTTCTGGTCATCAATGATAGCACTATTGACTGGTATTATACATTTCGTTGTAGGGAGCGTTCTGATCATTAATGATAGCACTATTGACTATTATTATACCTTTCATTGTAGGGAGCGTTCTGGTCATTAATGATAGCACTATTGACTGGTATTATACGTATGATACTTGTATTTGTCTACCATGATTCCGGAAGCTGCAATAAACCAGATGAACGTCCGAGTATTCTGAAGAATTTTCATTATATGTACTTCTCTCTAATGATTACATTAATGACAGGTGTTCTAGCCATCGTTATCAGCTTGCTCACAGAGCCACCTCAAGACAAATATGTAAGTTGGAGAATTGAATAGTTTTATCATATTTGGTCAATTAAATATTATCTTAATCATTTTCTTTTCGCTAAAACATAATACGACAATGATAAACATAATACGACAATGATAAAAAGAAAGCGACAATAATAAACACAATGCATTAATGATAAACATAATGCGACATTGATAAATAGAATACAACAGTGATAAACAAAATACCAAATGATAAAGATAATACAACAATGATAAACAGAATACGACAATGATAAATATAATACAACAATGATAAACAGAATTCGACAATAACAAACAGAATACGACAATAATAAACATAATACGACAATGATAACAGAATATGACAATGATAAACATAATACAATAATGATAAACATAATATGACAATGATAAACATAATACAACAATGATAAACATAATATGACAATGATAAACATAATGCAAAAGTGATAAACATAATACAACAATGATGAACAGAATGCGACAATATTAAACATAATACGACAGTGATATAGAGAATACGACAGTGATCAACATAATACGACAGTGATAAAGAGAATATGACAATGATAAAGAGAATATAACAATGATAAACATATTAGGACAGTGATACACATAATACGACAGTGATAAAGAGAATACGAAAGTGATAAACATAATAGGACAGTGATAAAGAGAATACGACAGTGATAAAGAGCACACGACAGTGATAAACATAATACGACAATAATAAAAAGAATGCTACAATGATAAACAGAATATGACAATGATAAACATAACACGACAATGATAAACATAATACAACAATGATAAACATAATACAACAATGATAAGCAAAATATCAAAATGATAAACATAATACAACAATGATAAACAGAATTCCACAATGATCAACATGATACGACAATGATAAACAGAATTCCACAATGATAAACAGAATACGCCAATGATAAACAGAATAAACAGAATACGACAGTGAAAAAGAGAATACGACAGTGATCAAGAGAATACGACAGTGATCAAGAGAATACGACAGTGATCAACATAATACGAAACTGATCAACAGAATACGACAGTGATAAACATAATAGGACAGTGATAAAGAGAATACGGCAATGATAAAAAGAATGCGACAATGATAAAAATAATGCGACAATGATAAACATAATACGACAATGTTAACAGAATGCGACAAGGATAAACAGAATACGACAATGATAAACATAATACGACAATGATAAACAGAATGCGACAGAGATAAACAGAATACAGCAATGATAAACAAAATACAACAATGATAAACATACTACGACAGTGATAAACAGAATACGACAATGATAAACATAATGCAACAATAATAAACATAATACATCAATGATAAACATAATGCGACATTGATAAACAGAATACAGCAATGATAAACAAAATACCAAAATGATAAACATAATACAATAATGATAAACAGAATACGACAATGATAAACATAATACAACAATGATGAACATAATTCGACAATGATAAACAGAATACGACAATGATAAGCATAATTCGACAATGATAAACAGAATACGACAATGATAATCATAATACAACAATGATAAAAAGAATACGACAATGATAGGCAGAATACAGCAATGATAAACAGAATACGACAATGATAAACAAAATACCAAAATGATAAACATAATACCACAATGATAAACATAATACAACAATGATAAATAGAATGCAACAATGATAAAGTAATACAACAATGATAAACAAAATATCACAATGATAAACAAAATATGACATTGATAAACATAATGCAACAATGATGAACAGAATGCAACAATGATAAACATAATACGACAATGATGAATATAATGCAACAATGATAAACAGAATACAACAATGATAACAGATTACAACAATGATATAAAGGATACGACATTGATAAACATAATACAACAATGATCAACAAAATACCACAATGATGAATATAATGCAACAATGATAAACAGATTACAACAATGATATAAAGAATACGACATTGATAAACATAATACAACAATGATCAACAAAATACCACAATGATAGACATAATACTACAATGATAAACAGAATACGACATTGATAAATGTGGAGAATGCAATTTTGTTCTTTATGTGGAGAATAATATTGTTCTTTATGCGGAGAATAAAATCTTGTTCTTTATGTGGAGAATAATATGGTTCTTTATGTGGAGAATACAATCTTGTTCTTTATGTGGATAATGAAATATTGTTCTTTATGTAAAAATAACCTTGTTCTTTACGGTAGTATTACATCAGAACTGACCGAATGTTCCTTCAACATTAAACTCTAAGTCTAAGATATAGTCAATCAGATGCTAAAATCACAATAAGCCTAATTGATTTATGCTCTACAAAACAGTTATACAGGACAACATTTTGGACCAGATTTAGGACAGATGCTCCGCCAGATTTCGATAATGACGACGACCAATTTCACAAGAAAAATTCAGGGGAGACAAACGTTGGGTATACAGCTAGTACTAATGATATCGAACTTAATGTAAACGACGACACATCACCACAGATTTATACTATAACGGACGGGGATGAAAAGAAAAAGAAATTCCGAGATCCAAATTTACAAGACCAGGAGGACACAGAAGGTAATGTTTCTAATATTAGATTATATCACGAGATTGTACAATATTTATATTGTGTAAAAGACTTATTGATATCTTTTCCTAATTTGTGTCTCATTTACTTATATTTGCAATAGTTTGTTACATACTTTTGTGATGTTGACCTCCGATTTTGACGACATATACGATGACGAACTTAACTGTCAATTATAGCGATACAAATTAAATAAATGTTAGAAAAAACCGAAGCGGCAATCAAGAACTGACAATCCAGACACAAAAAAAAACAGAAGAGTTTGAAGATACCAAAGGGATAATCAGAATCCGTAAATCGCAGAAGAACAGACGACACAATGGCCAAAAGAAAAAAGGACAAGAGGACAAACAGCGATCTACAAAACATTGCAAGCAAAACTAAAGATCGAGTAACACGAACTCACTAAAAACCGGGGGTGAACTCAGGTGCTTAGGAAGGATAAGCAGTTCCTGCACCACTTGTGGCACCCGTCCTGTTTATCTAGTTACAAACCCGGTTATAAGTCATGAATGATGAAAGGACCGGAAAGTGTTTACGACAAGTGGAAGATATCCGTGGTCATTTGTGACACATATATTCCATAGCAGTCAACCAAGTCATGGTGGCGACCGCAAAACTTTCGAAGTGATGACTTCAACTTAACTAAGAGGAACCGTTGGTTCAGTAGCTTCCTTGTTAGAGGCAACCTTCTATTACGGAAATACTGATAGGAACCACAAGCTCTGGAATATCGTATCAACTGAGAGATATATACTCAATATGCAGGTGCTGCTGAAATGTTGCTACATATAAATGGAAAGTTCACTATGGGAAAATTGAAATCATATTTTTTATCGTAAAGTTTCGTTCTTAACCGCCTCTCACTGCCAATTTTGAGCTGTAGGTCAAAGTATGAAGTAGATCTATCTGTATTTGTGGTATCCTTTCTTTCAAGATCAATGGGATAGCTGCGATCAACAAAACCACCAAGCCTAGAATTATTTAGTGAAAAGACATCATATATATAGCAGAACGTGAAATTAAATGATCGGAATAGCACAAAACATGAAGCGAAGACAATATTCCGTTACGGAATATCTGTGTCAAAAAGGATCACGAATATATTTCGTTTGTCGTAATCACAATGCGACCTTTTCCTCATTCATGACATCACCGGGTTTGTATCCATAGGAGAACGACGGGTGTCACTAGTGGAACAGGAGCTTCTTCCTTCCAGAGCACATGAGCTCACACCCGAGATTTGACATGTATTGGTGGGGTTCGTGGTGTTTATGTTTTCAAATTATATGTCTTCTTGTTTATAGTTCTGTGTCATGATATACGCTACGTTTTATACGTAAAGATGATGTTCGTTTCGCCTTACTCCCGCCCAATTTGCTCGAGTTATTCTGGTGTCCAGCATGATTTCCATATCCCATGATGTTTGTGTCACTTTTTTATATAGCTTCTCATTTAGTGTTGAATAACGATTATGATGTTGGTTCGTCTTGTTGGAGTTTTCTCACGTTTTGTGGTGTTTAGTCGCCGTCGTATTTGACTATGAGTAAAACACAGGGTGTATGATAAATAAGAGGAACTGCTTACCCTTCACAATCACTTGGGTTCCACCTGGGTGGGTTCCGTGTTGATCATAATTTTTCAGTGTTGTGTTTTTTATTTATTTTGCTTGTCTTCGTTCTGCGTCTTATGCCCAATGCTGTATGTGTCACTATATTGTTCATTCTTGATTGTACCTTCGGTTTATTTTAGCTTTATTGAAGTTGTTTCTCTTTTCATGAAATGTTTCGTCTGCTTTTTATAAAGAAAAGATTCTTTCAAATTATTTGAAATTGTATTTTTTATTTGGCTTTCGACTAACGTTTAACGACTTTCAGTATTTACGACTTTCAGTGTTTGTTCATGTTTAACGACTTTCAGTATTTGTTCATATTTAACGACTTTCAGTATTTGTTGATGTTTAATGACTTTCAGTATTTGTTGATGTTTAGCGACTTTCAGTATTTGTTTATGCTTAACAACTTTCAGTATTTGTTGATGTTTATCGACTTTCAGTATTTGTTCATGTTTATCGACTTTCAGTATTTGTTCATGTTTAACAACTTTCCGTATTTGTTGATGTTTAACGACTTTCAGTATTTGTTCATGTTTAACGACTTTCAGTATTTGTTCATGTTTAACGACTTTCAGTATTTGTTCATGTTTAACGACTTTCAGTATTTGTTCATGTTTAAATACTTTCAGTATTTTTTCATGTTGAGCGACTTTCATTATTTGTTCATGTTTAACGACTTATTCATGCTTAACGACTTTCAGTATTTGTTCATGTTTAAATACTTTCAGTATTTGTTCATGTTTAGCGAATTTCCGTATTTGTTCATGTTTAACGACTTTCATTATTTGTTCATGGTTAACGACTTTCAGTATTTGTTCATGTTTAACGACTTTCAGTATTTGCTTATGTTTAACGACTTTCAGTATTGGCTCACAGATTTACCGACCGTACAGTGAAAAGTCTGGTTAATCTTGAGGCATTCACCACTGGCATTCAATATGAAGAGTATGAAGATACCAAAGGGGTAATCAGATTCCGTATAGACATCAGACAACACAATGACCAGAAGAAAAAGTACACAAGGACAAACAACGATCTACAAAGCATGCACATAAAACTAACGATCCAGTAACACGAACCCCACACAAAACCGGGGGTGAACTCAGGTGCCACAGAAGGGTAAGCAGTTCCTGCTCCACTAGTGACACCCGTCGTGTTAATCTAGTTACAAATCCGTTGGTAAGTCATGAACGAGAAAAAGGACCGGGAAGTGTTTACGACAAGTGGAAAATATCCGTGGTCATTTGTGACACAGATATTCTGTAACGGTAAACCAAGTCATGGTGGCATGTTATGATGTTTTTCAGCTATAGACAAGTATTTTCTATTTTTAGACTTATCTTGCGGGGATAAAACGTTAAATATTTTATGTGGATTTGGTGGATCAGAGAAGGATGAAGAAAAGAAGAAAGCTTTAGAAGAACACATTAAAATGGTGCAGTCATTAAAACAGGATCCGTGTGCTAAAATAATACTAAGAATTGGCATGGTGATTATTTTGGCAATTGGTACCTTCTTATATTTTTTCTGGTCTTACTGGAAATATGAACCATAATATGATTGTATAACGTCTAGGTTTTCAGGGTAAAACGTGGTCTTGTTTCTACTGTTTATCTCAGTTGTATTACAAGTAGGTATACACTTAAATATTATTATTTTCCCATAGTAATGATGCACGGTCAGAATATGTATATTTTCCCATTGTATGTTTGCTGAGATCTGTATATATTATTTTTTATATTTATATCATTATTTAATTATTTCCATTTTTTTTTATAGTAATATCAATTAAATTGATGGTAATAAAGGCCTAGATATCTAATGTAGTGCGCAGGATGGATTTCTGAAATACAATTCTTCTGGTAGGCTTAACAGTAAATGATTTAATAATATAAATAATTTAAACGCCGTTCGGGAAGAAGAAACCCAATCGGTCTAATAAGGATATCACATTCGGCTAAGGTCACCTAAGTCTGATGGGGGATACACCTTAGTTTTAATAATAATTATTTAGATATTGTACATGAATATATCTTATATAATAATGTTAGTACCGAAACACCGATCACTGAGTGGATGATACACCGTGGACCAATAAGATGGCACATCCTAAAGCAACGCCTATTGGTATTCCAAGGAGAATCTATTGTTTAGCTTATTATAAGGTTATATAGTTTAGATATACATTATATATAGCTTAGATATACATTATATACAGCTTAGATATACCGGTATATTATACATTATTTTTCATGACTTTATCCTATAACGTATAAATTTTATATACAGTATACAATAAAATTAAATATACTGAGTTAGTTTTGTGTCATGTCTGTCTTGTTTTCAGTGTAATCGCTATCGTACTTCGTAGAATGTATCATTAACAAATTTAGATCTTGGATTCTTTCAACGTTCGGGTCAAACTTATACTATGCGTGTGGCATAATAATTTGTCTGCTTCACTACTACGAACGTATCATTAATGAGTAAGAACAAAGACTCATGGACTCGGAATGTATCCAAAAGAGCGACATGTCTACATGCGGACAGTTTTATTACCATAGTGCTAAATAATAATCACTCAAATATTTAAATTGCGCTAATTTTAAAACCAGTTATCCATAGACACATATTTAAAGTTTGGCGATACCAATGGGGCAATCAGAATCCGTAAATGGAAGAAGAACAGACAACACAATGGCCAAAAGATATACAAAACATACACATAAATTGCAGAATTTGATGCAAAAATTAAACTGGTTTAAAGCTGCAATTACAATGTGCATTTACATGTCATATTTATACAATAATCTTCAATTAACAGCGTATTTATCTGTTGTAAAAGAAAATGCCACTTTTGACCTACATATAGATTATACTTCTACTACAAATGGAGTATGATATTTCTCCTCTCGTTATAATTATATTGTAAAGGTCAAGCTTTAGTGGTGACAATTAGAATATATAGGTTTGATTGGTTTCAGGTGTTTAACGCCACGTTCAACAATTGTTTTACTTATATCGTGGCGGTCAGTTTTATTGGTGGAGGAAAGCGGAGTACCCGGAGAAAACCACTGTCAAACTTTATCACACAAATTTGTATCGAGTACACCTCGCCATGAACGGGGTTCCCACTCACAACATTAGTGGTGATAGGCACTGATTGCACAGATAGTTGTTAGAATATTTAACTATCGAGAGTGGAGAAGTAGCATAATCCATCGGTAGCAAAGAGAGAATTTGTTTCTCCTATGACCAAAACGTCACAAAATAGTTGTTATGTCATTAATTTTCGTAAGTCGTAAACGTAGATGTAAGTGTACTCTTAAGAGTTACGATCGTTTAACTAATAGTTAGGATTTACAACTTACGATAAAAAGTGATCGCAAAGTTAAGAGTGGTGGAAGGTACTCGTAAGTCGTAAATCGTAAACCGAATTTTTGAAGAGAAGAATTGTTATCTGTATTTTCTAATATGAACATTAATCAAATGAAGCGAGCAATACATATTAGATGCACGCTACATTTTTTATATTTTGAGAGTCATAACAAATCATTAAAACAGCTACGCTTTATTGTTTGTTTCAGTTCTGCATTTACAATTCATCAACATATTTTATTAACGAATGTGTACCTAGAAGAAATTTCTAGAAAAGAACTATATCGGGTACATGTACAAACAATGGTTCAAAAATTAAATTAAGCACACACAGAGGGTGCATTACATTTGCGAGGATTTGGAGATTAACAGGTATTACTTTTGCACGGAGCATTATAATTGCCCGTAAAATGTACCTGATACTTTTTTTTTGCATTTGCATGGATTACCTGTTATTTAGAATATATTTAATTTACTCATAACAGTTTCTGCATTTTGCAGCATGACTGACGATGCAATATGGATTATTCACCTCTTTCGTCATTCTTTAAAATGAAAACAAAAAATATCAGAATAACGTAAATACAAATATACATACATGTATTGAAAAAAAAAAAAATTTTGAAGGCAACAGATATTCTAGCAGTCCAAATGTTAATATTCATTGGTAGTTTTTATTGATTATATTTAGGGTTAAAACACTCACTATGAATATAAATCAACAGTACATGTACATGTTACGGTATAATATTGTAAGATACGTATTTTTGTTGTTTAATGTAGTGATGCAATAAAACTACCCAAATCCTTTCTGATAGCTTTGGTTTATTCATTTAAAAAATCACTTTAGAGTTTTATAATTAGTTGAATATTAAAACTGTATTTAAACACATTTAAAATTTAAAATGTGATTATTAATGTAATCAGCTTCCGATCTGTTGGATATATAGATGAAATATAGGGCCCGGGTGGCTCAATGAGTTAGGTAGTTGGATTACCTAACAACTCATAATACAAGCCTATCACCAATACGGCGTGGGTTCGCGCCCGGTTTTGTAAATTAAAAAAAAGAGTGCACTCGACTCGCAGTCGCAAGTGATAAAGTTTACCAGTTACTTGCCCATGGTCGGTGGTTCTGTCCGGGTACTCCGGCTTCTTCCACCACTAGCTGAAATACTGCTTAAAGTGGCGTTAAACACCAAAAATCAATCATTATATATGATACAATGTATCATTTTACCTCTATTATGGGAGATGTTACTTGTCGCAAGTCGTAAGTCGCAACTCTTACGATTAGGACTAGTTTAGTGAAACGCACGTATACGTACACGTAAGGAAATCTTAAGAGTGATCTTAGACTTACGATTTACGATCACTTTAGTGAAACGGTCACCAGAAGTTTAGCCACCTTGGTTATTAAACTAAATGGTTAAACACACTTAGAATAGGAGGAAAGTGCTTCATCATATTGAAATTAATTTGACAATTATGTTATCATTCTCCATAGATAGTTTGTTTTTAATACTTTTTTCATTTTGTGATGTTGTAACGTTCAGTATATAAAGTTCACCCGCCAGTGATCCGTGTATAATTAAGCTGTCTATATCTATCAGGGAACCGTCTATATCTAAACCGTCTTGGTTGTTACAATTTGTTTTCTATTCAATATGTAGTTTGTTTAATTCGCCTCATTAAAGAAGAATTGAAACGTTTCATATTTTACAAGTATTAATATCACTGTGAACTCATATGACGGTACAACATTTCATATTTAATTCTTTTTGAATTATAACACATTTATACGTACAACATATAATTTGCACTGCTTGAATAATACCAAAAGATAAATTCATAAACAAGATGTACAATAATATAAGAAATAATGATATTTTATATAAATAATTAACAATAGACGTTATAGAGACGAAATTGTATGTTTAATGTTCATAACAGTGTTAGGTCAGCTAAAGTTTGACATTTAATACAGTTTTGATACAGTATATTGCGTTCCTATGATGATGATGTCCGCTTTGTACATTCATCAGCTGTATCAGGGTAAAAACAAGGTACATTCGATACGATGATGATGATGTCCGCTTTGTACATTCATCAGCAATATCAGGGAAAGAACAAGGTACAATCGATACTATGCTTGTGATGTCCACTTTGTACAATCATCAGCTATATCAGGGAAAGAACAAGGTACATTCGATACTATGATTGTGATGTCCACTTTGTACAATCATCAGCTATATCAGGGAAAGAACAAGGTACATTCGATACTATGATTGTGATGTCCACTTTGTACAATCATTAGCTATATCAGGGAAAGAACAAGGTACAATCGATACTATGATTGTGATGTCCACTTTGTACATTCAAAGACGACTTTGTTCATTCGTAAACAGAGGGCACACATATTTAGATTGAGTTTTTTTGCTTTTTCATTTAATGGACCAGAACTTTGGAATTACTTAGCAACAGAAATTCAACATGCGAATTCAATATTTGTATTCAAAAGATTGTGAAAATGAGTTCTATCGAGATGATCACGGAACATAAGTAGGCGTGTGCTTACAATGCATGTACGTTATAGGTATGTGCTTACAAAGTATGTACGTTATAGGTGAGTGCTTACAAAGTATGTACGTTATAGGCGTGTGTTTACAAAGTATGTACGTTAACCTACATGCGCTTTGTCATAACCCGAATGCCTTGTCCTTGCACGCGAATTCACAAAGCAATCATCATTGCCCCTGAGTTCACTACGCGAAAACTTGTCCCGCACGTGTGTTCACTGCGCGAAAACTTGTAACGCACGTGTGTTCACTACACGAAAGCGTGTCCCACACGTGTGTTCACTAGTCAAAAACCTGTCCCGCACGTGTGTTCACTACGCGTCCATATTTGTGTTCCATGTTTGTTCTCTACTCCTACACATTAGACTACTTACGGGTTCACAAAGTGTAAACATTTGTCTTTTATATATGTGTTCCAAAATATGCAAGGAGTGTTTAAAAATCATTTAAATTATGCATGATTCATTCTTCTTGCGGTAGAATATCAGAATGTTGTAAAGTGCAAACAGAATACAAATAATTTTTTTTATACATGGACCATTCATTTAGAATTAGACTTAAAATGTATCAAATGTTATAACATGAATTACAATAGAATTACAGGTAGAAGAGGATTATGTAAAGCAACGGGTATTTAATCATACAAAGAAATTCAATTATCCACAGCTTGTCTCAATAACATCACAACATTTTGACAGATGTTTAAATTCATTATTTATAATTTAAACACTTTAGTATGACATCAATGAAACAGAGTACATGACTATATTATAATCATACCCCCACTCCCCACCACCCATCCACTCCAAAAGAAAAAAAAAACAACCAAAACGAATTAATTTTGAACCTGTGAATAATTACAAAAATATATCTTAATGATTTCGGATGCTATAATATTTTTGAGAGATGTAAGGTGAGCAGGAAGTATATGTTTTAATATACAAGGTGTTGGGTATAAAGTGTGTTTACACCGTCAAATGTTACTATCTAATTCGTTTGAGCTTTACGCGAGCATCTGTTTCAAACACACAGTCGACAATTTAAACATGCATTCAATCCCTTCCAAAATGTAATGGCCCAATCAAACGTATTTGATGACGTGATTAGACTTCCAAGGAGTGAGTATGATAAGGGTAGATTTTGGCCCAATGTCAGAAACTGTTTATATAGATATAATATTAAACACAATCATTGAAAGGTAAGAAAAATTTTTTTTTTTATGATTTCACTTTGTCTTTTGTTGCTTAGCAACGTAAATGGAGAAGGGTCCAATTAATCATTGGAAATTCAAATATGGGGGTTTTATTTTACACATCTTGCATAGTCTTTTCGACAAAATGTTATATTCTGTGTATGTACACTCTAAAAATAATATTCCAATTCTCTATGGTAGCATATAGTATTTTTGTGTAGCTTTGTCATCCTAGCAACGGTTTTGTAAGCATTAAATTAGCCTATATTATTGCAATTAATGGTTGAATTTTGACATCTACGATCTTTTGACTTGATATTTGATTAAGGGGTACATTTTTGTCAAGTTATACACACTACACATGTCATTTCATATTTCAAAAATACATTTTGATATTTGTATTCATAGTTATGCCCCGTTCATAGCAACAGGTTTCCCTATGCACAGTATTTTCCTGTAGATTTCATGGACCTTTTATTTAATCAAGAAAAATTTTTCTACAACAGCACCTTAGCAGATCTAGAGACATCTTATCATTTACTAACCAGTATATATTATAAGAATTCCTTAAACCTTACAATGTCCCTAGTAACCAAATAGTATCCCTAGCAACCGCAGAAACTCGTCAATGCTGAGCTCTGTAAATTGCTTTTTTTAAATCTTTTTATAACCGAATGTTGATCTTTTTATTTTTTAAATCATGAGAGGAAATTATTCTCAGTAATTAGAATGTCAAAAGAACCAAGTCAACTGCATAACATGGTAAAGCAGCGCAACAGCGACAGGAGAGGGTATAATCCATGTTGAATAATTAAGAAATAAATCATGGAAGCCAGAATGTGTTGGGAGTTTTAACATGGATTGGCGGATATATTAGTCTCGAGATGTTATATATCCCGTTTTAAAGGGCAGTGGTTTTGTTAAAAGGTCGAACCTTTAAACAAAACCACTGCACTTTAAAACGGGATATATAACATCTAGAGACTGATAACATTTCTATCTGAATGTTCCAACATTAATAAGTATGTCTTTATTATAGGAAAAAGATCACAGAGAGCGATTATTGATTTTCTGTCATCTTGTGAAATGTGTGTCGTCTGCTGTGCACAATGTAAATGGACAGCACATAGGTGAGAGCGATTATTGATTTTCTGTCGCCGCACGGCTTCCCTGAAGTTTTAAAAGTACCTTTTTAGCAAATCAAAATTCTACTTGCCACGAGAACATCAGAGAATAGTATTTTATACCGAGCCAGAAGCGAGGGATACAATTTACTAATATCCGCCAATCCATGTTAAAACTCAAAACACATTATGGCTTCCATGATTTATTTCGATTCTGATATGTCTAAGAGTACAAATACGGTAGTATACTTTGATTGGAAGACGGTAATTTATATTTACTGTATCTTCAAACTTTTTTTGTTGAGAAAAGTAAAACGTGATAGATTATATAAATAAAATGCTTGGTAATACTGTATTATCGGTCATGGCCCATTAAAGTAAAATCATACCACTAAAATTCCAAGTAATACTACACATTTAACACTGACTAATAAACGATAGACTATATCAGTGACATTCTTAGTCAGGATGACAAAAGGATCATTATAAACAAAACACCGAATATGTAAATCAAACCTGACACCCGTGTACTATGTTAAAACATGCATGTTATATCGTTATATGTACTGTATTAGATGAATTTTGAATTATCAAATATATTGTTTGTTTTTCCATACTTTATTGAAATAAGTAAGAATAAAATATTGATCTCACGATGTTGTTATCGGCAGTCATGTGTGCTAAACCATTATGTCACCGCAACGTTAATATTATGCTATATATAAATCAAATTTACGTTAATACAATTATTCATCGGCAATTCACTTTGCGAAAGAGCTAAATAAAATATATTTGTTAAAGTAATATGAAATGCCAAAATCATTATTTTCAGTTTTCTAAACATTTCTGATATATGTAAAGATTAAATATATAAAGAACGTAAACCATTCACTTTTTGAGAGCTACGATGTATAATTCAGGAAAAAACGTCATTTTATTCTGTCTTCGATAATTCTTGCTACCCGGACAATAATGCAAATCATATGTTATTGACCTCAGATTTGAACTCATTCGGTAGAGATTGTGCGCATGCTCAGTTATAGTCTTGACAGGTAACATCATTTTCGTTTGGATTTACATTCCATTATTTTCCATTCAATCCACGATTAAAAATAATTTTCCCTTAGCGAAACGTTAAACAAGGATCTCTTTACCTGGAAAATAAATATATATCACCATCTATGATCTAAACCGCCGTAAATGTCTTTTGTGTATAATCAAAGACGTATATAGAATCTTATATACGTCCTTGGTATAATTCAGCAAATTTCGCTGGGCCCAGTAAGGGAACACTGCATACGCAACTTGTAATTATGCTAAAACATTAGGTTTTTTTTTATATTAAAAATGAATGCTACTTTGTTTCAAATCTATTTAAAATTTATTTGGCCTAAGAGACAAGAATGTGAAAGAAAGCACACATTCTTGATCTCATAATAATATATAGGCAAATAATTTGATTCTGAGGAGGGTGGCAAGATTAGTCAGGTTAGAATATTTGACAGAAAATTCTTTCGACACACAGTGCAGGACAGGTTATAACATTGTTTACTCAGTTCAGGCCAGATTTTTTTTAAATTTTCTATGAAGCAAAGGTCAGAATTTGTTTCCAACTTTGGGTGGCCAGATTATTTATTTTATTTACAAAAACTGCCATACCCTCCACCCCTCCCCGGAATCAATTGGTTGTCCTCAAAACAAACCAGGAAATAAATGAACCAAGTTATGAAATGGTTGGTGTCAAAATAACGGTTCCAAATTATGGACAAAATAAGTCGTATTTTTGGCATTTTTTTTCTTGTTGATTTTTTATTTTCTTCTCCGACAACTCCAAATGTTTTCATCGTAATGGTTTTGAAATGTACATACTAATAATAATTTACACAGTCTGTACATGCGATACGTTAGTTCCGACGAGGATTTTAAATTCTGAGATTTCTTGGTTCTGTTTCGATTTCCCCAAATGGGGCCCCGTGTCATTCATTATTACCGATTTCAATGTTTCTGTCCAGTTTTTCGAATAAACTGATTAAGTCAGAATGAAATTCATTGCAGTTGATAATCTTTAAGGTGAAACATACATGAAATAATTTCTTTGCAAGGCAAGAAATGCAAGAAATTTAACTTCTTTCAAAACCAGAATGATACATGTGCTCGCCTGTTTACATTGGTGATGAAATTTCTGATCGGCAATAATCGAAACGGTGCATCCGAAAGTTAATTAGCCGCCATTGTCTTGACAAAACACGTACGAGATGGAATGATTTTCTGTTCTTAATCACAGATGATCGCGATTTTCGTCCTCAAACATGCACGAATGGTTTAGTTTTTAGGGAATGTAAACATATCAAGAATATTTTTGAAGATGTCTATTTCACTAAAAACTCGTTTCTATTACTTTAAAGAAAGAAAAAAAAAAATAAAAATAAAGGGACTACTAAAAATAGATAGTTCCGATGACGTGTTTACATGTCCAATGAATTAATTTCTAAGATAATCTGACGTACTAATTTTCTTTTTGGTTGCTTGTTTTGTTTTCTGTACTTTTTGTGAATTGTGGGGATAATATTAAAGTATTCTTTAGTATAAAGTAACACAAGAAAACGTCGTTAACGCACAATGTTCTCATGTAACGCGTTACAAAATATCCGTATGTCTTTTAATTTTATCTCGTGCTATGCAATAATATACAGTAAATAACATGATAAGACATTTGGGTTTCGTGTCCGAATGGATGAAGGTGTTCAACATGACGGAGAACCACCTTCTTGTAAACATCTGTTGTAAGACTATGTACAATACAGGATATGGTCTATATAAACACTTAAAATCTTAAAAAAAGATTCGAATTATAGAATGGAATATATTTGTATTGATCATTCTAATTATAACAGTTTCGTTCAACTTGCACTACCTTGTAATGGGATTATACATGAACGCAATGCCCTCCTAAATCTTATTATGTAATGTAGATAGCTGATTATTGTAATGTTATATTGAATTAATTAATAAAATATGCTTAAACTAAATTTTATTATAACTGTCCGATATGTTCTCCCCCAACAAATATGATGCATGCCGAGCTGTAAGTCATGATGAACCTCATTAACATAACTCTGCTAGTATGAACAATTCCATTTCGTGCTCTTGTTACACTTTAATAAATAATTTTACTTCATGACCCTCCAGGGTAAGGGTAGAAAAACATGTCTTTGTTAACAAATAAAGGTCACAGAGGAAATAATATTTAACTATATACTTTGTTTACAAATACTACATGTATGCCGCCTACGTTCTATTTAGATATTTATTTTAGAGTGTAAAACCATCATATTGAATATCAAATATGAGGTTGTCTGAGAAAATGGAATCCATATTAAGACTAATCCCCATAACATATAGTATAACGTATGCCTTAAGGAATATGTACTAAGTTATGGCGTCTTGTATAACTTTACAGAACCGTTCAGTTTTAATCCATCAAATTAATCCTGATCGACGGTCAACATGTAACAAAGGGTATTATCAGGTCTGTATAATTCAATATAATCTGACTTATATTTATAATTATATGTAGGTGTAGCATAATAAATAGAGTAGCCCGGGTGGGTGGCTCAATGAGTTAGGTAGTTGGATTACCTAACAACTCATACGAGCCTATCACCAATACGGTGTGGGTTCACGCCCAGCTTTGTAAATTACAAAAAGGGTAAACTGGACTCGAAGTCGCAAGTGATAATGTTTACCAGTTGCTTGCCCATGATCTGTGGTTCTCTCCGGGTACTCCGGCTTCTTCCACCACTAAAACTGGTCGTCATGATATAGCTGAAATATTGCTGAAAGTGGCGTCAAACACCAAAATCAAAACCTAGAGTAGCATTTATCAATTCAATGTTTTAGAAATACATGTACAACAAAAAGGAAAAATATAAATAACTTTACTAGTATTTTTTTCAAACAAGGAGATAACTAATTCACAAAATACTGTATTGTTAATCACAGAATAATGTATGTTAATCACATGATACTGTATGTTAATCACATGATACTGTATGTTAATCACATAATACGGTATGTTAATCACAGAATACTGTATGTTAATCATATGATACTGTATGTTAATCACATAATACGGTATGTTAATCACAGAATATTGTACTGTTAATCACAGAATACTGTACTGTTAATCACAGAATACTGTATTGTTAATCACAGAATACTGTATTGTTAATCACAGAATACTGTATTGTGAATCACATAATACTGTATAGTTAATCACAGAATACTGTATGTTAATCACATGATACTGTATGTTAATCACAGAATACTGTATTGTTAATCACATGATACTGTATGTTAATCACATAATACGGTATGTTAATCAAAGAATACTGTATGTTAATCACATGATACTGTATGTTAATCACATAATACGGTATGTTAATCACAGAATACTGTACTGTTAATCACAGAATACTGTATTGTTAATCACAGAATACTGTATTGTTAATCACAGAATACTGTATTGTTAATCACATAATAATGTATGTTAATCACAGAATACTGTATGTTAATCACAGAATACTGTATTGTTAATCACATAATAATGTATGTTAATTACAAAATACTGTGTGTTAATCACATAATACTGTATTGTTAATCACATAATACTGTATGTTAATCACATAATACTGTATTGTTAATCACATTAGGAAATTAACATTTAGAGGGAAAATGAGGATAAGTGGATGTAGAGGTAGAAACTGATGGAATAAAACTACACTTTCTAAACACACATGCTGCTCCAACGTCACGCTACGTTCATCTGTTAAATACTTTATTAATTTTCTTATTATATGAGAGTCAGCTAATAATAAAGGAGATCTACAAACACGACATTCAAGCGAATAAAGCATGAAAAAGAATATTAGAATATAATGATAAACGGTGTATATTATAATGTAATCTTAACGACATGGGGATAGTTTTCGCATTTGTAACGTCATTAAAACTGGACAACAATGACATGTCAAGACAAGTTTGAAGATATCAAAGGGGTAACCAGATGTCTTAAATAGAACAGACAGACAATACAATAGCCACATGAAAAAAGGACAAAGGATAAACAGTGAACTACAAAACACTACACATTAAGCTAAAGATTGAGAAACACGAACCCCTCTAAACACTGGGGGTGAACTCGGGTGATCCTGAAGAATAGGAAATTCCTGTTCCAAATGCGGCACACGTAGTGGTAATGTTTTTTGTAGAACAAATTTCTTCGCTTACATATTATTTTGTCCACCCTGCACTACGCCGTTTATCAACAGTTTTTTTTGTTAGATTTAACAACCTCTATCAATAGTATAATTGTGTCGTACATAGTATACATGTACAGTAAGTTTACAAAATAAACTAGACAACAGTTATATGTACTGTATAGATGGAAGACTCAGGTCGTCTTCTCTTTTCCAGCAACATTAAGTGATAAAAATTGTCAGTGACTTATGCCAGGTGGCTTTCTCCAGGTACTCCGATTTCCTTCACTTATAAAACTGACCACTTCGATATAGCTGAAATATTCGTGAAAGTGGCGTTAAACATCATAAACCTTATCCCCCCCCCCCCCCCCCTCATTTTCAGCAAAACAGGCTGACATGTTAAGCATATAGTCTTACCTATTTGAGTGCATTTTTTCACATTGACGCGATGACAACTAATATGTACTAGAAAATAGTCCCCTGACGCATTATGCAAGTGAATAATAATTAGCACGTTGTTATATAGTATTATTCTCATTCATGATATATATATATATATATATTATTACATCACTTTGTTGGTCTATAATCACGGTGTATTGTAAAACATGGCTCGTGTGGGCTGGTGATTACCGTGAACTTACAATTAAACATTATCAAGGTTTATCTAAATCATATAGTATATGTCTTTTGCAATAGAAAGTAAAGTCTTGTCAGAAGGAACATTTCTTACTAAAATTTATACATTAAAATTCACTTATGTATTGTGGGTCAAGCAAGTGGGAATACAATGTTTACTTTATTCGGTTGAGTAAGTGAGTGACGAAAACCACTCGGAACTGATCTACATGTACATGTAATCCACTCTGATGTTGTAAGTGATCAGCCTATCAAGATACTTCTCACGATAAGAAATTTGATTGCTTCAGGAAATTTAAATCGAACAGATTAAAATGATTTTGATATAAAGTAGCTTATATACCCTTTAATTAAGTATCAGTCTTTTGTAATATGGGTACCTGTTTAAAAAAAAACTTTAAGCACTTGTAGAGGTATTGTCAAAATTATTGTGTATTGCCTGTGAATAAGTCGATAGTTCGATGAATTTCATAACAGGGATAAAATAAATTTTCACGGACGGAGAGTTATATATATGAACAGATACAAGTTTTATTTCAGCGACGGACAGTTCTGCATCAACAGATACAAGCTTTCAAGTCGATTTGTATATGATGTGTACTGTATCACTCAGTAGCAAGACGTAGAAGAATCAACATTGTCATTCATGTTCACTAGAGCATAAAGTTGAAGAAAAATAACAATAAACCCGACATAAAAATTGGAAAGATTTAGTATATAGGTGACATAGTAAATATAATGACACAAATTGAAGATGAAGGAAAACTCATGTGAAATTAAAAGCATCATCTTAAAGGACTTAATCGATTAATAAAAGGAAAATATTCTACAAAATGAATGAAACAATTACAGAAGATGAAAGGAATTTGGCTGAAACAATCACAGTAGAAATATTTCTAATTTTTGTGTGTATATTTGCAGTCGGTGGTAATTCTTGTATGTGGATAATTATCTACAGAACACGTAAGCTTCGTACCATCTCTAATGCTTTTATACTGTCACTGAACAGTGCCGACTTGTTAGTATCTGTTCTTAACATGCCAACTACCGTTATAGCTATTGCTATAGGAAGATGGCCGTTCTCAGAACAAGTTTGTCAAGTTTTTGGATTTTTCAATATGTTTACTTTGGTGCAAAGTGTTCTGTCGCTGTGTAATATAAGTATAAATAGATATGTGATTGTCTGCAGACCATTCAAGTTCCAATCGATTTATACCATAAAAAGATCAGCTCTCATGATAGCATGTACGTATATTATTCTTTCTTTGCTTGTTTATGTTTTTGTTTTTTGTTTTGTTTTTCTTTCTATTCAAGAAATCTCTAACGTAACGTTTTCTTTATAAATATACAAAATCTGGAAATAATTGCTTAGATTGTGGAATTTGTTGTACAGAGTGAAAGTAAAAAAACATCTAGGATATATATGGTGTTATAGAACATTCGTCACATTATCCTGAATGTCCCAATGTATAAATATCGACCAGTTTCTGTCGTTTATATATCTTCAGATATTAGTTTAAGGTGTGTTAGAGGAGTGGTTCGTGTTATTGTGGGCATTTATGTCGACCATTAAAAATAAAAATAAAAATTCTTCAATTATTAACTTAACTTATAATGATATTTTGCTATGGTAATGTCTCGTTACTTGTTGAATCATAATAGATTTATATCTACACTGTATATATATATATATATATATATACAATAACAGATCACTCAGACCTTTAACTTGACATGTCATTTAAACTACAAAGAAGAAAATAATGATTACCCTGTCATTATGTGTCCTTGTATAATGATAGAGAACTTCATTGTAAGACTCCCTAGTTTATAACAAGTCATCCGATAAATGGAGCAACTATTTACTTTGTATGAAAAAAAAGGGGGGGGGGGGGTAAACTGCCCATAAAAATCAAATGATCGCTCCCTAATTTTGAAATGTACGGTAAAATCGACACCCACCATACACTGAATTGTTTTGTTGTATCTAAAATACAACCGAAAGCTACAATTCGTTATAAATGTCAACGATTTCTTAACTATGTACAGAAAATTCATTAACATTTGAATTGGAATTCTGCTTTACTACTACTTTTGATGTAGTATATAATTGATATATTGAGTAATAAAATGCATTAATTGAAATAGTTATAAGATAATAGCTTAGTATATTCCATCCATGACATTTCGGGCCACACACACTTACAACAGCAGAGTGTATTACAGGTACATGTAGTTCATGTAGTCATTTTACATCTTAAAGATATAGTTCTTCGTTAAATGTGAAGATCATTAGTTTTATTGACACATCATTGTGTAACAATATGAATGAAAAAGAAGTACCGACTTGTCTAATAGATTGTGATGCATCCTTTAGATTAATTTCTTTGTTTGAGGAGGTTTATAGAGGTACTGAATGAATTCGTCAGACTTAATATTGACAACCGTTAATGCACCCACTCCATCATAGATTGTGTAAATCTAAATAATTAACACGCGGACAAACAGCCATGACTCAAACACTTCATCCACCCTTCACGATGATGTCTAAAAAAGTAGGGTTTCATTCTTCATCAGGATGTCCCTATAATTAATAAATTAAGGTTACATTCATAACTGGGATGTCGCTAAAATAGTGTTTCACCCGTCACCGGAATTATTTACCCCCACTTCAATTTTACAGTCGTCACTTAGACGAAAGTATTCCCCCCCCTCCCCCCCCCTTTACCCTTACGATACATGTACGATACACTCCGTCTTACAATAGTCGGCTGTATATATATTACTAAACATCCTTTAAAGATAATGGTCGTATTAATATGAACAGCTCTTCGACATTTACTATGGTCAGAAAGAATTAAAGGTGCCTGTATGTACCGGTATTTTAATGAACATGAGAGATTATCCAACATTATGCATAGAAATACATCAAGGTAAAGGAATAACAATGTTATTGATGTACCCTACTTCTCTAAAATAGGTGTGAAACAACCGCTAGCCTGCTTTTGGGTGGTACTCTTTACGTCGGTCGATAAGTGGCAGTGCGACATCTCTACATTTTTTAAAGCTTAAATGTTATATAGTGTATATAATGTTATATAGTGTATATAATGTTATATAGTGTATATAATAGTATATAGTGTATATAATGTTATATAGTGTATATAATGTTATATAGTGTATATAATGTTATACAGTGTATATAATGTTATATAGTGTATATAATGTTATATAGTGTATATAATGTTATACAGTGTATATAATGTTATATAGTGTATATAATGTTATATAGTGTATATAATGTTATACAGTGTATATAATGTTATTTAGTGTATATAATGTTATATAGTGTATATAATGTTATATAGTGTATATAATGTTATATAGTGTATATAATGTTATACAGTGTATATAATGTTATATAGTGTATATAATGTTATATAGTGTATATAATGTTATACAGTGTATATAATGCTATATAGTGTATATAATGTTTTATAGTGTATATAATGTTATACTGTGTATATAATGTTATAGAGTGTATATAATGTTATATAGTGTATATAATGTTATATAGTGTATATAATGTTATATAGTGTATATAATGTTATATAGTGTATATAATGTTATACAGTGTATATAATGTTATATAGTGTATATAATGTTATACAGTGTATATAATGTTATACAGTGTATATAATGTTATATAGTGTATATAATGTTTTATAGTGTATATAATGTTATATAGTGTATATAATGTTATATAGTGTATATAATGTTATATAGTGTATATAATAGTATATAGTGTATATAATGTTATATAGTGTATATAATGTTATATAGTGTATATAATGTTATACAGTGTATATAATGTTATATAGTGTATATAATGTTATACAGTGTATATAATGTTATATAGTGTATATAATGTTATACAGTGTATATAATGTTAATAGTGTATATAATGTTATACAGTGTATATAATGTTATATAGTGTATATAATGTTATACAGTGTATATAATGTTATATAGTGTATATAATGTTATACAGTGTATATAATGTTATATAGTGTATATAATGTTATATAGTGTATATAATGTTATATAGTGTATATAATGTTATATAGTGTATATAATGTTATATAGTGTATATAATGTTATATAGTGTATATAATGTTATACAGTGTATATAATGTTATACAGTGTATATAATGTTATATAGTGTATATAATGTTATATAGTGTATATAATGTTATATAGTGTATATAATGTTATATAGTGTATGTAATGTTATATAGTGTATATAATGTTATATAGTGTATATAATGTTATATAGTGTATATAATGTTATATAGTGTATGTAATGTTATATAGTGTATATAATGTTATACAGTGTATATAATGTTATATAGTGTATGTAATGTTATATAGTGTATATAATGTTATATAGTGTATGTAATGTTATATAGTGTATATAATGTTATATAGTGTATATAATGTTATATAGTGTATGTAATGTTATATAGTGTATATAATGTTATATAGTGTATGTAATGTTATATAGTGTATATAATGTTATATAGTGTATGTTATGTTATATAGTGTATATAATGTTATATAGTGTATGTTATGTTATATAGTGTATATAATGTTATATAGTGTATATAATGTTATATAGTGTATATAATGTTATATAGTGTATATAATGTTATATAGTGTATATAATGTTATATAGTGTATATAATGTTATACAGTGTATATAATGTTATACAGTGTATATAATGTTATATAGTGTATATAATGTTATATAGTGTATATAATGTTATATAGTGTATATAATAGTATACAGTGTATATAATGTTATATAGTGTATATAATGTTATATAGTGTATGTAATGTTATACAGTGTATATAATGTTATATAGTGTATATAATGTTATATAGTGTATATAATGTTATATAGTGTATATAATAGTATACAGTGTATATAATGTTATATAGTGTATATAATGTTATATAGTGTATGTAATGTTATATAGTGTATATAATGTTATATAGTGTATATAATGTTATATAGTGTATGTAATGTTATATAGTGTATATAATGTTATATAGTGTATGTAATGTTATATAGTGTATATAATGTTATACAGTGTATATAATGTTATACAGTGTATATAATGTTATATAGTGTATATAATGTTATATAGTGTATATAATGTTATATAGTGTATGTAATGTTATATAGTGTATATAATGTTATATAGTGTATGTAATGTTATATAGTGTATATAATGTTATATAGTGTATATAATGTTATATAGTGTATATAATGTTATATAGTGTATATAATGTTATATAGTGTATATAATGTTATACAGTGTATATAATGTTATATAGTGTATATAATGTTATATAGTGTATATAATGTTATACTGTGTATATAATGTTATATAGTGTATATAATGTTATATAGTGTATATAATGTTATATAGTGTATATAATGTTATATAGTGTATATAATGTTATATAGTGTATATAATGTTATACAGTGTATATAATGTTATATAGTGTATATAATGTTATACAGTGTATATAATGTTATATAGTGTATATAATGTTATATAGTGTATATAATGTTATATAGTGTATATAATGTTATATAGTGTATATAATGTTATATAGTGTATATAATGTTATATAGTGTATATAATAGTATATAGTGTATATAATGTTATATAGTGTATATAATGTTATATAGTGTATATAATGTTATACAGTGTATATAATGTTATATAGTGTATATAATGTTATACAGTGTATATAATGTTATATAGTGTATATAATGTTATATAGTGTATATAATGTTATATAGTGTATATAATGTTATACAGTGTATATAATGTTATATAGTGTATATAATGTTATATAGTGTATATAATGTTATACAGTGTATATAATGTTATATAGTGTATATAATGTTATACAGTGTATATAATGTTATATAGTGTATATAATGTTATATAGTGTATATAATGTTATATAGTGTATATAATGTTATACAGTGTATATAATGTTATATAGTGTATATAATGTTATTATAGTATACAGTGTATATAATGTTATATAGTGTATATAATGTTATATAGTGTATATAATGTTATATAGTGTATATAATGTTATATAGTGTATATAATGTTATATAGTGTATATAATGTTATATAGTGTATATAATGTTATACAGTGTATATAATGTTATATAGTGTATATAATGTTATACAGTGTATATAATGTTATATAGTGTATATAATGTTATACAGTGTATATAATGTTATATAGTGTATATAATGTTATATAGTGTATATAATGTTATATAGTGTATATAATGTTATATAGTGTATATAATGTTATATAGTGTATATAATGTTATATAGTGTATATAATGTTATATAGTGTATATAATGTTATACAGTGTATGTAATGTTATATAGTGTATATAATGTTATATAGTGTATGTAATGTTATATAGTGTATATAATGTTATATAGTGTATATAATGTTATATAGTGTATATAATGTTATATAGTGTATATAATGTTATACAGTGTATATAATGTTATACAGTGTATATAATGTTATATAGTGTATATAATGTTATATAGTGTATATAATGTTATATAGTGTATGTAATGTTATATAGTGTATATAATGTTATATAGTGTATGTAATGTTATATAGTGTATATAATGTTATATAGTGTATATAATGTTATATAGTGTATGTAATGTTATATAGTGTATGTAATGTTATATAGTGTATATAATGTTATATAGTGTATATAATGTTATATAGTGTATGTAATGTTATATAGCGTATATAATGTTATACAGTGTATATAATGTTATATAGTGTATGTAATGTTATATAGTGTATATAATGTTATATAGTGTATGTAATGTTATATAGTGTATGTAATGTTATATAGTGTATATAATGTTATATAGTGTATGTAATGTTATATAGTGTATGTAATGTTATATAGTGTATGTAATGTTATATAGTGTATATAATGTTATATAGTGTATATAATGTTATATAGTGTATATAATGTTATATAGTGTATATAATGTTATACAGTGTATATAATGTTATACAGTGTATATAATGTTATATAGTGTATATAATGTTATATAGTGTATATAATGTTATATAGTGTATATAATGTTATATAGTGTATATAATGTTATATAGTGTATGTAATGTTATATAGTGTATATAATGTTATAGAGTGTATATAATGTTATACAGTGTATATAATGTTATATAGTGTATATAATGTTATATAGTGTATATAATGTTATAGAGTGTATATAATGTTATATAGTGTATATAATGTTATACAGTGTATATAATGTTATACAGTGTATATAATGTTATATAGTGTATGTAATGTTATACAGTGTATATAATGTTATATAGTGTATGTAATGTTATATAGTGTATATAATGTTATACAGTGTATGTAATGTTATACAGTGTATATAATGTTATATAGTGTATATAATGTTATATAGTGTATGTAATGTTATATAGTGTATATAATGTTATATAGTGTATATAATGTTATATAGTGTATATAATGTTATACAGTGTATATAATGTTATATAGTGTATATAATGTTATATAGTGTATATAATGTTATATAGTGTATATAATGTTATATAGTGTATATAATGTTATATAGTGTATATAATGTTATATAGTGTATATAATGTTATATAGTGTATATAATGTTATATAGTGTATATAATGTTATATAGTGTATATAATGTTATATAGTGTATATAATGTTATATAGTGTATATAATGTTATATAGTGTATATAATGTTATATAGTGTATATAATGTTATACAGTGTATATAATGTTATATAGTGTATATAATGTTATACAGTGTATATAATGTTATACAGTGTATATAATGTTATATAGTGTATATAATGTTATACAGTGTATATAATGTTATATAGTGTATATAATGTTATATAGTGTATATAATGTTATATAGTGTATATAATGTTATATAGTGTATATAATGTTATATAGTGTATATAATGTTATACAGTGTATGTAATGTTATACAGTGTATATAATGTTATATAGTGTATATAATGTTATATAGTGTATGTAATGTTATATAGTGTATATAATGTTATACAGTGTATATAATGTTATATAGTGTATATAATGTTATACAGTGTATATAATGTTATATAGTGTATATAATGTTATATAGTGTATATAATGTTATATAGTGTATATAATGTTATATAGTGTATATAATGTTATATAGTGTATATAATGTTATATAGTGTATATAATGTTATAGAGTGTATATAATGTTATATAGTGTATATAATGTTATACAGTGTATATAATGTGATATAGTGTATATAATGTTATATAGTGTATATAATGTTATACAGTGTATATAATGTTATATAGTGTATATAATGTTATATAGTGTATATAATGTTATATAGTGTATGTAATGTTATATAGTGTATATAATGTTATATAGTGTATATAATTTCATTTCGCAGATACGGGGTTATCAACAAGAAAACACAATATGGGAAAAGTATTATTACAAATACCGTCATTAGTGCGCCAGACATCGCAGTACGAGGTGAAAATAAAAGTATTATTACAAATACCGTCATTAGTGCGCCAGACATCGCATTACGAGGTGAAAATACAGACAAAAAAAAAACAACCACTGGACCCCCATTTGGTAAATAGTAAAAAAAAACTAGACAGTTTAATATATATTACAGTGGGTTGACTAACTATATGTATAACTGTTCTTTCTATGATAATATAAGTCACTATCGAACAAGAATAGTGTTCTTAATAAAATTCGGTACTATGAAATTTCCGATGACCATTGTTACATGAACTCATTCGTATTTAATTCAATGTTGTACCATAAGAGAGATAGTTGTTATGTTTAGTATTGAGGAAGTGACTTTTAAATGTTTACTCCTCAACAAGCGACCTTTAAAAGTATATTTAAATAAGGAAGTCAGATGAGATTATATTCATTGTGTACACTCCACTGTGCATGTGTGTACTTACAAACTATTTTCTATGTCTCAAAGCACGTTGACGTGAGATTATTTTCATTTGGTACATTGCACTGTACATGTGTGTATTTACAAAATATTGCCTATGTCTCGAAGCACGTTGATATGTTAACGAAATGGGCTGATATGTAATTCAATGTTTTGTGTGTATTATTCTGAAGGCTTTGTTTTGTGTAAATTGACACATCTGTAGGTAGCTGTGTGGCTCTACTTTAATATTTCATCCCCATTCCGGGTTTTAAATAGCTCTGTTTATTAATACGTACACAATTTTCATAGTCCTCTGTTTTGACCAGACCGGTGGATGGAACCCTCGATCTTGCGATGTCCTAATTATTGGTACACGAAACGTGAACAAGATCTAAAAGAACCTTTGTAATCACAGCAATAAATGGGTATACAAAAGACAAGAAAATTATGAACGAGATTACTACATATTTTTGTCAATTTTAATAAAAATGTATTTGGACTAATTATTATGGGTTGATATGATTATAACAAACACAATGAGTTAAATATAAGTATAACGATACTGATCTTCTAATTATGCCGTACATATTGGGTAACAGTAAGATTACATATATTTATCTACCCTCGGAATGTAGAGATAGGCTGACACAGTAGGCTTATATGTATCTATCTACCCTCGGAATGTAGAGATAGGCTGGCACAGTAGGGCTACATGTATCTATCTACCCTCGGAATGTAGAGGTAGGCCAACACAGTAGGGTTACATGTATCTATCTACCCTCGGAATGTAGAGGTAGGCCAACACAGTAGGGTTACATGTTTCTATCTACCCTCGGAATGTAGAGATAGGCCGACACAGTAGGGTTACATGTATTTATCTACCCTCGGAATGTAGAGGTAGGCTGACACAGTAGGCTTACATGTATCTATCTACCCTCGGAATGTAGAGATAGGCCAACACAGTAGGGTTACATGTATTTATCTACCCTCGGAATGTAGAGGTAGGCTGACACAGTAGGCTTATATGTATCTATCTACCCCCGCAATGTAGAGATAGGCAGGCACAGTAGGCTTATATGTATCTATCTACCCTCGGAATGTAGAGGTAGGCTGGCACAGTAGGCTTATATGTATCTATCTACCCTCGGAATGTAGAGATAGGCCAACACAGTAGGGTTACATGTTTCTATCTACCCTCGGAATGTTGAGGTAGGCCAACACAGTAGGGTTACATGTTTCTATCTACCCTCGGAATGTAGAGATAGGCTGACACAGTAGGCTTATATGTATTTATCTACCCTCGGAATGTAGAGGTAGGCAGACACAGTAGGGTTACATGTTTCTATCTACCCTCGGAATGTAGAGGTAGGCTGACACAGTAGGCTTATATGTATTTATCTACCCTCGGAATGTAGAGGTAGGCCAACACAGTAGGGTTACATGTATCTATCTACCTTCGGAATGTAGAGATAGGCCGACACAGTAGGCTTACATATATCTATCTACCCTCGGAATGTAGAGGTAGGCTGGCACAGTAGGGTTACATGTTTCTATCCACCCTCGGAATGTAGAGGTAGGCCAACACAGTAGGGTTACATGTTTCTATCTACCCTCGGAATGTAGAGGTAGGCTGGCACAGTAGGGTTACATGTTTCTATCTACCCTCGGAATGTAGTGGTAGGCTGGCACAGTAGGCTTACATGTATCTATCTACCCTCGGAATGTAGAGGTAGGCCGACACAGTAAGGTTACATGTATTTATCTACCCTCGGAATGTAGAGGTAGGCCGACACAGTAGGGCTACATTTTTCTATCTACCCTCGGAATGTAGAGGTAGGCTGACACAGTAGGCTTACATGTATCTTTCTACCCTCGGAATGTAGAGATAGACCGACACAGTATGGCTACATGCTTCTATCTACCCTCGGAATGTAGAGGTAGGCTGGCACAGTAGGCTAATATGTATCTATCTACTATAGGAATTTAGAGGTAGGCTGGCTCAGTAGGTTTACATGTATTTATCTACCCTCGGAATGTAGAGGTAGGCTGACACAGTAGGCTTACATGCATCTATCTACCATCGGAATGTAGAGGTAGGCGGACACAGTAGGCTTATATGTATCTATCTACCCTCGGAATGTAGAGGTAGGCTGGATCAGTAGGTTTACATGTATTTATCTACCCTCGGAATGTAGAGGTAGGCTGACACAGTAGGCTTACATGTATATGTCTACCCTCGGAATGTAGAGGTAGGCTGGCACAGTCAGCTTACCTGTATCTATCTACCCTTGGAATGCAGAGGTAGGCTGGCACAGTAGGCTAGTATGTATTTATCTACCCTCGGAATGTGGAGGTAGGCTGGCTCAGTAGGCTTACATGTATTTATCTACCCTCGGAATATAGAGGTAAGCTGACACAGTAGGCTTACATGCATCTATCTACCCTCGGAATGTAGAGGTAGGCTGACACATTAGGCTTATTTGTATCTATCTACCCTCGGAAAGTAAAGGTAGGCTGGCTCAGTAGGCTTACATGTATTTATCTACCCTCGGAATGTAGAGGTAGGCTGGCACAGTAGGGCTACATGTATCTATCTACCCTCGGAATGTAGAGGTAGGCCAACACAGTAGGGTTACATGTTTCTATCTACCCTCGGAATATAGAGGTAGGTTGGCACAGTAGGGCTACATGTATCTATCTACCCTCGGAATGTAGAGGTAGACCGACACAGTAGGGTACATGTTTCTATCTACCCTCGGAATGTAGAGATAGGCCAACACAGTAGGGTTACATGTTTCTATCTACCCTTGGAATGTAAAGGTAGGCTGGCACAGTATGGTTACATATATCTATCTAGCCTCGGAATGTAGATGTAGGCTGACACAGTAGGCTTATATGTATCTATCTACCCTCTGAATGTAGAGGTAGGCTGGCACAGTAAACCTACATATATCTATCTACCCTCGGAAAGTAGAGGTAGGTTGGAACAGTAGCCTTACATGTATCTAACCCTCGGAATGTAGAGAGGTAAGCAAAAAGGTAGGCTTACATCTATATAGACCTGGCAATGTAGAGGAGGATGGGGTCGACACGATATACTTATATATATTTAGTTCTCGGATTATGTTGTGTTATATGCATTTCTCCGCCATAAATTTAAATTGATGAATTTTTCAAGCAATATAAGTGTTATCAAATAATTGTATATAAAAGTGGAATGTCATATACATATGTGGAGCTTTCAAATATCGATTTGTGTCGACAATGTTAAAGTAATATGAAATGCCAAAATCATTATTTTCAGTTTTCTACGAGAACATCAGAGAATAGTATTTTATACCGAGCCAGAAGCGAGGGATACAATTTACTAATATCCGCCAATCCATGTTAAAACTCAAAACACATTCTGGCTTCCATGATTTATTTCGATTCTGATATGTCTAAGAGTACATATACGGTAGTATACTTTGATTGGAAGACGGTAATTTATATTTACTGTATCTTCAAACTTTTTTTGTTGAGAAAAGTAAAACGTGATAGATTATATAAATAAAATGCTTGGTAATACTGTATTATCGGACATGGCCCATTAAAGTAAAATCATACCACTAAAATTCCAAGTAATACTACACATTTAACACTGACTAATAAACGATAGACTATATCAGTGACATTCTTATTCAGGATAACACAAGGACCATTATAAACAAAACACCGAATATGTAAATCAAACCGGACATCCATGTACTATGTTAAAACATGCATGTTATATCGTTATATGTACTGTATTAGATGAATTTTGAATTATCAAATATATTGTTTGTTTTTCCATACTTTATTGAAATAAGTAAGAATAAAATATTGATCTCACGATGTTGTTATCGGCAGTCATGTGTCAGCCATTATGTCACCGCAACGTTAATATTATGCTATATATAAATCAAATTTACGTTAATACAATTATTCATCGGCAATTCACTTTGCGAAAGAGCTAAATAAAATATATTTGTTAAAGTAATATGAAATGCCAAAATCATTATTTTCAGTTTTCTAAAAATTTCTGATATATGTAAAGATTAAATATATAAAGAACGTAAACCATTCACTTTTTGAGAGCTACGATGTATAATTCAGGAAAAAACGTCATTTTATTCTGTCTTCGATAATTCTTGCTACCCGGACAATAATGCAAATCATATGTTATTGACCTCAGATTTGAACTCATTCGGTAGAGATTGTGCGCATGCTCCGTTATAGTCTTGACAGGTAACATCATTGTCGTTTCGATTTACATTCCATTATTTTCCATTCAATCCACGATTACAAATAATTTTCCTTTAGCGAAACGTTAAACAAGGATCGCTTTACCTGGAAAATAAATATATATCACCATCTATGATCTAAACCGCCGTAAATGTCTTTTAACGACATTATGTGTATAATCAAGGAAGTATATAGAATCTTATATACGTCCTTGGTATAATTCAGCAAATTTCGCGGGGCCCAGTAAGGGGACACTGCATACGCAAATTGTAATTATGTTAAAACATTAGGTTTTTTTTATATTGAAAATGAATACTACTTTGTTTCAAATCTATTTAAAATTTATTTGGCCTAAGAGACAAGAATGTGAAAGAAAGCACACATTCTTGATCTCATAATAATATATAGGCAACTAATTTGATTCTGAGGGGGCCTGGCAAGATTAGTCAGGTTAGAATATTTGACAGAAAATTCATTCGACACATAGTGCAGGACAGGTTATAACATTGTTTACTCAGTTCAGGCCAGATTTTTTTTTTTATTTTCTATGAAGCAAAGGCCAGAATTTGCTTCCAACTTTGGGTGGCCAGATTATTTATTTTATTTACAAAAACTGCCAGACGTACGAGATAGAATGATTTTCTGTTCTTAATCACAGATGATCGCGATTTTCGTCCTCAAACATGCACGAATGGTTTAGTTTTTAGGGAATGTAAACATATCAAGAATATTTTTGAAGATGTTTATTTCACCAAAAACTCGTTTCATATTACTTTAAAGTGACGGATTTGTAATCATAAAATACCACATACATTTATACTTATTATCATATCTGACAAACATATACCGAGTGCGTAAAAAGTTCACATAACATAAAAATACTTTGTTCTTCTCGAGGCTTTAAATCCTCACTAAGACGTCAGACTAGTTGATCAATAACATACATATTTTCCAGTGAGTGTTCTTTAGCACCAAGTGAGAGTTTGTCGGCTATATCATGGTTAGAACAACGTACTACTTTGCGATTTTGTACTAAGCTAACACGATGCGATCATCGAAGACATTCCAAAGGTAGACCATTGTGTTGTCTGTTCTTCTTTGATATACGGATTCTGATTATCCCTTTGGTATCTTCAAACTCTTCTGTAGACATGTAGTTCCTAATTTAATACTGAAAACATTCCACAGGTAGACATGTAGTTCCTAATTTACCGAAGATATTCCACAGGTAGAATGTAGTTCCTAATTTACCGAAGACATTCCACAGGTAGACATGTCGTTCCTAGTTTACCGAAGACATTCCACAGGTAGACATATAGTTCCTAATTTACCGAAGATATTCCACAGGTAGACATGTCGTTCATAATTTACCGAAGACATTCCACAGGTAGACATGTATTTCCTAATATACCGAAGACATTCCAGAGGTAAACATGTAGTTCCTAATTTACCGAAGACATTCCACAGGTAGACATGTCGTTCCTTATTGACCGAAGACATTCCACAGGTAGACATGTAGTTCCTAATTTACTGAAGACATTTCACAGGTAGACATATAGTTCATAATTTACCGAAGACATTCCACAGGTAGACATGTATTTCCTAATTTACCGAAGACATTCCACAGGTAAACATGTAGTTCCTAATTTACCGAAGACATTCCACAGGTAGACATGTAGTTCCTAATTTACTGAAGACATTCCACAGGTAGACATGTATTTCCTAATTTACCGAAGACATTTCACAGGTAAACATGTAGTTCCTAATTTACCGAAGACATTCCACAGGTAGACATGTCGTTCCTTATTGACCGAAGACATTCCACAGGTAGACATGTCGTTCCTTATTGACCGAAGACATTCCACAGGTAGACATGTAGTTCCTAGTTTACTGAAGACATTTCACAGGTAGACATATAGTTCCTAATTTACCGAAGACATTCCACAGGTAGGTAGACATGTAGTTCCTAATTTACCGAAGACATTCCACAGGTAGACATGTAGTTCCTAATTTACCGAAGACATTCCACAGGTAGACATATAGTTCCTAATTTACCGAAGACATTCCACAGGTAGGTAGACATGTAGTTCCTAATTTACTGAAGACATTCCACAGGTAGACATGTAGTTCCTAATTTACCGAAGACATTCCACAGGTAGACATGTCGTTCCTAGTTTACCGAAGACATTCCACAGGTAGACATATAGTTCCTAATTTACCGAAGATATTCCACAGGTAGACATGTCGTTCATAATTTACCGAAGACATTCCACAGGTAGACATGTATTTCCTAATATACCGAAGACATTCCAGAGGTAAACATGTAGTTCCTAATTTACCGAAGACATTCCACAGGTAGACATGTCGTTCCTTATTGACCGAAGACATTCCACAGGTAGACATGTAGTTCCTAATTTACTGAAGACATTTCACAGGTAGACATATAGTTCATAATTTACCGAAGACATTCCACAGGTAGACATGTATTTCCTAATTTACCGAAGACATTCCACAGGTAAACATGTAGTTCCTAATTTACCGAAGACATTCCACAGGTAGACATGTAGTTCCTAATTTACTGAAGACATTCCACAGGTAGACATGTATTTCCTAATTTACCGAAGACATTTCACAGGTAAACATGTAGTTCCTAATTTACCGAAGACATTCCACAGGTAGACATGTCGTTCCTTATTGACCGAAGACATTCCACAGGTAGACATGTCGTTCCTTATTGACCGAAGACATTCCACAGGTAGACATGTAGTTCCTAGTTTACTGAAGACATTTCACAGGTAGACATATAGTTCCTAATTTACCGAAGACATTCCACAGGTAGGTAGACATGTAGTTCCTAATTTACCGAAGACATTCCACAGGTAGACATGTAGTTCCTAATTTACCGAAGACATTCCACAGGTAGGTAGACATGTAGTTCCTAATTTACTGAAGACATTCCACAGGTAGACATGTAGTTCCTAATTTACCGAAGACATTCCACAGGTAGACATGTAGTTCCTAATTTACCGAAGACATTCCACAGGTAGGTAGACATGTAGTTCCTAATTTACTGAAGACATTCCACAGGTAGACATGTAGTTCCTAATTTACCGAAGACATTCCACAGGTAGGTAGACATGTAGTTCCTAATTTACTGAAGACATTCCACAGGTAGACATGTAGTTCCTAATTTACTGAAGACATTCCACAGGTAGGTAGACATGTAGTTCCTAATTTACTGAAGACATTCCACAGGTAGACATATAGTTCCTAATTTACCGAAGACATTCCACAGGTAGACATATAGTTCCTTATTTACCGAAGACATTCCACAGGTAGACATGTAGTTCCTAATTTACTGAAGACATTCCACAGGTAGGTAGACATGTAGTTCCTAATTTACTCAAGACATTCCACAGGTAGACATGTAGTTCCTAATTTACCGAAGACATTCCACAGGTAGGTAGACATGTAGTTCCTAATTTACCGAAGACATTCCACAGGTAGACATGTAGTTCCTAATTTACTGAAGACATTCCACAGGTAGACATGTAGTTCCTAATTTACCGAAGACATTCCACAGGTAGGTAGACATGTAGTTCCTAATTTACCGAAGACATTCGACAGGTAGACATGTAGTTCCTAATTTACTGAAGACATTCCACAGGTAGACATGTAGTTCCTAATTTACTGAAGACATTCCACAGGTAGGTAAACATGTAGTTCCTAATTTACTGAAGACATTCCACAGGTAGACATGTAGTTCCTAATTTACTGAAGACATTCCACAGGTAGACATGTAGTTCCTAATTTACCGAAGACATTCCACAGGTAGGTAGACGATGTAGTTCCTAATTTACCGAAGACATTCCACAGGTAGACATGTAGTTCCTAATTTACTGAAGACATTCCACAGGTAGACATGTAGTTCCTAATTTACTGAAGACATTCCACAGGTAGGTAGACATGTAGTTCCTAATTTACTGAAGACATTCCACAGGTAGACATGTAGTTCCTAATTTACTGAAGACATTCCACAGGTAGACATGTAGTTCCTAATTTACTGAAGACATTCCACAGGTAGGTAGACATGTAGTTCCTAATTTACTGAAGACATTCCACAGGTAGACATGTAGTTCCTAATTTACTGAAGACATTCCACAGGTAGGTAGACATGTAGTTCCTAATTTACTGAAGACATTCCACAGGTAGGTAGACATGTAGTTCCTAATTTACCGAAGACATTCCACAGGTAGACATGTAGTTCCTAATTTACCGAAGACATTCCACAGGTAGACATGTAGTTCCTAATTTACCGAAGACATTCCACAGGTAGGTAGACATGTAGTTTCTGACTGAGCGATGATCATTCTTTACATCTGTTGTTAATGCTGTGCTTAGCGAAGAAGCTAGCAACATGGCGGAAATTGTTTACTTTTATTTAAAATCTTAAATATCTAAAACTAAAATAAATAATAATAATTTAAAGGAAGATGGACTAATGCGGTCTAGATTACTTTTAAATATATCAATAAATATTAGATTTGATATTAAATCGGTTCTACATATTTGAAATTATACCAACCACAAACTTAATAATTTTAGATATATAATATATATTTATCAGTAATCTGGGCCGCTTTAGTCATTCTTCCTTTAAATTTTTAAACGTAGATATCAAAAGTGCACACGACGTGGTTCTGTAATAACCTTCATCAGGTACGCTAAGAATTGAAAATTGGAAAGCCAAATAATTTAAAAGTGTTTAGGAACAATAAAATCAAAGGGTCTAAACAGGATGCCCAAAATCAGCCAAGATCACCGTTTCCTAAGGGAAGAGAACCTTAGTATTGATAATAATTACATTATTTAGGAAGTGTACACTTCAATAATAAATATATGTGATAGGTGCAGTTTTTCTATTGGCAATAAGTATAGGATGCAGGGGATAGTACTTTTAACCAAAATCTACGGCAATTGACAGTGTTTCTATTTATTGCTATTATTTAGTCAAGGACACTACACATCAACAAATGAAAGCGCTATGAAAGTGAAATAGTAATGAAATTGTCAGTCAATATACAAAAATGGTATTTGTTGCTCACTTAAAATATAAAATGAGGTTTACATATAGAAATTTCAAATTCAAAATACCACTAAATTGTACGGACGGTACTACACTTCCACAATATGGAATTTACAAAAAGCAAAACACAGGGACAAAACTGAATAAAAGCATTTCATCTACACATAGCATCCTACCAAAAAACGCTTTCAGCAGCCCTAATGACCATGAACATTTTGTGCATTACCTCTTTACATGGGGGCTGCCATTAATCAACTGGTATCCTATGTCGAAAAACACAGGGTCAGTACAGGAGCGTACCTGTGCCGGTAGCAGCTTATAATCTCAAATCCAATGTATTTTGCAGAAAAGCTTTTACAGAAATTAATCACCTTTGAAATTATACTGAAGAATTGTCAGTTATTTTACCTATAAAGTCTCATTTTTTTTAAATATAACCATACTGCTCTACTAATAAAAAAGGGAGGGGGACAAATAGAGGCTACTATCCCCTGCATCCTATATTCCTATCTCTCAACGTCCTTTGATCTTTTGAAATGCTGAGAATTGAAGCATTGATGAAATAAAGGGTTACATTGTGTTCTGTAGTATATTTCTTCTTTTTAATTTCAAACTTGTTTTTGTCATAAAGTGGGCTTACTTCTGTTGAAACATAGGGTATTCAATTCTTTTAAATGAAAGCTTAAAACTAATAGGACTTGTTTCTTTTATGACGTCTGAATAACTACATGTACAAATAAGAAATAACAAGATCAAGAAAGCAGGTCAAAATCAACATGACCTCTGATAGATAATCCAATGTATTAATCAATCAACCCAGTAATATACGTTAAACTGTACACCGGTATTTAATCGTCATAGTATTGTATTCAAAATGGAAATATGTCTTTTTCCCCAAATATTTTAAAGTATAAATTCCCATAACTCCAATTGTTAAATTATAGACTGTTATTTTGGGGGCAGATTGAACGAACCTTAAATAAATCATCTTCAAGACTGATTTAAAGCCTTGCACCAGAAATCATTTACCCAAATCTGCTTTCAAGTGAACCATTTGAACCTTTCCAAATGCTTTGTTAGTTCACATAAACAATAGTCTCATCCACTATATAGACAACCGTCATTAAAATTCTATCTTTTTGAACCGTGTTTCTCAATGTAAAAACTGCAGATAAAACATGTTTTAGTCACATTATGTTAATTGATCCATTATTTAAATTGAAGTTTAATAATTATTATCAAATATGAATGATTTACATTAAATTTGACATATGAACAATGTAGTGATAAAAATACCACACTGTCGGAACAGTTCCAAATAATCCAATAGAAAAATCGTAGATAGAAAAAAAACCCAACACCCTTAGCACACATATACATAACCGCTCACTTTCCTGGATTTGTAGGGCCCGGGTGGCTCAATGAGTTAGGTAGTTGGATTACATAGCAACTCATACAAGCCTATCACCAGGCTTTGTAGATTACAAAAAGGTACACTCGACTCGCAGCCGCAAGTGATAAAGTTTACCAGTTGTTTGCCCATGGTCAGTGGTTCTCTCCGGGTACTCTGGCTTCTTCCACCACTAAAACTGATCGCCATGATATAGCTGAAATATTGCAGAAAGTGGCGTTAAACACAATAAATCAAATCAAATCAAAATCCTGGATTTGCATGGAAACGTTTGTCTAAAAACGTGGAATTGTTGATAATCACTTTAAACTTACCATCTATGTCTGTTAATATATAAACATGTAAACGGTTGCCATGTCTACCATTTCTATCTGTTAAGATAAAAACTCGTGAACGGTTGCCATTTCTACCATCTACATCTCCTAAAGATGTAAACATGTAAACGGTTGCCATTGTCTACCATCTATATCTGTTAAGATATAAACATATAAACGGTTGCCATGTCTAACATCTCTATCTGTTAGATTGTTCGGAGTTCGGTAATTTTGTTATTACCCTTATTTAAGATATACACATATAAACGGTTGTCAAATCTAACATCTCTATCTGTTAAGATATAAATGTGTAAACCTTTAACGGTTGTCATGTCTACCATCTATATATGTTAAGATGTCTAGATATAAGAAATTTGAGACGAAAGCAAAATAAATCTAGTAAAAAAGTTAATATATCTAATTTTGTGAATTTATTTCACAGAAGGCCACGAATGATACTAATAGAAAGTTCAGTACTCTCTTGGGGTGAAAATGACAATGTCTAGACGGATAGATTGCCTGTAGCTCTTAATTATAATGTTTCTTCTCCACTGATGTTCAACAATGTAAGAAAGTGCTGTTCATTACTGGTTGTCCCAATTAAACAACAACACATTCAATAGCAATGGAGAGGTAGAGACACTCGAGGCACTTGCACGTTTGCCTATGTCCATTGGCGGATTATGAAACGAATGTTTAAGCAGTGATGATAAAACATTCCTGCAATGACAACGAGCGATAACCTCTCATCTCCAATCATTGAACTTACATGTTAAAGACCACGCCATATGAAGTTGGAAATCCAGGTCCTGGCTTTGAAACTGACACAAAAGTATGGTGGTGATAAACCAGTTAATGCATATGAAGAGGTCCTAAATGTGTGTGTGCGTTTTGTAATAATCTGACTGAACTGACTATAGATAATATAAACAATCCAGTTAATAATTATTCCCTTTTATTTAATCATTAAAAAAAATACATATACAATTCATTGTTAATGGTCTTTTATGTCACTGATGTTGAATTATTTAAAAAATTGTTTGATATACTGTTTATCTACTGTAACTGACGAAATGTTGACTGTGACCAAGTCTAATTGAGATACGTTGTATACTTGCACGTGGCGATTGCCTTCGTATGTCAAGGCTGAATTATAAAGTAACGATGATGTGACACAATGCATAGACATCCTATACTTTTTATTGTCATCTACAGTTATTACGTATTTAAATTATTTCACAATTCCTCTTACAACATATCAGTAATTTAAAGAGATATTGTCTACCAGCTGCGTAATTTTTTCATACCCAAAATTATTGTCGATTTCCGTACTGACCTTCATAAAATGAAGATTAACACCGAGTTATGTTGCAAAAGATACGATTTTTTGACAAAAAAGACCCAAAATTATCGTTATCAGAATTATTGTCTGGATGACAATATTCAAATCTATTCATATGGCCTTCTATGGGAACACGTCTTGAGCATGCGCACTGTTTAGAAACAATAAACAACATGTGGTTCTTGGGCAAAAGAGAAACTGTCAACGCGTGGAAGAAAGCGGACTTTGACGGATTCAGAGATAAAGAGGAATAGAAGTGAAGTATCTTCCAAATGGAACAAATGCAGGATATATGGGATCAGTTGGACCGTTGCCGTTGGATGGAGCGAACTCGAGGAAGTGCTTGAATATTGTTGATAGGTAAGCCGAGCATGTTGCCGTCTTTTCTCAATCGTTTTTCATATTTTATGAATTTATGATGATGCCTATGATCATTTTCGGTAGATATTAATCAATATATGTAATTTTGCACCTGGCAACAGCAAATTATTGTCAATGAGTAGCATAAAACGGCCATATTTGCGAGGTAAACAAACACAAATTTTAAGAGGCCAGCAAAGGGGAAATGGGAGTGCAAAAATGATGTCAGTTTATTATTATCAATTTAAAAAAATATATCAAATCAATTCATTTTTAATGCAAGAATTAAAACAGTACATGGCTTAATGAAAACCCTATAAAGTTCTTTTTATTCAAGCAAATTTATTTATTTGATATGCAACATATAATTAGACTTTTAATTTGATCAAATTTCAAAAACTTGGACATGAATCTTATTTTTGGGAACCAAAAGTATATACCTTACCTTCTGCGAATTATCACTATAATGGAAAATCAGTATGTATTTTTCAAATAAAAGCTTTCTATTTAAAGAAGCTTCATTTCAATTGCACTTTTAGTTTGGATCCTGTAAGTATAATATATAATTATAAACAAGGTTTTGGAGAAATGATATGAATATCCATTGAAATTTTCAAGTTTCAGAACTTTTTTTATATATGACTACAAAATTTTACTGAAAATTTCAGAAATGTCCTAAAATGCATATTTTAGACCATGGCTAAATGAAAATCATTTTCAATTCCTTTATGCAAACAAGTTTATATCTTGGGTACTGGAAATACATTACATAAATAAGGTTAAATGTACTTTTCAACAAGTTTGAACATTAAACTTTGTTATGGGAGCCAAAATTATATCTTCCTGTCTGTGAATTATCACCATAGTGGAAAATCAGTATGTATCTTTTATATAAAAAGCTTTCCATTTAAATAAGTGTCATTTCAGTAGCATTTTTAGTTTGGATCCTGTAAGTATGATACATAAGCAAGCTTTTTAAAAAATAATATGAAGATCCATAGAAATTTGCAAGTTTCAGAAACTTTTCTATATATGTGACTATAAAATTTTACTGAAATGTCCTGAACTGCATTTTTAGACTATGACTAAATGAAAATCGTTTTCAATTTCCTTATGCAAACCAAGTTTATTTCTTGACTATTCTAAAAACATTACATTAACTAGTTTTTTTACTACATTTCAACAATTTTGGACATATTTTTTAGTTCAGGGAGCCAAAATTATACTTATCTATCTTAGAATTATCAACATAGACATGATAGAGGGAAATCAATATGTATTTTTCATATAAAGGCTTTCTATTTAAAGAATTGTCATTTGAACTGCTTTTTATCCCCTCGCCAACGAATTTACAAAGGGATATAGTAACGCTACTGTCCGTCTGTCCGTCACATCCTTGTGAACACTCTAGAATCAACATCCTTCAATGGATTTTGACCAAACTTGGTACATACTTAGTCCTTAAGAGAATTTGAAACCCTATTGATTTTCAAGGTCAAAGGTCAAGGTCACAGGGTCAAATTTTTATTGCATAACATCCTTCAATGGATTTTGACCAAACTTGGTACATACTTAGCCCTTAAGAGAATCTGGAACCCTATTGATTTTCAAGGTCGTATGTCAAAGATCAAGGTCACAGGCTCAAATTTTTACCGCATAGCATCCTTGTGAACACTAGAATCAACATCCTTCAATGGATTTTTGACAAAACTTGGTACATACTTAGTCCTTAAGATAACCGAAACCCTATTGATTTTCAAGGTCATAGCCTCATAGGTCAAAGGTCAAGATAACCGGGTCAAAATGTTACCGCGTAACATCCTTGTGAACACTCTAGAATCAACATCCTTCAATGGATTTTGACCAAACTTGGTACATACTTAGTCCTTATGAGAATCTGGAACCCTATTGATTTTCAAAGTCAAAGGTCAAGGTCACCAGGTCAAATTTTTAGGCGAGGGGATACGCCACGCTTTGCCCTTGTTTAGTTTGGATCTTGTAAGTATGATTTATAAACAAGATTTTTAAGAAATAATGTGAAGATCCATAGCAATTTGCATGTTTCACAGTGTGTGAATTTAACAATAGACAGATGGCCCATGTCTGTGTTAAAATCATGCAGGTTTTTGTAAAATTATCTTAATTTTTTAAGCAAATTACTACAAAAACTGGTAATTTCAGACAAATATGATTTTGTAGTGATTGATATTTGTACTTTTGATTTAGATATTCTGACCAAGGTATTTCTAGAGTAGAAGAAATGAGCAGCCATCACATTTCAACGAAACGGATGAAACTGGAGAAATCGAGTTCATTTGTGAACCCATTTGAGTATGTTCATTTTGTTAAAGATTAGACATTTTCTACATTATGTTTAAAGGTAACATTGTCAATATTGTTCAACACAGTCACTTATATAACAGTTTCCTATTAATTATTGTGGCTTGCATAGTGATACTACTAGTAGCTATATTATATAGGGATCATGTTGGCTTCTGCGTCATCGTTACATTTTCATCAATCCACAAGCTGAAATGGCCAGTCCTCCTTAGCTACTTACGGGAATGAAACCAAACTGGGACAGAATTGACGCACGTCTGGCGCACCAAATTTTTTCCTGGAACTTTGATGTAATTTTGTCTCTTTATATTGGGTTGTGTAGATGTGTGCTGGATATATGTATATAGATTTAATATTATTTTGAAAAGCTTTTTCGCTATACAGCTGCACATCAGAACCATATAGCAAAATTTGTTTCGATATTATACACATACACTGTAATAAACAATTATTTTTTATTCTTACAGTCTCTCAATAGATATTACTGAAGAGGTCAGTGATGTTGGTGATGATTCTGACGATGAAGATTTTGAACCTAGCCTCAACTTCACTCTAAGGTTTGTCATGTTAATTTCATATGTTTCAGTTGTAGCTTACATACTTGAAATTTTGTCCTAATAACAGAACCATGCATGATCATATGTCATAGGAGCTTTATTATACCCCCGCTCCACTGGAAGAGGGGGGGGGTATACTGTTTTACCTCTGTCCGTCCCAAGATGTTCATAACATTTTTCTCAGTAATTATTTATGGCAGCAATCTGATATTTGATCATAGGCTTCAGAAGGGTCAATCGAAAGTCGCAAACCCGCTGCGTTGTCCATGGTCAAGTCCGGTAGAAGTTCCATCCGATGAAGGGAAAGACATCAACAACAAATGAAGATCAGTTCTGATTTGGGTAACAGACACCCTGTAACCATTGACCAGCTCGTGATGCCTGCCGTAGAACTTCTTGAGGGATGACCACAACCTAAAATCTGTCTACAAATCACTCAAATCCTTCATAAAGTGGACTTGTAATGATATGTTTAGTTGCTCATTCACTATACATTCGAGATATTCATCTTGAATTGAAAGTTAGGGCTCCATAGATCATAATCTCAATTCTATTGTTTTATTCTTGTGAATTACATGGTATGTATTTTTCTACTTCAGGTGGCAGAGAAGTTACAACAAAAAGACAGCTAGATGGTCTGTGCAGCCTGTTAAAGCTGACAAGTCATATTCCTATGTTCCAAGACTATTAAGGGTCATCATTTGTATGAGACTGCAAGATAATGAAGGAATGAATTAACGTGTGCAGTTGGAAGTAGATGATCCCAGAAGAATCTCGATCCATCTTGCACCAATTCCACAACCTCCAACTCGGGATAATATTGTTACATCTCAGAAATCCAGATTTGAAGACCAAGACAAAACAATTGACTATATTGTCGTATAAAATAAATTTAGATTGTCACTCTTTGTTTTTCCTGGTCTAACAGAAGTTCTGCACATTTAGAGCAGAAACGTACCCAAGTCAGGATAATGGGCATTACAAATTGTCCAATGCACAATAAGTCTTCGAAATAAGGCGGTAGTCCGAAGCCCGTGGCGTGTAAAATTGTACACGGGCGTATAAAATGAGTAGTTCCACAAGTCCGACGGGCCTGTGAAAAAAAAGTCATATAGTTTCAAAAGTTGATTTCATAAGATATTGTGTGTAGATATTTAGCTTAATGTTCTCCATTTCAGTTGCTGCCGAGTCAATGCAAAAAATGGGTAGGCCTTTTAAGAATTTCCGATATTCGAAATAGATTTAGGTGTGTCTGTTTTTAGGAAATTACTATCATGTAGGTTTTGAAAAAGGACAAGAAGCAGGACTCACGTTAGAGGGCGAAGTAGTTGCCTTGTGAAGGTTGACTTCGATTTCTCGTTGGTCAAAAGCGAAGTTCAAGTAGCCTTGTAATTTTGAAGAGTCGCCCTATGTTGCCCGCGTATTTTTGCCATGTGCCATTTATGAAAATATCGACATCGTGTTTATTGAATTCTATGTTATTCATTAAGTATTTTGAAAGTGACTTTCTTGAAAAGTAATCCATTTCGGTTTAAAGAAATTTAATTTCGTTCAATATCAAATAAAAATGGCACCACGAGATATGGGGCGCAATCAGACACTGTGCTACGGGAAATGTTGATCGAAGCTACTTTTAACCAAATAAACTTTTGATTAATTTTTTTCTCAATCCTGTGACAAAGTCTGAGTTCTCATATATAATGTGTTCATATTTGAGAAGGTTGGTCATTCAAAATTCGTTGAAATGCACGGAGACACTTCAGATTATTTTCGATCCGCTCTGTATTTTTTTTTTATTAATTACGATCTATTTATAGAACTGTTGCTGACAGATCTGTGTCTACGTTAAGGGTTAATACCTCTGCAGTTAGAAAATAGACTTTGAACTACAGTAGTTTTGTTCCATTGTTGCACTCTGATTTGAGGTCTGACAAATAATAATTACAATCTTTACTTTAAGTTGCTTCAGTTTATGACTGTCAGTGTCAACACTACATGATGTTTCATTCCATAACCAAAACGGACCATTACTAAAATGGACTACACTAAAACGGACCATAACCAAAATGGACTACCAGAAAAAAATATGTATTGCAAGAATCTTTATTTAGTTTTTATTTTTAGTGTGCGTTGATTGTTTTTTTTTTAAACTTATCTTATTTGTGATAATTACTTTCTAGATTTATGAATAAATCAAATTAGTACAGGTAACTTAGTGAAGCCAAGTAATTATTGGTGTTTTAATTGGTTTATGACACCCAAATCACTTTTAATTAGATTAAATGATTTGATTATCAGGTGATTGTGTAAGTGTGTGTTGTCTTGAATTTACTTTTCTGGAGCAATCTGCACAGTGGTCTGTCCACATTGTGAAAATGATAATGAATGAAAACAAACTCCATGTTCTTTTATTGTCTATGAACCAAAGATCAAAGAAATTTACTCGTTTTTGTGATGGAATTTATCAAAATTCCACATATCCAGAAATTGAGGGTACTTTCCTCATAAATATTCATCATATTTAAATTAGATTTTGATCACGTGACTGCAGTTTCAAGCTTGATGGATCGTTTATTAGATTTGTCAAAAAATAGCCTATAGTACGGAAATTCAATGTGTCCGTCAATGATTCGAAAATTAAAAGTTATTGTTTATTTCCGCAAAGTTTTTCTTCTGTCAAAATTCAAATATTTTTGTTTTGTAACGATTTTAGACATGTCTTTGATATCGCTATCATGCAAAAATGATCATATTATATTTAATGTGGGAACCATGAGTTTAGAAGCTAGAAATATAAGGTTAGTTAATATAATTACATATGTTATTGAGGAATCTAAATTAATTTCAGAAAATATGTCGCCAAATGTCATTCATTGTTAAATTTTGTGTCACACGCCACCAGTTTCATGTATTTCAGACATTTTTACATAGACTCTTAAGGCCAAAAAAGAGTTCGTCGCCTCGGATTTTCATTTAGTCCAGGAACCTCGAATATTTAATTGTTTTCATTAATTTTTATTTCATTTAATTCAGCTTGATTCAATGTATCATTTTCAAGTTCAGAAAATGACACACATGCAATTATGAATGATATCGTCTATATAGATCATATGAAAATTGCAGACGTCCCGGCGTCGCCATCTTAGATATGCAAATGAGCAAAGTACCCATCATTTCTGGCTATGATGTACTGCAATCGGTTAATTATATCTTAATTACTAGTTTTCTTTTTATCAACCCAAGCCCATATTCTTTGGAGGAAACTAAGATTAAAGCATTGAGGGTTTAATAATCTTTGTAAATTAAAACCAAATTCTTTAAAATTAATTAACTTTTAATCAAATAAAATTCAAATTAATCATAAGTGTGTAACAATTAATTGTATGATTTGACTAAAAATGTGCTTGCAATGTTCTTTTTTTTGCAAAGGACTGGGAGCTATAAGGGCCAAAATCGGCCCCACCTCAGATGTCGATAAAACAACAATAACAACACTCCTAATAAACTGTTGCTATCAGAATCTGCTGTAAGTTGTCTTTTACGTGTAAGGAGTGTGTCCTTTACATCCCGCGCTAAGGGATGCATTAAAATTGTTCATCATAGCTGTCTGGTATCCCTTTCACATAAAGTCGGCGTTTTCCTAGAGGAAGCCATTTGTTATTTTTATTTATGCCAAATTCGCAGTCATGTTAGGATTCTAATAATAATAGGTTATTATACATTATTATACAGCAATAATTTTAATCCAATCAAAAACAATATGGTTGTGATCATCTTCTGTAATTAAAATCGTCAAAATGAAATACAACCGAATTAATATCAAATGGTGTCTTGTTTCAACCTCATTTAAAATATACCTTGACATTCTTTCATACTTGTATCTTTTATTACAACACTATTTCACTCAAGTGTACATTTTTGTCCTGTTCTAGTTAAAGGACTTTATCAAACAGAATCATACAGTTTACATGTAATGCAGTTAATACGCATTTAAGCCACAGAATAATATTTCTATTTTCCACACCTTGTGGTGTGGGGTCGCTATTGTGCATGCGAAATATTAATTGCAAACCCCATTGACTGGCTATTTGCTGCCTGTCTAGAATATTTTTTTTTCTCGATCGACAGTTCAGAAGCTAGAAAACGATATGATGAATAGTGTCTGTCAATCATGCAAACAATAACTTATGCACATGACAGAACGCATTTTCAATGCACTACATACACAAACTTTTGATCCATCATTTGTCCATTGGAGGTTGATCTAAGAGAATGGAACTGATAGAAGTTAAAAGTTTAATTTGGGCGCAAAAGGGGAAACTTTATATAATATATGAAAATGTGATGTAACATATGCGCCAGGGATATTTCCTGAAATTCTTTCAAAATGATATAAACTGTTAATATCTTCCTGGCATTGATGAAACCAGATATGTTCGTGGTAGCCCATCACAAAATACTGTCAGTTCCCTTTTAGCGCTCTCGCTAACATTAATTTTTTCCAAAATAAATAACAAATCTTTAATTTTTTGTCTTTCTTCTTCAGACAAATCTTGGTATGAAGATTTGCTGGACGACGGATTGAAATCGACTTTAACAGTCTGCCCATCAGTACTTTCTAATTTTAAGTACTGGGGCACAAGGCCATATGACTACAAACCAAAGCGCAGTTTCAAGCTTCGATTTAAATTATTTTAATTTCCTTGATTTGTTATTTTCGATAATTAACGCCTCTCCCTCTTTATGTGCAAACGAACATATGTTTATAATTAAAACACACTAAACTAATTAATACAAATAATTAAATACATATCAAATCATAGAAATAATACATAAAACATCATATTTATTCAAGAAATTTACATTTTTTATTTCGATAGTCCGTTTTTGTTATGGTCCGTTTTGGTAATGGTCCGTTTTGGTTATGGTCCGTTTTGGTTATGGGATGAAACATCCGGTAGCGAGTGTCAATATACGTTCGTGCTATATTTGCATTCCCTAGCTTTCTATATATAGTTGGACCGTTGAGCAAATTGGCACATACACATGTACTGTACATATTTCTTCTGCTGAAGGCTACACAAATACGATTTTTTGCATTTTGTGTGGTATTAATTCAAAGCATAGTGATATTTAAAAAAAAGGGGGGTACATATTAAAAATTATCACCAAATTATATGTCTCACGCAATGATGACATCACAAGTTTTTGTTATAAGAGTCTTATAAAAATATTGGTTGTGATGATGATGATGATGAGGAGGAGGAGGTGGACAGTGATGATATGGAATATACTGAGGATGCTATTGACAATATGATTTTAGAATTTTCAGGAGATTAATATAAACATGAATCCAAAATAAAGTGTCTTTTTGTGTTTTTTACTTGCATTCTGGTCTTACCTAATGCATAATTGACATGTCCACATAATATTTGGTACATCATCATGTTTTGAGTTTTGGTGGTTTGAATTAATGGTCATTAATGTAGTTTTCAAATTCGGGCCTGTAGAATTGATGGTGAGCCTGTAAATATTTGAACTTACAGGCCCAGTGGGCTTGTAAAGTAAAAAGTTAAGCGTGAAGACTGCAATAATGATAGCACTCAGTGTGTTGGTCTAGTTAGTACAAACCAGGACAACTTTTTAGGACCTCACAAGAATCATCTCTGCCAAGTTTGGTTAAATTCTGTTCGGCTGTTCTCAAGAAGAAGATGAACATATTGTTTCCCGTATAGGATTTCAATGTAAACTTTGACCTCCGCTGGTGGCCATTTTGAATTTTCAAATGGCGCAAACAGTAACAACACATGTTAAAGACATTCATAGGAACATATATACCAGATTTCAATTCAATCCCTTCAGCGGTTCTTGAGAAGAAGTTTCTTGAAAATCGACCAATCAGAATTTTCAAAGTTACATGGTGGCCATGTTTTTTGACGAATCTGCACAAAAGTAACAACTCTTGTGTAGGACCTCATAGAAAACATCTCTGCCAAGTTTGGTTTTGAATTATATAAAAGACTGTCAGTCCATTTTAGAAGAAGTTGTCAGTGCTGATAGAACAAAAAATAATAATAAGATGGCAAAACTTTCAAATTAAATTTACAATTCCAACTGACCAACTTGTGAAATTAACAACTCATTAGGGTTGATTTATTTTTTATTTTTGGTGTTTTAACGCCACTTTCAGCAATATTTCAGCTATATCATGGCGACCAGTTTTAGTGGCGACCAGTTTTAGTGGTGGAGGAAGCCAGAGTACCCGGAAAACGACCGACCATAGGGAAGCAAGTGGTAAACTTTATCATTAGGGTATATGGGATAAAATACAAAATATTTCATGAACAAGTTTTAATTAAATCGTCTAGGAATGAAACCCTTGTATTGTCCATATAGATCAGGATACTTGTCCCTAATTTTCCAAGTACAACAGCTTGGGATCACACGTCTGACCCCAGCTCCAAGTCGGCCATGTGCCCAAATGGTATACTGGCGGTAGGCTGCATACCTATTGGATCTGTTGTAATCCTCGTCATGGGGCATTACTACAAGTTCCTCTCGAAACATTCTAGCAACCCCCAACACTGCCTCATCAAGGACAATCCATCAAAGTCCTGTAATAAAGACAAGAGATTTAATACAAACAGAGTAAAGACAGATGGTTATACATTCATCTAGAAAAATGAGCTCTATTTAAGAATGAAATATAATTCATTATAAGTGAAATAGTTTGCGCAAATTCAGTTTAGAGAAATAAAAAAGTCTTATTTTGGAAGGAAAGATTTTCTCGTGGGACTTTCTTATGACCACAGTTTTATTTCGTTTTTTTTTGTTGGTATATGGGAGAACCATTTTGGTCTTGCAATTTTTTTTTTATCAATTTACCACTCAAGCTATTCAATTTTAATTTTATGTTTTTTTTCCTAAAAAATTATTTTGATTCTGAATCTTGAAGAAAAAAATTTGGCTGGACAGGAGAAAAAAATATATTCCGACTTGACATTTTCACAGTATAATCATATACTTGCCATTTTCACAGTATAATCATATACAAAATTTAGAAGAAAAAAAATTATTCCAGCACTTCGCCAATCTAATTAAAATTAGATCTACGCACTTGCTCCCTATTTTAGATCTAATTATACCCCCGCTCCCCGAAGGAGGAGGGGGTTATACTGTTTTACCTCTGTCCGTCCGTCCTTCCAAAATATATTTCGTCACATTTTTCTCAGCAACTATTGATGGCAGAAATCTTATATTTGGTCACAAGCTTCACATAGGTATGCCATATCGTGGGAAGCGTTTTTGGAACCATCAGATTCCTACTTCCTGTTTGCCGACTTAGTTGGTTTTTATCCACATTGAACATATATGCACATTTTTCTCAACAACTATTGATGGCAGAAATCTGGTATTTGGTCACAAGCTTCATGGGAGGGGTATCATAAGTGAGCATTAGATCACAGTTCACCTTGTTTTAATTAGATTGGCACTTCGCCGGAAAATAAGAAAATATGATTTCTGTGGCGTCTGAAAAAAACATTTCTACGGCGAAAAAACGTGACATTGCCCCCTTCAAGGTAAATGGTCAGTTCTATATTATTTTGCAGCAACTGTCTTGTGGAACTAGAAGTAAGGTCTCTTTTGTTTCTAATCCAGCCCAAATTCCTCTGAAACATTCCAGTCAATTAACAAATAAAACAACACTGGCTACGTCATTCGTTTTCATCAGACATGTATTTCACAGTGTTCTACATGTATGTCTCTGTTTTCATATTGTCGGTAAAACTGGCTAAAATAAATTAATTTAACACGTGTATCAAAATCTCGGGGAACAACTTCATAACTTATAAGAAGAAAAAAATTAATATAGTTATTTTTAACGCCGGCAAAAATTCTCGATCGAAAATACTAGTTGAGCTTGTCCCCATGGGGTGCCTCCTGACATGTTTTCAATGGTTATCGTGGAAATATCGTCTGAATCTGTTAAGGCATGTAGTTTTCATCAAAGAAAATCTATTCCTGATACAGAAATTATTTATTCTACGTCTTTTAGATACAATCGGTTCGCAAATAGCTTTTTTCCTCAACTTTTATAGAAACTTGCCTCAATATCCATGCTGCAGCATCCGGGCTACTGACATAAAAATTGATAAATAAATAGAGTTGGCCTCGCCCAGGTCAGTGCATAATTAATTAGCTTCCGGTAACGATGGTCAGCTTTTCTAGACGAAAAAACAACGTTTCGGAGCGTATTCATCAATAATTCGGTGTTTAATCTTCATTTTATGAAGGTCAGTACGGAAATCGACAATAATTTTGGGTATGAAAAAATTACGCAGCTGGTAGACAATATCCCTTTAATAAAGTAACGCCGCCCCCTTTAATAGCATATCTGTAATCTAATAAAATAACTCTACCTCTACAACATTTCTATTATCTAATAAAGTAACTCTCCCCCTACAACATATCTGTAATATAATAAAGTAACACCTCCACTTTTACAACATAGTTAAACGTTAGAAAATACCGACGGGGCTTTCAAAACGGACACTCAATCCAGAGAAACATAGGGTATTTAAGACGAAGAAAAACAAAGAAAACACACAACACAATATGTGCCAACAAACACAAATAACGTAAATAAGACATGACCCCTTCTACAACTGGAGGTAAAAACCCCACTACGTATATACACAAACGATAATTAAAATGCACAGTGCAATAGCGGGTTCAGTAAAAGAAAGTAGAATCTGTTGGTTAAAGACCAAACAATCTTAACTGATACATCTAACACATTTAATATTAATACGTAATAAGCAACTACTGTACGATATATTTTGTGTCGTATTGTACTTTCGTTCTGTATGATATATTTTGTGTCGTATTGTACTTTCGTTCTTCTCTTTTCAGGTTGCATTTTCATTTCTATTATGATTTCAACACCTCCATTATATGGATGGGCAGAGTATGGTTATGTAGAAGAACAATATTTTTGTTTTTGTTTATGGCCTAAATCACCCTCATATGCGTTCTTTATGATAATAGTATGTTTTGGAATTCCGCTAACTGTCATGGCCATTTGTAACATTCTTATATACACAACTGTCAGGGCTAGTAAAAAACGGACCGCTCGGGCGTCCAAGTCGAGTAGGGCCTCTGGACCGACAATTTCTATTCAAGAAACATCTAGTGACACAGACACTCAAAGTAAATTTGAACAAGAAAATCAAAAGAAAGCAAAGAATAAAAAAGATATGGATGTCCAAGCAGACGACATTCAGGTTGAAATGTCCGACTCACACAATGAATTTAGTAACGATGTGAAAAAGAGGTTAAGTAAGATGTCTCGTGGTAAAGTAAAAGCAGATGACATACGTCTAGCTTTAGCATTGGCCATTTGTATCGTCTGCTTTTTCATATGCTGGTTTCCGTTTTGCATAAGCATGTTACTTGGGATTTATAGTCCAGATGCATCTCCAAGCAAGTTTCATCTAGCGACACTTCTGATTGGTTATTCAAACAGCTGTATGAACCCGGTGATATATGGGATCGTGAACAGAAAGATTGGCGAAGGATTTAAGGATCTGTTCTGTCGATGTCAATGTCGACGTACAACATAGGAACAATATATTATTATTTGTTCATCAGCATTTATTTTGTATATTATCAAAAACATATTTTGTTTGGGTTATTATAATTAGTGGAGTCATACATGTGATCATGATTCAAAATAGACGCCAAAAAGACGGTGCGTGTAAAATGACACGACAACACAATATGTTTTTTCTTGTATATCAGTATTATAGCAATTATTTTGAAGTTGTGGCTTTTTGATGTTACTATGAACTCAAATAGCAACCAACCGATGATCAACAAATTCCTTTACTTCTTGACAAAAATAAATATTCAATGCCCATCACTCATTAAATGTCTATGGCTTTCGCAACACCCAAACAAAACAAAACGCGAACAAAACATACGACATTGTGTTCTAGTGAAAAAAACGTTTCACTGACAAAAACAAATACATATTTTTCAATATTTTAAGAAAACCTTATTCAATATTGAATGTCATTGATGTTAATGCAAAGACCTCAAAATAATATTCATACTACTGCCAGTTTTAATTTACTGAGCTGATATTATAAAAGACTTTTTCACACATTATAAATATGTCAGCTTTTAAACCAGTGGTTATGAATATACTTTTATAAAGCGATTCCTACAAAATATATCAGGCCAACGCTTTAATCAGCTACGTTCACATTTTAGAGCAGTCGCACTGTCGGCACTGGAAAAAAATTAATTTGTCTTCCTCTATCAAATTCTACATACTATTGTCAGTAGGAGTCAAAAGTCGTTGTCCTGTTTGTTTCGACCCTTTCATTATTTGTAGTTTTATGCTATTGGTACATTTCCGTTCGTAAATCTGCATGGCATATTTGCGGGCGGAGTTAAGTCAGAAATCGATTAATAAATACACGTCAATATATAAACTTACAAAGAAAGAATGGCATGATGACAAAAGTTATTATTATATAGTAATAAATATTTTTCTATTTAATCCTTCATTAAAAATCGGGCAATATATTCCTGTATTAATCCTTCATAAAAAATCGGCCAATATATTCCTGTATTTTACTGTTGGTCTCGATCGTCTTTATAAGATCCGAAAAAAATACCGGTGCGTTCCGAATGTCATTCATATTGCACTAGTGGAAATATTAAAATATCTTGTATCTTACTGTTGGTCTCGAACGTCTTTATAATAACCCGAAAAAATACCGGCGCGTTCCGAATGTCATTCATATTGCACTAGTGCACATATTAAAATATTCTTCCTAGTGCAATATAGTAATGATATATGAAAAAATCATATCTTGACAGTATTAATAATACTTCTGAAGAAGAAATATTTATTACTATATAATAAAAGGGTTATTGCATGAATATTGTCCCTCGCAGTGTATCATATTGCACGCGCAATATGATATACTAGTACTGCTTTGGACAATATTCACCAATATTCATGCAATAGCCCTATAATATCACATAGCAATATATGAATATTATATGCTACGCTTACAAGAAATGTTTGAAGATACCAAAGGGGTAACCGGAAGCCGTAAATCGAGGACGAACAGACAACACAATGGCCAAAAGAAAAAGGGCCAAAGGAACAACAATATTCTTCAAAACACTACAAAAAAAAAGACTAAAGATTGAACAACATCAACAGTAAACATAATAAACAGTAATAATAATAAATAAAATACAGAAAAAGGAGAAAAAAACCCTCCTCCGATACCTCTAATATATCCTGAATGAAGTCAAAATGAAAAGATGCTACTGATACTGATAGGTCACAGCGTTTTTCGACTTATACCCAGAAGTTCCTTTATGAACTTTTTATTTCTATGTAATAATATTCCAGCAGCACCTGTATATTGAAGAATATGATTTCATTGATTGAACGTTTCTGCTAAAACGGAAGCTACTGAACCAAGGGCTCATAGTCGCTAAGTTGAAGTAATTACTTCGAAAGTTTTACTATCACCACCATGACTTGGTTAGCCGTTACGGAATAGCTACATGTAACAAATTACCACGGATATGTTCTGTTTGTCGTAATAACATTCACCTCCTTTCTTCATTCATGACTTGCCACCGGATGTATGACTAAAGTAACACACCGGGTACCACTATTTAAACAGGAATTGCTTACCCTTCCGGAGCACACAAGTTCGTTCCAGATGTTAGAGGACTATGTCTTTACATTTTTAGGTCTCCCAACCAATGTTTGGAGACTTATTGTTTTTGCTCCGTTTCTTCTTCTTATTATTATTATTATTCTCCTCCTCCTTTCTTTCTTTCCGTGGCACATGAACTTGTCCACGGCAGATCTCAGGAACTACAGGACAGAATTTCATGAAACTTGGTGGAGTTATAGATATATGTTTCTAGTTGGTCCTAAAGTTTTCAGCTTTGTGGTAAAGGGGGGGGTCAAAGTCATATTTTGAGGGGTTCAAAGGGGGTGGGGGTTACTATAGAATCCTATGGGAAAGTTGAAATTTCGTACTTTAATGTTGATAACTTCTAAATGGATAATGATAGAGACATAGAATTTGACATAGTGATAGGTCACCATTAGAGGAGTAATTCTGTGTTTTAAAAATTTTCGAGATGTCTGCCATTTTCAAAATGGCTGCCATAACACGGCATAAAAAATGGGCGGTAAAAATTCAACATTGTCCAAAATTTGATATGTGGGTAGATAATGATGGCCATTTTCAAAATGGCCACCACAATACCGCACAAATTCAACATTGTTCGATTGCAACGTCCTGAATTGATTCCCGACATCGAAAAATTTCTACCGGTCTCCATTTTCAAAATGGCCGCCACAATACGGCAAAAATTCAATATTGTCCGATATCATCAATATTTGATATGTGGGTAGATAAATGATGTCCCGAATTGATTCCCGACATTGAACAATTTCTACCGGTCGCCATTTTCAAAATGGTTGCCACAATACTGCAAAAATTCAACATTGTCCGATATCATCAAAATTTGATATATAGGTAGATAATGATGTCCCGAATTGATTCCCTACATTGAAAAATTTCTACCGGTCGACATTTTCAAAATGGCCGCCACAATACCGCACAAATTTAACATTGTCCGATTTTAACGCCATTTCATATGTGGGTAGATCATGATGTCCCGAATTGATTCCTGACATAGAAAAATGTCTACAGGTCTCCATTTTCAAAATGACCGCCACAATACCGTAAAAAATCAACATTGTTCGATTTCAAAGGTAGCTCTTAATTTATTTTTTAAACCGGTTGTCAGTGGCCGGCTTGGGAGACTTCATAATCGTTAGATTATAATCGTATCTTGCTTAGCTTTGTGCTGTTTTGTTTTATAAGGGATTCATGTATTACTTATGTGATTTGTATTGATTAACGTACGTATATGTGTGGCAAATACGACATCTAAATTAATATGGTTCTTGTCGCTTATCAAAAATACGATAGATGCCACTAGTAGACCTGTAACTGCTTACCCTTTAGGAGCACCTGGTTTCACTCACGCTTTTTAGGGGGAGGGTAGTGTTGCCCAATCGTTAGTTTTCTTTGTAATGTTTTGTGGATCATTGTTTGTTCTTTGGTCTCCTGTCCTGTCTGTTCTTCGATTTACGGTTTCTCATTACCGGTCTGATATGTTCTAACGTTTCCTATTGTGAGCACCAAGTTTATTAACTGAATGACATATGTTTACTTATTGGAAGCCATAAATGACATGTTATCTTCATCTTTGACAAGTCAACATAGTTCAGTACACATGGGTAAGTTTACCTAATATACAGTTTATACTGTATTTAACACGATACTCTCTATTGGAGTGTGGAAATGTAAAAGGTTCATAATAGGAATATATGTAATCTAGAGGCCAATCTACACTTGTCTTATTCCACAATGATTCTGTTATTGTGCATTAGGAATGTTGGGTCTAATACTGACCCTTGTCAATAAAGACCTATTGGAGACATACATATTGACCAGTTGCTTGCCCATGGTCGGTAATTGTCTCCGGGTACTCCTGCTTCTTCCATGACTAAAACTGGTCGCCATGATATAGCTGAAATATTGCTGAAAGTGGCGCTAAAACACAAAAAAATCAAAAAATCTAATCATGTTGACCAAGTATTCTTCTTCTTTGTCACTAAGCTTGTATCCGAAATAAAAACGTAAATATATTTATGTAAGTCGAAAACCAACTGATCTACTGTTCTTTTTAAATAAAGGTTACACTCTGGCTAGTATCGGTTCCTATGGTAGTATCTCAGTTGTAATTGGTAGATTCACCAGGTAAGTTATTGTTTTGGCTAGAGCGCTCGCTCCTACTTTGATGAATCATATATATATATATATATATATATATATATATATATATATATATATATGAGTAATTTGCACAAACCCTTGAATAGCGCATTGTTTCCTTGACAGGATTATTGTTTTCAAACAAGTTACTGAGGCAAGGGTTCTTAGTGGCTAAGTTGAAGCAGGGATTGACCACCATTCCGGTGCACTCGAGTTCATCTTATTTTTTGAGAATTTCTTGTTGTTCAATTTGTCCAACTATGTCTTGACATTTTTAGTTTAGTGTTGTACACTTCGTTTTCGTGAAATGATGTTCGTTTCGTCTTTAATCCTATTGGTTTTATAAGGGGTTCATGTATTACTTATGTTATTTGTATTGATTAGCGTATATTGGTGGTTAACACAATATCTAAATTAATGTGGTTCTTGTTGTTTATGAAAACACGATGGGTGCCACTAGTGGAGCAGGAACTCCTTGCTCTAGGAGTACCCGAGTTCACCCCCGGTTTCTAGCTGGGTTAGTATTGTTCGATCTTTAGTTTTCTTTTTATTGTTTTGTAGAGCAGTGTTTGTCCTTTCCGCATTCATGACTTATCACGTGATTTGTGGTAAGAAGAACACAGCGAGTGTCACTTGTGGGACAGGAACTGCCAACTCTTCTGGAGAACCTGAGTTCACTCTCGGTTTTTTTTTTTTTTGTTAATAATATTGTTTTATTATATATTAATAGCTATTTTTATTACAATAATATGTTTAATATTTTCCAGCATTTTAACACAAATTTGTAAAATATACACAAATACACTTACCTGTCCCGGATGTTATTTCTAAACTGACAAACTCTCATGTAAAATTATATTATGATGGCCATTTAGACTCTGCACTCAAATGTCGATAAAGAAACATTTAATATTTTATTACTTCCAATTTAATGTCAGTGGACGGAAAACGTCATCCATAATCTAGATTTAAATAAAAATCGAACCATATGACAAGTAAAGTATGTCATAAATCAGGTTTATTCTGCTATCATAACATTTGCTGTACAATAAAATTATGCAAATTAGTTTTTCCTCTTTAGTCCTAGTATACTTCATGCAGAGTGAACGGTAACAGTATAGCGCGGTCGTGACAGATGACATCCTTAATTTGAAACGACTGGATTATGACCGTTTGTGCTGTTTTCAATAAAAGTTATTTTTTGACTTTTTGACATTGCAAAATAACACAATAAACGTGCACTGTCGGTAAAAAGTAGAATGTATTTGCACTTGCTGCAAATCAGGCTAAAAAAGTTCACCAAAAGTTCGCAACTCTACCTGGTTCTAAGGCTGTACAAATATATTATATATTTTCCGACATTGCACATATATTGTATAGTCAACCACTTTTATACAACTGTTTTTTTCTTGTTATTAGAAATGTTTATTCTTTCAGATTTGAACAGAAGAAGGCAGTATGGAAGTGTATATTTTTGTAGTCTATTAATTGATACAAAATATAAACAAATATACAACACTCATTAGGTGATAATGATGCTATTTTATTTTTATTTAATTTGGTCAATATGATCATAAGGATCTTAATCCACAAAATGATTTAAACTAGACATGTTTTTCATTCAGTCTGATTTTTCATTCAGTCTGACTTTTCATTCAGTATGATTTTTCATTCAGTCTGATTTTCTTTACTCTCTAGATATAATATACATAATATATATATAAAAACACACATACAAATATAAACAGAATGTTATTAAAAGCCATTAAATGCTGTATTGATGAAAATTGCACAGTTTCATATTAAATATGTTCACCAAGTTGGGCAGCCAATTAAGTATTTAATAATTCTTTTAGAATTGCTATAAAGAGTTGCCTTCAAGTTTCTTGGTGACTTCCTTCACTTCCACTCCAGAATCAGACCACAGACTTATCACTGATCTTAAACTTTTGCCATCACGCATCAAATCAAGCGCCTTATTTATATTATCAAGCCCCATAGTGTGTGTAACAAATTCATCAATTAATATATCTTTCTTTACATAACTTTCCACTAATTTTGGTACATCCTCTTTTTCCTTTCCATTCTCCAAATATTGATCCCAACATCTGCTTCCCCATTGTGAAATCAAATGGTTTAGTTACCAGATCATCCGCTGATGGAGCAATCCCAATTACGATTGTCTTTCCCCAACCTTTGTGACATGATTCAAAAGCCGTTCTCATAATGTTAACGTTGCCAACACATTCAAATGCATAGTCCAGTCCTCCACCTGTCATTTCCATCAATACCTGCTGTAAAGGTTTCTCGTGGTCTTTTGGATTTATTCCTTCCGTCAACCCAAACTTTTTACCTAATTCAAGTTTATCTGGGTTGATGTCTATTCCTATAATGCAAGAGGCTCCTGCTTTTTTACACCCCATCACAACGGACAGACCTATAGGTCCTAGTCCCCACACAGCACAGGTTGTTCCAGGTTCGACCTTTGCTGTGTTGAGCGCAGCACCATATCCTGTAGCTATCCCACATCCCAGTAAACACATCTTGTCAAGAGAGGCAGATGGATCAATCTTAACGACTGACATTACAGATAGGACCGTATACTGACTAAAGGTGCTGCAACCCATCATGTAATATATTGGTTTTCGTTGCATGTAAAACGAGATGTCCCATCTAATAATACCCTATGGCATGCGTTTTTCCTAGAAATTCATCACAGATATTTGTTTTCCCACTTTTACAGCTTTTACATTTGTAACACTGTGGCAGGTACAATGGAATGATATGATCACCAACTTGCAAATCTGTGACACCTTCTCCTAAACTTTCAATGACACCTGCACCCTCATGCCCCAAAATAATTGGCATACGGCATGGATTATTGCCATTCAGAAGGTGGAGATCACTGTGGCATACACCTGTGTATAAAATCTTAACTCGTACTTCTCCCGCTTTAGGTGGCGCCACCTCCACCGTTTCTAAGGACAATGGCTTGTTGACTTCCCAACATACTGCAGCTTTACATTGTATCGGCTTTCCAGCAGTGTCGCTCATTTTCACGTGCAAATAGGCGTATACTTTCCTTGTTCTGGATATTAACCTCAAGTCTGTTCACCGATAATCCCGGTTTTTAGTGGGGTTCGTGTTGCTATATTTTTAGTTTTCTGTGAAGAATTTTGTTGAGCATTGGTTGCCCCTTTCCCCTTTTCTTTTGACCATTGTATTGTATGGTCGTCGGTTTACGGCTCCTTCTTACTCCTTTGGTATCTTCAAACTGTTCTTGATGTGTATTTCAGAGATGCGGTTTCGCACTAAATCTTTCATGTAGTTTAAGCATATTTTATTAATAAATTCAACATAGCAATACATACAATAGTGAACTATATATGATACATAATACAAGCTAGTCAATAGGATAAATGTTTCGTTTGATAAATGATCTTCAACTTCCCACAAACCACATCAGTGACGTTATGGTTAGCCTGCTCGCTTCGAGTGCGGTAGATCGTGGGTTCGAGCCCCGGTCGGGTCAAACCAAAGACCGAGTGGAGCTACATGGCTACCCGCGGACTGTTGTTTCAGTGAGGTAGCACTATGCAACTCCAACTCAGCATGTTGATCAAAAACAAAGCGGACCACATCATCGTCTCATTGAAAATTAACTTGTTCTCGCCATAATATAGCTGAAAAATTGCTGAATTGGCGTTAGACAACAATCACTCACTCAACTTCTCAAAATGGTAAATAATGCTTTTTATTCTTTATCACCTTAATTAACCTTGATTTATTAGCCTTAATATTGTCAAATCTGTCAATACAATATACAAACTTTCATTGCACCAATACGACAAAAACCAGCCCTATACGGATATTTTCTGTATTGGCCCGATTCCGGTCGGTCCAATAACAGCTAGATCGGAATCTGCTAGACGTTTCGACAATCGCAAGGAAAAGTCCCGAGAGATGTCAGTCGTCTGCTGAAGTTGAAAATGAAGAGACGCAGACCAAACAGAGAGTTGAAAAACTCTGAAGATGTGCAGGAAGCACTTATTGAAGGTTATTTTAGATACAACGAATGGAAGCAGATGATATATTAATGAATATATTTGAAATTGAAAGCGCAAATTACGAGTGCGTTGAACTTGATCTGCTGAACTTACCCAGAGATTTGTCAACAAACCTGAACGAGGATTCCAACAATCAGAAAGAAAATGTCGTACCAAACAAAAGGTTTCGTATGGTAATAGATGAAGAAACTGATGTTTTTCTTAGAGGAAAATTAAAATAAAACCACTAAGACAAAGACAAAAAGTGACATGAAAGTGATCACTGACCTTTTCACTTCTATTTGTATTGGTGAGAAAAGAGCACCGGGATAGATACCCCCCAGAAAATTGACAGTATTATGGCTAGATTCTTCCTGGTTGTACTTAAAAAGGATGGTACTGAATATGAACCAGATTCTATGGGTTCCATGTACAACAGCCTTGACAAACACTTGAGACATGAAATCTCCAATCAGGTATGCACTGACATTTTTGTCATTCAAAATAGTAAAGATTCATCATAAATTTGCCCGATATTTATAGGATAAGGTATGAAAAATATGGGAGAAACCCAAGTTGAATAATGAAAAGATATGGAAAATACAGAAGAAAAGTAAGTTGAATAGTGAAAAGATATGGAAAATACAGAAGAAAAGTAAGTTGAATAGTGAAAAAATATGGAAAATACAGATGAAAGGTAAGTTGAATAGTGAAAAGATAGGGAAAATATGGAAGAAAAGTAAGCTGAATAGTGAAAAGATATGGAAAACATGGAAGAAAGGAAAGTTGAATAGTGAAAAGATATGGAAAATACAGAAGAAAGGCAAGTTGAATAGTGAAAAGATTTGGAAAATACAGAAGAAAAGTAAGTTGAAAAGTGAAATATAGGGAAAAAAGTACAGGAAAATGAAATGTTTTATAACTTCATGTACTAGAAAAACAACTAACTGATATTTCAAGCGTTGTATTTCAAATGTTGCGGTTTGAAAAAGTACGGGAATAAAGTACGGGAAAAAGAAATGTTTTATTACGTCATGTACTAGAAAAGCAAGTAACGTTGCATTTCAAACGTTGCGGTTTTAAAAAACACGGGAAAAATGAAATGTTTTATAGCGTCATGTACTAGAAAAACAACTAACTGATATTTTAAACGTTGCGGTTTGAAAAAGTACGCTAAAAAGTACGGGAAAATAAAATGTTTTATAACGTCATGTACTAGAAAAGCAAGTAACGTTGCATTTCAAAAGTTGCAGTTTGAAAAAGTAGGGGAAAAGGTACGGGAAAATGAAATGTTTTATAACGTCATGTACTAGAAAAGCAAGTAACGTTGCATTTCAAACGTTGCGGTTTGAAAAAGTACGGGAAAATGAAATGCTTTATAACGTCATGTACTAGAAAGTACGTTGAATAGTGAAATGATAAGGAAAATACAGAAGAAAAGTAAGTTGAATAGTGAAAAGACATGGAAATTATGGAAGAAAAGTAAGTTGAATAGTGAAAAGTTTGGAAAATACAGAAGTTGAATAGTGAAAAGATAGGGAAAATATGGAAGAAAGTAAAGTTGAATAGTGAAATGATTTGGAAAATATGGAAGAAAGGTAGGCTGAATTGTGAAATGATATGGAAAATATGGAAGAAAGGCAAGTTCAATAGTGATAAGATATGGAAAAATATGGAAGAAAGGCAAGTCGAATTGTGAAAAGATATGGCAAATACAGAAAAAAGGTAAGTTGAATAGTGAAAAGATATGGAAATTATGGAAGAAAAGTAAGTTGAATAGTGAAAAGATATGGAAAATACAGAAGAAAAGTAAGTTGAATAGTGAAAAGATATGGGAATTATGGAAGAAATTCGCCATACACGTCTACCCCAGAGCAGCAGCTGCAGCTGCTGCTGCTGCCGCCGCCGCCGCCGCAGCAACAGTAGCGTTGAAATTCTACCTAAAACACCAAAAACGACAAAATCTCACACAATGCGAAACACATTATGAAAATATCAGACATTAACGTAAACATCTGTAAAGAAGTAAGTTCTTTGGATTGTCAGGTGACCAATGTCATATAAAACTATATTAAACATATAAATTTAATGAACAAAACATAAGAAAAATAAACACAAAACAAATGATATATGGAATGAAATGTACACAATATTACAAGATTCACAACACTGAACATAAACGATATTCATTCAAAACACTGAACAAAAATAATACATATATAAACGATATGCATTTCACAGCCGGAGACATACCATCCTGCACGCACGCATTCCTGGTACTGTAGAAATTCACTAATTGGACTGGGTTGTTCCCCTTGGATAATTTATAAATACGGACGAATTAATTTCACATAAATGTAGATTCTAAATTGATGACGAGGACACTAGATGATCAATATATCGCTTCACTATTGTATCCAGCGAACCGTGACTAATATGACTGCATAAATATAATGTGTTCAGCACGGACTTCTCGGGTTGTAATTACGGACTCTATAAAACTCCAAATTTATGACGGCATTTAACGATAATAATATCACCGATGCTGGGCGTTGTGAAATCAATTTATATTACGAATTTAGTTTGTTACATATATTTTCATTGGTTCTTCAGCCCTGAATGTCAGCATATATTCGGAAAACAGATGGGGTATATATTTCAGTCCCCAAAAAAGATTAAAACACCATGGACGACAACACATTACGCTTCACTGAATCAATGTTATAATACGGAATAATAAATGTATTTTTACCAAATTAAATGCTGTTTTTATACTCAAAACGGCTGCATGAACAAAAAAATATTACAACGGTTAATTCCGTCACAAATACCTGATCGATTCAGCAAACTCCTATGTTCCACGGCTGTACCATAACAAATAAACAAAACGTTGAGCCTTGAAAACTTTCGACGTCATGGGGCCACACCAAGGTTTTATTTACATGTAGTTAACATTTAAATTATTCAAACTGTTTCGCAAACCCGTTGTTTTGTTATGTGATATATTAATGTTATATTTATAAAGTTTATAAAATTTACTACATATGAAACTGTAATGATTTAGAAATTTAGTACAGTATTTTCCTTCATGAGACACCCTATACATGAAATATGACGCGACACATATTTTGACGTCATTGAAGAATGACGTCAAAGGTACGGAAACGAACATCTAGAGATACGAAAAATGAAAATAAAAGAGGCAAATTTATTTAATACAGTTGTATTTAAAAGAAAAGGTTAAATCCGTAATATATCTGTTATTCAGCTATCAGACAGGGATTATAGATCAAAGCCGGGAATGTCACATTATATACCCTGTCTGATAGCTGAATAACATATAATGTACACCAAAACCGGTACCATTTCAACAGACACCATTTACACCGACAGCAAACTTTCTACACGCACACCAAAAACCAGGCATAAAAACCCCTGTAAAATAGATATTGAACCCACGCATTACTTACATTGTCTAAACATTTGCATAATATGTTAATTGTCCGGATATTCTGGACCGCGATCAAGAAATAACATCTCGACAGCAAAATTTACCATAATTAACCATAAATAAAGCAAAAAGACTTACCTGAGTGTAATGAACCTTAGCCTATGAATATCCATGTCCTGAATTTGACAATTGTAATAGTCAAACTGACTGTTCCTCACTTTGCTTAAACACAAAGAGTGTGCTTCACTCAAAATTCATGTGCCGACTGACTTTCAACTCACCTTGTTTAAATCTCATGGGTAACCGTACCACGTGATAAACTATCGGTTTGTTTGACTTTTCTATCGGTGTTAGTGGAAAATATAACCATACTAAATTATCCAATATATAATATATTAATACATAATCCAAGTTCGTTACAAACGTCCCTTTCCTAATGATTAAAGACCATTTAGTCCGACCAGCCAAACGAACTTCAAAAAAATATCTGAAATTACAAAGTAAATAAGGTTAAAATAAAACTCCGTAAACATATCATCACACTCAAATGTGAAAATATAAACAAATGTAAATGTAGCACTCAGGGGATAGCTAAATATCATCACATCTAGAAAATACATCTGCAACAATGTTCGTCTTGCCTGCAATGTAATAAATAGTAAAACTGAATTCCTGAAGTGTCAAACTCCAACGCAGTAGCCGCTGATTACTGGTTTTCATCTTATGTAGCCATTGTAAAGGGGCATGATCAGTGTTAATAGTGAACTCTTTACCCGCAAGAACATTTCTCAGTGTTTTTACCTCCCAAACAATGGCAAAACACTCCTTTTCTACCACTGCATAGTTGCATTCAGCTCCGGACAGCTTCTTACTGATAAACAAAATCGGCTGTCGCCCATCGTCGAACTCTTGCTCAATCACAGCTTCCATACCCTTTCCTGATGCATCAGTCTGCAAAATAAACTTCTTTGAAAAATCTGGACTCCGTAAAACAGAGTCACTACAAATACAATCCTTCAATTTGTCAGATGCTTTCTGTGTTGTATCTGACCACTTATCTTTGTTTGGTGCGTTTTTCTTTGCGAGGTCAGATAAAGGTACTGATATGTCTGAAAACTGTGGTATGAACTTTCTATGAAAACCTATAAGACCTAGAAATGACCGAATTTGTTTCTTTGTAATAGGAACAGGAAACTATCGAATAGCAGAAACCTTGTCTCGAACAGGTTTAATGTTACCACTTCCTGCAATGTGACCTAAAAATTCTAGCTCTCCGTATCCGGCAAAACACTTACTTGGTTTGACAACGAGCTTTGCCTCTCTTAAGAATTGAAATATTGCTTTCAGGTGTTCAACATGAAACTCCCATGTATCGCTAAAAATACCTATATCATCAATAAATGAATCTGCAAATTCATCGAACCCTTCTAAGACTTTGTCAATCATACGGACGAAAGTGGCCCCTGAATTGATCATTCCAAATGGCATCACAGTGAACTGATAGTGCCCAAAAGGAGTAATAAAGGCACTTTTTCGTCTACTTTCTAAATCGAGAGGGACCTGCCAGTACCCTTTTGTTAAGTCCAGCTTACTTATGTACCTCGCTTTACTAACCTTATTTAGTACCTCATCCTTGCGAGGCATCGATACAGGATCGAAAATAGTCTGTTTGTTTAAATCACGGAAATCTAAACATATGCGGAGAGATTCATCTTTTTTTTTAATTAAAGCAATAAGGGCTGCGTAAGGGCTATCAGAAAGTTCAACTATACCAGCTTTCAACATGTCGTCAATCTCTTTCTTGACTTTGTCTCTAAGTGCGTATGGTATCGGATAAGCCCGTTTATATACTGGCTCTTCTGTTCTAGTAACTACTTTATGCTCTATGATATTTGTTACCTGAGGTACATCACTAAATATGTCATCGTATTCTACCATGAGTTCTTTGAGCTGTTTTCTCTCATCAGACGTCAACTCTGGTGATATATGGACGTCATCTACATTTTCTTTTCTTTGTAAAGCAGGAGAAATAGCTGGATTCATCTCACTGTCGTCTGTACCTTCATCTGTGCTAAGACCTGAAATTACGTTCAAGCACGCAGCAATATCTGTTTGAACATCATTATCCTTATCCTTTTCTACCCTTTCATGCCATACCTTTAGCATGTTAACGTGAACAACTTTTTCTTTTCCTCCTCTAACTTAGACTTTGTAGTCAACTGGACTAACTTTGTCGGTTACAACAAACGGTCCTTTCCAACTAGCTAATAGTTTGGATGTATGTGTAGGCAGTAATATAAGTACTTTTTGACCAACTTCTAACTTCCTATCACTTGCTTTTCTATCATAGTACAGTGTTTGTTTCTGTTTTGTTTGTTTCTCATTCTCGGTGGCAAGTTCTGCCATTGTTTTCATCTTTTCTCGTGTGTCTTAATACAGTATTTTGACATGTACTCGTTTCTTTCCATTCCTCTTTAAGAACTGCTAGAGGACCTCTAATATGCCTGCCATATAATAGTTCAAATGGCGAAAACCCGGTGCTCTCATTTGGCACTTCTCTGTATGCGAATAGCAAGTACGGAATATATTCGTCTTATGTTTAAGGCTTCGAATTTGCATATGCTTTCAACATTTTCTTCAGTACACATTAAACTTTTCACAAAGTCCATTACACATAGCATGGAAAGGGCTGGTGCGTAACCTACTTATTTGTAATAATCTACATACCTCCCGCATTAACTCCGACATGAAGTTGCTCCCTTGGTCAGTCAGCATTTCGTTAGGTATTCCCACCCTAGAAAATAAACTAATCAAAGCATTGGAAACTGTGCTAGCTTCTTGGTCTCTCAATGCAATTGCTTCTGGATATTTAGTAGCATAATCGACACAAACCAAAATAAAACGATTTTTACTGTCTGTCATAGGCAAAGGGCCAACAAAATCTAAAGCAATGCGCTGAAATGGCTCGTCCATAGGTGGTATACTAATTGCTGTACCTATCTGGAAATCAGGACAAGATCTACAGTACTCTGATATATCATTAAATATACCTGGCCAGAAAAAATGTTGCATAATTATATCTCTTGTCTTTTTATTTCCAAGATGACCAGCTAACGGAATGTCATGCCCTAACTTAAGTATCATGTCTTTTAATTGCCTTGGTAACACAATCTGGTGAATACTTTCACCACTTGGCTTACTGTACACTCTATACAATAAATCGGACAAATAAACAAAGTATGATGACTGATTATCATTGTGTTCTTCACTAACATACGATCTTACCTTATCTAAAGTTGTGTCTGTCTTCTGTAAGTCTATCAGCTGTTTTCTGTCACAAATCTTGAATTCTTGAGATATATCTGAAAAATCTATATGATGAGTTATGGATGTATCATTACTAAACCTTTCTGTGGTCTCGTCTATTTTCTTATCTGCTTCATCTCGCTTCTTCTTTCTAGATCGAGTCTCAACTGCATTAAAAGGAACTGGGTCTTCTGAAACAAACATATCGCTAATATCTCTACCTCTAGTCACAGGAACCTTTTCAATACTATGTGGCACAGATGTATTCACATAGTTATCTACTACAAGATCTGCAAACGGTGTATCTAAAATCAGTCCTACAATGTCCCCTGAAATAAAAGGAGGAGACACATTAATGTACACCTCAAGACACTGCTTTACTGTACCATCCGTTAAGCATATATCTCTAGCATGACCTGTCAAATGATCAGTGTTAGTAAGCTTATTGTGAACAAATACAGTAGAACATCCTGTATCTCTTAAAACAGAAACATCATCGTTACTAATCTTACCTTCAACAATATCAAGTCCATGCACTTGTACTTTATCGCCATTACACGAGATACCTGGTAATTTTACAGTTACACCACTATTATAGCCATCAACAGTATGTTCATGCTGAGTTTGTATGCATAAGCCAACCTTACCTTGTTTATGTCCACTCTCTGCTGGCTTCTTTGGCTTTGAAGGACAATCGTTGCAATATGTCCTGCTTTCTGACAAATAAAACAAATTCTAGTCTCTGCTTGGTTTTCTTTGCACTGAAAACTCTTACCTGGATGTTTTGGTTGGTCTGGTTTACTTACATGTTCATTCTTGTGGGCTTGCTGAAACGCTTCTACTTTTTCAATCAGCTCATCTACAGTTTTTGGCTTCTGTTCTTTTATCCAAAGTTTTAACTCTTTACTACAACTTACCATTAACTGTTCTCTTGCAACTAAATCTGCAAATTTTGCAAAATGATTACCTATCTCTTCGCGTTCTAACCAATGCCTTAGAAAACCAACTAATCGAACAGCAAATTCCTTAAATGATTCACCTGAAAGCTGACTGGAGTTTCTGAAATTTTCCCTATATGCCTCAGCAGTAAGCTCATATCTAGACAAAATAGCAGTTTTAATTTCGTCATAATTTCTACTGTCCTCGTCTGGCAATCTAGAAAATGCTTCTAAATAAGGGTAATAACAAAATTACCGAACTCCGAACAATCTTACAAAGGGAAAGTCAAAACTCATAAGTATATAAACAGACAAAATCAGTCAACAACCGGAAAACTGAAAACCGTAATGACCCTGACTTGGTAAAGGCATTTCTAAAGAAATGGTGGGTTGAATCAGATTTTAAAGCGCCAAACCTCCCGCTTTCCCACAAAGTAGAGGGACTAATCTAAGGGCCCACTCAAGCTTGGGTATTTTATGAAGTACTGCTAACTTTTGAAATGACTTCATTAACACATCTTGGTCTTGACCTTCATGAAATTTGGGAAGTTTTAACTTCAAATTGGGAGTAGAATGAAATTGAACATTACCATGAACTAATTCTTTCTCTCTAAGTTCTAACTCTCTTAATGTTACCTCTCATTCAATTTCTACTTTTCTCATCTCTCTCTCAGCTGCTCTTTCTTCCCTCTCTGTAGCCTGCATATTCTTTATCAATTCTAGGCATACCTCTAACTTTTCACCCTTGTCTAACAACTCTGATACCTACTTTGGCAATCCACTAGCCATGCTATGCAATGCAAAATACAAAATACACAAAAATAAAAAAACAAATATAAATGACAAATAATCATCAATAATATATGTCAAAATAACTGTTCTTGTCAACCTTGATATCTAACTATTGGCACAGTGACAATCCCATCGCTGCCACCATTGTAAAGAAGTAAGTTCTATGGATTGTCAGGTGGCCAATGTCATATAAAACTATATTAAACATATAAATTTAATGAACAAAACATAAGAAAAATAAACACAAAACAAATGATATATGGAATGAAATGTACACAATATTACAAGATTCACAACACTGAACATAAACGATATTCATTCAAAACACTGAACAAATATAATACATATATAAACGATATGCATTTTACAGCCGGAGACATACCACCCTGCACGCACACATTCCTAGTACTGTAGAAATTCACTAATTGGACTGGGTTGTTCCCCTTGGATAATTTATAAATACGGACGAATTAATTTCGCATAAATGTAGATTCTAAATTGATGACGAGGACACTAGATGATCAATATATCGCTTCACTATTGTATCCAGCGAACCGTGACTAATATGACTGCATAAATATAATGTGTTCAGCACGGACTTCTCGGGTTGTAATTACGGACTCTAAAACTCCAAATTTATGACGGCATTTAACGATAATAATATCACCGATGCTGGGCGTTGTGACATCAATTTATGTATACCAAAACCGGTACCATTTCAACACAGACACCATTTACACCGACAGCAAACTTTGCAACACGCACACCAACACCCAGGCAAAAAAAAACCCTGTAGAATAGATATTGAACCCACGCATTACTTACATTGTCTAAACATTTGCATAATATGTTAATTGTCCGGATATTCTGGACCGCGAGCAAGAAATAACATCTCAACAGCAAAATTTACCATAATTAACCATAAATAAAGCAAAAAGACTTACCTGAGTGTAATGAACCTTAGTCTATGGATATCCATGTCCTGAATTTGACAATTGTAATACTCAAACTGACTGTTCCCCACTTTACTTAAACACAAAGAGTGTGCTTCACTCAAAATTCATGTGCCGACTGACTTTCAACTCACCTTGTTTAAATCTCATGGGTAACCGTACCACGTGATAAACTATCGGTCTGTTTGACTTTTCTATCGGTGCTAGTGGAAAATATAACCATACTAAATTATCCAATATATAATATATTAATACATAATACAAGTTCGTTTCACATCTATAGCAAAACTGCAACAAGTCAACAAAATAGTGATTAAAATGTTGAATAAATACGAAAAAAAAAGAAACGTCGCTATAGATAGAAAGTAGACGAAAAAATATTGCAAAAACGAACAATTAATGAATAAAACGTTAAAAGATCTCTGAAAATATAACAAAAATGCAACAAAAAAAAACAACTAATTTTGGCCCGAGACCCAAAATCCCATGGCCTGGTGACCTAATGGGTGATCAAATGTACCATTTCATTCATTTGACTCTTATGTTATTTAGTACCCCCACAGTGGTAGACGTGATAGACTACTTGGAGTACATATCGAACATATCCGAAAACAACAAACTTTTGTGTAATTATTGAAGGCGCTAATAAAATGGCGGAACAGGTGGAGATAACCAGTGAAAGGGCTAAAAAACGGTAAATAGTACACAGACGTCCTAGAAAACACCCCAAAGACACTTCCAATCGCGCATATGCGCTTGCATATTTTCCAAGGGAACCCTACGGGGTCACGTTTGATTACGTCATTTCGGGTCAAAAGGCCCCCACTAGGGCGGATATTGCGGAACTTCCGGTGCACCCTTCCAAGGGAACTATAGTAAGAACAAAAGAGCGGGAACCGATTGAGCATGCACAGAACACACTTTCGGTCAGGGCCTCTTCCGGTGACGTCAGACACGGTCATGGCCGTTTACGGTCACGTGACTTCCGGTGACGTCACTTCCAGTAGATCCACCCTTCGATCCACCAGAAATGCGACTTGAACCGTGCTGATATACTACTCTTGGTATTAATTAATAATAACCGAAGATTGTTCCCAATATCTTCATTTGTCCCCCTTTTTCTATGTCACAGAAACATTGGAAGAAGTTCAGATGACCTGTACTTTGAGCTTAGAAAATCTTGAAAGAAAAACTGAGCTTTGTATATCATGGACATTCAGCATTTCAATATGATAAGAGCTTGTGGTTCCTATCATGATTTTCATATTTGTCGTATCACAATCCAATCTGTTCGGCGATTTCTGATAGTATTTTCTTAAACTTTAAACCAGAAAGCATTATTGGACCTAGCAGCAAATTTGAATTTCCAAACAGGACAACAACATTAAATTTTGTGAAGTACCACAAACATGTAATAAGCATCATGTCCAGCTTAGTTCAAATTAGACAAAGTGCGGGTAACAATGTAACTGTTTAACTCCACTTATGTCAATATTTCAGTTAGATATTGGCGGTCATTGTTTTGTGGGGGAAACAGGAGTATCGAAGAAACCCACAACTTACTGCAAGTAAATGGCAAGCTTTACCACATAGAACGGCACCGAATGCACCCGCAACTGGTGGGAATCGAGCTAAAAAGACATATATATCTATGTGTACCTGGTTTGTTTTTAATATTTTATAATACACTATATATATATTTGTTCATTTAAATGAAGTAAGTAATATTTTGAAATTTTTAAAACTCTGCTCATTAATAGGAGGGACAAAATTGTGCAGCAAAGCTTAATGATTCTATCTTAAATAAACAATACAAAAATACAAATTATTGGAATACTGAATACAATTTTTACGATATTTGGTTGATTTATAAAATATGAACTTAAACTCCTACAAAGTAAATAAATGCTGGTAGTTGTTAATTACGTCTATATTATGATTAATTGTTGGTATCTTTAGAATGTCAAAAATTCATTAAAAAATTAATTAATTTGTTTATTTTTTATTATATAATTTATTATTGCTTTTAGTAGATTCAATAGGTGGGAGATAACTCCAATATAAAACTGTGTAAATTAGATATGTGTTTATTACTGAATATTGCAGTTGTAAAGATTGGCATAGAAATACAGACAATTTTTTTTTAATTAATGGGTGCATGGTTAGTAAATAACCAAACAGAACGAACAACTCCAAGGATATTGATACCGTTTTCATTGATACATTGTTTTTATTGAATATCTATACTATCACCTACGCAATGTAATTTAAAGATTGTTATTGTAACATTTGTAAACAGTAATAGTAATGAGATCTTTTTATCTGAGCTGACCTTCACAACTGTAATACTATACACAATGCTATTTGAAAGTACCCGAAGCATGCTATGTTTTGATAAAGAATTAGTTCGGTATTATCCGTTTGTTTGTTTTCATTCCATTATTGACGAGAGGTCTAACCGAGTAGTTATCACTGTGGGATTTAACTACACATTTAAAAAAAAACGTTTTGTTAATCAAAAACAGCTTTGAAAGGTAGTACTTCAGCAAATTAACTTGAAAACTCCCTATTGTTTACCACTTCTACGTGATTAAATGTTCATTGAAATCCTTACTATGCGCAAAATCATTACTGTCAAAATATAAAACAGTGACGTGGAAGGCACAATAGTAATTATATACGAATCAATGCGATAAACTGTAAACAATATGTCAGTTAAATCGTGGGGTTCAGTTTTAATTACTGTAGGAAACTAGAGAACACACAGAAAAACACAGAACTGCAACCTCACCGACATACTTTATTATCATCATCAGTTGTATCAGGGAAAACACTTTCTCAATTATAGACATTAAAGCATATGTAAATAGTGAAATATTACAAGTTCCCAAGTGTCACCTCCTTAATAAGTTGTGGATAAAACAAACCAAAGGTTTGCAAAATCGGAAGGCAACACAAGTGGGAAGAAGAACCAGATTCTAAGTCAGTTTTTGTTTGAGTTACCTCCCCTACATCATTGCTTATCTGTGGTTAATCTTCATAATTGTTTACTAATATCTCCTTGAATAATGCATATACTGGATGTAACTTGCTTGATTGTTTATTCTGTATTAAATTTAATTTGCTTTGATGTGTATGATTATACAGGTCTTTGCGGCATGCTTTGGATGCATTATTAGATAATTATATTCCTTTGTACCCAGGCTCTGCACACGGTATACATTGTAATTTGCTTTGACTGTCAGGAAGTTACAGTTACTGTTATATATATTTTATATAAGCTTTGTAATACTATTATGAGTGTTTGCATTACTTAGTATATGCATCTGCTATATGAACCCAAATTGATTATTTCGTACGAATACGTTCGGGTGTGGGGTAATATCGAGACATCTAAATAATTTTACACTTTCCAGACGTTGATACTTACACACATTTATTTTACATGTCTGCATTAAGCAGATGCAATGGTTGTAAAAGCAATTTTACCAGATTAGAAAAACAATAAATCCTAAATGTATGACCATTGCCGACATTAACTATAGACAGTGTGTGATAAATTTCAGCAAAAGAGATTTCATGGAAGCATGAAATGAAATAACAGAACACTAAAAGTAAGCTGTATATCGTATAATTGATATCTTAAATTTTCCGGTGACAGGGTCAAAAGTACATGAAATGCTATGTAAATATTCCCGATAAACCATCTGTGTAATAAAACAAGTAGAAAATAAACATATATATGACTAAATGGGAAAACACTTATACCACAAATCAAAAATACAACCAGCCACACTAGAAAGAACATGACAAATTAGAAGAATTATATTCTAAGCAAGCACAATTTTAATAATTGCGAAAGCACATCTTTCTTTTTTTTCCCTTTTTTTTTTAATTCCAAAGACCCAGGAATCACAGGAATAATTATACATGCATGGCATATCTCCAATCCTAGGCTCAAACTGATGATGAACGCAAGTGAGGGAGTGTGATATTTATTTTACGGAGGCTCCCCATGGGAACTTGTAATAGTTATTTAACTAGCAGACACTACGGTCCCGTGCAATGAAATATTTACCTTGACATGCGAAATACTGGTAACCTATTTCAAACAGAACAAATGAATTAAATAACAGTGGATTTTCGGTATTATACATATTGATATCACTAATAATAAAGTGAATGTTGGTTGAGGCGAGGTTTATATCTCCATTACAAGGGTACTTTGTGCAAGGTATATATCTCCATGAAAAAGGCTGCATGTTATAGGTTTATATCTTCATGACCCGGCTGCTACTCTGTGCTATGTTTATATCTCCATAAGGAGAATACTCTGTGCTAGGTTTACATTTTCATGAAAAGGCTACTCTGTGCAAGGTACATATTTCCATGAAAAGATTACTATGTGTTAGGTTATTATCTCCATGAAAAGGCTACTATGTGTTAGGTTATTATCTCCGTGAAAAGGCTACTATGTGTTAGGTTTATATCACAATGACATGGATACTCTGTACTTGGCTTATTTGTCCATGATTTGCCAACTGTATGCTAGGTTTTTATCTCCATGATATGAATACTTTATGCTAGGTTTACATCCCCATGGCATGGCTGCTCTGTGTTTATTTAGTTTATAACAATTTTATTTGCTCATAGAGACAAAAAGGATAAGACACAAGTTGTACCAACTTATGAAATCTTCTCCTTGGAATTACATAACAAATATAACACATATACATATGAAAAAGAGCATGTACATTAATGAAAGTATACCAGTAACAATTACACATGTAAAAGAGAAGAGAAAAACAGTGTAAAAAGGGGGGAAAGGGAGCTTTGTGTGGACACGATGATCATGTTGGATATATGTATAACTTTATACAATGAGGAATCGCTTAGATCTTCTAATAAACTTGCAAACTTTTTTAAAAATTAAACAGTTATTTTCATAAGTTAGATTTTGGTTTCCTCTAGTTAGTAAAGCAAGATCGATTTTTATTCTAAGTCAATATACGCAAATTAACAGATCCCTCCTAATATCGGTGTATTTACTACATTCAAAGAAGAAATGAAATGCATCTTCTCGAGGAACACCACAAGCACAATTTGGACTAGATACTATATTTGACTTAAATAAATCGTTGTTCAAGAAAGAAGCTGAACATCGAAGTTGTGTTTAATATCACATTTAAATTCCGTGGACCATACATGAAATGTCTTGGAACAATATTTATTTCATTTGCATTGTTTAGTAATGCACGTTTGAATTTTAATGGGGTGTCAAGATTACGGACAGAGTTTTCAAGTTTATTCCATTCTCTAACAGAAGAAGGAATAAATGATGAATTCGTTGAAGAAAGTCTACAAAAAGGGACTATTAGATCGCTGCCATTACGTAATGGGTATATTGTTGTACTCTGAATAGTGGGGGGAATTAAATCATGCAGATATTGCGGTGCTAGACCGTTGTACATCTTATAAAACAATTGAAGTTTTCTTCTGTGACGCCTACTATGTAATGGTTCCCAGTCAATTTCGAAATTTAAAGAATCAGTCTTTGTAAATATGGGCAATCCAGTTACAATTCTGGCAGCTTCTAACTGTATTTTTTCTAATTTGTTTGAATGTCACGTACCACAGTTATCCCAAACTTCACACGCGTATTCAAAGATGGGACGAATATAAACTAAATACATTTTTTCTAAGCTTTGTCTATTCATATTAAATTTTAATTTTCGTAATACTCCTAAATGCTTGCTTATAGTTTTGGCAATATTTTCTACGTGCTCACTCCACATTGCGTCATGAGATAATGTTACACCTAAATGTTTGTGACTGGAGATATTGGATATTAATTCACCGTTAAATGAAAAATTTAAATTATTGGATAAATTCATATTGGAACAGATCCTTATTTCCGTTTTGTCTGGATTAAATGACATGAGCCATTTTCCAGACCAAGTACTAAGTTTATTCAGGTCATGATTTATAGCTAATTTCAAAGTATCAGGATTGGAACTTGAATACCCCAAGGATCATTTTAGGATGTATCATCAGCAAATAACCTAGTTAAAGAAAGAAGTTGTTCACCAATATCGTTTATATTTATGAGGAATAATAGGGGACCAAGCACAGATATTTGAGGTACACCAGCAGAAACATTAGACAATGATGACGACAAATCTCTGATGACTACTTTTTGTTTTCTTTCATGAAGATAATCTTTAAACCATGATAGTAGATGTCCTTTTATTCCATATGAATTCATTTTATGTATAAAGCTATTGAAAAATCACAAAATACACAACAATTAAATTCTTTGTTTTTTTAGTGAATTTAAAGTAGTGTTATATTATTCAATTAATTGATGAACAATTGAGTGTTTGGGTAAACTACCTTCTCCATAACTTTTCCTACACAGCTTATAAGGGATATGGGTCGGTAATTAGAGGGTAAGGAGGAATCTCCCTTTTTGAATATGGCAATTACATGAGCTATTTTCCATGCGGATGGATATTTACCTTGAGCCAAAGATTTATTGCATATAATTCTAAGTGGTTTTGCTATTTTTTCTGGTGACATTTTTAGCATTTTATGACTGATACGGTCAGGACCGAAAGCTTTTTGAGGATCAAGAGTATGCAGTATGTCTTTTATTTCATTCTCTCGTATTTGAATATCACTAATAATATTATCTGGTCTATTCTAAATTTCGAGAAGGTCTTTATTTTCTTCGTTTAATTTAGATATTAGAGTGAAATATTTATTCAATAATTCACATTCGCTAGGGTCGTCATATACAATATCGTCAAAATGTTTATCATTAAGTGTGTTTTGGTGTGGTGGAATATAATTCTTCCCCTTGTTTAATTTTATTAACACTTTCATTATTTTCCAATAGGTTTTAGAATTTGAATTATCGAGTAAACAATTGTCTATGTTATTTTCAAAATTTTCCCTAGTAATTTTTTTTCATATTATTTACTTTATTTCTTTGCTTTCTCAATTTCGTTATATCACTTTCTCTATTGTGTTTTAACACTTTTTTTTCGTATTCTGTCGCGAATTCGAATTTCCTTTCTTAATGTATTGTTGAACCATTGTATTGTATTGTCATTTTCTAGTATTATTATTTCCTTAGTAGCACACTATGTATACGGTGTCCTCTGTAAAATGTTACTTCGTGTTGCGGTGTGCTGTTACTTCTTTTTTGTGTGCAACACATGGCAGATGCAATTCACACAACAGAACAAACAGGTAAGAATGCTTACCATGTTACACAATTTCATCCAATAACAGTTAATCACATTTGTTTCAGATATATTTCTTGTCATATTGATAATAAAAAATCTATATACAAACTTTTGTTTACAACAATAGCTGATCATATTAATGAACAAATACTGAGGCAGGTCAAGATATTTGAACTTTTTCATCAAACAGTTCGAAATTTGACATTTTGATTTAAACTGATGACTGAAACTCTTCCTTAAATTCATTTATCTTTAGTCGAATATAATCCAATTATCCATGGAAATTATATAAAGAAGAAATAAACGAAAATATCAGACTCAGAAAATTGCCAAGTGTACTGTTACTTCAAGTTCATATCAACACAATGCCACTGTTACTTCTGGTGTTTTGTACTGTTGCTTCTTGTTATACTTTCGGATATACTGTAGCAAATCATTGTCCTATACCTTTAAATCAACTTATATAATTATCAAAGCTTGTGGGTCGTGGTCTCCATACATATGTCGAGAGGTATCTTCATACTTCAGACCTCAGACTTCGAAATTCAGACTTCACAGTTGGCATTTCAGACATCGAAATTTGGACTTCAGACTTGCAGTCTTCACGATAAATGTTTGTGCACATAGGCCCAAGCCATCTTTTTCAAAACTATTTTAATCGTGAAGACTGCACTGGCGGCCATGTTTGACATCGGCTGGGGATCATCAACCAAACCTCTTAAAGGGGATCCTAATTATATCATTTACCCCAAATTTTGGTAGCAATTGGCCCATTACACGATTTTATTTTATTTCTGGGACCAAATTTTCTAGTCTTAGTTATGATGGCGACCATTTTTGATGATTGATAAGGTAATCAACCATAATTATTGAAGAGAATAGATGTATCATTTGTTGGATGTTCCTGTATTGTATGTTCAACAATTTGCTTCTGTGTCTGTTTAGTGGCACCACAATAATAGCAGGCATATGGATCCATATCATGTTGGTATCTGCAAAGGATCATAATACCAAAGAAATGGAGTTATTTATTAATCTTATCACGAAGTCACAGTACACTTGTTAAAATTTGAACATGAAGTAACAGTATACTACACTATAATTAATCAGAAGTAACAGTACACTTGGCAATTTTCTGAGTCTAATATTTTCGTTTATTTCTTCTTTATATAATTTCCATGGAAACTTAGGACTATATCCGACTAAAGGTAAATGAATTTAAGGAAGGGTTTCAGTCATCAGTTTAAATCAAAATGTCAAATTTCGAACTTTTTGATGAAAAAGTTCAAATATCTTGACCTGCCTCAGTATTTGTTCATTAATATGATCAGTTATTGTTGTAAACAAAAGTTTTATATAGATTTTTTATTATCAATATGACAAGAAACATATCTGAAACAAATGTGATTAACTGTTATTGGATGAAATTGTGTAACATGGTAAACATTCTTACCTGTTTGGTCTGTTGTGTGAATTGCATCTGCCATGTGCTGCACAAAAAAAGAAGTAACAGTACACCACAACGCGAAGTAACATTTTATAGAGGACACCGTTTACATAGTGTGAGTAGGTATGCAATCCCTAGCTATTTCTAAGAGTGTTTTAGTAAATTCATTACACATATCATCTACATCATCAAAATTTCCTATCTTATCATTTCAATCAATATCATTTATATTTTTGTCACACTTGTCTATGTCTATTTTGTCATATTGCCAAATTTCTCTTTTAAATGTAGTTGAAATTCCCTTGGGACAATCAATATATTCAATGGCTGCATCATGATCGCTAATATTTCGTGGTATATGTATAGCATCAGAATAAATAGACTTAAGACTATCACTTAAAATAGTCGGATCTAACAAAGTGCTAGAAATTTCGGTAACTCTGATTGGTTTATCAATAACATTTTTAAAAACAAATGTATTCATGATATCTACAAGATTGTTATTGTTTACACAACATAAGTTTGAATTTCAGTCCTCGATTAGCACGATATTTTCGTTGAACTGAGTGGCCAACTCGATTGCATACATTAATCTGTTCCAGTAATCTGGGTCAGTCAATTGTGCCCGATAAGTATTACATACAAGAAAGGATAGACCTTTGGCATTAATTTCGACCCAAAGTGCTTCATCAATTGAATTTTCTAGTTCTTGTTTTCTTACCATTCGTATCGTATCTTTAGCATAAATTAATAGACCACCATCCGCATTTGTTCTATTTTTACGCTGGATTATATTTGAAAAGGATTCTAGAAAAATGTCGCATTCGTCAATTCGTTCGTCAAGGTGTGTCTACGTTAATAATAGGATATACAAATCTTCAGCGAAATCATTGAGAAAGTCAATTTTATTTCTTAAGCTACGTATATTAAGATTACAAAGATAAATTATTTTGTCTAAAATGACATTTTGTGAACCGGAGGAGCTTGGTCCTTGGGGGCCTGGATTAATTTTGAGGTTGCCTACCATAAGTATGAATGCTAATACGAAAAGAAGAAATACTGCATTTATATTTAGACTTAAACTTTGCAGACAAAGAAGTGCAGCAAAAAGGAACGAGCAACGCAAGTTAGTCAAACATATATCTTTGTATGAATAAGCGGAAAAGTTTATTGGTCTATTTGATTTCCTCGTATGAGCATGAAATAATCCAATAGCCGCCCTGTATGCTTCTAGGCTATTACCCATTTGGCAACAGGACCACCAATAGGCATTCAGGGCAACATGATTGTCTCATTTCGTGTACATATATAATATGCAAGCCATCGTGTCCACGAACATAAGAAAGGGTAAAAAGCGGGCAAAATTAAAACAGTTGGAGCAATAAAAATGTACAAGCAAATCTACAGAGTGTTGAGTAAAATAAGATAACATTTGTTATGAAATACACAATGGGGAAAATGGGATTTTATCAGATTACACATGTTTGACTTTGATTCAATAGACTATATTTAATTTCTTTACAAAGAAAAATATCAAAAGTTCAATCACAGATATAGGAGAGAGAAGACGGGGTCAAATACATACATACATGTACAAATATAGTATACAAGAGTTCACATAAGTTTACACAAACATACACATACACATTATATATACCAATTCACATAATGTTACGCCTTAATATGGCAGATAACTCACTTCAGAAAAAAAGACATGGGGCTACATGTTGACTTTGAAGATAATATATTATAGGTACTCAAATAATAAAAATTGAATTTCTGATGATTAGTATTTTGTATATTATCAATAAGGCGATTATTTGTGACATAATAAATACTAGAGTAGACTTGGACACAATCTTTCAATAGAAAGAAAAGGGGGAAACATATATTTGAATGATTATATTAACAGACACCTTAAGTGGAAAATGATACTATTTATAAAACGAACCAACCCACTGATCAGCAAATAAACATGATGTATAGTCGAGATCACAGTGGAAGTATAATGAACGTTCCAATCGATCAACAAATAAATATGACTAACAATAGACCACCACACATGTATGCATATATGACGTACAGTCAAGACCACCGAGGATTTACAACGAACCCGTCCATTGATCAACAAACAAACATGACGTCTAAAAATAGACTAAATAGTTAGCATATACATGACGTATATGTATTGTCGAGATCGCCCTCCAATACAGGTCAATGTCACTCTGTGTTAGATAACGTAATAAAAACACCTCCAAATAGAACAAAATAATGACAGAGGGAACGTCATAAAGCACCTCAAAATAGAACAAAATAATAACAGTTAGAGGTGACGTCATTAAAAAACCTCCAAACAAATCAAAGCAATAACAGTTAGAGATCACGTTATAACAAAACCGTCAAAGAAAACAAAATAAGAACTTAGAGTTAACATAAAAAAAATACCTCCAAATAGAACAAAATAATCATTGTAACAATATAAAGCTATTCTAAATAAAACAAAATAAGGATAGTTAGAGATAACGTAATAAAAACAAATGGAAAAATAACAAAATAATAACACTCCACGAAATCTCTTTCCAAATTATTAACCTGTAGTCTAGCAGCAGTCAAAACCGGGCTTCAGAGTTACTGTGACACTAGCTACTCGAGGGGTGGTGTGAATCGGATGTGAATTCTGAAGAACTCTAAAGATCTGTTAGAGTACATACCATACAATCGATGTCCCTCTCATCCTGCAATAGCATTAAAACATTTGAATTATCTATCCTCTACACAACGATTCGTCACTGTAGGAATAGCCAATGAAGATGCAAATACCTTGTGCTAGGAAGAGACAGATCTTATGTTGTAGAACACCACTCTGATCCTATCAAAAAGTTCTCTGAAACTGATATCATCAACATGCTCGAGTGTTTGATTGACAACATATTTGTTATGTTTGGTGGACCTGCGTTACAACAGACAGTCTGCATACCTATGGGTACAAACTGTGCTTCTCTTCTCGCCGACTTGTTCCTTTATTCGTATGAGGTATACTTAATACAGGGGCTTCTCAAGAAAAACGAAAGGAAGCTAGCCCGATCCTTTAATGTCACGTATTATATATGAATATATGATATCCTATCACTAAATAATTCTAGGTTTGGTGACTTCGTTGATCGCATCTATCCCATTGGGCTTGACATAAAGGATACCACAGATACAGATTGGTCTGCTTCATTCCTTGATCTACACGAAGTTGAGTGTGAGGGGCGGTTAAGAACGAAACATTACGACAAAAGAGATGATTTCAATTTTACCATTGAGAACTTTCCATTTATATGTAGCAGTAGCTTTCTCAATTGATACGATATTTCAGAAATTGTGATTCCTATCAGGATTTCGTTGCTAACAAGGAAACTAATGAATCAAGTGTTCCTCTTGCTTATGTTGAAGTCATCACTTCGACAGTCTTACGGTGACCACCATGACTTGGTTGACCGCTATGGAATATATGTGTCACTTCCCGGTCCTTTCCCCATTCATGACTTATCACCGGGTTTCTAACTAGATTAACACGACAGGTGCCACTAATGGAACAGGAACTGGTTACCCTTCTGGAACACATGAGTTCACCCCCGGTTTTGAGTGGGGTTCGTGCTGCTCGATCTTTAGTTTTATGTGTATGTATTGTAGATCGTTGTTTGTCCTTTTGCACTTTTTCTTTTGGACATTGTGTTGTCTGTTCTTCATCGATATACGGATTCTGATTACCCCTTTTGTATCTTCAAACTCTTCTTAGAGGTGACATAAAAAAAACACCTCCAAATAGAACAAAATAATAACATTGAAACATACAATATAGCAGTAGATCGAGCAAAACGATTGTGAAATATTAGATAACCGTTTTAATATTTTACTTAGAATGATAATTGAGTGGTTCATTAAGCTTTAATATAAATATAACAAGATTTTAAAATATTATTGTGCTTTTATCTAACACCTGACTAACAATTGGAATGAAGTTTATTAAGCATGATTAGATATCTAAAATATTTTTCGCTAACAACTAACTCTACTTAACTATATGTAGTTCTGGGAATCGAGATTCATTTGACTTTGATTGAATAAATGTCAGTCCAATCAGTAGTGGCATCGATTATCACGATTCAATATTCAATCGGACTATGACCTTCAATTTTGGCCAATATATTTCTTTGTGATAAACCAAATAATAGTGCAACAAGGGAACTATGTTGGTTCTGTTCAATATGTTATCAATATAACATGTCAGCAAGGATTTGATTTTTGTATTTACTTACAATTAAAACAGATTATCCAAGCCAATAGTTAACGACGATGTCCACAAAATAATTGAATGTTCTACAACTTGTATACATTTCTAAGGCAAGTATGACCAAGCAATACTTGACACATAATGTTGCCATCTGTAGGAATCCATCTTAGAACAACATTCATGCAATGCTTTAGATGACACAAAAGCAATACAGATATTATTTATTGTATTTTATGCATGAAGTATTCTTTCAGATTATGGATAAACAGTCCTATGTAATGTGAATATTTTATTGTCGTGGTATACCAATTTTCGTTGATTTCGTGTGTCCTTTCTAACCACGAAGTCAAGAATTCCAATAATATTTGTAAATGAACTTATTCTATACGGATATTCAGGAAAATGTATGTTTACAAAAACCACGAATATCGGTACATGTTGTATGGACTAAGGTAAAGGCATCGACATTAATTTTGTTATTGATCATATATTTATTTCTCCTTCACTAACGACCGATGACTTTATAATAATTTTATGTCGGTGATTAACCTATACTGTTTATTTTGAAAGTGCTTGAATTACAACACATATATAATCGGTTAGATAAATTAAATCAGTAAAGCTTGAAAGAATGTGTCGTTTTATAATATAGAAGATCTCTGAATCACATTCATATTTACTTTGCAGAAAGAGACAGGATTTACTTTTTGATATTTAATTACAAGATGTCATTGAAGAACTTCTGTAATAAAGGATTAACAGTATGTGTGATTATCATAAGTAAGTAATACAAGTATATAGTAATTTAATCAAAACAAGACACCAGACTTAAATTCAAATAAGAAATTGGTAAGCGGGACATGACATGCTCACCCTTCTGTAGCAGCTGGTTTAATTTTTGTAGATGTTCGTAATGTCCGATATTTTGTTATCTTGCTTTGTTTTACCTATGTATCGGTACTGTTGATTTATGCGTTCTGAACAGCTTTTAACACGTAAATAGCATCTGCTATGCGCCTACACAGTACGACTTTTACCAGAGATGTCCCTTTCTACCAAGGTCGTGCCGTGTACACATGTACACTGCATGTGACTCGTCGGGTCAAATGTCGTTTCAAAATCAAAATTTAATAAAGCATGGCGCGCAAGCACATATACGTTTGTTTGTTTGTTTGTTTGATGGTGCTTAACGCCACTTTCAACCATATTTCAGTTATATCGTGGCTGTCAGTTTTATTGGTGGAGGAAACCGGAGGACCCGGAGAAATCCACATAATGTTGCACACCTCGTCCTGATCGAGAGTCGAGCTCACAACATCAGTGGTGATAGGCACTGATTGCATATATAACTGACATATCTTCAAAGTATAAAAGTATAATGAATAAAATGATAGCAAAAACTATCACACAGTGGGAACAGTTTAAAGCTAGAAACAGAAACAAAGACCAAATTGATACTCCTAACACATGTCAACATGACTGCTCACCTTTCTGAACCTCAATAAACATGATGGGGTTTGAACTAGCCACATGGGCCCAGATGAGAGAAATGAGAGTCGCATACACATTTCTGCTCACAGTTTACCTGGGTGAACGTTGTTGAATAGCTGAAAATGAGATGAGTCGTGACGTGTAAAGGCACATTAAGAGGATACATACTTACGCTACATCAATATTAACAGATTGAATGTTATTTGGTGGCAAGTAGAATATCAGTTATTGTGCTTTATCCTGAAATTGGGTTATGTTTTGTCATAATAAATGTGTTGAAATAAACTGTGGCTTTATTATGACATTGTCATAATAACACTTTTAACATTAGCCTAATAAAGCTATTAATCCACGCCCCTTACGGGAACTACTCTTTTTGTGTTTCTTGTTGTCAATGTATACGTGCATGTCGTATTTGTTTTTTGTATTCGTATCCGTACACATATATCGGTTACATTTAATGAACTTTGATATTTTCATTCATGTTTTCATTGCTTCCAACAACAACAAGTATCAGTTATTATGTTATATATCAGCTACAATCCTAAGTATTAATTGTTTGATTAATCCTGAACAAGAAGAGAACACACATATTGATCGTTTGACTTTGAGTACTGCTATAGCCAACAGATTTGAAAACAAAGTATTTTCAAAGACTTTCGGATCAAGTAAAGCAAAGATCCTAAACATGATTGCCAAAATCAGACAAGGTTACCTATGTATGAGAGAGATTGACCTTAGTTTTAATCAGTTACATTATTCAGGAGCTTTAAATTCCAAATATAAATATATAAACAACATTAGTGACGGAGCACTGATTTTAGGGCGGGTGGTGCCATCGGGGACTAATAGTTCATCAACAGAGGTATCAATCCAGTGAATAAACCATGAATGTCTAATGTGTACGACGTGTTTGGAATAACCGTCATCAGGTACACTCATAACCAAAAGTTGGAGGGCCAAATAATTTAATTATCTTGGAAGGCACGTAAACAACAGAGCGTAAAAATAATGGCAACAATTATAATAAATTACATTCATTATGAACTGTATATAGGATCAACTGAAAGATATAACCTCCATTTGCAGGTGTTGCTGAAATGATGCTAAATATAAATGGAAAGTTCACAATGGGAAAATTTAAATAATTTTTAATATAGTAATGTTTTGTCTTTAACCGGTCCTCCCTGTCCATATCAAGGTGTATGTCAAGGTATGTAGCAGACCTAGCTGTATATGTTGTATCCTTTGTTTCCAGGATATGAGAGGTCAAAAAAATCTCCAAGTTTAGAATTAATTAGTGAAAGGACACCCATCATCTATATAGCGAAACGTGAAATTAAAGGATCGGGCTAGGGCTCGCTTTTCTATATGTTTCGAAAGCTCGTACAACTAAATTTTCTGACCAGGTAGGTGCATTATATAATGATCGTTACCTTAAGCATATTTTTGCTTCTTGTATCTGCAATAAGATGATTAGGGTAATCAAGGTAAAAAATATATATTCAATGCAAAGTAATATTTTAAGTTAATAAATTTACAGTGCGCTTCTTGTCTATCTTCAGACTTTTTCTGTGGGATTTTCCCGTATACAGTCAGTGATGCCAACAACTTACACACAGCTATTTTTACCGGATACAACAAATTAGTACTTCCAGTTTATCCCGTCAATGTACAAGTTGAATTTAACTTATTGACATTAAATTCATTGGTGAGTAACATTTGTGTTTCTATGATAACATACTACAGTAAATTCTAGATATTGGGTAATTGGGACGGTTCATAGGGTTCAACACAAAGAGCATTTCAGCGCGTTCACACGTAGTATATAGAGGCGCACTCTTGATGGTAGGAAAATGTTTCACCGCGGACCTTAGAGGGTAACGTGTTTTAGTCTCTGCACAATTATCTGTTGTTTTTTCTAATGGTAATTTTAAGTCGCTGTTCCTGTTGTCCCATTCATCTATCATTTTCTATATCGTTTTTTATAGTATGTTGAACTTGTTTTGTCATGAATATATCTTACATACTTTTCACTCCATTTATAATGAGTTCAATCCATATTATATCTTAACAGAAGTGTCAGAAAGAACAAAGTGGATAATATATTTTCTTGCAGAGTCGGAAACACATTCGAAATGTTCAGTGATTATTGCATACAACTAAGTTGTGTTACGATTACACCATTCAACCCTGATAAAATAAAATTAATATTTGTATCATATCACATGTAGAACACATCATTTTACTTAAAAGGGAGGATTTGGGCACATGAAACTAGTTTAACTCCTCCACTTTTAATTGAAGTGCCTGTATCAAGCCCGAAAAGTGATCAGTCATGTTTTTTCTGTTAGGGGTATCCATTTGACCTCTTTCTACGATTTTTGTATTGCATTTTAGAACTGTTTCGACGGTTTGATAACCCTAAACCTTAAAGAAATCCACGATCCTGAATTGGAATAGGCACAACAATGTGGTGGAGTTAAGCCAGGTTCAAATGGAATCCTAACCTAACCACTCTTAATAACTGAATCTCCAGCGGCAATATATATATTAACAAATGATAAAAAAAACCTGGACAGATTCGGAGCCATTCAAATATACCACATGCTATCACAAAATGAATGACAACTTAAACATGGACAGTACAATAACAGGGTCAATGAATGACTGCTAACTGAGAAGGTATAATTTCTTCATACAGGCTGTCATAATTGTTTTTGGTTGTTTATATTAAATGTTGCCAATATTCGATGTTTTATACTAATACGATGTTCTGAACAAAAAGCCAGGTTTAAAAAACCTGCTATAATGTCGTAATTAGTTAAAATAATTCGAATGTTTAGCATCGTCTGTTGGTGGAGTCGCCATTAACACACGATTAACTCTGAATCGGCTGCAGTTCCGAAGCTTGCCGAGTAGCGTGTGATAACTGCTATGAATAACTAAGGATGGATGATGTGGTAAGCATGTTGCATGTAAATTCATTTGAATTAATATAATGTAAGAAATATATCTATGAAATTGGATCCCGGGATAATCAGTTAATATCCGACATTTTCTTCATCAACAAACAATTTCGCACATGAGCAAATGCTTTCCAGAATGAGTTCACTGTCAGGTCGTATGAATATTGGGCGGGTCAACATTGATTTCTTTCCTGGAAGGAGGAAATTCAAACAGCAACGTATTTCTTTCGTTCTAGGCTATTTACGTATGATATTATGAAACATTTCAACTGCAATATATCTTTATGTTTTTCTAAATCAAGGTTTAGGTCTTATATTGGGATATTGGGAAGCATTTGTTTTATTGAAATAACGGCCTGTATGCCTTTAAAGACAATTAGTCTATTTCTATGACGATTCAACAGCTTTCAATAAAACATGTATTGTTCCATGTTCCATGTATTGCTACAGCGTTAGAGAGGACAGAAAATTCAATCACGAAAAGACAGTCTGGAACATAGACACCATTAGGAACAAGACACAAACAGAACACCACACTGGAAAAGATGAGTAACGCAGATCACTCTAAAAACTGGAGATGAACTCATATACTCGCGAAGGGTCGACAGTTCCTGTTTCGTATAAGACTCCCGCCTATTTACTCTTAGCCAAGTACGGTAAAGGTCGTGCCGTTGATAGGGGAAGACAAAAAACTATGTTAAAATAAAAGGCAATCATTTACCGTTGTTGAAATTGACATTTCGTAACGGTAAACAAGTTCGTGACGACGACCGTGGATTTATTGTAGCAATGGTTTTAATCTAGGAGCCACGCAGCCTTCTTTCCAATACGTTTTCAACTGAGAGCTATTCAGAAAATCAAAGTACTGAGCACAAGCCCTGAATAACGTATGAGTTATGAACTCTAAACCCCATACGCTAGTTCTACTGAAATATTGCTACTGCTGAATGTGAAGTTGAGCTTCAGTCACAATAAGACCTTACCACGAAAGTTTTTGTCTTTAAATTGATAATAGAAGCACTCAGAAGTTCCGATCATGATATCTGAGACATTAGATATATTGTACATCTAGTGAATACTGACGATGGCTACTAATTATATAATTAATGTTATGAACATGTGGTTAAAATGTATTTGTTTGTTATACTTTCAAAAAGCAGAATGTTCTTTAAAACCAGTGGATTGTTTTCATTAACTTCGCATGGAAACGAAAATAAACAAGTTAGTTAAGGATACAATGCAAACTGGTTACGCAAGAAATTTGACATCAATATATTTGACAATCATCTTTACAGAAGTGAGTGGACGTGATTATGTAATACGTGTTCTGTGTTTTCTTTTTTAAAGTGAAAAAAAGTAAATATTATGAGTTATGAATAAACATTTGTTTTTGTCTTCATTTAGAATGTGTCACACACACCTGATACATTCCATGTGTATTTAGCTTAACAGCTTACAAATAGATTATAGTAAAATGATTTTCTAGTAGGACAAATAGATTAATAAAGTAATATTCGAGGAGGACATCCATATATTCAAATGATCGATTAGAAATAAATTAACATCTTGAAAATGTAATCACAACTGATAGATTGTTGCAAAAGATATCTGTATTTGACTAGCAACATTAACACAAACAATGGCTCATCCTCAATTTCCTAGAATGAATTGCAAGTGACAAACACGATTTTTAGAGATCCGGAATTGATCATGTACATGAAATACGTGACTATTATATATTTGCATAAATCACTTAAAAGTATGATTCTAAAGATTGGTTCAAATACAGTGTTTGGTTTATTGAAGTATATTTATTTATTTTACAGAGAGAAATGTTATATGATTTTACGTCGATGGTATTTCGTTTGTAATTACAACTATTAATAGTCCACATTATATTCGTATTTTAATTCATTCATTACATTATCACCACACCCTTTTCCTTTAGAGTCACAATGCATACATTACTCAGCGATATCGCACTTCAAAAGTGTTTCCCTAAAGGGTGTACTCTGGAATATCGGCTGGATAGTATTATTTATAATGTGACTAAATGTCGACTTTTAAACCAGTTCCTTCTGAATTGTTATCACAAGATAACAGACCTTTCCTTTATCCCATTTTTTCTAGTAGTCGTCAATCTGACTTGGCGCGAAACGGGGTGGGAGTGAGGGTGCGGGGTCTCGCTAAAGCTCGTCTTTCTCTCCGTTTCTCAGCCTATTTAAGCAGATTTGAGTTTACAAAGACAATTTGGACAAAGGATAATGTTGACATTCTTGGAATTCACCATGGACTTAGGGAATTGGTCCAACTGTGTTTCATAAACAAGAATGGCCAACGTAGATACAAATACCTTGTCCAAGGAAGGGACAAATCTTATTTCGTAAAACAACGGTCTGATTCTACCAAAACGTTCTCTGAAACTGATATCATCAAAATGCTCGAGTTTTAGATTGACAACATATTTGTTATGTTTGGTGGGCGTGTTTTTCGACCGATAGTCGGCATACCGATGGATGTACACTGTGCTCTTCTCGTCGACTTGTTCCTTTATTCGTATGAGGCAGATTTCATACAGGGGTTTCTAAAGAAAAACGAAAAGAAGCTAACCCGGTCCTTTAAATTCACCTTCCGTTATATAGATGAAGTCAATTCACTAACTAATTCTAGGTTTGGTGATTTCGTTGATCGCATCTATCCCAAAAGCTTGAAATAAAGGATACCACAGATGCAGATAGATCGGCTTCATACATTGACATACACCTCAAAATTGACAATGAGGGGCGGTTACGAACGAAACATTACGACGAAAGAAATGATTTCAATTTTACCATTCTGAACTTTCCATTTATATGTAGCCAAATTCCTGCATATGGAGTATATATCTCTAAGTTGACACGATATTCCAGAGCTTGTGGTTCCTATCAGGATTTCTTTCATAGAGGGTTGCTGTTAACAAGGAGGCTACTGAACCAAGGGTTTTTCTTGGTTAAGTTGAAGTCATCACTTCGAAAGTGTTACGGTCCTTTTCTCATTCATGACTTATTACCGCGTTTTGTAACTAGATTAACACGACGGGTGCCACTAATGGAGCAGAAACTGTCTACCCTTCCGGAGCACCTACGTTCATCCCCAGTTTTTAGTGGGGTTCGTGTACCTTGAATTGCATGGATGTGTTATATTACCCTCCGCCGTTGGCGTTGGGCAATATAACACATCCATGCAATTCAAGGTACCTCGGGAAGATATTCTTGTATATTGACCACAATCACATGGAAAATTTGTATAATATAATTTATCAACATAAAGCTAATGTGTTGTAATGATTATATCTTCTAATTGTGTATATTATGATGAAATGTAAAAACAAATGAATATTAAGGATGTTTGAGTGGACCCTGTTTTCACTAGCAGCCCCGGACAAGTGAGATTGATGTAAAACAGGGACCCTTAATGTGCAATACTGGGCCATTAAGGTTATTGTAAACAAGGTTTTTTTTTAAATAAACTATATTATGGTGTAAGTAGAAATTGCAGACAAGGGCGTAAGGTGCTATTTTATTTTATACTAAATGTGACGTCATAGTTACTATTATTTCTGAGAGGTAGCCTCAATGATTCAAATGTGCTACATTGTGCCAGTCATCAACTAACCATGTCTTATAATGCTATCATGTAAACCCCGTAATCGTGGATGATATTGCTAGCTTGCTCTTTCTATTTGCTTTATACCTTCGAATTTAAGTTACTTCTTATTGCAGGAAACAAAGACCCAGACAATGTCAACATCCGGTTGGTTTACAGTGGTAAGTTTCTATAAAAATAAAACATATATGACGTCATTATTTTATGCCTTTTTTGAAGCATTTCATTTGAAGAGTAAATGAGCGTCGTGTAGTAAGTGTCTATTGACTGTTACAGGTCCACCTATTTAGATGAATAGGAGTGTTAAGATATATGCGGACAGTCAACTAAAGCAGGATAAAGTGTGTAAATATAACATTGGAAGCATAAATAAAAACGTAGATATCTGACTTAATGGGCATGACGTATTTCTGGAATAAACTACATAAGATACGGTGATAATCAAAAGATAGGAAAGCAAAATAACTTTAAAGTTGTCGATGACAAGTAAGCCAAAGGTCATAAACAGGGTAAGCAAAATCGGATTAAGTCATCTATGTCTGAAGGAGGAGAACCTTAGTTTTGATAAAAAAAAAAAATTTGAAGAACTGTAAATTTCAATAATATATCTTGTGACCGGTTTCATTCATGAAATGGAACCCCTAAAAGCATTGCCATTATGTAAAGCCATCAAAGTGCATCTTTAATAGATATAGTATAACTAATCGTATATTGTGATATTCAAAATGCATGATTTAGTTATACTGTTTATTATATAGACTTTCAAAATTTCTTATATATTATTATTTTTATTTGTATATTTCATTCCACGCGTATGAATCTACGAGCAATGATATTAAGGGGTTTAGCTGGAAGGATCTGCCATCTTGAAAATGTGAAATCCTACAGATCATATTTACAACAATACACAACAATAATTAAAATGCTTACCTTGAAAACTTATTTTAGTTAAATTTGATCAAAATTTAAGCGTACACCAAGCCAAATAACGTCTAATATTTACGTTTCAAGCTGGAAGTGTTTCATATGGCGTCAATGACGTCATGTTTGTGATGTGTCAAAATCGTCAATAACGTTTCGCGGATTTTTGTTCAGCTTACAATCGAATGTGTACTCACCGTAGCACAAAAAGGGACGTAACCACAACACTTATTGTTGCAGCGGGAAAAAAGTAATATCTCACATGTGACATACCGGAATTTATTTCACGTATACATCCCCATAATTCACACCTATCTATATAATAAGCACGAATTCTTGTTTTGTTCAAGTACCTGTATATTCAATATCAAATGATAAGACTGATCTGAAGGATGTGCAGAATGTAGTTGTACATTGCGAAATATTGGACACATAACCAGCATAGACAAAATCCACAACGGTCACCTATTCCTGAGGGAGTAGAACATTAGTTTTGATTAAAACAAATATACATGATTTAGAAACTGTAAATTTCAATAATTAATAAGCTATTAAACCATACCAGTGCTGAAACATTGACTACTGGGTGGATGACACCGTCGGGGGTTATTAGTCCACCAGCCGAGATATCGATCCAGTGATAGTAATACAAACGTAGACGCATTTCTGGAATAATTTTCATAAGATAAGCGCAAAATCGAAAGATTGGAAAACCAAATAGTTTAAGTGTTTGGGAACAATAAAACCAAAGGGCCTAACCAGAAAAGCATAAATCAGCTACGGTCACCTTAGATTTGATACAAATTACATTGCTTAGCAACGAAAAATTTCAATAATAGATATATCTAATCAAACTTGTCGGTATCGAAACACTGATTATTAGGAAGATGATAGCCTCGATGTGATATTAAAATTAGTACATAATGTTTTCTCTGGTGACTATGATGCTTGTTGTAAACTAATTAAAGATAAAATCAAGAAGTACAATGATATTACATTTATCAGTTTCCATATCAGCAGTATATATTATTATTTAACCAGGTTTGGACAGATAGCAGATTGTCTTGGACAACGTCTACATATGGAAATATAGATCATATATATGCTTCACATGAGGATATTTGGCATCCAGGATTAATCGTTGAGAATTCGTAAGTAATACACGTACATACAGTCATTTATTAGCTACTGTTATATTTACATAAATAAGATGAAAACTGCCATTGTGATGCAAATAGTACAACTCGGCCAATACGGGAAAAAGTCGGCAAATGCGGATTTTTTCTAGTATTGACCGACTTTGATCTGCCAATATTGGTTTTCCGGACGGATTCTCTCTAGATTTTACATACGTATCAACGATAAAATAGAGACACTCTGTCACTGTCGTCAAATGAGACAAAATGTAATGGAAGCGAAAGAAAATAAACATGTCTGGTCAGCGCAATTCCTCATCAACCGCTTAATTGATTTTGATGAAACTTTACACGCAGGAAGTACATATGTTCATTTGCATGAAGTAATATAATTCTGAAATTTTCAAGGAGAGATAATCGAACTTTAATTTTTACTGCTAGAACATATGCACTGTACCTTGTCAATGCGGGTTGTATTCCTTTATGAGCGTGCTCACAGTACCTCTCGTTTATATTAAAAAAGATAAAAGGATAAGAATGCATGAGACAATATTATATGATTAATTAAAATATATTATTATCTGATGATTTTAGTATTGGCCTTGTTACTAGTCCAATGATAGCTGAGGTGAAAAAGATCTAAAAGCGAAAAGCCAAATGCACATAAGAAAATATTTTATGGTTAATTAATAAATATACCATTGCGTGATGATTTTGTTATTGGTCTAGTTATTTGTCATTGGGTAGCTGTAGCAGATAAACATTAACATTTGGTAGGTTGTTTCAGTACGATACTGAGTTATTGTGACTTCCTCTTAAAACAATTAGGGAGCAGTCGTGGTCATGGCGAGGTGTACTCGATACAACATTATGTGATAAAGTTTGTCCATGATTTGTGACGGGTCGGTGATTTTTATGGGTACTCCGATTTCCTCCGCCTTTAAAAGTGACCGTCAGGATATAGCTGAAATATTGTTGAAAGTGGCGATAAACACCATAACCCCATCCTCGTGTAATGAGTTAGCTTAACGCCGACATTAACCATGACATATAATTAACCTCTTGCTTATGTTACAGTATAACAGATTTATCTAATATAGGCGAAGATAAACTGCAAGCTAAAATTGATTACACCGGAGAGATACGATGGGAACCACCCGCCATTTTGACCACTTCATGTGACATGGATTTGACGTTTTTCCCGTACGACCTCCAGTCATGTGATATAGAGCTGGCTAGTTGGGGTTTTCACACCGATGCAGTAAATCTAACATTTTATAAAAGTAATGTCGATGTTGAGGACTATAAAACAAACGGGGAATGGGATCTCATTTCAACATTACAGGAAACCAGCGAGATTACAGAAGATGGACTATCATATTCGAAACTACTGTTCCGAATTGTCCTTAAAAGACTTCCAGGGTATTACATAATGAGTGTCATCTTCCCTGTTGTTCTCACATCTATATTGATTTCAGTAACTTTCATTCTTCCTGTGGAATCCGGGGAGAAAGTTGGTTATGTATTAACAGTTCTCTTAGCTTTAGCAGTTTTGCTGACATTGTTTGCAGACAACATGCCTACTACTTCAAAGCACACATCGGTTCTTGGTATGTTGTTATAGATAAAGTATACAGTATAAAAGGAATGTATAATACGGGAGAGAATTTGAATTAAAGGGACGATGTGGATACAAAGAAAAAAACAACAACACAAACATTACACAAAAAGCTATAATGGTGTAGAAAAAGCAAGTTTTTAAGCACTGCAAATTCCGAGAAAACAATTGACAGTGCAATCGGGTGTTAGGAAGGGCTATCGAGTACAAGAAGGGTTGTCGAAAGGGTTATATGGTGCCAGGAAGAATTATATTCTACAAATAAAACATGATGGAGGTTTGTCCTAGTACCCTTCTTGTACAAATAAAGCATGATGGAGGTTTGTCCTAGTACACTTCTTCTATAAATAACAAATGATGAAGATTTGTCATATAACACTTCTTCTACAAATAATTATGTTGGAGGTTTGTTCTAGAATACTTCTTCTACAAATAAAACCTGATGAAGGTTTGTCCTAGTACACTTCTTCTATAAATAACAAATGATGGAGGTTTGTCCTAGTACTATTCTACAAATAAAACATGATGGAGGTTTGTCATATAACACTTCTTCTACAAATAATTATGTTGGAGGTTTGTCCTAGTACTCTTCTTCTACAAATAAAGCATGATGGCGGTTTCTGCTAGTATCCTTCTTCAAACATAACTAGACGAAGGTTTGTCCTAGTACTCTTCTTCTACAAATAAAATATGATCGGAGGTTTGTTCTAGTACACGTCTTCTATCAATAACAAATGATGGAGGTTTGTCCTAGTACACGTCTTCTATCAATAACAAATAATGAAGGTTTGTCCTGGTATCCTTCGTCAACAAATACAAAATGATCGGAGGTTTGTTCTAGTACACGTCTTCTATCAATAACAAATGATGGAGGTTTGTCCTAGTACACGTCTTCTATCAATAACAAATGATGAAGGTTTGTCCTGGTATCCTTCGTCAACAAATACAAAATGATCGGAGGTTTGTTCTAGTACACTTCTTCTATCAATAACAAATGATGGAGGTTTGTCCTAGTACACGTCTTCTATCAATAACAAATGATGAAGGTTTGTCCTGGTATCCTTCGTCAACAAATACAAAATGATCGGAGGTTTGTTCTAGTACACTTCTTCTATCAATAACAAATGATGGAGGTTTGTCCTAGTACACGTCTTCTATCAATAACAAATGATGAAGGTTTGTCCTGGTATCCTTCGTCAACAAATACAAAATGATCGGAGGTTTGTTCTAGTACACTTCTTCTATCAATAACAAATGATGGAGGTTTGTCCTAGTACACGTCTTCTATCAATAACAAATGATGAAGGTTTGTCCTGGTATCCTTCGTCAACAAATACAAAATGATCGGAGGTTTGTTCTAGTACACTTCTTCTATCAATAACAAATGATGGAGGTTTGTCCTAGTACACGTCTTCTATCAATAACAAATGATGAAGGTTTGTCCTGGTATCCTTCGTCAACAAATACAAAATGATCGGAGGTTTGTTCTAGTACACGTCTTCTATCAATAACAAATGATGGAGGTTTGTCCTAGTACACGTCTTCTATCAATAACAAATGATGAAGGTTTGTCCTGGTATCCTTCGTCAACAAATACAAAATGATCGGAGGTTTGTTCTAGTACACTTCTTCTATCAATAACAAATGATGGAGGTTTGTCCTAGTACACGTCTTCTATCAATAACAAATGATGAAGGTTTGTTCTGGTATCCTTCGTCAACAAATACAAAATGATCGGAGGTTTGTTCTAGTACACTTCTTCTATCAATAACAAATGATGGAGGTTTGTCCTAGTACACGTCTTCTATCAATAACAAATGATGAAGGTTTGTCCTGGTATCCTTCGTCAACAAATACAAAATGATCGGAGGTTTGTTCTAGTACACTTCTTCTATCAATAACAAATGATGGAGGTTTGTTCTAGTACACGTCTTCTATCAATAACAAATGATGGAGGTTTGTCCTAGTACACGTCTTCTATCAATAACAAATGATGAAGGTTTGTCCTGGTATCCTTCGTCAACAAATACAAAATTATCGGAGGTTTGTTCTAGTACACTTCTTCTATCAATAACAAATGATGGAGGTTTGTCCTAGTACACGTCTTCTATCAATAACAAATGATGAAGGTTTGTTCTGGTATCCTTCGTCAACAAATACAAAATGATCGGAGGTTTGTTCTAGTACACTTCTTCTATCAATAACAAATGATGGAGGTTTGTCCTAGTACACGTCTTCTATCAATAACAAATGATGAAGGTTTGTCCTGGTATCCTTCGTCAACAAATACAAAATGATCGGAGGTTTGTTCTAGTACACTTCTTCTATCAATAACAAATGATGGAGGTTTGTTCTAGTACACGTCTTCTATCAATAACAAATGATGAAGGTTTGTCCTGGTATCCTTCGTCAACAAATACAAAATGATCGGAGGTTTGTTCTAGTACACTTCTTCTATCAATAACAAATGATGGAGGTTTGTTCTAGTACACGTCTTCTATCAATAACAAATGATGGAGGTTTGTCCTAGTACACGTCTTCTATCAATAACAAATGATGAAGGTTTGTCCTGGTATCCTTCGTCAACAAATACAAAATGATCGGAGGTTTGTTCTAGTACACTTCTTCTATCAATAACAAATGATGGAGGTTTGTTCTAGTACACGTCTTCTATCAATAACAAATGATGGAGGTTTGTCCTAGTACACGTCTTCTATCAATAACAAATGATGAAGGTTTGTCCTGGTATCCTTCGTCAACAAATACAAAATGATCGGAGGTTTGTTCTAGTACACTTCTTCTATCAATAACAAATGATGGAGGTTTGTCCTAGTACACGTCTTCTATCAATAACAAATGATGAAGGTTTGTCCTGGTATCCTTCGTCAACAAATACAAAATGATTGGAGGTTTGTTCTAGTACACTTCTTCTATCAATAACAAATGATGGAGGTTTGTTCTAGTACACGTCTTCTATCAATAACAAATGATGGAGGTTTGTCCTAGTACACGTCTTCTATCAATAACAAATGATGAAGGTTTGTCCTGGTATCCTTCGTCAACAAATACAAAATGATCGGAGGTTTGTTCTAGTACACTTCTTCTATCAATAACAAATGATGGAGGTTTGTCCTAGTACACGTCTTCTATCAATAACAAATGATGAAGGTTTGTCCTGGTATCCTTCGTCAACAAATACAAAATGATCGGAGGTTTGTTCTAGTACACTTCTTCTATCAATAACAAATGATGGAGGTTTGTTCTAGTACACGTCTTCTATCAATAACAAATGATGGAGGTTTGTCCTAGTACACGTCTTCTATCAATAACAAATGATGAAGGTTTGTCCTGGTATCCTTCGTCAACAAATACAAAATGATCGGAGGTTTGTTCTAGTACACTTCTTCTATCAATAACAAATGATGGAGGTTTGTCCTAGTACACGTCTTCTATCAATAACAAATGATGAAGGTTTGTTCTGGTATCCTTCGTCAACAAATACAAAATGATCGGAGGTTTGTTCTAGTACACTTCTTCTATCAATAACAAATGATGGAGGTTTGTCCTAGTACACGTCTTCTATCAATAACAAATGATGAAGGTTTGTCCTGGTATCCTTCGTCAACAAATACAAAATGATCGGAGGTTTGTTCTAGTACACTTCTTCTATCAATAACAAATGATGGAGGTTTGTTCTAGTACACGTCTTCTATCAATAACAAATGATGGAGGTTTGTCCTAGTACACGTCTTCTATCAATAACAAATGATGAAGGTTTGTCCTGGTATCCTTCGTCAACAAATACAAAATGATCGGAGGTTTGTTCTAGTACACTTCTCCTATCAATAACAAATGATGGAGGTTTGTCCTAGTACACGTCTTCTATCAATAACAAATGATGAAGGTTTGTCCTGGTATCCTTCGTCAACAAATACAAAATGATCGGAGGTTTGTTCTAGTACACGTCTTCTATCAATAACAAATGATGAAGGTTTGTCCTGGTATCCTTCGTCAACAAATACAAAATGATCGGAGGTTTGTTCTAGTACACTTCTTCTATCAATAACAAATGATGAAGGTTTGTCCTGGTATCCTTCGTCAACAAATACAAAATGATCGGAGGTTTGTTCTAGTACACGTCTTCTATCAATAACAAATGATGAAGGTTTGTCCTGGTATCCTTCGTCAACAAATACAAAATGATCGGAGGTTTGTTCTAGTACACTTCTTCTATCAATAACAAATGATGGAGGTTTGTCCTAGTACACGTCTTCTATCAATAACAAATGATGAAGGTTTGTTCTGGTATCCTTCGTCAACAAATACAAAATGATCGGAGGTTTGTTCTAGTACACTTCTTCTATCAATAACAAATGATGGAGGTTTGTCCTAGTACACGTCTTCTATCAATAACAAATGATGAAGGTTTGTCCTGGTATCCTTCGTCAACAAATACAAAATGATCGGAGGTTTGTTCTAGTACACTTCTTCTATCAATAACAAATGATGGAGGTTTGTCCTAGTACACGTCTTCTATCAATAACAAATGATGAAGGTTTGTCCTGGTATCCTTCGTCAACAAATACAAAATGATCGGAGGTTTGTTCTAGTACACGTCTTCTATCAATAACAAATGATGGAGGTTTGTCCTAGTACACGTCTTCTATCAATAACAAATGATGAAGGTTTGTCCTGGTATCCTTCGTCAACAAATACAAAATGATCGGAGGTTTGTTCTAGTACACTTCTTCTATCAATAACAAATGATGGAGGTTTGTCCTAGTACACGTCTTCTATCAATAACAAATGATGAAGGTTTGTCCTGGTATCCTTCGTCAACAAATACAAAATGATCGGAGGTTTGTTCTAGTACACTTCTTCTATCAATAACAAATGATGGAGGTTTGTCCTAGTACACGTCTTCTATCAATAACAAATGATGAAGGTTTGTCCTGGTATCCTTCGTCAACAAATACAAAATGATCGGAGGTTTGTTCTAGTACACTTCTTCTATCAATAACAAATGATGGAGGTTTGTCCTAGTACACGTCTTCTATCAATAACAAATGATGAAGGTTTGTCCTGGTATCCTTCGTCAACAAATACAAAATGATCGGAGGTTTGTTCTAGTACACTTCTTCTATCAATAACAAATGATGGAGGTTTGTCCTAGTACACGTCTTCTATCAATAACAAATGATGAAGGTTTGTCCTGGTATCCTTCGTCAACAAATACAAAATGATCGGAGGTTTGTTCTAGTACACTTCTTCTATCAATAACAAATGATGGAGGTTTGTCCTAGTACACGTCTTCTATCAATAACAAATGATGAAGGTTTGTCCTGGTATCCTTCGTCAACAAATACAAAATGATCGGAGGTTTGTTCTAGTACACTTCTTCTATCAATAACAAATGATGGAGGTTTGTCCTAGTACACGTCTTCTATCAATAACAAATGATGAAGGTTTGTCCTGGTATCCTTCGTCAACAAATACAAAATGATCGGAGGTTTGTTCTAGTACACTTCTTCTATCAATAACAAATGATGGAGGTTTGTCCTAGTACACGTCTTCTATCAATAACAAATGATGAAGGTTTGTCCTGGTATCCTTCGTCAACAAATACAAAATGATCGGAGGTTTGTTCTAGTACACGTCTTCTATCAATAACAAATGATGGAGGTTTGTCCTAGTACACGTCTTCTATCAATAACAAATGATGAAGGTTTGTCCTGGTATCCTTCGTCAACAAATACAAAATGATCGGAGGTTTGTTCTAGTACACTTCTTCTATCAATAACAAATGATGGAGGTTTGTCCTAGTACACGTCTTCTATCAATAACAAATGATGAAGGTTTGTTCTGGTATCCTTCG